>CM034157.1:133247897-133952095 GCA_019776745.2 Taxus chinensis | reverse complement strand
TCATCCAGATGAAGTGCCAGTGATCCTAAGGTTATGAGTGGGAAAATAAGATTACATTTTGGTTCCATTTCCATGATCTCTTTTAAATATATTGCAAGGATGTTGCATGATGAAGACGTATTGGATGAATTTTGATAGCATTGAGAGTTAGGTTAAATATGAACAATATCAGTTTGCTTGGAGATATAGCACTAGAACTAATTTCAATGTGCACATGTGGGTTAAAGAAGACTTGTATAATGAGCTCTACGAGATGTCCTTTTACTTCTTTCCAATAGATTTGTATGAGTTGATGGTATCTTACACATAAAAGAGAAACTAGAGGTACAAATCAAGGGTCTGGACACATGAAGATTACTAGACTTTGAATGATGCTGATGTAACTTGGACACACATTGTAGATCATTAGTGGAGTAGTTTTGTGCACAATTATACAGGTGGGAATTTTATTATTCTGCCTGGAAGGTTGTTTTTTCCCATCATTAAAGACAAATCACTTAAGTGAAGGATGTGATTTTTGGATCTGCTTGGCAGGGTAAAAATTCCCATTGCTTTGCCTTCTTATTTTTAGCATATACCTTCTAGCCAAAAATTGCGACCCGCCTTGGCATAAATACATGCTTTAATTAATATTTATTTTATTTATTCCTAGCTAAAATTGGTGCCAAGAAATAGGAAGAAAGTCAAAGCATGAAGGAAAGCTAAAGAGAATGTAAATAAGCATGCTATAAATAAATAAAAGAATTGCATAAAAACAAACAAAAACATGCAAACTTGGGTGCCCAAATTGAGAGAAAGAGCATAACTTATTATTAATAATTGCCAAAAATAGGAAGAAGGGCAATTATTAAAAATAGTATGTTCAGTTATCTATATAAGCATGGGACGCCATAAGGAGGATACAATTAATTCTTTTTGATGGAGCATGCTGCCCTGGAGAATTTTGGCGCCAAGGGAAGGAGTGATTTGCATTAAAGAATATTTTTCATTGTCGGGAAGCTTCCAGTTTTGGCGACTAGGGTTGGAGAAGCTTTCTTTTTATTATTCAGAGCATCTGCATGTTGATATAAGTGCCCAGGTGAATTAAATAATATTTTAGCTTGCTTGACATGCAAGCAAAGTCTCAAATTTTAGGGCAGCAGGCTTTATAAGCAGATTTTGGTGATATAAATTAAGTATTCATGCCATGGACTCCATATTTGTCTGAATCATTTGTAGGTATTCATCACAGGTGCTCATATTGGTGAAAAGAAGTCAAAATCAATGTCAAGTACATTGAATATATCTTCTGAATCAAGAAGAATTACAGGTTCTACAAAAATTGATCGAATTGCAAGGTCTTCTGGCAAAAATAAAAGAATAAGAGTTCAAACAAAGATTGTTCCAGGCATGATGAAGCATGATGAAAGAGAAGGGTCAACATAATCATGCATTGTTTCCAGGCTTACCGAAATCAATGATACAGACATGGGCCCTGAACCTATCACTGATTTAATTGACAGATCCAAAGCCACCAGAAGATCATCCCTTATACGAGCAATAAAAAGTAGTGGAATTATTCAAGCTTTAGCGTTTCCGGTCACAACTCAATTGCCTGAGTTTGTTATGGAGTGTGCAAGGTCTTATCATCCTCTTTCTAGGACAGTCTGAGATGCTGCAGGGAAGACAATAATCAGGTTGGATGCACAATTCATTAATTATTGCCTTAAGCTTCCGACACGGCCAGTGGTGATTGCAATTAGCATGCAAGATGCTGGTAATAGATGGGAAAAACATAAAGCAGATTGCGTGGGTATAATGAACAACAGATACATGAAGAAGCCCAGATCACCATCGAAATTCCCGAGGACTCTTCCACGATCCAATCTTGTGCAGGAAGTTGATGATATCACCAAATTGCTTTGCAGGATAAATGGGGAAGCTAATACCAATAACTTCCGCTCATGGATGTATGCCTTTGTGAGAACCATTGAGATCAACAGAGCTGATTCGATAATTAATTGGGCGGAGATCATCAGTGACAACATCAACGAGCAACTCCGAAGTGTGAGGCGGACATTCAACTTCAAAATGACTTCATACCTTGTATATGCAACAACCTCTCAGGGGATATTTTCCAAACTGGATAGACGGGGCATATTGTCAAAAGATCCTATTTATGAGTGCTTCCCGCAGTTGACAGTTCCTGAATGCTACAAAGATTACAGGGTGGTCAACGATGGATTCTTCTACGGATTCATTTGCAAATTAAATAGTGATCTGAAGACCAACAGAGTGAGCAAAGAAGCTTGGGAAGCTGCCTCCCAGCATGGTTGTATCTTCATCCAGTTTGCAGACTTCACATATCTCAGGGTTAGTGGTTTTTCAGGAGAACCAATTAAATTGTTTAAGTACCCAAGTGACAAGTGAGTCATCATGGAGTTGTGCAGGAAGCTCGTGGAATTGCATGACTTACAGTCAAAATGACACAAATCTACAGTAGCTTTCCAGTCACAGTGGGTCATTATAGTTGCCAGAGCATCCATAAAGCCAGAGGAATTGAAGCATAAATGTTTTCTGGGTATGAGCATGAGTTCTTCCTAGCACGAATGAACTTTGACCCATATGGGATAGCAAAGAAGACAGTCTCCCAAGAATACTCGCATGTACCTTCATTGAAAGACTTTTGGATGAAGTGCAGGAGCGAATACGAAGTCAGAAAGAGAGATTTCAGCAGGTTATCAGCGCAACAGGTTTCTGACTATGGTTTAGCACGGATACCTGCAAATCTCGCAGATGATGGGCATGTGGTACTTGACACATACCATCAAATGGGAGGAGATAGAGCTGCTCTTCAGGAAAGTGTAGGTGGTTGTCAGACAATTGAAGAAAGGTCTTCCACAGTTCTGGTTAACACCTCAAATTGGTTGTTAACAAAGGGGTATTGCATGGATGAGGCTTTGATGAACCAGATCACAGGGAATTTCATCGCAGGGGATTCCAGCAAAATAAATCATTTAGGTGAAAGTAGCATAATACCAGGGAAGCTCAAGGTGTACAAGAAGTCTCAAGTACTTGAAAAGGGCAAGTCTACATCCATTATACCAGTGCCACTTTCAAACGAAGCTTCTCCAACGTCAACTCACATAGCACTTCGGCAGCCCTAGGACCTCAAACAGATATTATCATTCCACCATTGAATCCAACATCATTCGTATTTGCTTCTCAGCCACCCAGATCTTCACCTCTCCCTGCGGAGAAGTTGAAAGCACAAATGGCAGAGTTTGAAAGAGCATTGTCTTTGGACAATTCAGAGGATGGCAGCCATAACACTATGGTAAATTCAGATGCAACAGAGTCTGAGCATGAGATGGTGGTACATTCAGTGACTTCTCATTCCCCAAAGAGCAATTTCTCATCTTGGTTGGCTTTGCAAATAGTCCCAGAAGCTAGAGAAGAGATCAACTTGGAAGAACATGACTTGCAGCTGCTCATGAGTTTAGGCGGAAAAGATAGAAGACCTAAAGTTGCCAAGGTAACTTCAAGGTTGATTATTGAAGAATCAGGGTAGAAGTTTAGTTGTCAGTTCCAGCTGAAGGGAAGCAAAAGGGAGAGCTAACTGCGCAGATATATCAGTAACCAAAGTGTCATTGGGTCAAATCACCACAGAAGGATTAAAGCAAGATACACAGACATTAATAGACGTTTTATTCCTCAAACTAGACAGAGAAGCAGAGAAAGCCAGACTTCAAGAGCAGATTTCCCAGTTGTGTGAGATCATCACTAAGGTTGCCAAACCTTCCTCTCAGCCAATTTTAGTACATGAGCAGGTGAGTAGTCATCTGATTGAAGAGGTTGAAGATGCAGGTAATCAGGTCAAAGCTATCAATGAGTGGAAAAGCAAATCATCCACCAAGCTTCAAAGCAACTCAAGGAAGTACCAGCTAGCTGGAAGAATATGGACAAGGGCATTATCTCAGCTAAAGCAATTGATGACAAGGATAGAAGATGAGAATATAGTGGTTGAGAGTAATCTGGATATCTTGGTTAAGATAAATTCACTGCCAGAGGATGTTTTGATTGTAGAACAACTTGTGCCTGATGGATTGGTGGAAAAGGGTAAGCAGTTGGAGATTGCGGTTTCTTTCCGCATGGAGATTCTTAAGCTTATGCTGAAAAGAATGCAGTTGCTCGAGGATAAGATCTTTTCATTGCCAGATAATGTAGTTGCTTTCACTGAGGAAGAGGTAGTTAATGGTATTCCCCGCTATACGAGAATCATTCCAAACAAATTGCCTTGCTTCTCTTGAGGAATTTATTTAATTGTTCACAGAAGAAGATTGATAAAGGCGTCATGCCGTTCACGTTGGATTCAATTAGCAAACTGGTAAGACTTCAAGCAGACATCAAAAAATTTGGGCCTAGTTTGGAGGAAGTGGAGGTAAATATTGATACTTTGTCTAGAGGATTGCTGCAGTTCAAAACCAAGAAGGAGGCTATTGTTAAAAACATATGGGAAAACACTAAATTACATGTTTGACAAGTATATTCAATATCAGAACAAAAGGAAAGCGTAAGGTGTTACAACTGGCATATTTTCTTTCTTCTCTTCTTTCTTTTCTCATTTCTTATGTTCTCGGATGAAATTGTAAAATTAAAGTAATTGGTTTAAAAGTCATTACTTTAAGTTATTTGAAAAGGTTCTTTAAGATAAGTGACAGATGTGCACAACTTTGACTTAGTCTCTAGATGCATGTCACTTAGAGAGGAATTCTAGGAGAGAGATTGTCAGTTGTTTCCTTTACAACTTCCACATGTGTAGTTCAGTTATAGTTTCCTATTTGTAATTTCCCTTTCATACACTATAAATGGAGGAAGAACCTACGGGTTAAGGGATCATAATTTATAATCAGCATTCTTGAGTTCCAGACTTTGTGCTGTAACCTTTGATGTCTTTTCTGTGAAAGCTGAGGAATTGAATAGAAGTGGATTTCCGGAGAACTTTGTGTCAATGGTGCATTGCTTCTTACTTTTGTGTGGATTTTTAGATAAACTTTGTGTTATCTAAGATTTAGATTAGAAGCTTTTCATTTCCTTTTCCTTTACTTCTGTATTGTGAGATCTATTTGTTTTATCTATGTGTATGAGACCAACTCTATAAACTATTTGTTGGATTACACATCTTTCTTTCTTCTTTCCCAAATTCTATTATTTCCCCCTTCTGAAAATACTTCACTAACAGTTGCTTACTTGCTGCAAAATTGTTTAGTTATGGTTCATGAGCTTTGTAGTTAAAGTAAAACCCACAGATAGTTATTAGAATACATAATTGATAGAAATCTTACACGGGAGCCTCACCGGTAAATGAGGGAGATTTATCTCATGACTGCCTAGGTTTTAGCTATGCATAAAATCTAGCCAACAACCAGACATGGCAAACACTAGATCATGTCCTGATTGTTGAGTCCGATGTGTCTGAGCCTAAAGAACATGATGACATTGAAGTCTTCAACATATAGGTTCATGAGCTCATTGTTAAAGTATTTAATGTTTCGGATATGTAGTAGCATATTTGCTAATTGACAAATTTACACCTTACCGGTAAATGAGGGAGATTTATTTCATGACTGCCTAGGTTTTTTTGTAATCTAGCCAACAGTTTGGAATCTATGTCACTTCCAAGTTTCTTGTCTTCAGAAATTAATGATTGTAACATTTAGAAATTGAGACAGCTGCGGTCCAATTTGTTTGGGAAGTTTTAAATCATACTGTCCAAATAAACAACGGTTCGATTAAGGAAACAAGAAGGGGATCTTCCGATTTTGAAAACTTGATTGAACCTCACAAGTTTGCTAGATTTTATGCATAGCTAAAACCTAGGCAGTCATGAGATAAATCTCCCTCATTTAAAATGGTGAGGCTCCCGTGTAAGATGTTTATGTAAATTATGGATGAATCCTAATAACTATTTTTGTATTTTACTTTAATCTGCAGGCTCATGAACCATAATGATTAGCAATTCTTGATAGCAAGTAAGCAGTTGTTTAATGAAAATATTTTCAGAAGGGGAAATTTTAATTTGGAAAGAAGAAAGGAAGATATGTAATTCAACCAATAGTTTACTGATTTGGTTCATACACATAGATTAAATAAACAAGTAGATAAATCAACTTGCATTTGCAGAATCAAAGGCTGAAAGCTTCTAATCTAAATCTAGATGATGAAAGTTTATCTAAAGATGGCACAATTGAAATTAGAAGCAAATATGCACCGTGACACTTAAAGTTCTCCAGAAATCCATCTCATTCAATTCCAAGCTTTCAAGAAAATGACATCAAGGGTTGCAGCACAAAGTCTGGAACTCAAGAATGTTGAATTCTTGCTAAAACAAGTTGATCCCCCCTTAACCTTGTAGGCTCTTCTTCTATTTATAGTTATAGATAGGAAATTACAAATTGGAAAACAATAACTGAACTCCACTCATGCTGTAGCCTTGTAAAGGAAACAACATGGATATTTTGTTGAGTGGATCCTCTTAATGACATGATTTCGACTTAACAAATTCTTTTTGCATTCTGCCACCTATCTGGGTTAATTGACTTCTTTATCAGATAACTAAAGTAATGTGCTTTCAAAGCCAATTACTTTAGTTTTACAAGGTTTTGTATAATTAGAATAAGGTGGGAATAACAAAGGAATACCTTTGTCGAACTGAAGAAATAAGATCGCCAATAAGAAGTCTCCGATTTTGGCATCATGACAATGTTCAATGAAACTTGATTGGAAGTGACTTGTGGTTGATCCAACTATGTAACTCAAGAGCCTGTACTTTGCCATGCTACTTAATTAAAGGACTTCTCAGATAATGATTTATGATACTCCATCCAGTTGCGAATGGTCTGAGCAGATTTGCTTCAAAACGACTTACCATATGAATGTTCCTTTTGTTGAATTTCACAGATGAAAGGGATTCATTTGGTGAGATTGCAACCTATCTAGGTGCTTCCCAACTATTTCAATTTCCGACCTTTTACTTTGAGATTTAACATGAAGGCTTTGACAAATCAAAGCTTTATGCAATGGGGTGTCAAATCTTGTACCTGCTCTTTTTCATGAATTAAGCAGCCTTTTAACTTTATAGAAGTGCATATCCTCTTTTCTTTTTCTTTGGTTTGTACAAATTTTAAACATTTTCTTCCCAGCACTCCGGAATCAATGCTTTCTCAAGTAAATTTGAAGGCTTCAATGCTAAGATCCTTTGAGCTTTGCAAAATCTAATCATTAAAGTTACATTTGCTTCGTGAAACTGAAATTTGGAAACAGCTTTCCTCAACAATCTTTTGTGGGATAGGATGCCCTTTATCTTTTGTGATCTTCTTCTATGGAAGCTTGTTTGTCTTGTACATCCTTTTCAGATGATCAGCCATTGTCATCACCATGCTTCACTCAAATGGCATGAAAAATTCAAAGTTTCTTCAAGCAAGTTCCAGATGTTCAAACATAGTCTCTATCTTTTGTCTTTTAGGAGATAATGATGTGCATGGAAAGTTTTGGGTTTCCTGCAATTCTTATCTGGTGGAATGATTTGCTCTTCTCTTGAAATATGCTTTCAAAATGCATCTTGCGCTTTTAAATGGATATTCCTGTCTGTCAACTTGAGAAGAAGGTTTGCTATCTAGTTCCTATTTGATTTCTTTTCATAAAGGAGCCAAGAAGCCCTGAAGGTGCGGAAAATTCTGAAAATCCCTGTCAACAATTGAAGGTTAGTCAGTTCTAGAGGGATTTGCCTCCATTCTTGCTTTTCCAATTTTTGGTGATTTTCCCAATGGTCTTTTTTGGTCAAATTATTCTGATTGCACATGGTGTCCAAAAATGTGCTCATTCCTGTTTCAAGACTTTGTTTCAGGAACAAAATTCAGCAACTTCTGCAGAATGTATACTTCATGCATTGTCAAGCCCATTACTTGGAGCAAGATTTTGAGGTCCTTCTGAATGTCCCTTGAAATCTTTTGCAGCTGAATTGTCATGTTCAATCCAAGTTGATTCTCTTCTCTAGCCTATGAAGACTTGATCTTTAGGTTTGCTCAAGAATTTTGAAATTACTGTTTCGGGAATGAAATTGATAATGAATGGAGCTCATTTAAGCTTAACTTGAATCCAAGACTTGGCAGCAAGTGAATATTAAGCAAATCATTTGCCATGTACAAGATGTTCTGTATGTGCTTGTCCCTTTTTGGTTTGATGACAATGAATCCTTTTTAAAGTCTTGACCTTTCCATATCAACTTTCCAAAGGGATGGTGAGTAGTGGATGCTAGATTTTAATACAATAGCAATGGCACTTGGAAAGAATGTCTTGCCATTCATTGTAACATTATGGTCTAAGCCTTAGAGTTAAAATAGAAGATTAGAAACTTCAAAGATATTGGAGAACTTCCATGCTCTCCTTGCAAGTAGGAAAGAAAATATGAAGCAAGTACCTAATTTTCCAATTAATCCACACTTTTTGTGAGCCTTGAGACTTCCTGGTCAAACCTAGAAATATTCTGCCTCTTGTTGGATTCAAGAAGTTATGAATGGTTTGCTTCTACTTTGGTTGAAAGTTGTTCAAAATAATTTCTTGAATGTTTCACTTTAAGGACAACCAATTTGAGGTTTAATGCTTTATAGGGAAGACATCCTCAATCGTTGAAATACAGTTAGTTGGTAAGGACTAAAACATCTTTATTTAAAAAAAGTTGCCTGCTTGAAAATTTGCTTAGAGTGTCAAGGTTGATTTAAGAAAAACTTGCTATGATTTTGTCTTTTGTGGATGCAATGCTTAATAACTGCTGACAAACAATTCAAGTCAATGCATACTTCTCAGGTAATTGGAAATGTGCGTATTTTTTATGCAAATATCATTGATATCTCATGTTTGCTGAGGTTGGTAAATTACAACGGAACATTCAGTCGGGAATGTTGCTAATAGTTGAATTCATTATAATTAATGAAAGGATATTATTTTTAGATGCTTCTTAAGCATCTAATGCAATTGTTGAAAGCACTTTCATCCTATTTTGAATGGCCAAACTGCAATGCATACTTTTGCAAAGTTTTATCCACCTTGATAATGAATTATTTGACCAAAGGTCGCTTTTTGGACTAGGAAAATTCAGTTGCATGGTTGCAAAGGCAGTAGTCTTAAAAACACCTTGGGAATTTTTTACCATTTCCAGAAGAAGCTCCAAGATTCTTTCCTTACAGTATGTTCCACTCCCTTATGATCCAAAAATTGGAACAAATGATTCCAGAGTGACATCCACATGTACAAAAATTCCATCACCTTGCTGCCTTGTAATTCTCATGTCTAAAATGCTACCAAAACTCAACCAAAATGCTAAAATCCAGAAGTTGCATCTACACTCGAGATCCACCAATTCATATCTTCAAGCTCTTACTTACGAGGTAAAATACGCATTTTTCAGAATTCCTCACCACTTTTAGCATGCTGTTTTCAACATGGTATGTTCATCCAAACTTAATTTCAATTGGTCTTTCATTTGGATTTTTAATTTAATGCACAAAGGATGACATTCAACTAAAATTTTGCATTCCTATCTTTTCCCTATGACAAAATGAGAGTGAAAACCAATAAGTTTTAGAAAGAAATCAATGCACCGTGCAAGAGCCTCCTTTCAGCTAATTTAAAACGATTTTTCATTTTTTCTTCACATTTGTATAATCCATTTTCCCATTGTTACAAAATTTGCACCAGAAATGTTTTCAAACGGAAGTTGGCAGGAATGCAAATGTTGTCTCCAAATGGGCGGCAATTCCTTAACAAAAACCACCACCGAAAAAGCTCTAAACTTTACAAATGAATAAATAAAAATGAATCTATTTTGTCACTCCAGAGCCATCGAAGGAAACTTCTTCCTGTACCTTTGTATAAGAATGGTCTTGGAAAAATGTGCCCTGGATCCATGGTTTTTGAATTGGATGCTTTCATGGGCTTGGATTAAAAACTAATGAGTTTCAATATCTTATTTAAAGCAAATGTTTTAAACAACAATTAAAAAAATTCTCTCAAAAAAGAATTTCTTAGGCAATTTTCTTGTTTTTGCCATTGAGGTGATATTTTTAGTTGGCTTCTTCATGATAACTTTGCATAAAATTTAACTGCAATGGTCATTTATTGTGTATTTTCCAACATATTTTTCACAAGCATTCAATGACTGAATTACCATTTCAGGGTTTAAAACCTCCCATAGGCAATCATCTGAACTTTGCATTCATTTAGTCTTTGAAAATCTCTGATACAATGTTAGAAGATGTGATAAAACTTTGCACTAATAAGGGGAAACTGTAATTCTTGAATATGCAGCTTGAAAGTAATCCATCGCTCCTTATTGAAAAAGAGATGATTACAAAATGGTTGAGAGCTTCAACAAACATGAAAATCATAACTATCAGTGACCTATCTTGGTGTCACTCAGATTTCACCCTGAAATCTGCGACTACCCTATCCGAAAAAATTTCGTACTTTTAAAATAATGGGTCGTTTTGTGTTTTTATTGCCTGAAAGTTCTTGTATTGCGTCAAGATAATCCCAAAGAGCCATATTAGCCTTTTTCGCCAAATACCCAGATGCCCAAAATTGTTTTATTCTGTCGTCGGGATTTGTCCACGGGAAATTTGTATTTAATTATTTTGAGCCCCGTATGAGGCTATTTGCACTCCGTTTTAACTCTGTTATGAGCGAATATGTTATTATTCCTATGTACCAGAAGGGTTTTAACTTGGAATAAGTTTTGGGCTTTATTTGTAACTTTTGGCAATTTTTCGTGTTTTTGTGGTGTCCCGTTTCGTTTTCTGTGAAATTTCTCTAGAACAATTCCTTTGCCGGGTAAGCCCGATTTTTGGCCTGGAGCAGCTGGAAAACATATACGCACATTATGCCCGGAGGAAGTCACCATCGGAGGTCTGGATCACTGGGAAAAAACGAAGTCGTGCACAGAAAAGCCCCTGCGGGGATGGGCGCATTTTTGGAAAACAAAGGATTTAAGCTGCAATGGGAAAAATAGAAGCTGCAGGCAGGGTGGGAATTTTATACCTGCCTAGCAGGGTACTTTTTCTCGTGTTAGAAGCAACAGGCAGGTGGGATTTTATTACCTGCTTAGCAGGGTAAAAAAATTCACTTAAGCTGCAGTGGGAAAGTTAGAGGCTGCAGGCAGGCGGGAATTTATTGCCTGCCTTGCAGGGTAAAAATTCCCATGGTGAAATAAAAGAAAAGTGACTTAAGTGAAATCATGGGATTTTATTGCCTGCCTTGCAGGGTAAATAATCCCATTGTCAAAGTCAAATCACTTAAGTGGATCATGGGATTTCCGGGGCTGCCTTGCAGGGTAAAAAATCCCATTGTCAGAAATTCTTAAAAATAGAATTCTATTATGCAAAAAAGTGCGACCCACCTTGGGTGAATAATAATGCATTAAATAAATATTTGTTAATATTTATTCACCCAATTTTGGCACCCAGGCTTGTGGAAAAGTCAACAAAAGCAAAGGGGAATAAATCAATTGGAAATAGAATTCCAAAATTAAATAAATTTAATTTATTTAATGCAGCCCCTTTTGAGAAGGAATTAATACTTTTTAAAGTATTAAATGATTATATTAATTCCTATTTTCAGTGGCTATGGTCAAAGCACACTGTGAAGCTTAAGTGAAGTGAAGTGTGAAGGATTAAATTGGATTAATTTAATTTATTGGATGGCTGTCCTTAAACATGCTATTTTTAAAAGAGAAGAGCATGATTTTTAATTAATTAATTGCCTTTAATTGTTAGGGCAATTATTAATTATAGAATTGTGAAGGTTAAATAAGCATGAGCATCCATATGGGTGAATTATTTAATTCACAAGTAAAGAATTGCAGCCAAGAGGAAAAGTGCGGCCCCATTTGAAGAAGGATTTTGCTCAGACAAGGTGGCAACAAGGCTAAAAGCTTCCAGATTTGGCGCATGCGTTAGAGGAGGTTGATCTTTGTCTGCATAATTGTTTGCACAGGTGTTACAGGAGCTCAGGTGTTGTTGAAAGGATTCATGCTCTCTTTATGTGCAAATTAAACACCATTTTTTGGGGCAGCAGGCTTGAAAAGTGCAGATTTTTACAATTAAAATTCACTATTCATGCTCCGGTGGCCATTTTTGTCTGAATAAATTGCAGGAATTCATTACAGGTGCTTTACAAAAGAAAATGAGCTTTTATCAATGTCCAATACATTGCATATATCCTCCGAATCTGAAGAATTGTCCAGATCTGCACCAGTTTTGAAGAAATCCAGCCAAATAAGAAGAAAAAGAATTATTCAGACAAAGATAGACAAAGCTATGGCGAAGAAAGATGAAAAAGAAAGCACAACGGAGTCATGCATCACTTCTAAATTTGCAGATATTGGAGACACGGATCTAGGCTCGAAACCTCTTGCTGAATTGATAGACAGATCCAGAGCAGGAAAGACTGCAGGAAAAACTTCACTCATGCGTGCAGATTAAAAGCAGTGGAATTATTCGAGTTGCAGCTTTTCCATCCATAGCCCAGTTGCCAAAGTTTGTTATGCAGGTGCAGATCCATATGCAGATGCAGATATGCAAATCCATATGCAGATCCAGATCCAGATCTCATAGTTGCAAAAGCTTCCGGCACAAAGGCTTCATCCTCTTGTTTCAAATGCAGCCCGTGAAGAAGATAGTGCGTGGAAAATTCCTTCCAAGATCTTGTGCATGTGCTCTCATCTTCCAGTTGAAGCCTTCATTGAATTTTCATTCACCCGGAGTGCTTTCCAGAATTTTTAATTGCTCATATGCAATTAAAAATAAGGATGATGAGTTATCTACGGCCAACCTTGCATTGATGCATGTACAAAAGAAGAACTGCAAAAGCTTCAAGGATAAAAGAGAAGACAATGCGAAGGCAAAATTCCAGCTTGCTTCCAATTCCAACTGCTTGCAATTCCAGCTTGTTTCCAGATCCAGCTGCTTCCAGATCCAGTTTGAATCAGCTGCATGCAGACATGAAAAAGGACAAAGTCAGCTTTCCTCTTCCTTCTTCTTTCCTCCGACAAAGTCAGCTTTCCTCTTCCTTCTTCTTTCCTCCGACAAAGTAATTGAGCGATCAATTAAATTATACAACTTAAGTGATTGGTTTAAAAGCCATTACTTGAAGAAGTCAACTACTTGGAGATAGGTGGCACGTGCAAAATAGAAGGTTCTATTTTCAGTTGCAAATCATACATGTCACGCAAAGAGGAATTCCAGGAGGAAGATTGCCAGTTGTTTCTTTCCGACTTCCACATGTGCCAGTTCAACTAAAGCTTCCAACTTGTAATTGCCCCTCTACATTCTATAAGTAGAGGAAGAACCTTCGGGTTAATGATCAATCAGAATTTGTAAGCAGCAATCTTGTGTTCTAGACTTTGTGCTGAACCCCTGAGAGCAACTTGGAGCAAAGGAATACAAAGGAGCAGGTTTCCGGAGAACTTTGTGTCACGGTGTACTGTGTTTCTTGCTTTGAATCTTAGATCTCTTGATAAACTTTGTGTTATTTTAGATCTGGATCTAGAGCTGCCTTTGTTTTATAATTCTGTGTGTTCATATCTATTAAGTTTCTTCTATGTGCATGCAATTAGCTCTGCTATCTACTAATTGGGATGCACATCTTCCCCATTTCTTCTCTGTATTTCCTTTACTTCTTTCTTCTATAAAATTTCCTTTCTTAAACAGCTGCTTACTTGCTGCAGAACTTCTTAGTTATGGTTCATGAACTAAGTGGTTAAAGTAAAACCCCTGATAGATAATAACACATTTTTATTGACAAATCTGACACGGGAGCCTCACCGGTTAAATGAGGGAGATTTATCTCATGACTGCCTAGGTTTGATGCTATGCAGAAAATCTAGCCAACAAATTTAAATATCAGATAACACAAAGTTTATCTAAAGATCCACACAGAAGTAAGAAGCAAATGCACCGTGGACACAAAGTTCTGAGGAAATCCTCCTTTATTCAATTCCTCACTTTTCACAGAAATGACATCAAGGGCTATAGCAAAGTCTGGAACTCAAGAATGTTGATTAACAAATTGTGATTATTTAACCCGTAGGCTCTTCCTCCATTCAATAGTGCATAGAGGGCAATTGACAAATAGGAAACCTTTCAATGAATTGCTGCATGTGGAAGCTATGAAAAAGGGAAGCAACTAGTAGTATCTTCCTCCTGAGACTTCCTCATTTGCATGACATGCATGAATTTACAACTGAAAATAGAACCTTCTATTTTGCATGTCTGCCACCTATTTCCAAGTAATTGACTTCTTCCAGTAACTTGAAGCAACGGATTTTAAAGACAATTACCTAAGTTTTACAATTTTAATTGATTACTCAATTACTTTGTCGGAGAAAATAAGAGAAAGAAGAAGAAAGAGAGAAATTAGAAGAAAGTTACAACACTCTCAGTCTTATTCTTCTTCCATACTCTGGTGCATGAAAATGTAGCTGCACCTCAGTCCAACCTCCTGAATGATTTGGATGATCTCTGCCTTGAATTTGAGGTGTTTTTTCTCCTACATGCAGTAGACTCTTTTGCCTTTGATTCTCACCAAACTGGATCTGGAAGCAGCTGACTGTGATTTGCTTGCGGGTATTGCCTCTAGGATTGTCTTCCAGCCTTTTATCCTTGAAGCTTTTGCAGTTCTTCTCCAGTACGTGCACTTAAGTAAAATGCTTGCTGTAAACAATTCAGACAAAACTCATCACCTTTTATTTTTAATTGCATATGAGAAATTTTAAATTCTGGAAAGCACTCTGGGTGAAGGCAAAATATAAGAAAATTCAATGAAGGCCTCAACTGGAAGATTGGGAGCACATGCACAAGCTTCTGAAAGGGATTTTTCCATGCAATGAATTCCTCCCTATCTGTGTTGGCGCCAAGAGGATGAAATTTCCAAAATAAATGAAATTAAATCCCTTTTAAATATTCAATGCAGCAATGCTTTATCTCTCCAAAGTAAGTCACCATTTTTGAAATAATTCAGCTAGGAATTGTGGGAAACACACAAGATGTGGTTAACAGGCAGTCCATGAAATTTTGAGACCTTGCATGCCAGGAAGGTCCAAGTTTCACACTTTCCACATTAAGTGATTCATGTGGTAATACGTTGAAGCCTTTCTAGCCTAGGCAGGAAAAAAGTGCGACTTGTTTGGGTGACACTAAATTTGCTTGCTTGTGTGAAATCACACAAGCAGCATGCAAATAATTCAACCTGAAACATCTACCCTGCTCAGGAAGATCCAAAATTTCACATAATTCCCTTGGCAAAGTTGAACTTTGTGTTAAACAGCCGGGACCCAATAGGTTTTTCAGGTAATGAAAGTGTGACTTCCTTTGGCAGCTGAATAAATAATCTTTTGTTGAAACACTTCACAAGCAGCAGACAGGTGTGAAACTCTACCCTACCTGGCAGCTCCCAATTCCACATATTTCAACCTTGAAGCTCATTTGTGTTAAATTCTTACCCAAAGCAACTTCAGAAAAATTTTGTGTGCACTTGGAATTAATTTCCTCAAAAAATGGTATGGAAATCATGACTTCTGCTTTTAAATATGGCGATGGAGATTGCTGGTCCTTCTTTTTAATGGAAGGCAACGTTAAAATCCCACCTGCAGGACAGCGTGCTAATTTCCACGTTCTTGGTCTAAGAAGTATTTCTTTCCATTTTAGATTTTCGGTGAAGAAAACACAAGCAAATAGAATAAAATTTTCCATTTTTGGAAAGGGTTCTGGGAAGATGTAGCAGCAAAAACTTGCAAGTGCCATAAATTTCACTCTGTGGCTCCATTTCAGGTGTCGTTTTCTCTAAAAGTGCATATTTTCTCGAGCTCTACGCATTGATGGCAATATTTTTCTTATTTTCATAAAATCCATTTTTGCACCTTTTTGGACCAAGCAACTTCTTGCAGATCTTCTGAAATAATCATGAGCAAAGGAATTATTTGCACAAGACAAAAAGACCCTAAAATTAAATTCAAAGGGGTTTATTCCTCTGCTTATTTCCAAGTGAAATTTTTCACTAATATCTTTATATTTTAAATATTTATATATTTTTTAATTAGCAACCCCCCGTCCCCCCGTCCCCCCGTCTAGGTAACTCGATGATTATTACCATTTATTTTAATTTTTAATTTTAATTTTTAATTAAAATTAACCTTGTCTTAATTTTTCACACTTATATTATAATAATAAAAATGTATAAATATATTATTCGAATTTAATATCGGGAATCTTTTCCTGAATTTTATAAGTTCGCGAATTTCTTTCAAATTTATTTGTCACTGAACACAAATCTCGTGACTTAGATTGCATTTGCGTTAATTTATCCTTCAAACGGAAGAGACACTTAGATTACTTGTTGTGCAACTTGGGGGGTTCTTGCCTCCAGAAGCCACCAAAAGCTGTATTTGATGCATGAGGTTGATCATAATGCCCATTCAAGGACTTGGTGCAAACTGGTTGAACAAGAATATGATTTTGCATATATGAGCCGATTTTTGAGTCTTAATCATTCATTGCCATTGTCATTTGTAGCTCATCTTGCGTACATGATTATGAGCCTTTCCATCAAAACTTTGTTGAAGTTGACATTCAGGGATTTTGATATATAGTTGAGTAGAACATGTTCCAAAAGTTCGGATAACATTCGACTATGGGAAAAAAGTTGGAATTTCGGAGTTTTATTAACATATCTGTAGTTCAGTTCGGTTTAGAAATGGTTTACAAATTTACTAAAAAATATATATTATACATTTTGGTGTTTGAAACTGAAAATTCAACCCACAATAATTCCATATTATCTATGGATCTTTACGTGCTTAGGAGGTATTAATGTTTCTTGTTTTGTTTTTCTTGTGTTGCAATTCTTGGGTTAATTTAAACGCTTTAAATCTTTTAATTAAAAATAAATCAGGGAAATAATGTTTCGAAAGAACAACTATGTTTGGTAGCTTTGGTCAGATTTCAGAAAGTACAGTTCGAACACCACTTCACTAGAGTTCGTAAGAACATGGTAACTATGGTTTGATAGGTCTCGAATTTGACCTTGAATCTTAGATCTCAAATCCTCTTGTTCAATAGGTCATGTTTGATGAACCACTAATCCACGGCCCAAATGAAAGTGGACAAATTTCCTAAATGCGAATTTAGAATATGGGCATAATACAGTATTAGAAGCTATTTAAAAATATGCAAGGAACTGAATGTTCTTGATAATAGAACTTTGTTGCATAGTAAATGTGTTTATTTGTAAATCATATTCATGGCATCTATTTGAAGGAATGTATTGTTGTCTCTCATTTCCTCTAGTTGCTTGATCTAAAGCGACACTTTCCAGATGCTTACAAATATATTACAATGCCATGCTAGGTGGAATAACTCATTATGGAAGTTGTCAAGAAGAGTTATCGGAGCCAATGTGGCTCGAATTCTTCACCTTACGACTTTCATTTTGGCTAAATATCGAAAGGTGTGGGAACATGTAAAGAGATGAACTTCATGGCATAGTGGCAAGCCTTGTGATTGAAACATCATATGGCGCGGTGCGGCATGCGCAGACACATTCATAATGATCGTTGCTGTGATTTGAATACAATATTAATTGAAAGGGGGCTTTGCCCCTCAAATGTGCACTTTTAAGCCTTAAGAACATCCGCTCTGTGGATTAACCGGGATGGACCCGTGGTAGGTTGTGTAGCACATTTTTAGTGGTACCGCACAATGTGCCTGTGATGTTTGGGGGTTGTGGTTTTACCACTATAGAGGTCTGTTAGACCCTATCAAAGCCTATGATGTGTCTTGCAAAAGGTTTGGCACACACTTGGGTGGCACCATGGCCGATTTGCATAGATTGCATTGTGCCATTGTTGGAGTGTGTGCGGAATTTGTTGGAGATGGATGGATGGTCTTGGAAGTACCACAAACCTATGGGTGAGGTTCTAGAGTCCCACAATCCACTGAGGTGGAACTACATGAACCGCTAACTATGCAATCGGACTTGGCAGTTCATGTGGACTGCTGTTGATAGATCCTACGAATCCTTGCTTTCTTGCAATGAGATTCAATTTGGGCAACCGCTGAAATATCACAAATTGTACACTTATCTTTCAAAGTTATGTAAGAATACTCTTTATACAATGAAATCCAAATGCAAGTAGTAATCATAGCACAAAGTAACGACAATGTATATGCTAAAGAATGTAATGACTTATATTAGAAAGGCACTTTGAGGGGGCAATCTCCCTATACAAAGGATCGATCAATGCCACACAGATGCTAAGATAAGCTTGCAACAATGAATGTTCAACTCCAATTTGTGGAATCATTGAGTTGGCAACTATCTGGTGGATTCTTAAGGCCGAGCACATGTAGATGGGATCCTAAACCAGAAGGAGAATACCTATGTAGAACAAGGCTAGAGGGTTCAGAACCAATAAGAAGAAGAACTCTTAAGATAATAAATAGAATGCTGTTAGAAATAGACAAGCTCTTGGCCACATTTTATGAACCTATGAGATTGTGGTCTGCTTCCTCTGATATTTTTCATACTTTCTGAACTATGTAGTGATTAGAGGCATCAATAAATGAAAGGATTGTAAATGAACCTGTATTGAATGGCATGTAGGAGGCTTATGTTCAAGTACATTGAAGATCTGCATCTGTCTCACACTAGATGCCATAACAATAGAACTCCACCAACTTCTAAGCACATTGAACATTGTCTATCTCATATATGTATTCGGAGGAGGATAAGAATATCAGCCCCACAAAGGGAAAGAGAATTAGGGCCTTAGAAGAAACATATACGAGAGAGGAGTAAGAGCTCTACAAGAATTTCAAAGACTTTTGGATAGCCCCGAATAATAAAATCATTTTACTCTTCTGACACTTTTTTTGCTACTTCCTTAATTTTCACCCCATCCTCTTCATTAAACATTTGGATTTGGAACCTCCTGTTGGATGAGATCCACTTCACCAATGTAGTGCTTCACCTCTGGCTCTCGATGAATGAACATATTGAATTGTGGGTATCATCTTTTGTCAATCAATATTGCATCTTTTAGAGACATGTTGATCTGATTGGAAAATCCCTTATTGGTTCTCGAAACAACCTGACATTGGGTGATCTATCTCCCATGCATATAATAGCTTTTCAAACTCCATTTGATGCATGCACTGAGGAGTTAGATCCCCAAGTTCTGTAAGATGGTCAGTGATACTATTATCCAAATTATATGAGGGTCAATTTGATAACATGACATCAGAGGCTTTTTAGTTCAAAGCAAGACAGATTGATCATCATGGCAAAAGTGACTTACTAGGGAAAATTTTTCTAAGTCAGGTCTGTTAGGTTGAAAAGAGAAATTTGTGACAATTGATACTTGGAATGGACAGGAAATCTTTGAAAAGCTGCTTTCAAGCTTTACAGTTTGATTCGTCATCAAATGGGACAAATTGATGTAAGTTAGATTGTAATCGGCCGTTCAGTTGAAAATTGGCTAAGTCCTGCAATGAACTTTAACGGGACAATTAGGAAGTATTCGAATGACGTGATTACCTGGTCATTTGCGAATTCAGCCGGTTCGGCCAAATCAGAAGAATAGTGTCACTAACTGCTTCTTCAGGACATTTGGGACAATGTTTACGCGAACCAGCACCGGCGGCCGAAATGGAAATTTTCACGCAAACTCAATCAAGTTGGGACAATTCTGGGTGCTATTGGGACGCGGGACGCAAAAAAAAAATCGAAGGAGCCGAAAGCAAATTAAGCACCTGAAATTCAGGTGCATGGAATGTCATGTTCATGTAGAATGGGACGAGTGAGTTGCCCAATCTTCGGGACACACGCGAATCGGCCATGTTTTTGCCCGAAGGACGAAAATTGACTAACTGCATCTATGAGGACAAGTGGGACAAAAGGACGCGAAGGACATGGAAACCACCCGGCAGGCCCGAAAAGGAAACTTTCACAACACAGTTAGCATCGTGTGGGACAAGGAAGCTTTGGGCCGTGAGGAAAGGTCCAAATCGGTTGCAGGGAAGGTCATCGGAACGAATTTTTCGAACAAGTGGGAGTTCCACGGACCAATGGGACAAAGGGCCACGTGTGGGACCGGATAGCCGAAGGAAGCCTAAAGCCAATCAAGCAACGCCACGTGTCCTCAGCCGAATGAGGGACAAGGAGAGAGAATTTCAGGCGGATCTGAGCCTTGCTCCTTGTCCCAAACAGTTGGCAGACGCGGGAAAATGTGAATTTGGAAATTTTCCCGCCGACCCGTTTTCCTGTTTTGCCCCTAGAATCAATTCAGATCAATCATAGGTCTTTTGATCCAAGCTCTATAGATTTGCAGTTCAATTTATATCAAGTGAGGGCAAGCCCACCTTGAAATTATCTGACATGAGCCAATGGGGTCAATCTTGACATTGGTTATTTGGAAGAGAAAATTCTCTATTTATTTACGTCTCTGACATGTGTTCATATAGTCCAAGGAGAGTAATGCATCCAACAGCCACTTTAATGCAGTCAGGGATGCTAGATTCGCGTGTTAAGATTTCAAAATCCGTTTTGGCCTGTTTCGTGCCCTTTAATCATAAGAGATCGATTTCTAAATGCATTCCAATTCAGGATGACGTTGGGGAAGACGTTCTGCAGAGATTTCAACAAAAATCTCTTATGAAATCTCTCATGTTTTTCTTGTTATATTGAATGAAGAGCTGAGTCAAGGGATCAGAAAATTTCTTTGTACCACTGCAGGCTCCTTAAAGCAAGAAATCAGTTGCCAAGTGATTTTTGGAGTTTCAAACCTCTTCATTTGTAACTGCAAATGGGTCGCATTCTATTTTTAGATAATTTGGCTCAAAATGACAAGTGTATTGTGTTTGTTGAAATAATGCCATGTTAAATGACTCTCACAGTCTAATGAGGAATGTGTTGCATTTTTGCATTTGGATGTTACTGCAGGTTATGCTTGAGGCATGCAATGTTTAAATTTGCATTTTTAATGGTCTGTGTTAAATTATGAAAAGGGTGTTCTCTTTTTTCCTCGGTGCATCACCTTCTTTGAAGCTTAGGGTTGTTATTCTATACATATTCTTACCCTGTCTCCTAATGGCATTTTAGATTAGATTAGGTTTTAATGAAAACCCTCTGCAAACTTTGTGTGCATCTGAACAAAGGAGTAGGAACCAGCCTTCTCTGTCTGAGAATCTGTTCTCATCCTTGCTCAAGTCTCCATGCTTGTTTAAAGGATTCCTGTTCAATCACACAGGATGCCAAAAAATCAACCTTTGAATGATCATTGCATCTGGAGGTGCTCATGAGTTTTGCAACAACATTTTCTGTGGCACACCTATCCTTGGGACCTAGTGATGTCTCATTTTTATTGCAGCAAAGTTGATATGCATCTGCTGTGGATTTTCTTCTTATGAGCTATTATTTGCATATCTTCAACATTACTCCTTCTCTGGTGTTAACCGATCAACTGGTTTCAGCATTTTGTGCAGGCCTGAAAACTCATGAGAAGAATCACCACAAGGTCCTTGGAGAAGAAGAAGTGTTGGATTATGAATTTGCAGTTATCTAACCAAGAATAGCTTGAAGGTAAAGAGGAAGAAGGATTAAAGGTCTCCATCTCTACCAAACAGATTCTCTCTCAACTTATGAGGCCTTTCATTCAGTCATAGAAGGGTTCAATTTATGCAATCACACTGGATTAGAATGGCTCAGAACTAGAACCCCCAGAGTTAATTTGATAACATGCATCAGAGTTTTTAGTTCCAAGCAAGTAGATTGATTCAGGAGAAAATCGTAAAATTGGCTAAGTCCTGCTCAAGACCACCTTTGGGACAGTTGGAACAATTATACGCGGAAGGCGCGGATCGGCCGAAAAGCCTCCAGGCGGCCCAAACAGAAAAGGGACATCTGGGACAAATGGACGCGAAATGCCCGAATCGGCCGAAAGAAAGAAAA
Source organism: Taxus chinensis (assembly GCA_019776745.2). NCBI lineage: Eukaryota > Viridiplantae > Streptophyta > Pinopsida > Cupressales > Taxaceae > Taxus > Taxus chinensis. Next base: position 133,930,060 of record CM034157.1, on the reverse strand, counting down.
TTTGTCCAAGTCCTTTACCGGGAGCAAGCGGGACAAGAGTGCGCGGAGGACGCGAACCGGCCGAATCGGGCGAACCGGAAGAATTTGTCCCAGACAGCACTGGGACATTTGGGACAAATGGACGCGAAGGACGCGAACCGGCCGGATCGGCCGAAACAGGAAACTTCAGCACAAGGACAAGTGGGACAAAGGGACGCGCGGGACGCGGATAGCCGAAGGAGCCGAAAGCCAATCAAATCATGCCACGTGTCACCGGCAGAAAAGGGACGAGGAAGCCCATTTCGGGCGGATCGGAGGATTCTGTCCCGCGAAGCACTGGGACATCCGGGACAAAAGGACGCGGTGGACGTGAAAATCCGGCAGGCCCGTGGACAAATCACAGCATGACACGTGTCGCCAAGGAAAAAGGTCCAAAAAGTCAAAGGGGCGAGTTTTCGAGCACTGATCCGAACCAATGAAATAGTGCCACGTGTCCAAGTTTAAGGGGCCCACAAGAAAAGCCCGCGAAAAGGTGGAGAGAGAGAATTACTCAGCGAATCAGGGCCTGCCACGTGTCGTCCAGATGGCAGAGCGCGGGAAAAGATTTTAAAACCTGTTCTTGCCTGTTTTGTGCCCTAAATCTTCAGACCTTCGTATCTTTCGATCCAGAGCTCGGATTTGCACGTTCTTTATATCAACGGAAAGCTGTTGAAATTCTCTACATGATTCTGGGATCAATCTCACATTTTGGTGTAGTTTGGAGGGAGAAAATTAAGAAAATGTCTCTGACGCGTGGTGATAGACAGAAGTAATGCTTCAACAACCAACTTTAATGCAGCAGACAGCTCGCCGCTCCTGTTAGACAGCCCGCCGTTTTGCTAGGATCCGCCGCTTCTGTCATAATGAGATGATTTTAAATGCTACCAAGAAGTGGTTGGGGCAGATTCTGGATTTCCTCTCTCTTCCCTCTCTCATTTCTTGATATATATTGTAAAGAGGAGCTCCTTTAAGGGGTCGGACATTTTTGTTTTGCATCCTCCCTTATTCCCTCGCTTGCAAGAGAATTTGTGGAGCTTTCAAACCTCCCATATGGGTTGTAATGCCAGTCTTTTTTGCCTCTTGGCCACTGCAATGTACTGTATCGACTCTTGAGCAATAATATATGTGTTGTGATTGACTCTCGACCCTCTCATGTATTCATTGCTGTCATTTTGATCTCTTATTGCAGTTTGGTTACCTGTGCATGGTGTTTGTATTGCATCTATGTGGTCTGTGTTAAATTTGCAAAACGAGTGTCTAACATTCCTCGGTGCATCACCTTTGTAGTTTAGGTTTTATTCTATGCATTTTCTTACCCTGTCTCCTTGGCAAGTTAGATTAGGTTTTAGCAAACCCTCTGCATTTTTTGTGTGCATCTGAACAGAGGAATAGGAACCAGCCTTCTCTGGAGAATCTTTTCTCATCTTTACAAGTCCCACGCTTGGAGAAAGGATTCCATGTTGTGCAATCACACTGGATGCCTGAACATCAACCTAGAAGCCTGATTTGCATCCAGGGGTGCTGTGAGTCTGCAACAACAGTTTTGGCACGCCCGGTGGGACCTAGAGGTCTCATTTTTATTGCAGCAAAGTTGATATGCATCTGCTGCAGTTTTCTTGCTTATAAGAGCTATTATTTGCATATCTGGCGACTCCAAGGGGAAGAATCAACTGGTTTCAGCAGTGCAGGCCTGAAAACTCATGAGAAGAATCACCACAAGGTCAAGAGTTGGAGAAGAAGAAGTGTTGTTTGAATACCTGCAGTTATCTCCAAGAAGAAGGCAAAGAGGAAGAAGGATTCAAAGGTCTCCATCTCCACCAAACAGAACTCTCTCAACTCCTCCACCTGACAGGCCTTTCATTCAGTATACAAGGGTTTTAAGACCGATTAGAATGGCTCAGAACAATCCCTACGTCAACTTCACAGGCAGCAGCCCACTTGCTCTCAATGCACAACATCCAGTTCCTATTGCAGCCTTGAAGAACATTCCCTACTTCACCGGAGAAAATCAGACTACTCCAGGTGATCATGTTAAAGATATTGCTAACCTTTGCGCAATCCATGAAATCAATGAAATGCAAGTGGCTGTCAAGTTACTGGCATCTTCCTTCAAGGGTAAAGCATTACAATGGTTTAGGAGCCTTGGAGCTGGTTCTATCACAAACTGGAATCAGCTGTGTATTGCACTTCACGAGCAATTTGGAGAGAAGGGAGACAACTTGTCTCTTTTGGAGCAGCTGACAACTATCAAGAGAGCCCCCAACGAGCAGCTGACTGACTTCAACTTCAGATTTCAAAGGTCTTGGGATAGGATTCCAGTGGCAGTCAGGCCAACAGCAGAAGGTGCTTTTCTATATTACCTTAAAGCTTTGAATTCTGATATTTCTATGTTAATTCAGTCCATGGGAGGCACAACAATCCCTATGGCTTATAGCATTGCCATTAGAGCCGAAAACTGTCTTATTCAAGCTGGTAAACTGGCTCCTAGGCCTCCCATGCCCTTGTATCCAAACTTAGAAAATCCAAGCACTAGTCAAGCACCCACTTTGGCTCCTGTTCCCACTCCTAGAAATCAGAGTTCAAGTGAAGCTTCCACTTCATCTCCAAGTGCTTCAAATGAACTCCAAGAGGTCATGAAACAGTTGCAAAATTTGGGAAATGAGCTGGTTACTATTAAGAGGCAACAAGCCCAAGGTTTCAGACCTTCCTATCAACCTCAAGCTCAGCCTAATAGGCAGCCATACCAACCACAAAGACCACCTAATCCAGTTGCAAATGTGAATCAAACAAGGCCTCCCTCTAATAGACCATTCCAGCCCTATAATCCAAATGCTATATCTGCCTCTAAGGCATTAGTGCCAACACAGAACAACATTGCTCAGGAATATGACTGGTGCTTTCCATGCAACGAGCCTCATAACCAATCCATGTGTTTCAATGGTGCTCTCAATCAAGCACTGATGGTGACAACTACTGGTGTGGAGGGCGAGGGCAGTCAAGGAAACAGTCAACAACAAGAAACATTCCAACAGCAATCAGCCCCAAATGACACCACGTTGGTGAACTGGCAAGCAGAAGATTTCTGTGGCATGAATCAAGCAGTTTCTCAAGGTGTCGCAGCCAACACAAGGTCAAAGAGGAGAAATTTGGGTGAAGAACAGCCATTAGCCCCAGCCAATCCACCACCTTCCACGGCTCCACAAATGATTGGCAAGCAGAGTCCAGTTTCAAATACACAAGGGCAGCCAAGAACAGCCCCTAGGCCAACTCAAATGCCAGCTGTTGCTGCCCACGTACAAGGAGTAAGTGTACAAACCAAGGGACAACAAAAGGATACTTCATCCCCGTTCAGTATCATTGAACAGATGAAGAAGACTAACGTCAATATATCAATGTGGGAATCCCTATCCATCCCAGGACAAAGAGATCTGCTGCAAGCTGCCATGAAGGATTGGACAACTTCGAATCAGCAGGTTCAGATGCAAGACAAAGTGCTTACAAATGCTGCCCAGCCTGAAGGAAGCCATGGAGGGCAACAAGGTAAAATGTTGAAGCCCCCTCCTTTCTATGTTTCATTAATCATTGGGGATAAACTAGTACACAATTGCATGATTGATTCCGGGGCAAGTAGCTCAGTGATGCCCAAGCAAATAGCTGATCAGCTGGGTCTCCAATATGAAGTAATATCTAAAGGGGTAGTGCAATTGGATGGGACAGCAATAGCAACAGTTGGAGTGATTAAAAACTTGAGTCTTACCTTGCATGCATGTCCAAATGTTGTTGTCTTACAAGATATATCAATCATAGACCTTCCACCACTCTTTGCCCTTTGCTTGTCAAGGGACTTCACAGCCAAGATTGGGGGGTATTTGTCTGCTGATTGGTCTCACATGCTGTTTAGAACAAGGTATGGAACTAAGGCTACAATTAGGTCTGAACCTATTGCAAACTTCCATATTGAGCCTTACACTCCTAGTCAGATTAATGCCAATTGCTCAGCATTTGATCAAGAAGATCACCCTAGTACTGATGAGGCTGACACCAAGGTTGGAAGTATCCCGGACCTAACTCTCGATGAATGGGCAAACAAGATACATGCTTTTGATCCCTATCAAGAAGTAGAAGAATCTGAGCTGGGAGTCTATTGTATACACGAAGAAAATCAACCTGTTCCTAGCATCACCAAGCCAAGCCATAATGATGACAATGAGGTATGGCGGCTGTTTTTTGACGGATCAAGGAGTAGGCAAGGTGCAGGAGGTGGAGCCATGCTTGTTTCACCTCAAGGCATCAAATATTATTCAGCTTTTCGTTTCCAGTTTTCTTGTTCAAACAACACAGCTGAATATGAGGCCTTGATTCATGGACTTCATTGGGCTAGGAAAAAGGGGATAAATAACTTGCAGGTGTTCGGGGATAGCGAGCTAATCGTCAACCAAGTTAGAGGACAACATGCTACGAAGAACGACTTGCTGAGGAGCTACAAGAATAGGGTATGGGACCTCATTGAGGATTTCGAAGCTTTCAACATTGTGTCCATACCCAGGAAGAAAAATGAAGCCGCGGATAGGCTCGCAGCAGTTGGAGCAACGTTTGATGTGGTTGACAACATCAAAAGGGAAAAAACACAGCCACATATCCATGTGATTGTGAGGCCAGCAGTTCCAGATAATAACACAAGCTGGCAGGTGTTTGAGAACGATCAACAGATCGTCAATTTTCTACAGGAAGAGGCTGAATTCTCAGCTAGAAATCAGGACAGATTAGAGCAGCAGTATGGGGATCAAGTAGTGCAGCTGCGGACAAACAAGCTTCCTAAGGGTTTAGTAACATTGGAGTCTATCTTCAACCCTAACGACCAGTTCCGTAAGGAAAAGGCTAACATACAGGTCAAGAGAGAAGATTCAGAGCCAATTCTGGTTGGGGAAGGCAAAATACTTCAAATTGGTAAAGTGGCCACTGAGCAAGAGAAATCAGATTTCATACAGCTTTGCCAAGAATTTCCAGATGTCTTCGCTTGGAGCTATGAAGACTTGAGAGGATTCAATCCGAAGTTGGCACAACATACCATAGAATTGGATCCAGATGCTAAACCCATCAGGCAGAAGCAGAGACCTGTCAACCCTCACATTGAGCCTCTAATGAAGAAAGAGCTTAACAAGCTAATAGAGGCAAGCATTATATTCCCGATCAAGCACTCAAGCTGGGTTGCAAACTTGGTTCCGGTCAGGAAGAAGAGCGGAGAAATCAGGTTGTGTGTAGATTTCCGGGACCTCAATAGGGCATCTCTCAAAGACCATTACCCACTTCCTTCAATGGAACAAATATTGCAAGTAGTATCCGGTTCAGAGAGATTCTCTCTCCTAGATGGCTACTCAGGGTATAATCAGGTGATGGTGAAAGAAGATGACCAATTCAAGACGGCTTTCACCACCAAATGGGGGACCTATGCCTACAAGAAGATGCCATTTGGACTATCAAATGCTGGAGCCACCTTCCAAAGGGCAATGGATATGGCATTTAAGGGGTTGATCAACAAAATAGTTCTGATATATCTTGACGACATCACTGTATTCTCAAAAAATGCAGCGGATCACCTCTGTCATTTGAGGCAAGTATTTCAGAGATGTAGAAGATTTGGGGTATCATTGAATCCCAAAAAGTGCATATTCTTGGCTCACGAGGGAAAACTTCTAGGCCATATTGTTTCAAAGGAAGGGTTGACGATTGACCCAGAACGGGTTGAAGCAATTCAAGCATTGCCATTGCCAAGTCACAAGAAGGCTCTTCAAAGCTTCTTGGGAAGGATCAATTTTGTCCGCAGGTTTGTTCCAAACTTTGCAGCTCTCGTAAAGCCAATAACGCTGATGTTAAAGAAGAGCATGGCATTTAAGTGGACATCTGAAGGCAAGGCAAGTTTTGAGGCAATAAAAGAGGCTATATCTCAAGCCCCAACTCTCGTCAATCCAGACTTCTCCAAGGACTTCGTGCTATATGCCTTCGGTGGTGGAGACACAATTTCTGCAATCCTGGCACAACAAAACAAAGAAGGATTAGAACAACCAGTTGCTTTCTTCAGTCAAGGCTTGGAGGAATACGAAACTAGATACTCTTTCATTGAAAAGCATGTACTTGCAGTGATCAGGAGTTTAAAGAAATTCAAGCACCTAGTCTCAAACAACAAGATCCAATTATTGGTCTCTCATGCGGGAGTCAAGGACTTCCTTCTAAACAAGGATCTGAATGAGAAGCGTGCAGGGTGGATAACTCGTGTCATGGAATATGACATCGAGATCAAGGTCACCAAACTAGTACGTGGAAAGGGACTATGTGAACAGCTAGCCTTGAGTCAACAGGTTGAAGCAGGTGATGAAAAAGAGACTGTCTTGGTACTACAGGATGGCCAAGAACATGAAAATGATGATGTGCCTACTCCTTGTTGGACTCAGAATATGATACACTTCCTACAGACAGGACTATGCCCTCCGGAAATGAGCAAAGCAAAGAGGAGATACTTCAGATTACAAGCCATTCCATATGTGCTTGTTGATGGTGTTTTGTTTAAGAAAGACATCAATGGGGTTCTATTGAGGTGCATTGGGACTGGTCAAATTGAGAGGGTGTTACGAGATTTTCACGATGGAGATTCTGGAGGACATTTTGCCCCACGAGTAACAGCTCTCAAGATAATAAAGGCAGGGTATTATTGGCCCACGGTGTTCAATGACTGCTATACATGGATAAGAAAGTGTAAGAAATGTGCACTCTTCACAGGCAAAGAAAGACTAGCAGCGCTTCCATTGCACCCAATCTTGGTTGACCAACCATTTCTGCAATGGGGATTGGACTTCATCGGGGTCATCAACCCAAACTCAAGCCAAGGCCACAAGTGGATTCTCACGGCAACGGACTACTTCACCAAGTGGACTGAAGCAGTAGCGCTCAAAGAGGCAAACGAGTCTAATATACTAGAATTTTATGAAGGAATAGTGACCAGGTTCGGTGTGCCGGCCACTATCATATCAGACAATGCATTGGCATTCGTAGGTTCCAAGATTACAGAATGGGCTGTCAAGAATGGAATCTACTTGAGCACCTCTTCCAATTATTACCCACAGGGTAATGGACAGGCAGAGTCCACGAACAAAAATTTGCTAAGAATCATTAGGAGAACTCTTGATGAGAATCAGAGGTCTTGGCATACCAAGCTGAAATCAGCCTTATGGGCTGATAGGATCACTCCCAAAAGATCCACAGGTAACTCTCCATTCAGGCTTGTCTATGGAAGAGAGGCAATCTTGCCCATGTCATTAGAACTGCCTGCATTGGAGTTCATGAAGCAGTTGGAGTTGGCTGAGTTCGAACCAATGGAGGCCAGGTATGCAGAGTTGATGGAATTGGAAGAAATTAGAGAACGTGCAGTTCAAACAATTGAGAAAGATCAGGCCTTAGTGAAAAGATGGTTTGATAAGAAAGCAAGAGCAAGGACCTTCCAGGAAGGGGACCTAGTTCTGAAATGGGATGCAGATCGGGCAAAACCAGGAAGACATTCCAAGTTTGATGCCATTTGGAGTGGCCCCTACATGGTCATGGAATGTAAGAATAGCAATGCCTTCCAATTGTCTACATTGGACGGAGAAGAACTCCCGATTCCGGTCAACGGAATCTATCTTAAACATTGCTACTGAAAAAAAAAGAGGTTCACCCTTGTAAATATTAGCCTAGATTTCAATTCCTCTAAGTGCATATGCACATTGTCTTGTTGTAGTTAGGTTTCAATTTCCCTAAGTGCTTTGGCACAGGTTTTGTCGCTCCTAGATTGAGTTTTTTACAGTTCAGCGTGCTCTCGTAGAGGGAGTTGCAGCATCAGGCTCATTTCAGGTTATTGCTTATGACTCCATGCCCAATGGATCGCTAAAAGGCCACTGATCTTCTACCTAGCAGGCAGGTGACCCCGAAAAGTCACCAAATTGTTATCCAAATTTCACCCCCCAGAGTTAATTTGATAACATGCATCAGAGTTTTTAGTTCCAAGCAAGTAGATTGATTCAGGAGAAAATCGTAAAATTGGCTAAGTCCTGCTCAAGGCCACCTTTGGGACAGTTGGAACAATTATACGCGGAAGGCGCGGATCGGCCGAAAAGCCTCCAGGCGGCCCAAACAGAAAAGGGACATCTGGGACAAATGGACGCGAAATGCCCGAATCGGCCGAAAGAAAGAAAATTTGTCCAAGTCCTTTACCGGGAGCAAGCGGGACAAGAGTGCGCGGAGGACGCGAACCGCCGAATCGGGCGAACCGGAAGAATTTGTCCCAGACAGCACTGGGACATTTGGGACAAATGGACGTGAACCGGCCGGTTCGGCCAAAACAGGAAACTTCAGCATAAGGACAAGTGGGACAAAGGGACGCGCGGGACGCGGATAGCCGAAGGAGCCGAAAGCCAATCAGATCACGCCACGTGTCACCGGCAGAAAAGGGACATGGAAGCCCATTTCGGGCGGATCGGAGGATTCTGTCCCGCGAAGCACTGGGACATCCGGGACAAAAGGACGCGGTGGACGCGAAAATCCGGCAGGCCCGTGGACAAATCACAGCATGACACGTGTCGCCAAGGAAAAAGGTCCAAAAAGTCAAAGGGGCGAGTTTTCGAGCACTGATCCGAACCAATGAAATAGTGCCACGTGTCCAAGTTTAAGGGGCCCACAAGAAAAGCCCGCGAAAAGGTGGAGAGAGAGAATTACTCAGCGAATCAGGGCCTGCCACGTGTCGTCCAGATGGCAGAGCGCGGGAAAAGATTTTAAAACCTGTTCTTGCCTGTTTTGTGCCCTAAATCTTCAGACCTTCGTATCTTTCGATCCAGAGCTCGGATTTGCACGTTCTTTATATCAACGGAAAGCTGTTGAAATTCTCTACATGATTCTGGGATCAATCTCACATTTTGGTGTAGTTTGGAGGGAGAAAATTAAGAAAACGTCTCTGACGCGTGGTGATAGACAGAAGTAATGCTTCAACAACCAACTTTAATGCAGCAGACAGCTCGCCGCTCCTGTTAGACAGCCCGCCGTTTTGCTAGGATCCGCCGCTTCTGTCATAATGAGATGATTTTAAATGCTACCAAGAAGTGGTTGGGGCAGATTCTGGATTTCCTCTCTCTTCCCTCTCTCATTTCTTGATATATATTGTAAAGAGAGCTCCTTTAAGGGGTCGGACATTTTTGTTTTGCATCCTCCCTTATTCCCTCGCTTGCAAGAGAATTTGTGGAGCTTTCAAACCTCCCATATGGGTTGTAATGCCAGTCTTTTTTGCCTCTTGGCCACTGCAATGTACTGTATCGACTCTTGAGCAATAATATATGTGTTGTGATTGACTCTCGACCCTCTCATGTATTCATTGCTGTCATTTTGATCTCTTATTGCAGTTTGGTTACCTGTGCATGGTGTTTGTATTGCATCTATGTGGTCTGTGTTAAATTTGCAAAACGAGTGTCTAACATTCCTCGGTGCATCACCTTTGTAGTTTAGGTTTTATTCTATGCATTTTCTTACCCTGTCTCCTTGGCAAGTTAGATTAGGTTTTAGCAAACCCTCTGCATTTTTTGTGTGCATCTGAACAGAGGAATAGGAACCAGCCTTCTCTGGAGAATCTTTTCTCATCTTTACAAGTCCCACGCTTGGAGAAAGGATTCCATGTTGTGCAATCACACTGGATGCCTGAACATCAACCTAGAAGCCTGATTTGCATCCAGGGGTGCTGTGAGTCTGCAACAGACCTTCCTATCAACCTCAAGCTCAGCCTAATAGGCAGCCATACCAACCACAAAGGCCACCTAATCCAGTTGCAAATGTGAATCAAATAAGGCCTCCCTCTAATAGACCATTCCAGCCCTATAATCCAAATGCTATATCTGCCTCTAAGGCATTAGTGCCAACACAAAACAACATTGCTCAAGAATATGATTGCTTTCCATGAAACGAGCCTCATAACCAATCCATGTGTTTAATGGTGCTCTATTATCAAGCACTGATGGTGACAACTACTGGTGTGGAGGGCGAGGGTAGTCAAGGAAACATCAACAACAAGAAACATTCCAACAAGAAATCAGCTCCAAATGACACCATTTGGTGAACTGGCAAGCACAAGATTTCTGTGGCATGAATCAAGCAGTTTCTCAAGGTGTAAGCAGCCAACACAAGGTCAAAGAGGAGAAATTTTAGGTGAAGAACAGCATTAGCCCCAGTCAATCCACAACCTTCCATCACTCCACAAATGATTGGCAAATGCAAGTCCAGTTTCAAATACACAAGGACAGCCAAAACCCCCTAGGCCAACTCAAATGCCAGCTGTTGCTGCCCACGTAAGAAAAGAGTTTGTACAAACAAAGGGACAACAAAAGGATACTTCATCCCCATTCAACATCATTGAACAAATGAAGAAGACTATGTGAACTATATCAATGTGGGAATCCCTATCCATCCCAGGACAAAGAGATCTGCTGCAAGCTGCCATGAAGGATTGGTCAACTTCGAATCAGCAGGTTCAGATGCAAGACAAAGTGCTTACAAATGCTGCCCAAATGAAGGAAGCCATGGAGGGCAACAAGGTAAAATGTTGAAGCCCCCTCCATTCTATGTTTCATTAATCATTGGGGATAAACTAGTACACAATTGCATGATTGATTCCAGGGCAAGTAGTTCAGTGATGCCCAAGCAAATAGCTGATCAGCTGGGTCTCCAATATGAAGTAATATCTAAAGGGGTAGTGCAATTGGATGGGACAGCAAATAGCAACAGTTGGAGTGATTAAAAACTTGAGTCTTACCTTGCATGCATGTCCAAATGTTGTTGTCTTACAAGATGTATCAATCATAGACCTTCCACCACTCTTTGCCCTTTGCTTGTCAAGGGACTTCACAGCCAAGATTGGGGGGTATTTGTCTGCTGATTGGTCACACATGCTGTTTAGAACAAGGTATGGAACTAAGGCTACAATTAGGTCTGAACCTATTGCAAACTTCCATATTGAGCCTTACACTCCAAGTCAGATTAATGCCAATTGCTCAGCATTTGATCAAGAAGATCACCCTAGTACTGATGAGGCTGACACCAAGGTTGGAAGTATCCCAGACCTGAACTCTTGATGAATGGGCAAACAAGATACATGCTTTTGATCCCTATCAAGAAGTAGAAGAATCTGAGCTGGGAGTCTATTGTATACATGAAGAAAATCAACCTGTTCCTAGCATCACCAAGCCAAGCCATAATGATGACAATGAGGTATGGAAGCTATTTTTTGATGGATCAAGGAGTAGGCAAGGTGCAGGAGGTGGAGCCATGCTTGTTTCACCTCAAGGCATCAAATATTATTCAGCTTTTCGTTTCCAGTTTTCTTGTTCAAACAACACAGCTGAATATGAGGCCTTGATTCATGGACTTCATTGGGCTAGGAAAAAGGGCATAAATAACTTGCAGGTGTTCGGGGATAGTGAGCTAATCGTCAACCAAGTTAGAGGACAACATGCTACAAAGAATGACTTGCTGAGGAGCTACAAGAATAGGGTATGGGACCTCATTGAGGATTTCAAAGCTTTCAACATTGTGTCCATACCCAGGAAGAAAAATGAAGCCGCGGATAGGCTCGCAGCAGTTGGAGCAACGTTTGATGTGGTTGACAACATCAAAAGGGAAAAAACACAGCCACATATCCATGTGATTGTGAGGCCAGCAGTTCCAGATAATAACACAAGCTGGCAGGTGTTTGAGAATGATCAACAGATCATCAATTTCTTACAAGAAGAAGCTGAATTCTCAGCTAGGAATCAGGACAGACTAGAGCAGCAGTATGGGGATCAAGTAGTGCAGCTGCAGACAAACAAGCTTCCCAAGGGTTTAGTAACATTGGAGTCTATCTTCAACCCTAACGACCAGTTCCGTAAGGAAAAGGATAACATACAGGTCAAGAGGGAAGATTCAGAGCCAATTCCAGTTGGGGAAGGCAAAACACTTCAAATTGGTAAAGTGGCCACTGAGCAAGAGAAATCAGATTTCATACAGCTTTGTCAAGAATTTCCAGATGTCTTCGCTTGGAGCTATGAAGACTTGAGAGGATTCAATCCAAATTTGGCACAACATACCATAGAATTGAATCCAGATGCTAAGCCCATCAGGCAGAAGCAGAGACCAGTTAACCCTCACATTGAGCCTCTAATGAAGAAAGAGCTAAACAAGCTAATAGAGGCAAGCATTATATTCCCGATCAAGCACTCAAGCTGGGTTGCAAACTTGGTTCCGGTCAGGAAGAAGAGCGGAGAAATCAGGTTGTGTGTGGACTTTCAAGACCTCAATAGAGCATCTCTCAAAGATCATTACCCACTTCCTTCAATGGAACAAATATTGCAAGTAGTATCTGGTTCAGAGAGATTCTCTCTCCTAGATGGCTACTCAGGGTATAATCAGGTGATGGTGAAAGAAGATGACCAGTTCAAGACAACTTTCACCACCAAATGGGGCACATATGCTTACAGGAAGATGCCATTTGGGCTGTCCAAATGCTGGTGCTACCTTTCAAAGGGCAATGGACATGGCATTCAAGGGGTTGATCAACAAGATAGTGCTGATATATCTTGATGATATCACTGTCTTCTCAAAGAATGTAGCAGACCACCTCTTTCACCTCAGGCAAGTGTTTCAGAGGTGTAGAAATTTGGAGTATCATTGAATCCCAAGAAAATGCATATTTCTTGCACATGAAGGAAAACTTCTTGGCCATATTGTTTCAAAGGAGGGACTGAAAATTGACCCAGAAAGAGTTGAAGCCATAAGAGCACTGCCATTGCCAAGTCACAAGAAGGCTCTTCAAAGTTTCTTGGGAAGGATCAATTTTGTCCACAGGTTTGTTCCAAATTTTGCAGCCTTGTCAAGCCAATAACCAAGATGTTAAAGAAGAGCATGGCATTTAAGTGGACAAACAAAGGCAAGGAGAGTTTTGAGGCAATCAAAGAAGCTATATCTCAAGCTCCAACTCTCATCAACCCAGACTTCTCCAAGGATTTCATGTTCTATGCCTTTGGAGGTGGGGACACTATTTCTGCAATCTTGGTACAACAAAACAAAGATAATGATGAGCAGCCATTGCTTTCTTCAGTCAAGGCTTAGAGGAACTATGAAACTGAGGTACTCTTTCATTGAAAAGCATGTACTTGCAGTGATCAGAAGCTTGAAGAAATTCAAGCATTTAATCTCAAACAACAAGATCCAATTATTGGTCTCTCATGCTGGAGTCAAGGACTTCCTCCTAAACAAGGATTTGAATGAGAAAAGGGTAGGTTGGATCACTCGTGTCATGGAATATGACATTGAGATCAAGGTCACCAAGCTGGTAAGAGGGAAGGGACTATGTGAGCAGCTGGCCTTTAGTCAACAAGGAAGTAGGCAATGAAAAAGAGAAACTGTCTTGGTACTACAGCCATGGTCAAGAACAAGAAAATGATGATGTGCCCACTCCTTGTTGGACTCAAGATATGATACACTTCCTAGGTACAGGCTAGTGCCCTCAGAATGAAAAAACCAAAAGGAGATACTTCAGATTACAGGCTATTCCGTATGTGCTTGTTGATGGTGTTTTGTTCAAGAAAGATGTCAATGGAGTTCTATTGAGATGCATTAGCACAGGTCAGATTGAGAGGGTGTTGGAAGAGTTTTCATGATGGACCAGCTGGAGGCCATTTTTCCCCACGAGTAACAACTCTCAAATTCATGAAGGTCGGTTATTATTGGCCTACAATGTTCAGTGATGTCTACTCATGGATCAAGAAAGGTGTAAGAAATGTGCATTATTCACAGGAAAAGAAAGTTTAGCAGCACTTCCATTGCACCCAATTTAGTTGACCAGCCATTCATGCAATGGGGATTGGACTTCATTGGAGTCATCAATCCCAATTCAAGCCAAGGCCACAAGTGGATTCTGACAGCAACAGACTATTTCACCAAGTGGACCGAAGTAGTAGCACTCAAAGAGGCAAATGAGTCTAGCATACTAGACTTTTATGAAGGGAATAGTGACCAGGTTTGGTGTACCTGCCACTATCATATCAGATAATGCATTGGCATTCATTGGTTCTAAGATGACAGAATGGGCTGTCAAGAATGGAATCTACCTGAGCACTTCATCAAACTATTACCCTCAGGGTAATGGCCAGGCAGAGTCCACAAACAAGAACTTTTGAAGAATCATTAGGAGGACTCTTGATGAGAATCAAAGAACATGGCATACCAAGCTAAAATCAGCCTTATGGGCTGATAGGATCAACACCAAAGAGGTCTACAGGTAATTCTCCATACAAGCTTGGTCTATGGGAAAGAGGCAGTCTTGCCTATATCACTAGAGTTGCCAACATTGGAACTCATGAAGCAGCTGGAGTTGCTAGAATTTGAACCAATGGAGGCTGAGGTATGCAGAGTTGATGGAATTGGAAGAAATCAGAGAACATGCATTCAAACAATGGAAAAAGATCAAGCTTTATCAAAAGAAGACCTTTGATAAGAAAGCCAAAGCAAGGACCTTCCAAGAAGGGAGATCTAGTGTCTGAAATGGGATGCAGATCAGAGCAAAACCAGGGAAGGCATTCCAAGTTTGATGCCATTTGGAGTGGCCCCTACATGGTCACAAATGTAAAAGTAGTAATGCTTTCCAATTGTCTACATTGGATGGTGAAGAACTGCAGATTCCAGTCAATGGAATCTATCTCAAACATTGCTACTAGAGGGAAGTTCACTACCTTGTAAATATTAGATTAGATTTTCATTCCTCCAAGTGCTTGTGCACATTGTCTTGTTGTAGTTAGGTTTCAGTTTCCCTAAGTGCTTTGGCACAGGTTTTTTTGCTCCTAGGTTGGATTTCTACAGTTCAGCATGCTCTCGTAGAGGGAGTTGCAGATATCAGGCTTGGTTTCAGGTTATTGCTTATGACTCCATGCCCAATGGATTGCTAAAAGGCCACTGATCTTCTACCTAGCAGGTAGGTGACCCGAAAAGTCACCAAATTGTTATCCAAATTTCACCCCCCAGAGTTAATTTGATAACATGCATCAGAGTTTTTTAGTTCCAAGCAAGTAGATTGATTCAGGAGAAAATTATAAAATTGGCTAAGTCCTGCCCAAGGCCACCTTTGGCACAGTTGGAACAATTATATGCGGAAGGCACGGATCGGCTAAAAAGCCTCCAGGTAGCCCAAACAGAAAAGGGACATTTGGGACAAATGGACGCGATTTGGCGATGATCCCCGAATCGGCCGAAAGAAAGAAAATTTGTCCAAGTCCTTTACCAGGAGAAAGTGGGATAAGAGTGCGCGGAGGACGCAAACCGGTCGGTTCGGCCGAAATAGGAAACTTCAGCACAAGGACAAGTGGGACAAAGGGACGCGCGGGACGCGGATAGCCGAAGGAGCCGAAAGCCAATCAAATCACGCCACGTGTCACCGGCAGAAAAGGGACGAGGAAGCCCATTTCGGGTGGATCGGAGGATTCTATCCCGTGAAGCACTGGGACATCCAGGACAAAAAGACGCGATGGACGTGAAAATCCGGCAGGCCCGTGGAAAGATCATAGCATGACACGTGTCACCAAGGAAAAAGGTCCAAAAAGTCAAAGGGGGCGGGTTTTTGAGCACTGATCTGAACCAATGAAATAGTGCCACATGTCCAAGTTTAAGGGGCCCACAAGAAAAGCCCGTGAAAAGGTGGAGAGTGAAAATTACTCAGCAAACCAGAGCCTACCACGTGTCGTCCAAATGGTAGAGCATGGGAAAAGAAATTTAAAAATCCGTTTTCACCTGTTTTGTGCCCTAAATCTTCAGGCCTTCGTATCTTTCGATCCAAAGCTTTGATTTGCACGTTCTTTATATCAACAGAAAGCTGTTGAAATTCTCTACATGATTCTAGGATCAATCTCACATTTTGGTGTAGTTTGGAGGGAGAAAATTAAGAAAACATCTCTGACGTGTGGTGATAGACAGAAGTAATGCTTCAACAACCAACTTTAATGCAGCAGACAGCTCACCGCTCCTGTTAGACAGCCCACTATTTTGCTAGGATCCACCGCTTCTGTCATAATGAGATGATTTTAAATGCTACCAAGAAGTGGTTGGGGTAGATTCTGGATTTGCTCTCTCTTCCCTCTCTCATTTCTTGATATATATTGTAAAGAAGAGCTCCTTTAAGGGGTCGGACATTCTTGTTTTACATCCTCCCTTCTTCCCTCGCTTGCAAGAGAAATTATGGAGCTTTCAAACCTCCCATATGGGTTGTAATGCCAGTATTTTTACCTCTTGGCCACTGCAATGTACTGTATCGACTCTTGAGTAATAATATATGTGTTGTGATTGACTCTTAACCCTCTCATGTATTCATTGTTGTCATTTTGATCTCTTATTGCAGTTTGGTTACCTGTGCATGGTGTTTGTATTGCGTCTATGTGGTCTATGTTAAATTTGCAAAATGAATGTCTAACATTCCTCGGTGCATCACCTTTGTAGTTTAGGTTTTATTCTATGCATTTTCTTACCCTGTCTCCTTGGTAAGTTAGATTAGGTTTTAGCAAACCCTCTGCATTTTTTGTGTGCATCTGAATAGAGGAATAGGAACCAGCGTTCTTTGGAGAATATTTTCTCATCTTTACAAGTCCCACGCTTGGAGAAAGGATTCCATGTTGTGCAATCACACTGGATGCCTGAACATCAACCTAGAAGCCTGATTTACATCCAGGGGTGTTGTGAGTTTGCAACAACAGGAATAAGATAAATATTATGGATTTCCAAACAAGGTCATGGAAGTGAAAGTGAGAGGCGCAGTGAAGCTGCAAGGTCTATGGGAGGTTCTCCAGTCTAGTCCAAAAAGCCTTAGCCTGATCGGCTGCTATGTTCAACACGAAAAGTTGTACAATAATGTCATGTGGAAGTGGGGATGATCTAAAGACTAGTGCATGCAAACTAGTGTCAATATCTAATTGGTCAGCAGGCCCGTTGGGTTGTGGGACTTGGGGATCACAACCATGAACTCGTGGAGGTATGTAGGAATCTCTGTATGGTCATATGTGTAATGTCAAGCCCTGTTTCCAGGAGCAGTCTAATAATCGTAGGCTTGATCAGCTGCAATCCTTGGGACATAATGTGTTTAATTGTTCTATATTTCTCAAAATATCTAAAGTGTTTTTAGAACAAGCATGTGTAAGCCCGTATCAATGTTGGTCAACAACTCGGGTCCGTTGGGTTGTGGGACCAGTGGATCACAACCGAAAGTTTTCTCTTGTTGTGGACCTTTAATGGTCATGTAAAATGGAATTGAATTGATTTGACAAAGCAAACTAACTATCAAAGGAAATTTGAACTATGTTTACTGGTATTTTCTACAGTTATATCTGAACCAAACAATGAAAGCAACTTCTAATCTAGTGAAATAAATATTTTTGACAAAGTTGTGGTATTTCTAAACAGGGAAACTAATCTAACAAATGATTCTAATACAAGCAATCAATTGGATGTAGGAAATAACTTGTGCAAGTATGTGAGGTTCCTTAATCTAAAACAACTAACTAATTCAATCAAAAACCCTTTGAACACCTAGCTAATCTCAAAGGTAGAAACAAATCACATTTCAGAGATATTGTTCCCTACCAACTTAAAGCCGGTAATGTTGAAGAGCAAGCTTTCTAATGATTTGACCTATTTGCAATTGCTTGATTAATTGAAATGAAACAATTTCACTACTCTATTTGATATGGATTTGAAATGAATAAATTTAGGATTAACAATTTGAATGAATGAAGCCAACAAACAAACAACTCAAAATTGGATAAGAAGAACTGTGGCAAATCTGGTTGTACCTATTACTTTTTCCTTCTCAAGTTTTGGGATCCTTTTTTCTCTGTGTATCCATATGAGTCCAAGGAATTGGGAATGTTAAAGGCAACAACAGGAGAAGGTGCTTAAGACAATGGCAGCTTGAAGGGTCTATTTGGTCCTGCAATGCTAGTAGAAGACCATTCTAGCACAAGTGATGCAGAGCTCGGCTATGCAATTTCTAGCAGGATTGTTGCAGAATACTATGCAAGATACTATAAAATTCTCAGGTCCCTTTTGCTTTTAATACATAGCATTGAATATATAATAATTGGCTAGGATGTGCTAATGCCCAAGGCTCCTTGGAGTCAAATCATTGGGTGAAGAGGCAATTAAAACTAATTTAATCTATTTAACAAATAGAAGAGGGAAGGAATATCAAAGCAATCATGAGAATATTTTTAGGCTATTTGGTTCACAAACGTGCCTTGGAAGTCAAGTCAAGTCAAGTGTCACATCTGAATTTCACGCATGAAAGGTTCTGGAAAAATCACACAGAACCGCCGCCCTGGGCAGGGTGACAATTGCAGAATCACCGCCCTGTCTTGGGCAGCAGTTTTGACACTGAAGACCAAAACATGCACAAAAAGGATCCCTTTAAGCTATGAAGAACCGAGCCAGAATATACAGTTAAATTCTAGGCTACAAATATTACTGCGAATGAGCTTATTGAACTTGAACACCTTCTGAAATGGACTTCATGAATCATCATGAGGGACTTTTAACCGTTTTTATAATGCGTAGCACGTGCAATTTTGGGTGCATATAAGAACCAATCAGAAAATTATCCTTTTTCAGATCTGATTTTTATAACAGCAATTAATAAATAAAAAGCACCCAGAACAACGGAAACTGTAAAAGTTAATAACTCCCTCAAACTTGGTATTTTTGTAAGAAATAAAACGCACAATAAACTAGAAACCAAGGCCTTTCCAATGCACTATGAATTTGAATTTTCTGAGCAACAAAACCACTTCAAATCTTTCCCAGAAATCTGAGTTCAAGCCGCTAAGGTTAGAATAAATTATTTAAATTAATTTCAGCTCTTCCTAACCTTCCAACACACCCAAAATATCATCAACCCTTGCACTGAAATAACAGCTAACACAAATCAAATTGTAGATCTAACTTATTCACCCTCAAAACATTCCAAAATATGACCCAATGCAAGTCGCCATAGCTGGAATAAATGCAGCGGTGAACAACAATAATGAAAACACCTCAAACCCTTCCAATATCATTTAAAAATGAGCCACAACATGCAAATTTAACCCAATAAATTAATGCACCAACATATAAGCCAAGTCGCCAATACTTAGAATGGATAAACCATGCAAAAACACACTCAACACAAGAGAGCACAATGAAGAGAACAATGGAGTCTTCAATATCTTCAACAATGGATCCAAATGAAGCTTACAATGAAAGAGCACAATGCAAGAGCTAGGGCATACACCCTATTACTCCAAGCATGGAGTAAAATCAAATGATCAATCCAACATAACCCCACTCAAGGAAATGCGACCTCCTTTTATAAAGTTAAGGGGTACAATATCCAATGACTGACCTTTTCTTTTTTGGAGGGAAAACATAAACCCTCATTATAATAAAATATTTAATAAACTAAAACTGTGTACACTTTATTATTTTTAATTAATTAATAAAAGTAACTATCATATGTGCACATTTTAAACTATCTAGAGACTCCCACTTGTAGCGCTAAGCATGCCAAGGGGTTATAATGCAAATAAAAGAGATGAACCGATATATTAGTAATGTCCCAAAAAAGGGGACATTACAGTCCTCCCCTCTCAAAAATTGTTTGCCCTCAAGCAATAACAAACTCATAGACCCATGTATCATGCACCCAAGAGAAGAGATGAAGTGATGCATCCAAACTCTTGCTCGGGTGCCAGTCAAGTGATGAAATGTTGGAAAGAACATGTTTCCTTCCCTCACGTCAACCTAAAATGTGGGTCCTCAACTTGGCAATTGGTGCTTCAAGTAATGGTGTCCTCAACATGGCATGGGGACTCATCAAGGGGATGAGCTTTGCTAAGCTCCAAGGCTTCCCACTCAATAATGCCCTCATGAAGTGAGTAGGACATCGGTCTTTCTTCACATGTCTTCAATCCTGCACATGAAGCAAACTCATTAGAAAAATTAGTGTTGAAAAACACTTTTCCAATGTGTCTCCATGGTGTGAATGGCTCATAAGTCTCCTTTATGTATGGGCTGCCCCCAAATGTCACAATGTTGCCCCATACTTCCTTGAACTCCCAAAAACTAATTGTTGTCATAAATATAAATTTGATAAATAATCAGCAACTTGATAACTCCAAATTTGTCCCCATGTGAGCCCTACTTCATCATTCGATCCATGTATGAGTGTACCAATGGAGAAATGTCCCTTATCCCCATGCCTTATGGCTCTAAAGGCCACAAAAAGACTCCTGAAATAAATTACAGCAGTGTAAATAAAAACATTTGACCTCAAGGTATCCCAACTCACCTTAGATAAGACCAACACTTCACTCTCACAACCCCCAATGTATTGTTTCTATGAAAAAAAGTGTTGAAACACATTCACACACATGATGTGGAGATGATCCAAAGTGAATTTCATGACAAGCTTTGCACCTCTTCCTTTCATAGCTGAATATTCATCATATTTGGAAAGGAATTATTTCCCAAAACATAGCATGTAAATTTAACACCATACCTTCCTCTTTGCTGCTCCCAATGCAATGGTAGTGCTAAGTGGCCTAGAAATGATCCTATAACATGTACTAATGATGCTCCAAACTGAAAATTAGCATACCGTGTGACTGAATCCCCTTATGCGCATGCTAACATGTCCCCAAACAAACTGAAAATGTGCATGACAACAGTGTGAATATCAATAGAAATATTAGACATACACATACTCTTCTTGGTTGCAAATTCAAACATGAATAGACAATGCTTATGCTTTCCCTTTATCATCCAAAACTGAAATTCTCCATGATATAAGAACAATAGAACATTCAACTTGATCATCTCACAAGTTTATGGAAGTGTCAATACAAATAATTTGAAGTGGTTGCTCACTTCTTCATACCATTGAGGTAGCATGTGCATGATGATACCCCATTGTTTGCTACTCCATCATTCTTATAAGAAAAAGGAAAATCAGAAATGCAAAGAATCTCATACCATTTATTGTGCCAACGTTCATTTCCCTAATGAAAGGATAATACATTTGAAACGAAATGATTGGGGCTGCCCATCATACCTTTGTGCCATGAAACACCTTCATACTCCTTAGAATTTTCAAACCAAACATCACCTTCTACCTTGGAATCATACAACCTTATTTGTAATTGGTGTGAGATTTCCTTGAACTTCATTTTTGAGTGGATGAAGTCATTTATTTGTTCTCTAATGAAAATTGTTATGCGTAGACCAACGAGCTGAGAATGGTCTTAAGTACCCGAAAATGCCTCTTCTTCTTGCCTAGCACACATCCCTAAATCCTTGCATTCATTACCAACCCAAGTAGCATTAGTAACAACCAAATAATGATCATTGATTACCTCTTGGCTGCCCTCATTTTGTTTGTCCATGCAAACTTGCAAATCAAGTTTCTCTTTCTTCTTTGACTCATCTCCCATGATCACTTTATCATCATACATGTAATCATACAAAGGCAAAGAAACCTCTTCAATCAACAATGAATTTATACCTTGCTTATTTTCATCTAGTGGCTCTTCTTCCTTCACTTCATCTTGAATTAAATCTGAACTTTTCTGTGCAATCACCAAGTCTGTAAGCATTAGATATCAAATTTTTATCATCAAACACCAACAAACTCATACTTTGGAGAGCTGATCCTTCTTGCTTCATAGGAGACCTTGTTAGCATATGTGCCTTCACCTTGCTTGAACATTGATCTAGAACACCCTTAGCTAGCGTATGAGCAATACATGATATTTTTTGTCTCATACCTTTCTCAAGTATAGACAACAAATGTTGAGGAGATTCCTCATATTCATTCAAGACCAAATACATAATAGTTTGCATTGCATCCATTACTTTTTTTTTGAGTATGACTATCATTTATAATATCAAAGAGCACT
The DNA here is from genome assembly GCA_019776745.2 of Taxus chinensis. Taxonomy (NCBI): domain Eukaryota; kingdom Viridiplantae; phylum Streptophyta; class Pinopsida; order Cupressales; family Taxaceae; genus Taxus; species Taxus chinensis. The sequence goes on along the minus strand of CM034157.1, from coordinate 133,908,035 downwards.
TCAAACATGTGAAGTATAAGATCATTACAATTGAGATCTAATATGGGTATGCAAGATCTTACCTTTACCATGTTTTCCAATATCTTAACCCTCTTATCAAAGTGAGGGTTGGAAGTGTCCCAAAGCTTTTGAAAGCTTCCTATCATGAGTTCGTAGACCTCTTCCATGGTGGTATCATTGTATGGCAAGCTTGGGGTTGTTATCCTTGTCACCTCGCTAATGCAAGTGATGACCATGACCTCACATCCACCTCATCATGTCTCAACAGTTCGGATCTAGCCAAATGGGTCACCAAAGAGTCCATCGCTGACAACATAGAGTCATAATCTCAATTGTTTTACCATGGACAAACAGTGTGCAGCTTCCTCCAAAATGCTAAGCAACACATCTCTGGAAAGGTGTGGTGGATCAAGCCATCTCCCCAATCTACAAAACTGCATTTTAATTTCTCCTTCACTTGTTAACCCCATGATTCATACACTATTATTAAAGCATAAGACATGATCACACACAACTGAAAATAATTAATAATCAAACTCCAAACTGCTGCAATTTTTAAAATTCATATCTTTGGTAGAGAAAGTCCAAATGAGCTGAAACTTTGGATCTTGGACCACAAAAATATGAAGAATAATATTCCAAAATTAGTTTTCGCACAGCCATCACAAAACCCTAATTTTTTCCTAAAAAGTAGGTCGCCCAGCACATTTAGGGCATCAAATTAGCTCCAAAGATTATGGAATTAATTCCTCCTTATTCCTCCTAATTTTTGCCAACTCAAACCCCACAAGAGTAGAGGAAAGTTTCTCTGATACCACTGTAATATCCCCTTTTGGGATAACTATTAAATATGCAATTTATTAACTCAAATCGACCCTAGAAGGATTAGATCCTTTTAGTTCGACCTCAAATAACCCAATGTTAGCATTAATACAACCCAAATGGGGTTGGAGTAAGCCAAGGTAGTGGGTTAGATGGGAGAACCAATTAAAAAATTAATCTTTTCCAGATCTGATTTTTATAACAGCAGTTAATAAATAAAATGGCACCCAAAACAACTGAAACTTCAAAAATTAATAACTCCCTTCAACACTTAGTATTTTTGCATGAAATAAAATGCACAATAAACTAGAAACCAAGGCCTTTCCAATGCACTATGAATATGAATTTTCTGAGCAACTAAACCACTTCAAATCTGCCCCAGAAATCTGATTTCAAGTCGCTAGGGTTAGAATAAATTATTTAAGTTATTTCCAGCTCTTCCTAACCTTCTAACACACCCAAAATATCAACCCTTGCACTGAAATAACAGCTAATACAAATCAGATTGCAGATCTAACTTATTCACCCTCAAAACATGCCAAAATATGACCCAATGCAAGTCGCTATAGCTGGAATAAATGCAGCAGTGAACAGCAGTAATAAAAACACCTCAAACCCTTCCAATATCACTTAAAAATGAGCCACAACATGCAGATTTAACCCAATAAATTAATGCACCAACATATAAGCCAAGTCGCCAATATTTAGAATGGATAAACCATGCAAAAACACACTCAACACAAGAGAGCACAATGAAGAGAACAATGGAGTCTTCAATATCTTCAACAATGGATCCAAATGAAGCTTACAATGAGAGAGCACAATGCAAGAGCTAGGGCATACATCCCATTACTCCAAGCATGGAGTAAAATCAAATGATCAATCCAACATAACCCACTAAAGGAAATGCGACCTCCTTTTATAGAGTTAAGGGGTGCAATATCCAATGACCGACCTTTCCCTTTTTGGAGGGAAAACATAAACTCTCATTATAATAAAATATTTAATAAACTAAGACTATGTGCACTTTATTATTTTTAATTAAATAATAAAAGCAACTATCCTATGTGCACATTTTAAACTATCTAGAGACTCCCACTTGTAGCGCTAGGCATGCCAAGGGGTTACAATGCAAATAAAAGAGATGAACAGATATATTAGTAATGTCCCGAAAAGGGGGACATTACAGGCTCGCTTGTTTTGGATTCAACATGGTGACCGCAACTCTTAAGTATTTTTTCAAATACCTGCAGCATAAACAAAGACATGAACATATCCCACATATCATTTCCAAAGATGGGATGGAGTCTCACTCGCTTGATGACATCAAGGGAGTTTTTTTTTCAACATTACAGTAAACTATTTCAGGAAGAACATAATCTTGAAGAGTATGAATCTTTTCTTGAAGAATGGATGCATGGATGTATCCCGTGTAAAGTAAATTAGGAATCTAGTCAACTCCTTGAGCAGTAACTCACTATTGTTGATTTAGAGACAACGCTTTGGGCAATGCAGTCAGAGAAGGCTCCTAGTGTGGATGGTCTTCCAGCTGTATTTTTCCGTGCTCGATGGCCCACTCTCAAGATGGACTTGTTTCATGTTTATAAGGAAGCAGAGGCCAATGGATCGTTGGGGCTATCATTAACCATGGCCTGATTAAACTTATTCCCAAAGCTGGAAATAAAAATCAGATCTGTGGTTGGCGCCCTATTACTCTTCTCAATGTTTCATATAAAATCATTGCAAAGGCTATTGCTATGAAGTTTAAATTGATTGCCCAAGAGGCCGGAGCAAACTGGTTTCTTACAAGGAAGTATATATTTTATAATATCCTTTATGCTTCGGAAACTGCTCAATGGGCTAAAGATACGGATCAGGATGCACTTTTGGTCAAAATTGATTTTGACAAAGCTTATGACCGCATCCGATGGCGGTTTATCCTCAAAATGCTTGAGTGGTTGGGATTTGGGCCCCGCTTTAGACACCGTATTCAAATGCTTTTTTCCAAAGCATGTGCTCAGGTTATGGTGAATGGCAGCCTCATAGCGCCCTTTGACCTCCAACAATCTATTCGGCAAGGCTGACCACTTGCTCCTTTCTTATATGTGGTGGGTGCTGATGCTCTTGGGTATATGCTCCAATGAGCACACCATCAAGCAGATTTAAAATAAATTTCTCTTCCTCAAGATTTTATGCTCTTAACTCTCATTTTGCTGATGACTCTCTCCTTTTTTTGCAAAATGATGAGTAGAGATTGACAATGCTCAGGCAATTCTTGATATTTATTGCAATATGTCTGGCTCCAAGCTAAGCAGCCATAAAACGGAAGTGATATACATTAAAAGTGATCCAAATAAATCATGGATTCCTCCAACTTGGGCTATCATTCCCCATGGGAAGATCACCCATTACCTGGGTATCCCTTTTGGCATTCACTTATCTTCTCGGGATATGTGGGATTGGGTGCTTAATAAAATTCAAAAGAAGATTGACAATTGGTCCTGTAAATTTCTCTCTCTTGCTGCCAAGCTACTGGTTATTAATCGATTTTTTCTGGCTAGTCATGCATAATATTTCTCTTATTGGCTTCCCTCCAAATCTGCATATGACAAGCTCACGAAGTTGGTTCACTGATTCCTTTGGAGTAACAATTCTAGAAAGAAGGGGATGTATGCCATATATTGGACACTTTTCACTCAACCTAAGTCTATTGGTGGACTCAAAATTATTGACCCGCTGCAACAAGGGAAATGCCTTGCAGCGAAATGGGTGGCAAGAGCCACTCAAGGTTATGAGCCTTGGAAGATTCTTGTGAGGGAACGAATCCGGCAAGCCTCTTACAAAGGCACGTGGATTCGTAACTCGTGGGAAGATAAACTCTTAAATGCAGCCTATTTTGATATTTTTGGTTCCTTTCCACTTAGGCACAATTGGACAACGTGGCAGGTTATGGCCCCGTTTCTTCAATGGCGCCACCAATCGCTCCAGCATGGATTAAGTATTCCTTCATCCAACCTCTGGTGGAATCGGGTTATTCAATCCAACAACCTTCCGCTTGTTGTCCAGCCTGATTTCAAAGCAAAATACTTAGCAAAAAAAGGCATCATTACAGTTAAAGACATTTGGGACAAGAACACTGGCAATTGGATCTCTTGGCCACTTCTGTGCACCAAAAGTTCAACTTGCCCATTAAACTTGAAAATGTTTATTCCACAATTTTATCATTGATCCCGCCTGAGGTCCTTCTCAAAGTCACAGATAATCCTTCAACTCTTTGGAAAGATTGGCGTTGGCCAACCTTGGCTGCCATCAACACTGTCACGCCAAGAATTTTGTATCGCTTGATTCAGCCCCCATTGTCACTTGAAGACTCCCTCAACCACAAGTGGTCTATGTCCTTTTCCGCCTCTCAATGGCAGCATATGGCGTACACGATATGGCAGACCCAAGCTAAGGCTAAATGCCAACTTTTGGGATGGCGGATTCTCCATATGAAGCTTCCCGTTGGCCTCACCCTAGCTAAGCTTGGTCTTGCTGCCAACGATTGTATCTTCTGTTCAGCCCCTGAAAGTATTCCGCATCTCTTCTGGCACTGCCCATTTGCTGCTCAACTTTGGGATTCTCTCCGAACCTCCACTCCAGACCTCTTTCCTTGCAATTTTAATAAGAAAATTGCCTTGCTTGGCATTTCTTCCCCCTCCATCCTCACAACCATCTGGAACACTTGCCATCTGATTATCCTCTTTCACATATGGAAAAACCGTTGCCAACAACTGTTCGCTGGGAAATGTACTGCTTTAGTTATTCAACAAACTCAGATTTTTTCCTCTCTTTGGATGCAGCTATATAACTTCTCTGTTAAGACTCCGGAGGAGTGGGCCACTCTTGAAAAGATAAAGGAATGCTTGCGTGGAGTGCTCAGTACCAATGTTCTCAGACAGCAATCCAGACTTATCAGATATTGTGACCTTTAGCATTTTGTACATTTGGTTTTATGGCTTGACCATGGTTGTAATTGTTTACTGATTTAGACTTTGTATTTTTGTATTATTAATAGAAGCATCTTTAGCAATGGCAGGACAAGAAGAATGAAATTAACGAGAAAAATACCACAACAGCACTAGGATAAAATTTTACTAATTAATTGTCATGAATGGCAGGATTAGTCACATAGCATATGAAAGAACGATATATCACAAAATTTCCTTTCAAAATTCCATTTGTAATAAATTTGACTAGTTTAAACTCCATTAAAACCCAGTTCGGTGATAAAAAGTTTAAGAACTAAAAAACAGCTCTGGATAAGGAAGAAACAGATGGCAGCTAAAATATTAGTTTTTAAGTACAGATCAATGGTTTGTAGCAGCCATGATTCAATATTTTCACCGAACCAACAATGCTCTATCTGCATTGGTACCTTAACCACATGGGTTAGGGCTTTACTGCTTTGGGTTTACCCCCTTGTTTATTTTTAATTCTTCATTTATTTTTACTTAGTTTTTTGTCCTAGGGTCCTTTTACCTGAGCACATTCTAGAGTCCCATTGACCTACTTTTGATCATTCATGGACATCGATATAATTTCTTTCTTTCTTTCTATGTGTCTAGCAATCTAGCCCATCTTTTTAAAAGACATTCCAAGATGCTACAGGAGACGGAAGGCCAAGAGGAAAAATGAAAACTGGTTTCATAAAGTATGAACATTTTAACTAAAACTAGTTTATATTTATAATTATACCTTCTTGTTTTTTGAAATTAGAAGAATAGATGTGTGTTTTCTCGTTGACTGCACATCTGAACATCAGGGTACATACTAATTTTTCCAAAATATAACCTCTTCTTGGTTTGGCCTCTTTACACTAATAAACTTTAACTATTCCAACATTCAGCCGTAGTATAAGCCCTTTTGCAATAAAAAAACAGGAACGCCATTTTGGGTTAACAGGCTGCTCCATCCGGGGAGAGCATACCCATGCGGTATGTTGAGAACACCAGCATATCCGATTCTGCTCATTACTTACAAGTATTTAAACATTCTTTGGCATACCCATTGCCCTGAAGCAAGATAAGAAAGAAAGAAATTATATTAATGTCCACAAATGACCAAAAGTAGGTCAATGGGACTGAAGGATACAACCATTAGCAATAGAAAGTTCTAGGAAGAGAGAATCCTAGAGGCGAACCAAAGAAATAAAGTACAAAGACAAAATAGAACAGCATGCCACTAACACAAGTGGCAAAGAAACCAATACAAATAGTAATGAGGGGCGAACAAAAGCCCCAAGAGCATGTGCCAATGAAGACTGGAGGCAAATCTCATTGAATGTCTTTGTCTGTGCCTAAAGTGGAGGAATCATCTGAGCCATTATCGATCACTGTGAGAGATTTGATAATGTTGTCCGGTGAGTATACAGGGTCGGAGGAGCCAAGTTGGGGGATCCTAGGAGGAAGCAAGAAACTTCCTCTAGAATCTCTCCTAACATCCAAGGCCGGTGTAACTCCCGTAGTAGAAAAGAAGCTTGTAATATCAGTTTGCCACTGTGGTCTGGGGGGCAGCTGGTAAGTAGTAGATCCATGTCGTGGAGAGGGGTAGAGCCACACCGACAGGGTGGAGCAGAGCCACGATGCCGAGAGATAGCAGCTTGGAGATCTGAGTAGTCTGAGTAGTAGTGATGTGCTAAGAGAAGCGCCGCCTAACTGATCTATCAACTCTGATGTGTGATGTACCGGTGTCCAAAGGACACTTAGTGTTGTCAATCACCTGAATGGGCTGAAAGAAAGAGGTGATCAATATGGGAGCTCTAGAGCCTCTAGGCTCCTCCTATAGGGATTTGCGTCGGAAGGTGACAACCTCACGAAGATAAAGAGCCAGGCACCGCTGGTCTGTATATCTGAAGAAAGTAGCTAGAGTGTTGTTTGAGTCTCTGTAGAGGCAGTGATATCTTCCTCGGATCTCATAATAAATGGGGCATCTGAAAATGAAGTGGTCCTTGGTCTCCACCTCCTAGAAGGGGCAAAGACGACAGATCCGGTCCTGACGGAGAATGTGATGGTCTGTTTCAACCTGTAATTGGTGGGAACAAACTCTCATCTAGCCAAGGGGAAACCTCAAGTTGTGAGACCAATGGCACTTGGAGATAGTGAGGGCGACAATAATACCATCCACCACCTGTAAGAAATGATCGGCATAGAAAGCAAGCTTGGGACTGAGTGGCTCACGGGGGAGATCCAAGTGGTCTGGATATATTGTCTGTAGATGTCCTCTCTGGCAGCCCTAGTGATGACATCCTTAGTGGGAAGGAGCCCAGGAGGGGTGTCCAGGGAATACATGAAAGGGGTAGCCTGTCAATAAAAATGCCAATAGAAATAAGGAGCTGCCTAGTCTCAAAGTACCAATAGTGCCAACTGTTCACCAGATGGATGTACAAAGTGTGTTTTTGAATGGAGATATCAAAGAGGATGTATGCATTATGCAACCTGAAGGTTTTGCAGTCAAGGAAAAACAAGTTCTAGTTTTCTAGTTTATAAGGCCACTCTACATTTTGCAACAACACTACCAAGCATATACACCAAAATTGATGAAAACTTGTGTAGAGATTCGTTTTCGTAGCTGCATCTCGGATCCAAACTTGTACATGAATGAAATGCATATTGATTGGGTGATTTGTGTTGTGTAGGTGGATGATCTTGTCAAGACAAGAAGCAACACATATATGATGAAGTGAAGTGTAGTCCTTTTTTTAGATATAGATAATGTCGTATTGATGTGTAAAACGAGGTTACATAGAGTAGCATGAAGTTTATAGAAAGTAAAAATATAGACGCAAGAAGACCAATAAGCACTAACCAAGTGATTACATATACTTAAGAATACTGAAAGAAGAATGCGAGCATGAGCATAATAAAGGCCTAAAACCCAATACATCATCAACTAGAACACACTAAAGCTATTCTGCAAGAGTATGTTTTACATTGGTTTTAACTAAGAGATCATGATAAAGACCATCATGTGCTACAGAGAGTATAGGGTCCCCATCAAATACTTCATGGTTATATGCGTTCCACAAACTTGCTTTTAAACCTGGTTTGAGTTGGTAACAATGCGATGGACTTGACTCTACCATGTAACTATCTCCGGGATGATATTCATATCCCTGTTGAAGTTGCATAGTTTTGGGATGAATCACAGGGATCAATCACTTTGTGTTTTGGGTCAAAATGGTATTGAAATTGCCACTCTTATTTGATTTTCTTCTTATATTACTTTGATTAGCCATGTTAAAATGGGCAATATTTCCTTTTTTATTGTGTGTGAAACATTAGACAAATTGTCTTCTAGATGTTGAATTCTGTGATTCAGGAGCTCATAATTGTGTTTCAATAAGTCAATAACTTCCTTTTACTGAGAGTTTAAAGAAGTGAGACCAACAATGGACTAAAATAGAATGGGGTTAGATTGCCTTGGTCTCCAAGCTTGATTCCTAGAACGTCCAACTTGTTTATTGTTGGTGTAGGATTTATTTTCCTCGCTTTATTTGTACTATCCTACTCAGGATATTCCACCTCACTTGGAGTTTCCCTACACTTATGGGATATGCTTGCTCAGGTGTACATTTGACTACACTATTCTAGGTCACTTGACTACACAATTCTTGGTGTTGGTTACCACTTGCTACACCATTCTAGGTGTTGGTTGCCACTATTCTAGGCGGAGATTGCCATGATTTTAGGAGGTTACACATTCACCTCCTATATGTACATCTCTTGCATTATTCTATTTGATCATATTGAGTTGGAGCTATTTTTTGTTATTGCAATTATATCTTTTGTATTTTTGTAATTTGCCGTCTTGTATATTTGCATTGTTTTGTCTTGGAACAATTCATGTTTCGCATCATTCACTCGTGCATTCTTCAAACCAGTTGATTTGTGGTAGTTCTTCGATATGGTATCAGAGCCAAGATGTGGTATTGAGCTTGTCTGGTTATTATTCTGCAAGTTTAATTTCATTTGAGGTCATTATTTGCAATTATTTGGGTGTTTTTTGGTGTTGGTTTTGCTTGTTTGTGGGTATATAGCCTATTTGTAGTGCATATACAGTTTTGGAGATTGCTTTTTTACAGGTCCTAAATCATTGTTGCAAGATCCCTGGAAGTTTTTTCTAGATCTAGGCGTTTCAGACCTGTGAAGGGCGTTTTCACCTGTGGTAGTGCTTTGCATGCATGTTCAGACTTGCAAAGGGCATTTTTCCTAATCAAGAGGAATTTTCAGACCTACAACAAAGTTTCCAACAATCCATACACGCATTTAAAATCCAGCTTGAGTTCCTGTTTTTAAGTCCCATGGCAGAGTTTTTGCTACATGCAGATCTGTGAAAATTTCAGAACTGCAGTGAAGATCTTCTTGATCCAACGTGGCCGCAACCTGTGTACAGACAAAAAACATTTCCGTCTCAACCTAACGACCTTTCCAGAACAACCTTTGGCTGTGCAGGGTGGCTAACGCCAGCCCCCTTGCAACCCCCTGGCGATTTTGGCCTTCGACCGCGCCTGACGCATTCAAATCGAAAGGATTAATCTTGGATTCATCAAAACCTACCTCCTTTTGCAAAAGCAATATTTTCCAGTTTGTCTGCAATTTTGTTTTGTTCTTGAGGTTCATGTTGAGTAGTAAATTTAGGATCCGTAGATATTTACATTTCCAGTGGCCATTTGAATGCGAATTCCTAGTTGAATGCATATCTTTATTGATGGAATTTAGGACTAGTTTGGAATTCCCCTTAATTATTACCCTCAAGGTTCCCCAGTCATTTGTCTTTTGTATTCTCATATGCAAAGGAGTAAGGTCAACATAATTGTTTATTTGGGTACCTATGAATTGTGTATACACAAGAATGGGATGGCCTTTGGAATCCTGTATCAACCCCCAATATTTGTTGTTCTCGGGTTGTGCTTTGATGCTCCATCAAAATTCAATTCGAAGAAACCCTCAAGAGGCAAGCGTCCTAATGGGTAGTTGTGGAGGGTTCATTGACGCAATGTACTTGCAGTAGATATCTGAATATTAGGGATGCTCCATGCCTCGATCAATATTGATAATGTCACTTTTGGTTGATTGCAATATTAGTCTTTGTGATTTCCCCTTAGCATAGCACAAATCAATTTGCATGGGACCATTTCTAATTTTGGATGTGCTTCAAGATACTTTAGAGGCTAGGGATGTGTTGAGTCATTATGACACAACCATACAAGACATCTCTTTCTCACCAAATGTCTATCAGTATAATTAATGATTGAGACTAGGAGCAACCTTGAGCCAGATTATTTTAAAAGTCCTTGTGTGTCCATGTTCGATTTCCCTTTCCCAGCAAAGGGTGAGATTAGCGAATAGAGCACATTTCAATGCTTGGGGGTTATCCTTGCAATCCGGCTATGGTATGCTCGATTATCTTAGCGTTGACAGAGGAACATGAATAGGAATGCATTCCAATGTCAATTGACAACATTTGAGGACACATTAGAACGTAGGTCGATGAATGAGAACAAATTTTGCTTACATGATATAGTCGTATCTAGAGAGTCGACTTCAATGTAGTGTGAGAACCATCATGCCAAGATATACATGTGTGCGAAACTAGTGCAGATATAGAGTTGGGTGATCTCCTGAGTGGTGTGAGGGTGATAATAGGGCTAGATGCAAGTGCTTGGATGTCATGACTATCGTAAGCAAATGACAAATCCACTACTATACCGTAGATCGAGGGATTAAGTGGAGATTGATTTAATTAAGAGGGGTTTTTTGGCACTATCATGCCAAGTGATATTTTATGGACATCCGAGGCATATTCAGATGATGGGTATCTGGATTAAAATAACAATAGGTCTATTTAGAATGACGATATGATCCCATTTGACATGCTATTAGTTTGGTGGTGATTTTGCGGGTTGTGAATTAGGGAGGCAAGAGAATGTTAAGTTAACATATCTATCACCAAATTGAAATGAAAATGCAAATGCTTGCCTAGCATTCATCTCATGTCTCAGATACCAGTGGGAGTGGTATAAAAAATGTGACATTGAGAGTCGGAAATCAACATCGTGGGGGGAAATCATCAACAAACTACATTATGATTCCCCGCTCAAGTTTCCTCTTTTAAAATTTATAGAATGTGAAATCAAGCATGAAAAAGCAATACACTCTAATTATCTCAAAGAGGAGGGAACATGTAGTGATGTTAGTGTAGTGTTGGTGGCTACATTGGTGGAAGATATATGCGCATGTTAGAGATCATAACTACAAGGGCCTTTCTTGTACCTCTCACACTCCCATTTTTTCCATAATCAATCTCATGACATTGGATGCACTTAAGGTTAACATAAATTCCAAGACACCATTGGTTTAGTTTGGCACAATTAATGTTTAACTCCGCTCTTCCATTGCAGACAAGACTGCACACCCATGAGCATAAGCGTGGATGGCCATTTGAGTGGATGTGGAGTAGGGTTTCTCTTCAACAAATTTGGCTTATTTGTAGATAATAAATGGATGAAAAAAATAAGGATTCCAAAATTTTGATTTAGAGGATCATCATTATCACCAACAAACTATGATTCCCTACACAAGTTTCCTCTTCGAAATTTGTAGTATGTGAAATCAAGGTTCCCCAACCATACATTTTTTATTATCTTAGAGAGGAGGGAGAATTTAGTGACTTCTATGCAGTGTTGCACACAACATGAGTGGAAAATTGAAATTTGGTATGCAGTTGCAGAGACAATTTAACAACAAGATTTATTGATTCTTATAGGAAATTACATATATATAACATCTCCTACAAATAAGGACATAACTATAAATAAGAAATCTAACCCTTAAATGTTATTTTACATGAGGTTACAACCTCCAATATTCCCTCAAACCTATTCTATGTGAGCTTGTTATAACACACAATCTCACATATATATTAACCTATAGAAACATAATGGAGAACTAACATGATATTCCTAACATTCCCCTCTTAGTGTGAGCATGGTAGAAAAACATTCACACACTCATTTGCAGTATGCTCACCCCTCTTACATGTCCAACTATGTGACTCATGACCATGATATGAAAGAAAGGCTCATCCTATTCTTTCTCAAGCTTCCTTAAACTCTCCTACAAACTTGACCCTAGAAGAGGCTCATCAAAGGGGTGTTCTACCCCGGTGTTTGTTGGATCTCCCACAAATCTATTTACATAGGTCCATGAACTATGATTTACATTAATTTTGTTTATTACAAATTTTTACATCAATTTAACAAACCATGTGGAAGCACTATTAATGTTATTACCTAATTTGAACCTTATGCGAACATGGGAAAAATATTGCCTTATATTAAACATTACATAAGCTCATGATCTGGATGTTTTAATTATAGCCATTAAACCTTGGATGGTTTTCAATGCCACTCAATCTCGAACCAACAATAGAAAACTTTTTGCCACTACCAAATTTATCCTTGACTTTAGTTTTTGGCGAAGTGGAAATGGAACATTGGTGTCATGTCATGGTGGTCCCTCACCCCCCCTCCCCTACAATGTGAAATTTCCACTTAGTGGAACACTTAAAATACAATTATACATCATACTACACACTAGTATCTTGATCTCAACATGATCACCATTTCTAGGGAATAACATATTCAAATAGTTGATCATACTTCTAATGAAATAATAGAAATGGAACATTGTATGTCCCCCCTCAATGGAAATTTCCACTTATTCTTCATACAATAATTTTCTAGCATCCAAAAAACATACCACTGAAAGTGGAAAATTGAAGCAATCTGCACAGATGAAATCAAATACCACACCACAAAAATGCCACCAAAGTTGTTATGTGGCCCCGTCGTTGGTGACTGATGAGAGTTCATTGAATGACATCCTTCCTCTGTGCCTTCCATCTCCTAGTGTCATGTTGCTAGCTCATTCAGATTCGATCATGAGAGGTCAATTTTACATTTACCTCAATTGAACGTCGTATTAACACCGAAAATATGTCCACAAGGCAATTTTTTTTATTTTTACAAATTTTATATGATCACCTAACTTTTTGACTGGACAAGTGTAACTTTGATGACTATAAACATATGAAGAAAATATAAAATCAACTTATTTGACTTTTACAACATGACATAACTTTATTGACATATTAACATTGAAACTCTTGACAATTTATTGAGAATTTTGACCATACAAATTTTACATACAAGAAATTTAACCACGATTTTTAATATAGCCAATATTATTAAAAATTAGATGATTAAAAAATAGATAACAAATCTTTGATCCACCACTTAGACTAGACTCAACATAAACAACTAAATATTAACTTCATGAGATACCTTTTTAAGATGGATAAAAGCAATTGAATTTATTCAATGCAAACTGATGTACATGCCATCTGCAGTCTAATCTTCTTCCAAACGAAAAATTGGTGCAACCAATCGAGAGCATCGATGAAGACGTTTAGGTCATTAATCACAATGTAGAATTGGACATGCAATTACAGTCTGAGTATAGTGGAGGATGTAGAACATGAAATCATCATATAAAGACAAAACTACAATTTGATCGTAGTAAAACAAATAAAATCCAACAAAATTGTGTATAATATTGATCAATGTAAGCTGAAGATGCTACCCTCATAAGAATTAAAACATGTTACCAATGCAGTTGAGAGATAAGAAACAACAAGATTAATTCATTCGTACGGGGAAATTACAGATATGTAACATGTATCTCTTATAAATAAGGAGATAGCTTTCTAACTATTTATTTTGAGGTTACAACCTCCAATGTTTCCTCAAACATAGTAGCAACTTTCGATACGGAGAGTATTAAATGGTGGATACAAAATATGGAAAAAAAAACGGTCCATAAAAAAAATACAATGGGTAAATTGTATATATAAAAAATGTAGTATTTCAATAATTAATCACATAAAAATATAATAATTTCAATAATGTCGCTCACATAACTATACAACAAATTAAAAATTATTAAAGCGAAAAAGAATTCAAGTGAATCTTAAAACATGTATACATAAATAAAATGATGGAACATAACAATATTTTATGTCTCTTCTCATGGTACAGACAAATGTTTACAATTCCTAAAAATAGGAACATCTATGAAGCTCCCCTGTAAAAATGGACGTGAGGAGACTCATTTGTATCTGAATACTTTTTTTGCCTCCTCCTGCTAGCTATACACTCCCGATAGGTTGTAATTCAAAAACCTTTAATTATAGTTACTAACTGGTTATGAAAAATATAACTTCTTCCAAACAGATTAAGCTCAAAATTCTAGAAATTAGGCACCCATTTTTGGCTTTTTGTTAATTAGGGACAATATATTTGGTAAATTTGTAACTATACAGCTGTGTTTGTTGTTTCTGTTTTTAAACTTAAATCATGAAACTTTCAGAGTTTCATACAGTGGACTGAGAAAATATACCGTATTTGCCCCTCTTGCCTCAAGCCTATTTACATCAGCTTGTTAAACACAATCTCAATTAGCTCTATACAAATGATAGTGGAGCACTACCATGATATTCCTAACAAAATTCTATGTGTGTAGCAGTGAGATACAACTATCAGGGCCTTTCATTCTCACACCCCCATTTTTACACATCAATATCATAAATTAGATGCAGTCAAGGTTCTTAAGCTCAAAACACTGCTGGTAGAACTTCAACATAATAACGGGCCTAGAATCTATCACACCAACAAATTCACACAACCACCAATATTTACAATTAATATCTCCTCGAGTATTAATGGGCAACCATTCCTGAGTGGAGGTGGAGTAGGTTTGCTCTTTAGGAAATATAACAAACCATGTGAACAAGCAAATGGGTGGCAAATAATGTCAAACTTTCCTAACACCATGAGTCACGCATAGCATTTCCTCCATCTCGACCATCTTTTCAATCCTTTTCTTTGTAAAGTTAGAGTGCTCCAACTAAATATGTACAATGAAAAGTTTAAGGAAATGAAAGGCAACCCAATCTTGCAAGAATATAGCAGAAAAGCATACAAACATAAATGCAACATGTATAACATTAAGATGCAAGATTCAAAACTGGCATGTTATTCCCATCCCCCTCTTCAATTTGTTGTCTGGAATATCAAAAATTTGTTATTTATTTATTTATTTATTACAACATCAAGGTTTTTTATTAGAGGACATTTAATTTGTTAGATAAGATGAATGCATGAATGAAAAGTTTGAAATAAAAAGGTGGGAATTAAATACATGTCCCACACCTATCCCATGACTTGGATTATTCTTACCCAAATAATATATTCTATACATGCTCCACTTTATCATCTTGATATAACTCGCATTATTTAATAGAGTGAAATTTGCATTTAAAGGGGCCGAATTAAAAAATTAAAAAAAAAATCAATATGTTCAATATTTGAAATCCAACATCAATGTTTGCTTCTATAACACTTTCTAGCCTCCCTTTTTTAAAACTCAAATAATCGTAAGAAAATAGGAATGCAAGAACAATCATCAATAATTGAGCCCGTCTAGTGGTTGGTCATATCCATGTGGTTCAACATCTCTATTTACATCCTTCCCACATAGAATTTAAGACGAACCCCATTTTCCTTTACATATACACAAAAGCTTTGTTTGGTGCGAGTTGTATTCTATAATCAGAAACAAAGATTAATCCGCTAGTAGTCAAATTCACATTTCAACCCTAGAGATCTCCAACAGTACTGTGTTCAAAATAAAATTCATCAGCTACATTATCCATGTTTAGCTTCACTGTCATATCCAACGTGTACATAGGTAGATTCTATGTGCATGAAATAAAAGCAACAGTTAGAGTTAAGAGTTAAAGACGATTTCTGAAAAATGTAGAGTGCAGAATTACTCATTGACCTCTCCCAAGGACCCTCTTTCAGTAAGGTTTTACCATGTAGTATCCAAGTGTGAATGAAATGCCCCCATGCTTTCTTAATTTGTGATGTCATGTAATAATTCATACCTAGAAACAGTTGATTTCTTGCCAATTCTAGCCATGGAGTTGGTGAAGAAAGGAAACTCAACCATATATAAATAGAAAAAAAATTTGATAATTTGAGAAAACAAGTGGCGAAAAAACATATAACTTGAAGTGGATTTTGAAAAGTAGAAAACAATAAAATATAATTATGGTGTTGATATGGACAACGGGGGTGGTGTCAGAATTGGCAAGTTGTGGTTCACTATAGTTTGGAATATGCCTTCATTGTAATGAGGCAACTCATTATGACTTAGAGAGAAATGCAATAAAGTTCAAGTGAGAAGTATGATTCAAAATTTCAGTGAAATTTTATATGGAGAATGATACATATGCAACTCTTAATTTTTTTGTCAAAATATTAATTGGCCATGAAAGAAACAAGTACTATTTGTCACAACATTACAAATGTGTGTTTTTTTAATAAAAATTGTTTGAATTATTACTAGTAATCGTACCCAAGGGGTGCAATGGAAATGTCGACAATTTCACAATTAGACATGTTTCCTGTGCACTGGAGGACCCGAAAGGCAATGGCTTGATGGAAATGAACGCTTTAGTATAGCTGGGGAAAGATATATATGGGACATCAATGGTATGGTAACTTTATCTAGCCTAACACCCTCTTAGAATTTTGATCATTAGTTTTGAATTTTTAAATTCCAAAGTGTCTGGTGATCGAGTATCTCTCCTTGTGAATTTTATTTTGTTGTAAAAAATGGGAAAAGATGAGAAAATTAGTGTCAATCGTGATTTAGTTTCTATGGAGGAATTGGAGGCCATGTAGAAATACAAAACAAGAAATAAGTCATAGTTGACAACGAAGAAAGTGATTGGTGAAGAGGTCGAGAGCCTTCCTAGTGCAAACCTGATGGCTCGCATTAAAAGAGGCAAACTCATGTCGTTGTTCGTGGCATACACATTTTCCTTTCACTCAGAGGCTTCACATAGTTTCATTCATTGCTGCCTGTAAATAGGAAGCTTGCATATATGTATGAATCCCTCATGCTTTTGCACTTTCCCATCACCTACTTGGTCTGCACCTTCTTGGTCCTATGTTGTCATGTCAATTCCTCAAAATATCATTTCCTGCCAATTATTAAAAGTTAAAATAATCAAGAACATGAACGGATTCCTGACCAAGACAAATGAAGGTAAGAATTTAGAGAGAAAAATAAATAATATGTTGTGTTATACTCAGAGAAAAAATATCATGCCCTTGTTGTCCAACTTACCCTATTTGTCTTAGAAAGGAGCCATTGCTTGGTACATCTCTATGAAATTAGTCAACTTCATACTAAGACTAACCACCATCACCTGTATATAGGAAGCTTGCATATATGTATGAATCCCTCATGCTTCTGCACTTTACCACCACCCCCTCCAAATTGGCATGCACCTTCTTGGTCCTACGTCGTCGTGTCAATTCTTCAAAATATCATTTCGTGCCAGCTATTAAAAATTAAAATAGTTATGAGCACGAACGAATTCCTGACCAAGGCAAATGAACGTAGGAATTTAGAGAGAAAAATAAAGAATATGTTGTGTTGTACTCAAAGAAAAGAGATCATACCATTGTCGTTCAACTTACCCTCTTTGTTTTGCAAAGAAGCCACTGTTTGGTATATCCTATGAAATTATTTAGCTTCATACTAAGATTAGCCGTTATTTCACAACAAGCATTTGATATCAGAAAAGATGGAGGCAAAGGGTTCATCATTGACTTAAGGATCATGGTCACATACTTGGCATTCGTCACCTTCAATGCAACTGCATATGCTATAAATTCAACAATTGAATGGGGGGATCTAAGCTTGTGGCATGCTTTTATTCACCATGTTTACCCAATTTTTTAGGAACTAATCTTGTAGATGATGGGAGCTAGAGCAATGAACTTGTTAGAGCTAAAGAAAAATCTCAAATAAAAGACAGGATGTAGCAGAGTCACTATGTGATACGCCTAGATAGACTTGCAAAGTGGCAAGTATTCAAAATAATCCTTATGATGATTATGCATCAAAATAAAAGCATCAGATTTGGAGTAAGGCCCAAGTTATAGATTGAATAATTAAAAGAGTTATTTATAAGATTTGGTTGATTTTGATTCCTACAATATCATTATAAAAAAATAGAAGGTAAATTGAATTTACCATAAAACAAATATTTTAAATAATTCTCTATTAACAAAAGATATATTATATAGCCCAGATGTGCGATGGGATTAAAGAATGGAAGCTACCAACCTTTAAAAATGTGTAAAAGTTTATCATGATAATCTATTTTCGTAGATATAAATGATAAAATCTATCCACCATTGTTAACTATGCATTATGGAGGTTTCAAATGTAAAGGAAGAGGGAGAAATGAAACATTTGATGCAAACACAAGTGTGCTAGGGAGAGAAGTCAATCTTTATACACCCTAACTTTATGAGTGCACATAGAAACCTAAGCATCATATAACTGAAAACAAAAAATACCCTTTAATAGATCATGCTCTCCCCATTATAAATATTTCATTTTAAAAAAATAATTATGTGGAAGGGACTTTTTTTAATATTTAAATATGGTAATTGAAATACAAAGAAATTCAAGGTGTGCCATTACTTGAAAGTTAAAGTCGTACATTTTCTTTTACCTATTTGTCATCATTTGATTGGTTGATTGGTTTGATATGACTTGATGTGACATATTCTATATGGTGCATTTTTTTCAAAATTTAAGTGGGAAAGTGACACGAACTAGCTCCTTTATTTTCATCTAGCCTCACATGTATCGGTCCATGCTCAAGGATTGGCTCCTCTCCCTTAGTTCGTGGAACAATTTGGGCAACAGTGCATGTTACTATTATTATTATGGTTGCTCTACTTTCAAGGTGATAGTTTAACATTTTTCAACCAATTATATTTTTGAATTTTTCTATTTTTGTTAATATTTCTAATGAATGGATATGTGTAACAAATTTTTAATTTTAAAATCTTGAAATAAATCTATTTCTCTATTTTTATTGGTGATAATGTATTGATTTGACCATTTTTAGACCTTGTTACAATACAATTTTTTTGCAATTTTTTAAACCATAAATTTTAGAATTGTACTAGATTTATTTGGGACGTGACAATAAGTTCAAACTGTTCTCTTGTGCTCATTAATTTTGACCCGACATCCAATTATTCTATTTATTTATTTTGGTTTCTATAAACTCCAATGTACATAATATTTGTCAACATGTTTTGACTGTTTAAAAATATGATAAAAAGAATTTACTGCCCATGTCATTGGCGTTCATAGTGATTTTGATTGTGTTTATTAATGAGATGTACTTTTATTAATTACACATATTTGACATAGATTTTGTATAAGACCCTTCCACAAGCCTCTAAAGGCATTTATGAAGCCCATGCGATTCATTTTACTCCATCTTTATGCTCTCTGTTTTTTGTCTAACGACGACATATTCATACATTCAAACATTTGCATAAATTGAAACAACTATACTAATATTCATACAGGTAACTCTTGTCATTCTAAATTTCTAGCATGCAAAACTTAAAATTTTGGTCATTATAACCAAACCCACACTTGAAATCCCCCTCCCCGATCAATGTAAACCTTTCCTCCGGCCAGCATTTCAACTGTGTCATCCTCATTTTGGATTATATGAATGTGATATGATTTTCAAGTGTATTTCAAGTGCATAGAAGTTTTCCTAGCATGGTTCTTAAAAGCTACTAAGATCTAAGAAATAACAGTGCTCCCGGAGACCTCAAACGGGTTATTTTTAGGCTTTTTGTCATTGGTGAACATCCTCCAGAGGCTTACATGAAAAATTAAAATCATTTAGGAGTTGTATGGGAGAGAAATGAAGTTGTTTGAGGCAGTTTAGGATGATTCTATGAAGAAAAGTGAGGTCGGGAACAAGTTAAGAAAAACTGAGTCTTTTTTGGAAAGGTACTAGGAAATGCAAGTTTCAACGGAGCTAGTCACCCTGTTCGATGGGTTTAAAGAGCCTTGTGAAGTGTTGGGAGCTCATATCACATGTATTAGAAAACTGACAGAGCCTACTTCATGATGCAATAATCAAGGAAAAATTCTGGGAGTATAAAAATGCAAAAATTTGTCCGCCAATGCAACACAGGAGTCCTTCTACAAGGTGGAACTTGCTCAAAAAAATTCAGACACCTCGTGAAGAGTTAGGAGCCTAAAAAAATCTCAAATGAAATTATTTTCAATGCTCTTCATGACCCACAAGTTTGTTTGGCTTGTTTGCATTGAAAACTCTTCTTGTCACTCGGCTCATTAACGCACCGCTCTAGGAAAAATTGAAGGTATGGGTAAAATTTTTTGAATAGATAATTTTCAAGATTTATAAATGGTTTTATTGGATTCATTGGCTTTTTTCCATGCAAATTATTATATTACATGGCCAAAATTCATTAAGTTTTGACTCTGGGGCGAAGGAAACATTTTGGGAAGCAAGTCAGAGGTGCAAACCATGCTCCGAAGCAACACTTGGGCTCTTGGGCACACTTTTGGTGTCCCTTTGCACCCTTGGCACACTTATGAGGTGCAATTTCACCCCAAAATTGTGCCCCTCTCCTATTGGTTGGAATTTGCAAGTTAAAAACATAAAAGAAAGCCAAAAAGTGCATGTGATGACTTAAGTGTTGGTTTTAACTTGAAGGTGGGCCCCATTCCATCCCCCCACCCAAACGCATGTTTTAACCCAATTTACACCTTGGGAACACTTATGAGGTGAAATTATACCCCAAAATTGTGCCATCTTCCTATTGGTGGGGAGTTTTGATGGGTGCATGTCAAGTCATGAGAAAAACATAAGAAAAGCTTCCACATGGGCATGTGCATGCCATCTCTTCTCTCCATCCCCATCTCACATGGCACTTTTTCACCCTCCTTGCACCTTGGGAAAATTTTTGAGGTGAATTTTCACCCCAAATTTTTGTCCATGGTGCAAGGATGCATCCATCCTCTGTTTCTTCATTTTCACTCCACTCGCCATGTGCACTCCCCTCTTTCACTTCCACCATATAAATCACTCACCCTTAGTCCCACAACACAAAAACAAAAAGTAATTCTTTGGTAGACATTAAGGTGCTTTGAATCTAGTTCACCGCATTCAAACACCAAGAAAACTCTTCATGTGCCCTATATTTCAAAATATTGTTTTCCTCATATCTCATGATCATGTGCTCCATTTTCCTTCAAATTTTGACCATCCATTCTTCTCCATAGCACCTTTAACATTTATGTAATATTGATTCCAATGATGATCTATTTTTTTTATAGCCACATGAAGTTTACAACCATAAATAATGTTTTTTCATATATATGGAAACTCAACGAGCCAAATTGCTTGAAAATTGGAGCAAAGCATCCCGATGCAAAGTAGAAATTTTTGAGACCACTTTCGTTCCGATCCAACACCCAAAAAACCAATTTCTATTTTTAGGAAGCATGTACTAGGTAACCTATTAAAAATAATAAGTCTAAGAAATAGTTGGTTTTCAGTACCTGAGTTCATTCCTCCAAGATCAAAATAGTCAAAAATGAAAATTTTTTAAAATTGCTAAAAATAGACCCCCGCGTATGACTTACTAAAAATAGGAAGTGTTCAAAATGAGCTCAAAATGGTCACACATGTTCTTCCCCTTCATGTTTCACTGATTCCATCCTTCACAAAGGTCAATTTCTCAGTTTGTAAGAAAAATTCATGTATTTCCAGATGTGGTGAGCATAAGGTGTCTCAGAGTGAATATGCTAAATTTATAAACATGATGAGGAATGAACCTCATGAAAATGTGACAGAATGGATTCTCTCAAAGTATGTCAGTTATAGCAAACGGTCACTTGTTTCAAATCACGAGGTTATTTTTATCCTATGCACCATACTTTGACCAAGTTTCAGGAACACCTATGGTAAAAAATGGTCTATTTGTATTGTCTTCATTCGGAGAGGTACTTCTCAAAATTTAAAAATCTCTACCTGTTACTATCTAGAGATCATCTCTCAAGATCTTGCCTCATACGAGTGATAAAGGAAGGGAAGGGAAGCTCTCTGGGTTCCCAATTTTAGTCTCATAGTGCATTTTAGTCCTAGAGGACATTTCACTTCATCTCGTATGGGGTGTTTTATCATAAGGTGAATGGCATTGCATTCAATCTTTATTTCCCCTTCCTTCACCTATGTGTTGGAAGGATATTTTCTTGCATCTCATCAACCATCAATGTTCTCAAGGTGATAGAACTATGGATCATGGTTGTGCGGGTTGTTTGATCAAGAAGGCATGACATGGTTTCAGGGATCAGAAGGTTTGTTCAAGTGAGGGAAGACATCCTTCATTGTTTTCAATGGTCTATTAATCAAGTGTCTCTCATCTCTCCTCTTGGAGCACCTGATGGGATACAATGGTTGATCATTCAAGAGGAGGCTTCTCACAGTGTAGAGGGGTCAGAGGGCTTCATTTGGAGTCCATCACTAGATCATCACTGTAGAGGTCATCAAGATCAAGATTGGATCTTCTTCATGATCGGAGTTTCTTCATCCTTCTTCATTTGAGTTTGGAGCTTCTCCTCTCTCTCTTCTTCTTCTTTCTTTCTCTCTCTATAATTATGTTTCTTCATTAAGGAGAAGATTCTATAAAAAGTGACTTAATTCACTTAAGTTTCTATTTCTTCATTGAGGAATGCACTTTAAGCTAAAAAGTCAAAGGGGAATGCGAAGAGACACTAGATTTGGCTATATATTGTAATTATCTCTTTGTTCCTAGGGGCTAGATTTTCTTCGTTGATAGCTCCCATTGTCTTACTACAAGCAAAGAAACTACCATCCTTCTATTTCCTTATTTAATATTGTCCTCTCCATCTCAACTACTACTCCAATAGAGCTTTGTAATTCTACACAACTAGGGAAAGAATGAATCTTTTGATGAATATAATGCAGTTAAACTTATTGTTGATTGTGTTTTTTGTCTTACTTTGCATATTGGTGTCTTCTCATTGTTAACTTGAAAGTATTATGGTTTTATGTCAATAAACTCAGCATGTTATTTATTGAGCAAAACCCCCTTCTCACTTTCTCCCCTCTCTCCTCACACACCTTTCCTTCACCTCTTTTTTGAACAAGATTTTAGTGGAGTATTCCTGTGTGATCCCTAGTCGAAAGGCCACCTACGATGGTTATAGTAGTGTAGATATTTCCCTGTTTTCAATAAATGGCGTTGCCCCATTCCTAAGCAGAGGGACCTAGTCCTAAAGCGTTGGTGAAAGTCCCTAATTTTCCTTTGCGAAAAATTATTTCATCAATATGATCTCAATTCGCAAGCAAGGAAAACATAGAGAGGAAAGGAAGACTAATATCATGGTCCCATGGAGGGGGGATCCATAAATGTCTCAACAAGTGTCGCTAAGAAAATTTAGGAGAATTTTAGCAGTTTTAAGGTCTCGTGTTTTTAATTACTTTCCTCAACAATAATCGTTGATATATTATAGGATCTCATAGCAATTTTATAGTAATTTATAGGTAAATAAATATATATTTCCCTCTAAAATCACCAAAAATTACTGGCGGGAAAGCACGTTATGGTCCACATGCAAAAAACTAGTCTAAACTGTAGGGGAAAATTGTCATCCCCCCTCTCCACCCACCTCTTAACTTCATGCGGGAAAATGGAGCTCTTATTTTTTAGGCCTAGATTCTATTATTTCCTATAACTAGTTTAAAAAATAATCATGGGACCTTCTGCTATAAGAAAATAGAAGCTGAAGCCCCTCCATGGGACAATGCTCTAAGGGATTCATTTATAAATTAGAAATTAGACACATACAAACAAAAAATGACCAACTGATGAAATGATATGGCTAAAGGGCCCAAGGCCAATGCTTTAGTATATAAATGACCGTATACCCAAAGATTTTTAGTACTGCATGTAATTAGGAAAGGTCTATAACTAACAATCGCATGTGAAATGTACGATGGAAACATCGAAGAGGATTTATTAAAGATTTCAAATTGGAGGGAGAGAAATAAAGGCAAAGGAAGAGGGGTGAAGAGGAATGGGTTCAAGAGTGGATAACTACATGGGTGGAGAAATTGGAATGGGGAACCAACTCAAAATTGAACACTCCAACAAACACAAGAAATTTGTATCGATCATATGAAGGAGAAAAAGAGTGTTGTGTATGATGGTGAGGAAAATGTTGGTAAAGATGTCTTCGAACTCAATTACAGGAAGCATTTGATGCACAAAGAAGAATAAAAAATTTATCATGTATAGTGGTTCGTCATATGAGCAAAAGGTAGGATTTATATCCCCATCGAGGTGTAAAAAATAAATGTTTTTGATTGGATGACATTTAATTCGTTAGATACTTTATGAGGACATAAATGAGAAGTTGGAAAAAAGTAGGTGGGAAGTAAATACTTGCAATTTAGACATGATAAAGTAACACAACCATGTTAATATTTTGAATCGAAATTTAACACCATATGTTCATTTCTAACATCTAAGAAAGAGACGACGACACAAATCTCATCTTATCAGTGTTAAGATTACAATCTTTTGATGATCCGACAAATCTTAATAAATGGAATCTATTAAAAGTAGCGGTGTTGATTGAGGAAAACATCAAGCTCGAGTAATTGCATAAAAGCATGCAATGTATGAAACCAAACACAATGCTTCCTCCTTATAGCATTTTGGAGGGGCCCTTTTTAATTAGAATTGTGGGACTTTTTAATATCAAATTTTATATACTAAATTTGATAGTCTAGTTTACTTTTACAAAAAAAAATTGTGGGGTGACAAATTTAGGAAGATATCCTTACTTCTTGCAGAAATTTGAAACCTCCCTTCCTATTTATAATCTCAAAGAATTGTAGGAAAAGAAGTGGTGCATGAACAATCATTGATAATTGATCCTTCCAAGCCAACATGTGGATTTTTCGTGTGAATCAATCTTTGGTATATTTTTTATTTCAAGACATTAAGGTTTTTTATTGGATGAGTTTAATTTGATATAAAAGATGTAGAAATGAATGGAATGTTTGAAATTAAAAGGTGTGAACTTAATACTTGCATGTCCAACACCTACTCCATATGTCAAATTGTTCCCACCGAAATAACATATGCTATCTTCGCTCCAGTCAAGAATTTCAATCTCACAAAGAGGAAAAGGTATACATGAGGAAACTCGAAAAGGATTAGGGTGTGTAACCCAACCAGAATTAATTCATATTGTATAAAGTTATATCCTCCATTTCCAGTTGCAAGCTCATGCAATTGTAGGAAAAAATATGGTGTGCTGACAACCATCAATAATTGATTCCCTCAAGTGATCAGACATATAAGAGAAAGGTAGATTTTATCTATCAATTAATCTTGCTATTTTTTATTTCATGGCATCGAGGTTTTCAAGTGGAAAATGTTTAATTTGATAGGAAAGACGTAGACATGAACAAAATGTTGGAATTTAAATGGTGTGAAAATAAATACCTCCATGTCCCACAACTAATTGATAGAGCAATTTGTTCCTACCTAAATAATATCTTCTATATGTGCTCCATTTAAGTGTCTCGAGCTCATGCACATTATTCACATGATTGTAATGTCAACTTAAAGGGGATCAAAATAAATTTTTGTGAGAATTCTATAGGGCCTAAGTTCAAAACCCAGCCGCATTGTTTGCTTTTTGCATCACTTTGCAGGCATGCTTTTCAATTTTATGATCAAATAATTACAGAGAATAAGGTGATGCATGAATAATCATTGATAAGTGATCCCCTCCAAGGAATGAACATGTGTGTTAAAGGAAGATTCTATTCGCTAATCAAATTTTTCTATTTTGTTATTTTACTTTTTAATGGCATTTTGTATGACATTAAATTTGTTACATAAGTTGAATACATGAATTGGAAGTTGAAAATAAAAAAGGTTATTTCATGGCATTAAGGTTTTCATTTAGATGATGTTTAATTTGACAGATAAGACACAAACATGAATGGAATGTTTGAAATTAAAAGGTGTGAACTTAATAACTACATCTTCGATGCCTATTCCATGGATCATATTGTTCACACCCAAATAACATTTGTTATCTTTTCTCCACTCAAACTTTTCAATCTCATAAAGAGGAAAAAATGAAAAATGAGGAAACTCAAAAAGGTTTACGGTTCAAAACACAACTGGAATGCTTGTATACTATAGCAATTTCTAGCCTCTCATTCCAATCGAAGCTCATGCAATTGTTGTAAAATAGATGGTGTGCAAACACCCATCGATAATTGAGACCCTCAAGTGATTAGATATATAAGAGAAAGGTAGATTTTATCTTTCAATCAATCTTGCTATTTTTTTATTTCAGGATATCAAGGTTTTCAATTGGATAATGTTTAATTTGATAGGAAAGACATAGACATGAATGAAATGTTGGAAAAATAAAAGGAGGGAAATTAAATAATTGCATTCCCCACAACTATTCCATGAAGCAGCTTGATCCTACCCCTACCCAAGTAATATATGTTATTTGTGCTCCACTTAAGCATCTTAATCTCATGCACAATATTCACACAATTACAATGTGAGCGTAAAGGGGTCAAAATAAAATTTCGTGAGAATTATATAGGGCCCATGCTCAAAACCCAACCACATTGCTTGTTTTTTGTAGCACTTCATAAGCACACTTTTCAATTTCAAGCTCAAGTAATTGTAGAGAAGCAGATAATGCAAGAACAGTCATTGATAATCGAGTGCCTCTATGGAATTGACATATGTGTTAAAAGAAGATTCTATCTGCCAATCAAGCTTTGTTATTCTATTATTTTATTTTTGTATGACATCAAGTTTTTTTTATTGTATGCCATTAAGTTTGTTAGGTAAGTTGAAGACATCAATGGAAAGATGGAAATAAAAAGGTGGGAATTAAAACCATGCATGTCTTGCAACTATTCTATGGCTTAGATTGTTCCCATCCAAATAATATTTTCTATATGTGCTCCTCTACATCGTCTTGATCTCGCTCGATGAGTGCATTTTACACTTAGTGTGGAAAAAATAAAAAAGTTGAAAAATCCAAAAGGTTTGAGGGTTGAAACCTGGTGTCACTCAGATTTCACCCTGAAATCTGTGACTACCCAATCCGAAAAAAATTCGTACTTTTAAAATAGTGGGTCGTTTGTTGTTTTTATTGCCTGAAAGTTCCTGTATTGCGTCAAAATAATCCTAAAGAGCCATATTAGCCTTTTTCGCCAAATACCCAGATGCCCAAAATTGTTTTATTCTGTCGTCGGGATTTGTCTGCGGGAAATTTGTATTTAATTATTTTGAGCCCCGTATGAGGCTATTTGCGCTCTGTTTTAACTCTATTATGAGCGAATATGTTATTATTCCTATGTACCAGAAGGATTTTAACTTATTTTAAGTTTTGGGCTTTATTTGTAACTTTTGGCAATTTTTCGTGTTTTTGTGGTGTCCCGTTCTGTTTTCTGTGAAATTTCTCTGGAACAATTCCTTTGCCGGGTAAGCCCGATTTTTGGCCTGGAGCAGCTAGAAAACATATACGCACATTATGCCCGGAGGAAGTCGCCATCGGAGGTCTGGATCACTGGGAAAAAGCGAAGTCGTGCACAGAAAAGCCCCTGCGGGGATGGGCGCATTTTTGGAAAACAAAGGATTTAAGCTGCGATGGGAAAAATATAAGCCGCAGGCAGGGTGGGAATTTTATACCTGCCTGGCAGGGTACTTTTTCCCGTGTTATAAAAATCACTTAAGTGTGGGAAAAATCAGGCAGGGGGAATTTTTGGCCTTGCAGGGTAAAAATTCCCATGCCTGGCAGGGTAAAGTCAAAGTCAAATCACTTAAGTGGATCATCAAAAAATTTATGAAAAAATTCTTAAAAATAGAATTACATGTGCAAAAAAGTGCGCCCCCTTTGGTGAGAGATTAAAAGAATTAAAATTGATTATTTTTATTAATCTTTCTTCTCAAAAAGTGCGCCCAAGCTTGGAGGAGGTCAACAAGTCAAAGATGGAATAAAAGAAAGGAGTTAAATGCATTAAATTTAATTTATTTAATGGCTGCCCTCTTCCTCTCAAAAAGTGCGCCCCATTTGGGTATTATTTAATGTTTTTTAAGGCATTAAAACATTAAATTAATTTCTATTTTCAGTGGCTATGGTCAAAGCACACTGTGGGGCTTGAGTGAAGTGCTGTGTGAAGGATTAAATTGGATTAATTTAATTTATTGGATGGCTGTCCTTAAACATGCTATTTTTAAAAGAGAAAAGCATGATTTTTAATTAATTAATTGCCTTTAATTGTTAGGGCAATTATTAATTATAGAATTATGAAGGTTATATAAGCATGGGCAGCCATATGGGTGAATAATTTAATTCACAGGTAAAGAATTGCAGCTAGGAGGAAAAGTGCGCCCCCATTAGAGGAAGGATTTTGTTCAGACAAAGTGCTAACAAGGCTAAAAGCTTCCAGATTTGGCGCATGCTTTGGAGGAGGTTGATCTTCATCTGCATAGTTGTTTTCACAGGTGTTACAGGAGCTCAGGTGTTGATTGAAAGGATTCATGCTCTCTTTATGTGCAAATTAAACACCAATTTTTGGGGCAGCAGGCTTGAAAAGTGCAGATTTTTATAATTTAAATTCACTATTCATGCTCCGGTGGCCATTTTTGTCTGAATAAATTGCAGGAATTCATTACAGGTGCTTTACAAAAGAAAAGGAGTTTTTATCAATGTCCAATACATTGCAAATATCCTCCGAATCTGAAGAATTGTCCAGATCTGCACCAGTATTGAAGAAATCCGGCCAAGTTAGAAGAAAAAGAATTATTCAGACAAAGATAGACAAAGCCATGGCGAAAGGAGATGAAAAAGAGAGCACGATGGATTCATGCATTGCTTCCAAACTTTCAGACATAGGAGACACGGATCTAGGCCCAGAACCTCTTTCTGATTTGATTGATAGATCCAGAGCTGGAAAGACTTCACTCATGCGTGCGGTCAAAAGTAGCGGAATTATCCGAGCTGCAGCTTTCCCATGTACAGCCCAATTGCCAGAGTTCGTGATGGAGTGTGCTAGATCTTATCATCCTTCATCCAGATCAGTGCGTGATGTTGCGGGAAAGACAATAATTCGTTTGGATGCGGAATTCATCAATTATTGTCTGAAGATTCCAGTGCGAAAGGTGGTGACTTCTATTAGCATTCAGGATGCTGACAGTAGATGGGAGAAACATAGAGCTGATTGTGTGAGCATAATGAACAGCCGGTTCATGAAGAAGCCTAGATCCCCTTCAAAGTTCTCGAGAACTCTTCCACGGTCCAATTTGGTGCAGGAGGCAGATGATGTCGTCAAATTGCTATGCAGGTTGAATGGCGAAGCGAATGCCTACACTTTCCGTACATGGATGTATGCTTTCATCAGGACCATTGAAATCAACAAGGTTGATTCTATAATCAATTGGTCAGAAATTATTAGCAGCAACATCGGTGAGCAACTTCGGAACGTGAAGCGTACTTTCAGCTTCAAGATGACTTCGTACTTGGTATATGCTGCAGCTTCACAGGGTGTCTTTTCCAAGCTGGATAGATGTGGTGTTCTTTCCAAGGACCCCATTTTCGAGTGCTACCCACAGCTTACTGTACCTGCATGCGAGAAGGACTTCAAAGTGATCAACGATGACTTCTTCTACGATTTCATCTGCAGGCTAGACAAAGACTTGAAGACTCACAGGGTAAGCAAGGAAGCGTGGGAAGCAGTGTCCAAGATTGGCAGTTTATTCATCCAGTTTGCAGATTTCACATACCTCAGGGTTACGGGCTTTTCTGGAGAACCTATAAAGATGCCCAGGTATCCAAGTGATAGAGTGATCGCCATGGAGCTGAGCAGGCAACTCGTAGAGTTACACGACCTTCAGTTGAAACGGCACAAGTCTACGGGCTTCTTCCCAATCACTGTGGGATATTACAGTTGCATCAGCATTCACAGAGCTCGAGGGATGGAAGCGCAAATGTTATCCGAGTATGAGCAAGAGTTCTTCCCTGCACGGCTTAACTTCGATCCATTTGGAGTAGCCAGGAAGACAATCTCCCAGGAGTACGCACATGTGCCTTCGTTAGAAGATTTCTGGATGAAGTGCAGAAGTGAGTACGAGGTTAGAAAGAAAGATTTCAGCAGGCTATCAGCAAAGCAAGTGTTCGACTTTGGACTAGCGCGGATACCTGCGGATCTTAAAGATGATGGGAACGTGGTACTTGACACTTACCATCAAATGGGAGGAGATAAAGCTATACTGCAGGATAACATTGGAGGCTGCCATTCAATTGAAGAGAGATCTGGAGCTGTGTTGGTGAATACTTCGAGCTGGCTGCTAACGAAGGGATACTTCCTTGATGAAGTATTGATGAATCAAATCACGGGAAACTTCGGCGCAGGAGATTCCCTCAAACGAAAGCATGAAGGAGAAAGCAGCAGAAGGTCCGAGAAGTTGAAAGTACACAGAAGATCTCAAGAGAAAGAGAAGACCACTTCTACGACCATAGCTTTGACTCCGACTTCTCCAGTACCCAGAAGATTATTGCACCGCAGCAGCAGGATGCTTCCATGCCTTCATTGAAACCGGCGACATTCGTTTTCTCTCCGCAGCCACTTCGTTCAGCACCCGTTCCAGAGGAGATGTTGAAGCTGCAGATGACGGAGTTCGAAAGAGCTTTGTCCTTGGATGTTTCAGAAGATGGCAGCCATGACACTGTGGCACTTTCTGACGGAGAGGATGCAGAGCGGGAGATGGTAGTGCACTCAGTGACTTCTTACTCCCCGAGAAATAACTTCTCGGGATGGTTAGCTTTGCAGTTGGTTCCGGAAGCAAGAGTAGAGATGAACTTAGAGGAGCATGACTTGCAGCTACTTCAGGATCTGAGCAGAAGAGACAGAAGGCCTAAAGTTGCTAAAGCAACTTCTAGGTTGATCATCAAAGATTCGGGAGAGAAGTTTGCTGAGATATCAATTCCGGCGGAAGGAAAGATAGAAGAGGAGCTCACGGCAGAAGATGTGACGGTGACCAAAATACCACTCGGTCAAGCTACCACTGAAGGATTGAAGCAGGACACGCAAACATTGCTGGATGCTTTGTTCCTTAGGCTTGACAGTGAAAAGGCGGAGAAAGAAGAGTTGCAGAAGCAAATATCTCAATTATGTGAGATCATAGCCAAGGTTGCTAAACCTTCCATTCAGCCCATTTCAGAGCAGGTGAGTGATCATCTTATGCAGGAAATGGAAGATGCAAGCAATCAAGTAAAGGCTATTGACGAATGGAAGGATCTGATTATTCGTCAAGCTTCTGTACAACTTGGGGAAGTGCCAGCCCGCC
This sequence comes from Taxus chinensis, assembly GCA_019776745.2. NCBI lineage: Eukaryota > Viridiplantae > Streptophyta > Pinopsida > Cupressales > Taxaceae > Taxus > Taxus chinensis. The sequence continues at coordinate 133,876,753 of CM034157.1, read as the reverse complement.
TAAAGGTTATGAAAGATGCAGCAAATCAACTAAAGCAACTGATGGAAAGCATAGAAGGCATGAATACAGTTGCAGAGAGTAACCTGAGTATTTTGGCCGAGATCAACAAGCTGCCGGGAGATGTATTGGTTGCAGAACAAATTGTACCGGATGGATCAGTCGAGAAGGGGAAGCAGCTAGAGTTTGCAGTATCTTTCCGTTTGGAGATCTGCAGAGTTTTGCTGAAAAGGATGCAGGTGCTTGAGAGTAGAACATCAGATTTACCAGACAGTATCATTTCTTTCACTGAGGAAAGAGTGGACGGAGGTGTTACTTCATACGTGCGGATTGTTTCTAACGAGGTGCATGATTCCCTGGAAGGTTCTCTTCTGATGGTGCAAAAGAGAATTGATAAAGCTACCAAGCCTTTCACGATGAATTCTATCAGTAGATTGGTGGCGCTGCAGGCAGACATTGCGAGGTTTGGGCCGAGTTTGGAAGAGGTGGAAGCATGCAGCAAAGTGTTGAATGAAGGGTTGCTGCAGTTCAGGACAGAGAAGGAAGCAGTGGCTAAAACAGATGGAAGGATGCTGAATTATATGTTCGACAAGTATATCAGATATCAGAACAAGAAGAAGATGTAAACATTACAGCTGGCATGACTTCTTCTATTCTTTCTTCTTCTATTTTCTATGTTCCCGGATGAAATTGTAAAACTTCTAAGTTATTGGTTTTGCAACCATTACTTGAAGTCATGTGGAACCATTCTATTAGTTAAGTGATACATGTGTCACTTAAGAAGAAGTTAGTTGAGGATGATTGCCAAATGTCATCTTTACTTGTTGTTCATACTTTAGTTCAGTTTGAGTCTTCTATTTGTACTTTCCCTCCTACATTCTATAAGTAGGAGAAGAACCTCCGGGTTAATGATCAATCAGAATTTGTAAGCAGCAATCTTGTGTTCTAGACTTTGTGCTGAACCCCTGAGAGCAACTTGGAGCAAAGGAATACAAAGGAGCAGGTTTCCGGAGAACTTTGTGTCACGGTGTACTGTGTTTCTTGCTTTGAATCTTAGATCTCTTAAGTAAACTTTGTGTTATTTTAGATCTGGATCTAGAGCTGCCTTTGCTTTATAATTCTGTGTGTTCATATCTATTAAGTTTCTTCTATGTGCATGTAATTAGCTCTGCTATCTACTAATTGGGATGCACATCTTCCCCATTTCTTCTCTGTATTTCCTTTACTTCTTTCTTCTATAATTTTCCTTTCTTAAACAGCTGCTTACTTGCTGCAGAACTTCTTAGTTATGGTTCATGAACTAAGTGGTTAAAGTAAAACCCCTGATAGATAATAACACATTTTTATTGACAAATCTGACACGGGAGCCTCACCGGTTAAATGAGGGAGATTTATCTCATGACTGCCTAGGTTTGATGCTATGCAGAAAATCTAGCCAACAGTTTTTGGCGACTCCGCTGGGGAACAACTATCTTTGCAGATCAAAGCTTTTCTATTGAAGATCAGAGTGTTTTCCATACAAATCTCAACCTGGCTGAACGTCCATTCACCCGATCCGTGAAGGCGCAAGGAAGGACTGATCATTTCTTCCGACTGCAGGAGCAATTCAATTTCAATCATCCTCCTCAAGTTAGAAGCCGCAGATCTAGTCTCTCACCAGGAAGGAGAGTACACACCCATCCAGATCCGGATCGTATTCAGCATAATCCGGCGGCTGGAATTATCCATCAAGTCTATCAAGTCTACACAAGGAGGAGACGTGCTCAAGTTAACATGGCGCACCAAATTGTACCTGTTCCATGGGGAGCGGCTTTTGGACCTCTCAACTTGGCTCCACCTATGCACGAGCTGCCAAAGGGATCCAGAAAGAATTTTCCAAAATTCTTTGGAGATGGAAAGCAAAACCCGGATGATCATTTGGCAGCCTTCTTCATATCTTGTGGTGTGCTTGCAGTGGAGCATGAAGATGTCTCAGTCAGGCTATTCATTGAGACTCTACACGACTTGGCTGGAGAATGGTTCTATCGGCTGGCTCCTGGCACCATAACCAACTGGACGACTATGCGTGAGCAATTTCTGAAAAGATTCAAGCCTGCAGAGGACGCTAGCACGTTGATCACCCAACTGACGCAGTTGAAGAAAGAGCCAAACGAGAACATGCGGGACTTTATTGCAAGGTTCCAAAGGATTTTGTATAAAATCCCCACTTCTGCCGCATTGAGCGACGAAAATCAAAAGACGTTTTTTATAAACGCTCTATTGCCTGAAGTTGGATATCAGCTAAGAAGGGCAAGACCTGTAAATCTGCTGGAAGCACAAAATGCTGCCGTGGAGGTTGAGGACGACTTGATCATGGCTGGAAAACTTAAACAACCATCTCACAAAGGTGATGGCGCTTCTGCAAGTACTTCTGATCCTTTGTTGCAGAAATTGGCTAATGACATGCTGCAGATCAAGAAGCAGATCTCTCAAGCAGGGAATGCAACCCCCTCAAGATTAGCTCCTACTAGGACCTTCAATGGTCAAAATCAAAATCAAAATCGAAACAGACTTGCTGCTGCACCACAGCGTTTGGCAATAGAAGCTGCTCCAAGGAATAACTTGGAAACTAATGAAGAGGATCTCGGCATTGATGAATCATTCGATGATGAAGACTTTATAGATCCCGCTGGCGACTCCAATATTGGTTACCTGGACTATGAATCTGATGATGGCTATTATGAATCTTTTGAAGATTCTGATGGTCACACTTTTGCGGTGTTTACAAGGTCTCAGACGCGCCAAAATGCCGAAGCATCCACAAGCGGCCGGAAAGAGAGAGAAGATCCTGGCCCGGATGTTACTATCTTGAAAAGAGGTAGCACTCTTCCTTCTTCATTAGCGCCCAAGGATAAATATTCAAATTCTTTCAATTCACAGCAAAGAACCAATGCACATCCTGCTGAAGCAAGTCAAGCTTTTGACATAATTGATCACATCAAGAGAAACAAGGTCCAAATGTCAGAAGCTGAGTATTTGAGGGCATTTCCTGATCAGCTGAATAGATTGGTCAAATATGTGCAAAGTAATGGTCCCAGCCCAACTAATAATAATTCACGGGGTATCTTATCAAGTCCAAAGATTACTCCACCTTCAAATAATGCTGCTGCAAGTTCTTCTCCTTCCACCCCTTCTCCTGCTACATCAGAAAGGATTGAGCCATTCTATGTGTCTTTGCTCATCAACGGACATAAGCTAAGCAATTGCATCTTGGATTCTGGAGCTTCCGACAACGTCATGCCTGCCAAAGTTGCTGATGCCTTGGGTCTTACATTGACAAAAACCATTGGAAGATGTTATTCCATGGAAAGGCAAGTCCCTCTTGTGGGGCAAATCAAAGATGCGCAGGCAGTACTTGCTTCCTTTCCAGATAAAAGACTGAAAATGACTATCCTTGTAGCAGACATTCCAGTCTCTTATGGCATGCTGTTGAGTAGAAATTTTTGCAAAGAGCTGGGTGGAGAAGTGAAGATGGATTGGTCTTGTGCGCACATACCAATCAAAGGAGTAAATCAGAAGCTGGAACCTGAGAAGAAATCCAAGTACACAGTATCAAAATCTGAGGATCCTAGATCTCAGATCTTGTTTCAGGAATCGGATCACGGAGTCTATTATCTAGAAATGGATAAAGAAGAAATTCAACCGGTGATTCGAGAATCACATCAAATTGATAACAAGATTTGGACTCTGGAATTTGATGGTAGCTGTTGTTCATTTGGATCCGGCGCAGGCGCTGTTCTTATCTCTCCTGAAGGGAAGGTGCATGCGCACTCCTTCAAATTGATGTTCGAAAATACTAACAATACGGCTGAGTATGAAGCATTGTTGTTAGGCATGGAGCAGGCAAGAACAATGGGAATCAAATTATTACACGCAAGAGGAGATGCTGAGCTGATTGTGAAACAGATAAGAGGCCTCTACCAAGTCAAAAAAGACAAACTGCGGCACTACAGAGATCGGGTCTACTCTGCTATCCTGGATTTTTTAGCTTTCTCGGTATCTTACATTCCGAGAGAACAAAATTCAAGAGCTGATTCGCTTGCAGTTACTGCAGCCTTGTTGAATCCGGATCAGCCCCCTGCATTCTTTAGACAGGGAGACTACAAGGTGGAAATGGTTTTTCACCCAAAGGTTCCTGACAACGTCCAGCAATGGCAGGTTTTCAACGATGATACACAGATTGCTGCGTTTCTCCAACAGAAAGACAACTTTGAAGAAATCTACTATGAGGGAAGCAATTCACCTCCTAGGCAGACCACTGTCGGAGAAATGGATGCTGACGTCTCAGGAGGTCAGGAGATTATCCAACTAAAGGGAAATAAAATTCCCAAAGGCTTGGTATCTCTTGAGGAAATGTTTGATAAGCATGATCAGATGCTTAAGAAAAATGAAGAAAATGAGGAAGGCTCTTCCTCCGACACACAATTACTAAATTTGGGAGCCGGCAATGATCCCAAATTAGTAAATCTGGGTAAGTGTTGTTCAGAAGCTGAAAAGGAAGCTTTTACTAAGCTTCTTAAGAACTACATGGATGTTTTTGCCTGGTCCTACCAGGATCTAAAAACATATCAGCCTGAAGAAGTTCAACACTACATCCCACTTAAACCAGAACAAAAAGCCTTTCAAGCAGAAGCTGCGGTGGCACAATCCTACCATTTCAGGAACCATCTTTGCAGAAATCCAGAAGTTGTTAGATGCAAAGATTATCTATCCCATACACCATTCGGAGTGGTTGGCCAACATAGTCCCTGTAAGAAAGAAGAGTGGCAAAATTAGGTTGTGCGTGGATTTCCGCAACCTTAATCAAGCTTCATTAAAGGATAACTACCCTATCCCCATCATGGATCACACTCTGCAGGTGGTCACTGGATCTGAGATGTTTTCCATGCTTGATGGCTTCTCAGGCTACAATCAAGTCAAGGTGGCTGAGGAAGATCAATACAAAACGGCGTTCATCACACCTTGGGGAACCTTCGCATACCAGAAGATGCCTTTTGGCCTGATTAATGCGGGTGCTACATTTTAAAGAGCTATGGATCTAGCCTTTGCTCATCTCAAAGATATAAGCATAGTTGTGTACCTGGATGATTTGACAGTCTTTTCCAAAGATAGAAGCACGCATATTTCAAACTTGGAAGAGGTCTTCATACAATGCCGCAAGCATGGTATTTCTTTGAATCCTAAGAAATCCATATTTGCTGTAACCGAAGGAAAGCTGCTTGGGCACATTGTTTCCAAAGAAGGAACAAAGATAGATCCAGAGCGTGTCAAATCCATTCAGACATTTCCTTTGCCCACATCCAAAAAAGGAGTTCACTCTTTCTTTGGAAAAGTGAATTTTCTCAGAAGATTCATTCCTGACTTTGCTGAGCTAACCCGTCATATTTCGAATATGATGAAGAAGACACAAGATTTTAAATGGAGCAGTGAAGGGAAGGAGGATTTCGAGAAAATCAAAGAGGCCCTAACGAAAGCTCCAGTCTTGGTTTCATCTGACTTCAGTAAAGAATTTATTCTTTATTGTTATTCTTCCGAACACACTATGTCAGCGATTCTGATGCAGAAAAATCAAGAGGATGCAGAAGCTCCTATTGCTTTCATGAGTACGCCTCTTAAAGCCTATGAGTTGAAATACACTCCAATGGAAAAGCACGCATATGCAGTGGTGAAGGCGTGCAAAGCATTCAGGTATTATATTCTTTCCTCGCACACTGTGGTTTTGGTTCCAGATACTGCAGTTAAATCCATTCTTACTCAGCAAGAGTTAGGATTATTGAGAGGCACATGGGTGACAAAAGTTCAAGAATATGACCTGGATATTAAACCAACAAAGCTAGTCCGAGGAAGAGGTCTGTGTGAACTAATGACAGAGATTAAAGCATCAGTACCTGAAGCAGATCAGGATGGGATAGATGAAGATTTACCTGCAGTACTTTTTATAGATCTGGTAGAGGAGTGGTACAGTAACATTGCTTACTTTCTGACGTATGGAGAATGCCCAGATCAACTTTCCAGAAAAGAGAAACGAACAATCAAACTGAAATCCAAAGATTTTGTTCTTTGGGATAATGGTTTGTACAAGAAAGGAATTGATGGTGTATTTCTCAGATGTGTGGACAAGGCTCAACAGGATCAGCTACTACAACAGTTTCATGACATGGCTTGCGGTGGTCATTTCTCAGCCCGAGTCACTGCACACAAGATCCTTAGAGCAAGGTATTACTGGCCCACCCTTTTTCAAGATACTGCAGAATGGGTAGCTAAGTGTCAAGCATGCCAACATTTTGTTGGGCGTGTGAAATTGCCTGCATTACCTCTAAAACCCATTGTGATTGAAGAACCTTTCCAACAGTGGGGTATGGATTTTATTGGAATGCTTAACCCGGCTTCCAGTGCCGGTCACCATTACATTCTAACAGCTACTGATTATTTCAGTAAGTGGGTAGAAGCTATTCCTGTGAAGACTGCCACTTCCGCCGAAGTGTGTAATTTTATAAAAGAAAATATTATTGTCAGGTTTGGCGTACCCAGCAAAATTGTAGCAGACAACGCTCTGAATCTTTCTTCTGAGGAGTTGGTGGAATTCTGCTACACTTATGGGATTCAACTTGTTCATTCCTCAAACTACTATCCACAAGGGAATGGTCAAGCTGAATCTAGTAATAAGAACTTGGTAACTATCGTGCGCAAGCTTGTAACAGAAAATCAAAGGACTTGGCATAAAAAGTTGTTTGATGCATTATGGGCCGATAGGATCACACCAAAGAGGGCGATAGGCATGTCCCCTTTTCAGCTGCTATATGGTAGAGACACAGAGCTCTCTCACCTTGGAATTGCCTGCCCTACGACTTTCTAAAGCCCTGGAGGATTCCACATTCACGGATGCTATTGATAAAAGAATTATGTACCTGACTGAACTGAGGGAAGTACAAACTCAAGTTGCAGATAGGTTGACAGAGCATCAAAGGAAGGTGAAAGTCATCTTCGACAAAAAAGCCAGGGAAAGGAAATTTGAAGTCAATGACTGGGTCCTCTTATGGGACAAAAGAAGAGAAACAAAAGGCATGCATGGAAAGTTCGATTCACTATGGAAAGGGCCTTTTGTGATCAAAAAGATCGCCGGAGCAGATAGCTTCATTCTTGCTCATCAGGATGGAGTTGAATTGCCGTTGCCTTTCAATGGGCAACACTTGAAGCTGTTCCGGACATGAGAAGCAGGGTAAAACCTGTATGTACATAAATAAATCTTTGTTTGTTTTTTCCTTGTTTTGTCTTGTTTTGGTGTTGTGTTGTGTTGTGTTTGTTTGCCTGACCCCGTGCCCAAAGGACAAGATACGAAACCAGAGATGCTGGGATCTCATCTTTTCCCTTTGTCATTCTGACAAGAGAAAAAGATGTCCACAGACGGAGCCAACTGGTGTCACTCAGATTTCACCCTGAAATCTGTGACTACCCAATCCGAAAAAATTTCGTACTTTTAAAATAGTGGGTCGTTTGTTGTTTTTATTGCCTGAAAGTTCCTGTATTGCGTCAAAATAATCCTAAAGAGCCATATTAGCCTTTTTCGCCAAATACCCAGATGCCCAAAATTGTTTTATTCTGTCGTCGGGATTTGTCTGCGGGAAATTTGTATTTAATTATTTTGAGCCCCGTATGAGGCTATTTGCGCTCTGTTTTAACTCTATTATGAGCGAATATGTTATTATTCCTATGTACCAGAAGGATTTTAACTTATTTTAAGTTTTGGGCTTTATTTGTAACTTTTGGCAATTTTTCGTGTTTTTGTGGTGTCCCGTTCTGTTTTCTGTAAAATTTCTCTGGAACAACTCCTTTGCCGGGTAAGCCCGATTTTTGGCCTGGAGCAGCTAGAAAACATATACGCACATTATGCCCGGAGGAAGTCGCCATCGGAGGTCTGGATCACTGGGAAAAAGCGAAGTCGTGCACAGAAAAGCCCCTGCGGGGATGGGCGCATTTTTGGAAAACAAAGGATTTAAGCTGCGATGGGAAAAATATAAGCCGCAGGCAGGGTGGGAATTTTATACCTGCCTGGCAGGGTACTTTTTCCCGTGTTATAAAAATCACTTAAGTGGATCACGGGGTTTTGGTGCCTGCCTGGCAGGGTAAAGCATCCCGTTATCAAAAAATTCTTAAAAATAGAATTACATGTGCAAAAAAGTGCGCCCCCTTTGGTGAGAGATTAAAAGAATTAAAATTGATTATTTTTATTAATCTTTCTTCTCAAAAAGTGCGCCCAAGCTTGGAGGAGGTCAACAAGTCAAAGATGGAATAAAAGAAAGGAGTCAAATGCATTAAATTTAATTTATTTAATGGCTGCCCTCTTCCTCTCAAAAAGTGCGCCCCATTTGGGTATTATTTAATGTTTTTTAAGGCATTAAAACATTAAATTAATTTCTATTTTCAGTGGCTATGGTCAAAGCACACTGTGGGGCTTGAGTGAAGTGCTGTGTGAAGGATTAAATTGGATTAATTTAATTTATTGGATGGCTGTCCTTAAACATGCTATTTTTAAAAGAGAAAAGCATGATTTTTAATTAATTAATTGCCTTTAATTGTTAGGGCAATTATTAATTATAGAATTGTGAAGGTTATATAAGCATGGGCAGCCATATGGGTGAATAATTTAATTCACAGGTAAAGAATTGCAGCTAGGAGGAAAAGTGCGCCCCCATTAGAGGAAGGATTTTGTTCAGACAAAGTGCTAACAAGGCTAAAAGCTTCCAGATTTGGCGCATGCTTTGGAGAAGGTTGATCTTCGTCTGCATAGTTGTTTTCACAGGTGTTACAGGAGCTCAGGTGTTGATTGAAAGGATTCATGCTCTCTTTATGTGCAAATTAAACACCAATTTTTGGGGCAGCAGGCTTGAAAAGTGCAGATTTTTATAATTTAAATTCACTATTCATGCTCCGGTGGCCATTTTTGTCTGAATAAATTGCAGGAATTCATTACAGGTGCTTTACAAAAGAAAAGGAGTTTTTATCAATGTCCAATACATTGCAAATATCCTCCGAATCTGAAGAATTGTCCAGATCTGCACCAGTATTGAAGAAATCCGGCCAAGTTAGAAGAAAAAGAATTATTCAGACAAAGATAGACAAAGCCATGGCGAAAGGAGATGAAAAAGAGAGCACGATGGATTCATGCATTGCTTCCAAACTTTCAGACATAGGAGACACAGATCTAGGCCCAGAACCTCTTTCTGATTTGATTGATAGATCCAGAGCCGGAAAGACTTCACTCATGCGTGCGGTCAAAAGTAATGGAATTATCCGAGCTGCAGCTTTCCCATGTACAGCCCAATTGCCAGAGTTCGTGATGGAGTGTGCTAGATCTTATCATCCTTCATCCAGATCAGTGCGTGATGTTGCGGGAAAGACAATAATTCGTTTGGATGCGGAATTCATCAATTATTGTCTGAAGATTCCAGTGCGAAAGGTGGTGACTTCTATTAGCATTCAGGATGCTGACAGTAGATGGGAGAAACATAGAGCTGATTGCGTGAGCATAATGAACAGCCGGTTCATGAAGAAGCCTAGATCCCCTTCAAAGTTCCCGAGAACTCTTCCACGGTCCAATTTGGTGCAGGAGGCAGATGATGTCGTCAAATTGCTATGCAGGTTGAATGGCGAAGCGAATGCCTACACTTTCCGTACATGGATGTATGCTTTCATCAGGACCATTGAAATCAACAAGGTTGATTCTATAATCAATTGGTCGGAAATTATTAGCAGCAACATCGGTGAGCAACTTCGGAACGTGAAGCGTACTTTCAGCTTCAAGATGACTTCGTACTTGGTATATGCTGCAGCTTCACAGGGTGTCTTTTCCAAGCTGGATAGATGTGGTGTTCTTTCCAAGGACCCCATTTTCGAGTGCTACCCACAGCTTACTGTACCTGCATGCGAGAAGGACTTCAAAGTGATCAACGATGACTTCTTCTACGATTTCATCTGCAGGCTAGACAAAGACTTGAAGACTCACAGGGTAAGCAAGGAAGCGTGGGAAGCAGTGTCCAAGATTGGCAGTTTATTCATCCAGTTTGCAGATTTCACATACCTCAGGGTTACGGGCTTTTCTGGAGAACCTATAAAGATGCCCAGGTATCCAAGTGATAGATTGATCGCCATGGAGCTGAGCAGGCAACTCGTAGAGTTACACGACCTTCAGTTGAAACGGCACAAGTCTACGGGCTTCTTCCCAATCACTGTGGGATATTACAGTTGCATCAGCATTCACAGAGCTCGAGGGATGGAAGCGCAAATGTTATCCGAGTATGAGCAAGAGTTCTTCCCTGCACGGCTTAACTTCGATCCATTTGGAGTAGCCAGGAAGACAATCTCCCAGGAGTACGCACATGTGCCTTCGTTAGAAGATTTCTGGATGAAGTGCAGAAGTGAGTACGAGGTTAGAAAGAAAGATTTCAGCAGGCTATCAGCAAAGCAAGTGTTCGACTTTGGACTAGCGCGGATACCTGCGGATCTTAAAGATGATGGGAACGTGGTACTTGACACTTACCATCAGATGGGAGGAGATAAAGCTATACTGCAGGATAACATTGGAGGCTGCCATTCAATTGAAGAGAGATCTGGAGCTGTGTTGGTGAATACTTCGAACTGGCTGCTAACGAAGGGATACTGCCTTGATGAAGTATTGATGAATCAAATCACGGGCAACTTCGGCGCAGGAGATTCCCTCAAACGAAAGCATGAAGGAGAAAGCAGCAGAAGGTCCGAGAAGTTGAAAGTACACAGAAGATCTCAAGAGAAAGAGAAGACCACTTCTACGACCATAGCTTTGACTCCGACTTCTCCAGTACCCAGAGGATCACCAACTATTGCACCGCAGCAGCAGGATGCTTCCATGCCTTCATTGAAACCGGCGACATTCATTTTCTCTCCGCAGCCACTTCGTTCAGCACCCGTTCCAGAGGAGATGTTGAAGCTGCAGATGACGGAGTTCGAAAGAGCTTTGTCCTTGGATGTTTCAGAAGATGGCAGCCATGACACTGTGGCACTTTCTGACGGAGAGGATGCAGAGCGGGAGATGGTAGTGCACTCAGTGACTTCTTACTCCCCGAGAAATAACTTCTCGGGATGGTTAGCTTTGCAGTTGGTTCCGGAAGCAAGAGTAGAGATGAACTTAGAGGAGCATGACTTGCAGCTACTTCAGGATCTGAGCAGAAGAGACAGAAGGCCTAAAGTTGCTAAAGCAACTTCTAGGTTGATCATCAAAGATTCGGGAGAGAAGTTTGCTGAGATATCAATTCCGGCGGAAGGAAAGATAGAAGAGGAGCTCACGGCAGAAGATGTGACGGTGACCAAAATACCACTCGGTCAAGCTACCACTGAAGGATTGAAGCAGGACACGCAAACATTGATGGATGCTTTGTTCCTTAGGCTTGACAGTGAAAAGGCGGAGAAAGAAGAGCTGCAGAAGCAAATATCTCAATTATGTGAGATCATAGCCAAGGTTGCTAAACCTTCCATTCAGCCCATTTCAGAGCAGGTGAGTGATCATCTTATGCAGGAAATGGAAGATGCAAGCAATCAAGTAAAGGCTATTGACGAATGGAAGGATCTGATTATTCGTCAAGCTTCTGTACAACTTGGGGAAGTGCCAGCCCGCCTAAAGGTTATGAAAGATGCAGCAAATCAACTAAAGCAACTGATGGAAAGCATAGAAGGCATGAATACAGTTGCAGAGAGTAACCTGAGTATTTTGGCCGAGATCAACAAGCTGCCGGGAGATGTATTGGTTGCAGAACAAATTGTACCGGATGGATCAGTCGAGAAGGGGAAGCAGCTAGAGTTTGCAGTATCTTTCCGTTTGGAGATCTGCAGAGTTTTGCTGAAAAGGATGCAGGTGCTTGAGAGTAGAACATCAGATTTACCAGACAGTATCATTTCTTTCACTGAGGAAAGAGTGGACGAGGTGTTACTTCATACGTGCGGATTGTTTCTAACGAGGTGCATGATTCCCTGGAAGGTTCTCTTCTGATGGTGCAAAAGAGAATTGATAAAGCTACCAAGCCTTTCACGATGAATTCTATCAGTAGATTGGTGGCGCTGCAGGCAGACATTGCGAGGTTTGGGCCGAGTTTGGAAGAGGTGGAAGCATGCAGCAAAGTGTTGAATGAAGGGTTGCTGCAGTTCAGGACAGAGAAGGAAGCAGTGGCTAAAACAGATGGAAGGATGCTGAATTATATGTTCGACAAGTATATCAGATATCAGAACAAGAAGAAGATGTAAACATTACAGCTGGCATGACTTCTTCTATTCTTTCTTCTTCTATTTTCTATGTTCCCGGATGAAATTGTAAAACTTCTAAGTTATTGGTTTTGCAACCATTACTTGAAGTCATGTGGAACCATTCTATTAGTTAAGTGATACATGTGTCACTTAAGAAGAAGTTAGTTGAGGATGATTGCCAAATGTCATCTTTACTTGTTGTTCATACTTTAGTTCAGTTTGAGTCTTCTATTTGTACTTTCCCTCCTACATTCTATAAGTAGGAGAAGAACCTCCGGGTTAATGATCAATCAGAATTTGTAAGCAGCAATCTTGTGTTCTAGACTTTGTGCTGAACCCCTGAGAGCCACTTGTAGCAGAGGAATACAAAGGAGCAGGTTTCCGGAGAACTTTGTGTCACGGTGTACTGTGTTTCTTGCTTTTAAATCTTAGATCTTTTAATAAACTTTGTGTTATTTTAGATCTGGATCTAGAGCTGCCTTTGCTTTATAATTCTGTGTGTTCATATCTATTAAGTTTCTTCTATGTGCATGCAATTAGCTCTGCTATCTACTAATTGGGATGCACATCTTCCCCATTTCTTCTCTGTAATTCCTTTACTTTCTTCTTCTATAATTTTCCTTTCTTAAACAGCTGCTTACTTGCTGCAGAACTTCTTAGTTATGGTTCATGAACTAAGTGGTTAAAGTAAAACCCCTGATAGATAATAACACATTTATATTGACAAATCTGACACGGGAGCCTCACCGGTTAAATGAGGGAGATTTATCTCATGACTGCCTAGGTTTTGTGCTATGCAGAAAATCTAGCCAACACAACCTAGGCTGAAGTTGATTCTAGGAACTTCGACTGTGTTGGTGGAAATGTACAAGGCTATAAGTGTTGCTCAGATTGTCACCTAATGAGAACCCAAAGTTAAATAACCAGAGGATAAATGAAACAGGCCTAGACCACTGAATGTCTATGTTTAAAACATCAAAGCAAGGAAAAGTGGAAACCTTAAATTACAATTTTTTTATCCTTTGCAGACTTACCCTTAGGGGCTTCAGCGAGGTTTTTTTGTTCTGAATGTTTCTAGGACAGCAGCTTGCATAACTACATATTCACCCAATTTGACATGAAACTCAGGAAATATACAATTCTTCTAGGAGGAGGGAATAGTTTGGCACAATTGATTTAGCAAAGACAGTCTTTTTCTCCAGTTCAATCAGACAAGAAAGTGCTACTGAAAATCTGGGAACGGCAAACCCCATAGCAACAAATTGCCTAAAATTTCAGCATTATAAAATATGGCGCTTCAAGTCGAACATGGTTAGATTTATTTATGTACAATTTGTGCCCTAATCAGGTATCCTGTTAACTGGAACACTCCTAGTGTTAGTTCCATTTGGCAGCCTCTTTAGGAGAGTGGGACATTAATTAGTTTAATAATATCCTGAATTTCTTAGTTTTACGAATTTGAAACATTATGCAATTTCATTCTGTGGAACCTAAAAACAAAATTCTTCGCGAAGATATTTAAATATAGCATTGAGTGATGCGATTTGAAGGTTGGATGGGAATTTATTTTCCAACTTGTGGTCCTGGTCCTCAACAAGAAGTGGTCTTATTTCTTGCCCTTCGAATGGATTCATGTTGTGGAATTGCTTAGAGCAGATTTTGGTGTCGAAAAGTTACAACTTGAAGTATTCTACTGTTCAAATCTCTAAATGAGCCTTTGTGTAGGCTTATACCCATTTGTGGTGGGAGAAGGCCGACAAATTCCCCCATGTCAATCCACATAAATATGGACTTGGAAATTTTTTAATTCCTCATAACTCAGCTGAATACTCCATAAAGGAAAACACCTTATGTCAAATGCAATGCTCATGGAAAGATTAGTGGACTCTTCCGAACCAATTCCCTTGTTCAGAAGGGTATGAGCCCACGGGATGATGTGGTGGAATGGGCTATCTTCTATCCAATGAATTAGTACAGATAAGGCAGAACTGCTGCAGAAGCTATTTTGGAACAAAATGCAAGACTAAAGTAGATGAAATTGTACCCTGCTTGATTACTTTTTGCTAAGCTTGTACAAGTATGTCCCTCTATGCTGTCTGCCAACGTATCAGCTCATGTAAAACCTTTTCCGATGATTCTGGTATGTGAAAGTTGCAAATTTGAGTGTAATTCTCCTGAAGTTATTTTGCCCAATATTGAGTCAGTCAAGTTCATTGACAAAAATGCTAACTAGTAAATGTCCCATGCTATCACCTGTTGGGTCTACAGGAAAATTGTGCTATATCATCTATATCCAAGTTACCAATCAGGGCTCATGTGGTTCTTTTGCTAGATTATGGCAACTGTTTTCTTATAAATCAAGATAAATTAACCTTCTCTCATAAATTCTTAAGTATCAATGCAAAATTATGCGAATCCTTCTTCAATGCATTAAGACAATTTTTAAATTGACTCAAGGGCAGTAGAATAGACTTTTCGTTCATTCATGGAATTGCTCTTTATGTAGACTCGGCACCTATTTCCCTCCAATGGAATGGATTCCTTGGTTGTATGTCAAGTGATATATCACTAATTTACTAAAATATGTGCAACACTGAAAGCTTATCATTCATTTCATAAAGATTAGGGTGTGTATCTCCTTTAGGAAAGGGTACAGCAAGACATGAAATTCAAACATAAGCACATGAAATTTTAGAAAATACCTGAATGACGAGAAAATGGCTGTTAACTGAAATTTTAGTTGGTCTCCTTGTAATGGCTGCCACTCATGCTATGCCTTGTCAATTGTTAGTGACCCAGGTCTACCACACTTTAGGCTGGCATATAAGGTTCCTACCATCATATTCATGTAAGTTTCTTTCTGTTAAAATACAGCAGTGAGTAAGTGTTTGGTCATAAAGTATATGGGGTCAAATGAAACTGTGGAAATGTTATGACCAAAAATTTTCAGCTTAATCTTCCACTATGAGTCTAAGTTTTCAGGGGATGTCAACATTTGTCATTGTCAAGATGTTGTGCGACTTTTATGTGTTCGTACAATGGATGCCCTGAATTTAAATGTGGTTGTGGTTGTATCAAACAATCAGCTTTTCTAGATAAGTTAAAAAAATGTATCTGTGACAAATAGCTAGATTTAGTTAGAAGTACATATAAGTTAATTGGACAACAGGGGACAATTTTCCAATGCAATGGAACAAGTTACACCCTAGAAGTAGATGAAAATTGAAAACCACGAATGCAAGATGTTGGCAGGCATGGGCATCCAAAGGTCAAACTTACCAAACATGGCGCTATTAGACTTCTTGGAAGTGATCACAATGGCATTTTTAACCTTCCGATTATTGTCAAATACACCATGAAGACTCAAATATATATTGGCAAAAATAATTAAAATCATACATTGTAACTGTCCATCTTCTTGTTTCCCTTGATTCAAATTAAGAAATAATTTTACTCTCCTCAGGCAATCCAACCTTCCTATATTGACAGCTTTATGCATGGACATTGAAACAATGATAATCCTCAAAAGTTTTTTTAAGAACTTATCTTCAAGAGGGTATGTGGGGCTACAAGTTGGGTTGGGGATATGCTAGCCAATGGCTCCTTACAAAAGAGTTTAATTGGAGATCAACTTCAAGAAGGGATTTCATTCTTTACATTATGTCTTATGTTCTCTTTTGGCAGATGAGGAGAAATTGACAATTTAATGAGAACAAATCCTTACATAGTTTTGATTTCTATAATTTTCATTACAGACCTTTAAGTTTGGAATGTATTTAGAAGGAAAACTTATTAAATTAATGTAATTCCAACAGGAGGCTTGCCATACAGTGTGGCATCTCTCTCCTTCTTTGGAAATTTGGAAAATCAAAATAGAATTTTGGCTTTCAGCAAAGCAGGAAAGAGGGATCCTATGTTGTATAATACATTTTGACAAAAGTTAAAATATCCTTCAAAAGGTTGATGGACTTAAACATAAGTACCTGACCAATTGATTTCTATAAATTTCCATATTTTTAATTAGCTCTCTCTTTTCTAGCATTGCAAGTCAAGATGGGGGAACCCATTGCAGTCACATCAAACAACATAGCTTTAAGGGATAGCCAAACAATTCACAAATATAGTATTATGGACAATTTATAAATATCTGTGTAAGGGGCATTCAACAAAGAAGGTCGACTATGGGAAAGTCCTATATGGTAGAGATTTTATAGGGCAATGTGCGGTTCTAATTTGCTGAAAATTTTTGGGTGTAACTATGAACATGACATACAGATTCCCGTTTACAAAGGTGCATGCAAGAGGATGTTAAGAAAATTGCAAAATTGTTTGCTCAGACTCTAACAACTATTTTGTTTCAAGGTTCTATCTGAAATAGGCACTTGCTCCAAGCCTTGTTGTCGGATTGTTGCTATGTGTCACTCTATTGGAATGATCAAATCATGCTGATGTCTAATGCAATGAAATCTTCTTCACATTCCGTGTGAAAGAAATTGAAATGGAGGGTGCTAACTCTTATTTATAATAAGGATTTAGAGTGGTTATGGCCCGCCTTTTACAGGGTTAGGGGCTCAAACAACATGATTTTTAAATTCTCAATCTTTTTTATTTGATTGCCATATGCTTACTTGTTTATAATGCTATTGCTTGGAGTAATAGTTTTAGGCTTGACATAACCTAAAGTAACTTTGGGATTATCATTGAAGTTCCCAAAATGGGTTAATTAAATGTCCTCTCGAAATAAATGAATCCTTACGTAAGAGCGTTAGGGAGGTGCCATGAGTGTTTCGATGCATTCTAATTTATGAAAGGGACATGTTTCCAGCGGTGTACAAGTCTCAGAACATGAATGCATACAAGTAGATTTTAAATGGGGGACGTGTCCTCATGATTAACTGTAAAAATGAATAATAGAAAAATATTTTAAAAATGAGTAATGCTTACGAAAGATCCTACAACTGATGGTAAAAGTACCAATGGCTTGTTCTTGTTGGAGTGATTCCAATTATTCCATTGCTAAGTGGTTCGGGATATTTTCCCTAACACTACTTAGTTTTAGTTGTGTTCACACCACTCACATTAGATAAGCTCATTTTGAGAGTATAGTTGTTTTATTAACAACTTATTTTTATTCTCACATACATAGCTTGAGCATGATTTTAGGGATTTGTAGTATTCCCTAATATTAGCTCTCCAACCTATTTTCTAGTTGAGGATAAATTGTTGTTAGCCTATACTATTGGCACCCCTTGTAAAATATGCCGGATGTATATTGCTGAGACATAATAATTGGAGACTCTTAATTTGATCCACCAATGTCCCCTTCTAGGACAAGTTAGGAATTAACACAAATCTGATCACATGCTGCTGGAAAATAAATAATTTTCAAACCCCAACTGCTGCAATTTTCTAAAATTATATCTTTGTCTAGAGAAGTCCAAATAAGCTGAAATTTTGGATATTGGACCACAAAAATAGGAAAAATAATATGCAAAAACCAAATTTTGTATAGCCAACACGAAACCCTAATTTTGACCTAAAAATTAGGTCGCCCAACACATTTAGGGCACCAAATCTACTCCAAAAATTATGAAATCACCTTCTCCTTATTTCTCCTAATTTCTACAATCACATGTAATATTAAATTGACCCCAAACTGCAGATCTGAATTTTATAACAGCAGTTAATCAATAACAATGCTCCCAGGACAGCTGAAACTTAGAAAATTCATAACTCCTTCAATACTTAGAGTTTTTCCATGAAACAAGATGTAAAATAAACTAGAAATTTAGGGCTTTCTAAAGCATTAAGGATCTGAATTTTCTGAGCACTAAAACCTAGCCAAAACAGCCCCAGAAAACTGATTTCAAGTCGCTAGGGTTAGAGGAAATTAATTAAATAATTTCCAGCTCTCTCCTAGCCTCCAAAGACACCAAAAATTAGCCCTTTGCTCTGAAATAATTAATGACATATAACAGATTTGCAGATCTAGCAATTATGGCATCCAAAACATGAACAAATCATCACCAAACCAAGTCGCTATGGCTAAAATAATTCCAATAATAACAGCAGCAATAAAAGCACCATAAAACCCTTCACAATATTCAAGAACATGAGATTTTTTATCCAAATAAATGCGCCAACACCAACACAAGAGATCCTTCAATGGAGAGAACAATAAAATCTTCAATATCTTCAACAATGGTTTCCAAATGAGAGAGAGAAAATGCAAGAACTACATCCCATGGGCATACATCCCAATACTCCAAGCATGGAGTGAAATCAAATGATCATTCACCATAACCCTCTAAGGAAATGCGACCTCCCTTTTATAGAACTAAGGGGTGCAATATCCAATAAAGACCGACCCTTTCCCTTTTGGAGGGAAAACATAAACTCTCATTAAAATATTTAATACTAACACTATGTGCACTTTATTTATTTTTAATTAAATAAATAAAAGTAACTAACCTATGTGCACATTAAACTAACTAAAAAGACTCCCACTTGTAGCGCTAGGCATGCCAAGGGGTTACAATGCAAATGAAAAATAAATATTAATAATGTCCCGAAAAAGGGGACATTACAGTCCTCCCCTCTTGGAAATTGCTTGCCCTCAAGCAATAGCAAGCTCATAGATCCATGCATCATGCCCCAAAGAGAAGATGTGGGGTGGTGCATCCAAAGCCTCGATCCGGTGCCTGTCAAGTGGCGAAGAGTTGGAAAGAACAAATTTCTTTCCCTCATGTCAACCCAAAAAGATGGGTCATCAGCTCCATAACATGTGCTCCAAGAGATGGTGTCCTCAACATGGCATAGAGAGTCATCAAAAGGATGAGCTTTGCTAAGCTCCAAGGCTGCCCACTCAAAAATGCCCTCATGAAATGAATAGGACAACAGTCTTCCATCACATGTCTTCAATCCTGCACATGAAGCAAACTCATTAGAAAAACAAGTGTTGAGAAACACTTTTCCTGTTTCTTCTTCATGTCTCCAAGGCATGGAGAGCTCCCAAATCTTTCTCATGTATGGGTTGTCCCCAAAATCTGTTATGTGGCTCCCACCACTGCTGTAATCATGCATTCTTCCTTCAAAAATCAGAATTAGGATGGCTGGTTTCCATCCCCAAGTATTCACCCATGCACCAAAATCAAGCACCAACAACCATATCATCAAATGCATGACAAAAATATGAATTATAGAAGTGATAGGGAGGCTGGTCATAGTGATGTCAATCATAAAAATGATGTTACAACAGTAATCATACTTCAAAAATTTTATCCCAATGTGAAGGAACAACAAACTAGTTGAGAAGAATGTCTTCATAGTGACTGAAAATTCACTCCCAACTCTAGCCAACTTTCCATCTAAGTGAATGCAAACCATGCAATGAGAGAAAACCAATATGTAACACAACTTGTTCTTACTCATGTCAAGTGTACCATCACAATAATGAACAACAAAATCCATAGGGGCTGTCCTAACAAGTTCTTCAAACTGAAAATTATTATTACCACTCAAAAAAGTACCCTTCCCATTGATTTCCGGGTCCACCAATGTTAGGACATGCTTGCCAACACCTTTATTCACCATATTCAAATCTGAAACTTCACTTGGACACATGAAACCAGCTGTAAAAATCAGAAAATCAGATCTGATTTCTTTTGAAAAGATCATTGGTTCCCATACCTTTGAGTGCCCATGTGCATGATCTTGTCCCAAGGAGTCTTTTTGCTCCATTTTGCATTTCCTACTCCTCATTCTATCTTTGTCACTTGCATGCCTCTCATTAGAAGTACAAATCTGAGATAGAAAAGTATGCAACCATAATCCACTCTCTTCATACCTTGGAATGAATTTATGTGGGCTGTTTATCATACCTCCGTGGGAAAGAGTATCAATCACTCTTTCTCCTTTGCCATTATGTTCCGGATGTGCACCCAAGTGTTAAGAACAAAAATACCAATCAAAATATGACCAATATGCCTCATATCCATCCCTCTAACATGCTTATGAACATACCCATCAAAGCTCAACATATTAGGAGAAATAAAATAAGAAAGACCATACCTTGGGTTGTTCCCATCATATACAAAACTCAGAATTTCTGAGTTTAGGACAGCGCTCTTTCCTTCATCATTTTCTTCTTCTAAAGTCCCCTCACACTTTCCAATGCTTAAGCTTGTCATATATAATTCAAAACTTTTGCTCAAGATAATATCAACTTTATGTACCCAACCAACAAGAAGGTGCCAAACCAATGTAGTCTCCCTCAAAGGACCCAAACTAACTTTCACAAATTCACCCAATATTCCCCAATATGGATTTGTGCAAAACATACAATATGAAGTGGTAAAAATGAAGTACATATTAGTATCCTTCATGTCAAGTTTAACCCCATCAACAAAAGAGTGCAAACTTACATGTGTACCAAATTTGTCTTCCATTACCTCTTTACCCTTAGAGCTTGCTTTCACATTTCCATATGCTTGCTTGTGTGATGAATCACCACTCATATCAAAATAGGAGATAGCTGTCCTATCATGTACCATCTTCATGTCCCTCTCCATATAATTAGTAGCCAAGGAATTATAAAATGACTCCATAATTTCTTCTCCTTGTGGTAAGAAACTAGGCAAAGGAAATGCATAAAAACAATTGGCATAAGAGTTGTTATACCTTTCCATAATGATGTCATCATCTCTCCTTTCTTCTTGTCCTTTTAATGTCTCATGAAGTTGTTGGACCACTTCTCTTACATTTGATTTTTCCTCATGCTCATGTTCATCAACAACATGCTCAATATTAGTATCATAGGAATCAAAATCTGAATCATCACTATTTACCTCCATATGTGCCTCCACCAAATGTGGCCTTAATTTTCCCTCACAATTTTCTACAACCCTTTTAAATAACCCATGTGCAACTGGAAATTTCTCCTTATCTGTTCTTAATCCTGTCAACAAGATAGATAATAATGGCTCGGAAATAACATCACTTTCATTTATTACAAGAGACATAATTTCTTGTATTGATGAAATGACTTTTTCCCCATAACCCTCATGCATAGTATCAAGGAATTGCTCAAACATTCTAAGAATAAGACCGTCACACTCAAGATCCAACATTAGAGCACAAGATCTAACTTTAGCAACATTTTCTAAAATTGTAACTCTTTTAGCAAAAGAAGAACTCTCAATTTGATTCAAACCTTGAAAACTCCCCACAACCAAGTGGAATACCTCTCTCATGATGATATCACTGTATGGTTGTTTAGGAACCGTTATTCTCATAATTTCACTCATACAGGTGGTGACTACAAGTCTCACATCCGGATCTGCATGTCTCAAAAACTTGGGTCTAGACAAATGACTTATCAAAGAATGCATTGCAAAAATCATAGACTCATAATCTGATTGTCTCACCATGGATAAAAGGCCTGCTGCTTCTGACAAGTCCTTAAGCAAGGCATCTTCTGAATGGTGTGGACGCTTAAGCTTCTTTCCAACCCTGATGATCCTTTCTTTTAACCCACCTTCACTCATTAACTCCATGATTCCACTGAGCCTCTTATCTCTGCATACAAATCTGAAAATACAAATCCTGCATCCACAAATGACCCACACGAATAGAGGAAGGAAGCTCTGATACCACTGTAATGTCCCCTTCTAGGACAAGTTAGGAATTAACACAAATCTGATCACATGCCATTGGAAAATAAATAATTTTCAAACCCCAACTGCTGCAATTTTCTAAAATTCATATCTTTGTCTAGAGAAGTCCAAATGAGCTGAAATTTTGGATATTGGACCACAAAAATATGAAGAATAATATGCAAAAACCAGATTTTGTACAGCCAACACGAAACCCTAATTTTGACCTAAAAAGTAGGTCGCCCAGCACATTTAGGGCACCAAATCTACTCCAAAAATTATGAAATCACCTTCTCCTTATTTCTCCTAATTTCTACAATCACATGTAATATTAAATTGACCCCAAACTGCAGATCTGAATTTTATAACAGCAGTTAATCAATAACAATGCTCCCAGGACAGCTGAAACTTGGAAAATTCATAACTCCTTCAATACTTAGAGTTTTTCTATGAAACAAGATGCAAAATAAACTAGAAATTTAGGGCTTTCTATTGCATTAAGGATCTGAATTTTCTGAGCAATAAAACCTAGCCAAAACAGCCCCAGAAAACTGATTTCAAGTCGCTAGGGTTAGAGGAAATTAATTAAATAATTTCCAGCTCTCTCCTAGCCTCCAAAGACACCAAAAATTAGCCCTTTGCTCTGAAATAATTAATGACATATAGCAGATTTGCAGATCTAGCAATTATGGCATCCAAACATGAACAAATCATCACCAAACCAAGTCGCTATGGCTAAAATAATTCCAATAATAACAGCAGCAATAAAAGCACCATAAAACCCTTCACAATATTCAAGAACATGCAGATTTTTTATCCAAATAAATGCGCCAACACCAACACAAGAGATCCCAATGGAGAGAACAATAAAATCTTCAATATCTTCAACAATGGTTTCCAAATGAGAGAGAGCAAAATGCAAGAACTAGGGCATACATCATACATCCCAATACTCCAAGCATGGAGTGAAATCAAATGATCATTCAACATGCCCCTCTAAGGAAATGTGACCTCCCTTTTATAGAACTAAGGGGTGCAATATCCAATAAAGACCGACCTTTCCCTTTTGGAGGGAAAACATAAACTCTCATTAAAATATTTAATACTAAGACTATGTGCACTTTATTTATTTTTTAATTAAATAAATAAAAGTAACTAACCTATGTGCACATTAAACTAACTAAAAAGACTCCCACTTGTAGCGCTAGGCATGCCAAGGGGTTACAATGCAAATGAAAAATAAATATTAATAATGTCTCGAAAAAGGGGACATTACTGGCTTTGAATGTTCACTATTGGACCACTAAAAAACTTGAATTTTATTTCATGCTTGAGGAAGCCCTAGTTTTAAGTGGCCCATTGAGAACTAGTATCATTGTGTAATGTCCGCTTTTTCAAATTATTCACTTTGAAGACTTCTAGCCCATTTCACTTCTTGTAGGCTGGGAAAAGGTGAACAAGGGAAGTATTTGTTTATGTTTTTATTCTTTTTGTAAGCATTTACCTTTTCTTTCATTTTTTCTCTCATAGGCTAGGTCGGTTGGGTTATAGTAAAAATCCAGGGACAAAAAAGAAAAGCAACATCATTATGAAGTTGGTCACAAGGGAAACTCCCTCATGGGGTTTGGCGCCACCAAGAAGATATATAAGGGGTCGTTTGGACTCATTTTGGGCATGCATCTTTATTATAATTTTATATTACTTGGTTTTGGGGTTGATTGCTCTATTTCCATCCATTTGAGGGCATAAATCCTTTGGTGTGATTTCACAAGGAAGACGAAACCTTCCCTTGATAATTGGGGAACGAAAAGTCTTTAATTAATTGTTCCAAGTGCTTCAAAGAGGTGGATAACTTTTCTGATTTTCAAAGAGTGGCTTGGTTCCAAGGTGATAATTCAGCCCCTCCTACAAGAGTGATTGGAAGCAAAATGGAAGAGATTGGTGGTTTCTAGGGCACGGCACCACTCAACTAAGCCATCATTGCATTCCCCATATTTTTGGCAGCCAGAATCTACTTTGTACTTCATTTTTAGAGCTTGGAATCATTCATTTCCGGCCATTTCATGAGGTCATGCTCTGCTACCATTTATTTAATTTCCAGCTGTGTTTAGAGGTTGATTTCTTGGTTGATAATTTTCTAAAATATTCCTAAAGTTCTTTTATATAATTCAGATATTGTGAATGGTGATATTTTGATGAATTATTGTTTTTTAGGAGGACTAAAATGTTGTTCATTGTTCTATAAGTACTAAAAATTATGAAATAAATGCAAATAAACTATTCTAAGTGGAAATTGAAACCCTAATATGTAAGAGACAGGAAGTGAAAAGACTTAGAGATATCAATCTTCCTATCGCAGAGGGTTTCATTCAGATCTGGAAATAAAATTTGGGAAATATGTATAAAACACTCAGGGACCCTGCAAAGGGTAGATCAAGATTTGAGATGACACATGGATGCCTAAATGGTACTGGGAATGCCCCAGGGCATGCCCTATATGCAATTTGGGTTCTCTGTAAGTGATTCATCTGTAAATGGAATCAGAACCTAAATTCCTGGTATGGTCATTAGTGTGGTTTTAAATACTTCAGTTTGTCATGCACTGGATTTGTCCAGCTGATGAACTGTAGAATGACCCATAATGCAATGTAGAAGTATCCCTTGCACCCTAGAAAAAAAATATGCATATGAATGGGTCAGACTTACCCGAGATTCCAAACTAGTGGACTTATCATTGAGCAGTTTCACTACATTAAGACTCTGATGTAGTTCTGGTGTGTGTGTGTGTGCATGGTGTGCCCTAGGTACTCTAGTGTCAGTCACACTCTATGAAGTAGAGAGCAATAGTAGCTATAGAAATGTAAGTAGCATGTATGCATGGAATAGAATGGAATCACTCCCCCTATGAAGTGTGTGTGATGAAGATCTCCTAGCTTGAATGCATGGCACTATGTGGATGTAAGTGATGCTATGGTTGTAGACCTAGATGAGGTGAATGTAGTGATAAGATGAAATGACCTAGGACCCTTATTATGGTCTTATAACTTTATATTTATAGGGCTCTCAAGCTTGCTTTCATAATAAATCCCGAAAAGGATGATTGAGAAGAAGATAAGGATGACCAAAAACTAGAAAGGACCCAAAAAGAAGCAGAAGAGGTTGTGCATAGATTGAGGCACCCAGGGTGATTCAGGACCCCAGTATAGGCTGGGCACCCTGATTTCAGGCTAGAATTTTAGAATGGTTATGAAATGGGCTGATAGGTATCTATGGAAATACACGCGGAAAGATGAAATAAAAGTAAGAAAAAGATGGCCAAAAGTGGGATTAATTATTACTTTTTACACTTGAGAACATTCTAAATAGTAGTATAATACTGGGCTAAATAATGTCTAATGTGTAATATTTTGTGTCTACATTTTCCCCCACTTTATGTTGGTGAGTGGAAATCTTGGTAACATAAAGTAGATAGAGATGCGTACCTGATATCCATGTAGAGTGTAGAAGAAGATGTGTTGATGGACTAGACTCAAGCATGGAATGAAAAAAAGAAAAATGTTGGAGGAGCGTGGATTCTAAAGATGAAAAATGTGTATAAAAAGTGATGAGAGTGAACCTAGGGCGGAACACGTGTGTAGCTGTTGTTGTGTGTAGTGTACCTACATGGTTAGTAGGGAAAGTACATTTGCGGTGTGTTTTCATTGTCATTGTTGTTGTTGCCCCCAATTTGACTACTTGTTTCTCATATGACGGACCTACAAGGAGAAAATGATCAAGTAGTCAAATATGTATGTATGTAAAAATGTTGTGTAAAATACGCATGTGTATAGAAAATGTGAAATACACAAATGTAAATACGTGAAATAAAAAGTGTGTGGAAAAATGGAACATGTGCACCTGATCCATGTCGAGAAAAGGGTGTAGAAGGATATCCTGTACTGTTGTGAGTTTTTCAGGTGATCTCACGCCACCCTGGCTGAAGAAGTATAGGGAGGAAATGTTATATCCTCCAACCTTTAACCGCTTCTTCTAAAATGTTGGAAGAGATCTTTGTACTATCCTAGTTTTTTGGGTGATCTGACGCCACTGGATGGAGAAGTGTAGAGAGGCACACCCACTGTAACCCCCAAGCCTGTAACTGCTCCACAGAATTGTTAAAGGACACCATGTCCTGTTAAGGCCATTGTGTATGGAGTTCGTAGACTGGTCTGAACTCACTCATTGTGTCTGAACCGGTGTAAATACGTTGTGTTAGTAGAAACCCACAATGATTCCCCCCTCTTTAAGGGGCGCATGCATGACCCTGAAAGGAGAATGCGGCCCCAAAAGAGGACCAACCACACTCTGACCTGTAGAAACTCTTCCCTGCAGAAAGGGAAACGCTTGGTAGATACCAAGGCATGCACAAAAGGGATGGCTAGCCAATACAAGTGTTAGTCCAAAAACACATGCATGCAAATCTGTAAGTGTAAAATACAATAATGTAAAAACTACCAAGACAAAGTAGTGTAAACACATGAAGAAAACAAGAAGACCACACAAAGTGGGTTATAAACACGTGACATCACTCACAATGTCGTAACACACGCAAGGCCATCATGGCCACAAACAACAGAAAAGTGTGCACACAAGCAAAGGGAAAAGCCCACATACAATGGAAAACAATGCAGACAAGTAAAAACAAACAAGTAGTCATGGAAACATGTAATCTTGCAAAACAAGTGTTGCACATGGAACACCCATTAGCATGTTAGAGTGATAACCAATATGTCAAAGCGTGTATGAACAAGTAGTATAAGATGCTAAGTACAAAATGAAACAATAACACCTAGATAAGATGAATGTGGATGCCCCCAGCGACCAATATAGGAAGGGTAGAAGGTGAGCATCCATGCCGCGTGTAGAGTCTTGTATCTGCGATCACACTAAACAAAGGCATGAACGTGCATGTGTGTATGATAATGACATATAAGAAAGCAATCTAACATGTGTAGTAGAATGAGCATGCAAAACACTAGTAAGCAAGAGTAAATGCCCCCAAGACAATGCAGTATGTTGTGGATGGATGGAATGAAATGCAAGATGGAATGATAGGAGCCACGTGCCCCCCAAGTGGATGGAAGTGTATGCAATGAGGTTCATTTTGTTTTCCCCTCAGCAGTCAAGAATGAACCGTAAACGAGAGTGCGTCATCGGGAAATGGTCGAGTAGTGTTTGTTGTGTCTTGCACGTTGTGATGAGTGTGTATGTTATGGTGATGAAATGTGACATGTGGAGAGGTGTGCGTGAACCCTATAGCCAAAGTATATCATGACTTTTTTGAATGAGACTGAGTGATGATTTATCCCTAAGCGTATATCACTATATGAGTGAATGGGAATGAGATATATGGAAAGATGTGTGTGGACCCTATAGCCTAAGCATATACCATGACTTGTTGAATGGGTGAGTGATGATTTAGCCCTAAGCATATATCACTATGATGAAAGAAGAAGGTGATGATGAAAATATGGGTGATGAGGGTGTATGAAGCTTAAAGTGGGTGATTTAGCAAAGCGTAGACCACTATGTGATGAATGGAAGGGTGGTGATTTAGCCTAAGCGTATACCACTAAGTAAGATGATAGGACTGATGATTTATCCCTAAGCGTATATCACTAACTGATGAGTGGATAAATGGTGAATGTATTTATAATATAACGAAGGTATGTCACTATGATGAATGTAAGGGAGTGGTGATTTAACCTAAGGTGTAACCACTACATAGAAGGTTGAGTATGGATGATTTAGAACTAAAGCGTATACCATAAAATAGGGTGGTGTGTGAAAAGAGTGGTGATTTAACCTAAGATAACTAGTATGTGATGATAGTGTAATATAGTAGAGTGTAACTATCTGCAATGTGGTATGATGATGTACATGTAGTAAGGTCCATTTGATTGGTAAACCCTGTATTATGATGCGTCATAGGGTGTGATGCGTAGAAATGTGAATATGAAAGGTGTAGCCTATTTTTGATAGTGTTGAACTGTTGATCCAACGGTATAAGTGGAGAATGTGTAGTATGTTGATTTGCTATGCATGTAGTGAATGTAAATGCCGTAATGTAAAGTATCGTGACCCAAACTGTATGAAATGGAATAATGGAATGATGGTATAAGTAGAATGAGAGGTCCTGCAGTGTAAGATGGAATCAAGGTGTAGATGATGTAGAATATGAATAGATGTTATATGCATATGAATGTAGTAATTTTACTCTATGTAAGATGATGTAGGTGTAATGCAAGATTGTGTAGAACCAGTGTATAGAATATGTATGTGATAAATGTATGGCTAGATAGTTTCCATGTATAATGTAACCTAGTGTAAATGTAGGTATGTAAATATGGTGGGGAATGTAAAACTAGGTCATGGGTATAATGAATGGACTAGTGTAGTATAGTAGAAAATGTATGATGATGATGATAAAAATAGACCCAAGTATAATAAATAGTGTATAAATAGGTAAGATGTATGAATGCTGTAGGTGTAGTAAGTGTGGAAGATACAATGTAGATGTAGGTATGTAGGATGATAAAAGATGTAAAATGTAGGTCATATAGTGCAGTGTGTGGGGTTCAGTGTAATGGTAATCCCTCAATAGTCTAGTGTGAACCGAAGCACAAGGGTGCATCATCGGGTAAGGAGGGGAAAGTGTATTATGTGATAAAGATGTCTGATGGGAAATGATAATATGTAAGAAAATGTCAGATGCTAATGTGAGATATGAGGAGGGGGGGTTTATAATGGCTATGCCCCCTCAACTGGTTAGGAAAGAGGAATCAACCAATAAGGTTGAGGGATGTGTATCCATCAACCCATGCTTGAGAGGAGGAAAGTGTAGATGGATGTTCTAATAATGGTGGTATAGGAGATAAGCTTTGTGCAAGGGAATGAAGCCAATATGCATGTGAGGGGTGGATATAATATGAATTTCATGATAGTAAAGTGCGTAGGTGAGGAGATCGAGGAAATGTCATGCGTAAAGGGGAGGATTGATTACGTGGAATAAAATGAGGTGGTGATTTACGAAGAGATGCGGTAATAGGTCTTAGGAATAGGTGAATATGTTGTGTGTAGGACTAATGGAGTTATGTGATGGCGTGGGAGTCAAATGGTGATGAAAGTAGGAATAGGATGTGGTGCTGGTAATGGGTAAGAGGAGTTGTAGTAAGTAGGAGGGGGAGAGATAGCATGAGTAAGCAGAATGAGAAGGTGATGATAATGGAGGGCTAGGAGGAACTCCGTTAATGAAAATAACTTGATTCTTGTAAATAAATTTGAGACACAAGTGGGTTATAGAGATAATAGCTTGGGATTTACGAATCCAATTGAGGCCCAAAAGTAGGTCACATCCGTTGACTATTTGACTAACAAGGCAAGGGATGAGAAGAGTGAGAGGACCGACAATGATATGTAACTTAACAACACCAAAAGTCCTGTTGAATGGATAATCGATTTGCGATGGAGGGTAACTAATAGAGCACAAGAAGGACAAAGAACATGAACTAATAGGGGAAGATGGATCAACCTTAGTATTATTTAATAGAGGTTGAGACCAATAGATTATTGTATATGTAAATGATCAGATGTGAACGTAACATGATAGTCAGCATGGAGTAGAAAAGAGATAATGGGTGATGTCGTTTCAGTACTAGTGACTAATGAGAATCAAGGGAGCCGTACATCTGGGAGGTGGAGGCATGGTATAAGTGATGATTAGCTAGAAGAATCGATGGTCTTTTTATCATGTTGAGTGGGAATGGGTTATTAAAAATTTGATTTTACCCTTATCCTTAGTGGGAGGGAGGGCTAGTAGGTTCAGGAAATTCGAGTTGGTCATTGTCAATAGATCTTGAATAATTGATGTGAGTTTCATACATGGATTGGTAGAATGTTCCCACACACGATGATAATCACAACAGAAATTTTCATTGTAATTTATGCCCTTTAGGTCACGATGGGTCTAATTCAAGTGGTGGAGGAAGGGTAATGAGGTTGATATCAAGGAGTTATGTTTTAATATGAGATGTGGTGGCATAGGAAGGTTGGTAAATGTATGCCGATAAGGTGGTTGGGAGGGACTTCCTTAGAAGGTGAAACAACATTAACTAGTGAGTTTAGTGTCGATAGGTTTAGATGTAGAGGGTTTAAATGGTGTCTTGTTTTGAAAACGAGTAGAGGATGAAGGTTGTTCCTGATACTTGAGCTTTCCAATGGAGAGAAGCTTAGATTCATGGAGCTTAAGAGTATGGCAAAGTTGATCAAAAGAGGAAAAAGGTCTTCAAAGAGAACACTTTCGTAGAGAGGTGGTAAAAGACTTGTATAAATAAATCTTGCAATTCAGAATCGACAAGGACATTAGTCATTTTGGAAAGATTATTTTTGTATCGTAAAACATAATTAGGGAAGTGCTCATTGGGTCCCTGTTTAAGTTGTGCTAGACCTGGGCATAGGATATCTTAGAACCGATGTTGATGGAAAAATGTGTGAGAAAAACATCAACGAGATGGGTAAAGGAAGTATTGAATGAACAGGTAAATCATAGAACCAATGCATGGCATAGTCATGGACGCTATGAGGAAAAAATTTAGCTAGACATAAATGATCATCAGCAAAATCAAGACAAGCAACATGAAAGGCACGAAGATGCTCTTGTGGGTCACCATGTCCATTAAAAATGGGAAATTTAGGGGTGACAAAGTTAGGAGGAAGAGGGTAAGTAGAGATAAGAGGTGAAAATGGGGTATGCAACAAAAAGGTAGAATCTAAAGAGGGAGATGTGGTGGCCTATTGCATCTTGCAAATTTGAGCCTAGAGATCATGATATAAGGAGGTTAAATCAGGATTGCCAGATAGAGGATGGTTTGTCACCATGATGCTGAAGACCAAAGGAGGGGTGAAGTGGTTGTTGGGAGTAGGAACCAAAATTGGAATAGTAGAAATAGGTGGAAGTGTAGAGCTTGTGGTAGTGGCAAGCAGAAGTGGGTAAAGCTATAGAAGGGTTGAGTTCAGCCAAGTTAGTGGCCTCTTCATGAGCCACATGCAGAAGTAAATCTAAATCCTTGGTGGGTAAGGGGCTTTCAACAAGGTGATCATTGATGGATTTAAGGTGAGCTTCAGTAAAGGTCCTCATACGAGTAATGAGCCATGGGAAAAAGGGGATGCAAGGAAACCCTAGAAATGCTATAAAGAAATGGTCGGGTTCACCAAAATGATTAACAAAAATAGAGTTTTACCTAGATGCCTAAAGGGGTATCTAGGGTATTAATATTAATATAATTAGGAGGACTAAAATGATGTAAATAAACTAAACTAGTATGAAATAAATGTAAATAAATCACTCTAAATGAAATGAAACCCTAATATGTAAAAAGAGAGTAAGGAAAAGACTTATCTGATAATAGAAGACTATCGTACAGTGTTACAGATCTGGAAATGGAAATCTGGAAGTGCAGATGAACACTCAGGACCTATGAAGGGTAGATATGGACTGTCTGAGATGAAACAGGCACTTGGGAGTGTACTGGGGCACCCTGGGGTGCCTTGGTCTGTAATCTGGGCACTCATAACACTGTAAATCATCAAAATTTGAATCTTGTATGGTCACAAGTGTCTCTAAACTTTCTTCTGTTGTCACGCTGGATTCATCGAGATGAACTAGAGAATGACCCGTAATGCAAGGAGAAGTATCCAACCCTAAAAAAAAGATGCATATGAATGGGTCAGACTGACCTCAACTGCCAAACTAGTGGACTTATCACTGAGTGTTGCACTACATTTCAGACCCTGATGTAGTTCTGGTGTGTGTGTGTGTATGTCGTGCCCTAGGTGCTCTCGTGTCAGTCACACTTTGTGAAGTAGCAAGCAATAGTAGCTATAGAAATGTAAGTAGCATGTGTGCATGGAATAGAATGGAATCCCTCCCCTATGAAGTGTGTGTGATGCAGATCTCCTAGCTTGAATGCATGGCACTATGTGGATGCAAGTGATGCAATGGATGCAACCTAGATGGAGTGATAGTAGTGATAAGTGCAATGACCTAGGACCCTCATTATGGTCTTATAAATTTATATTTATAGGGATCTCAAGCTTAATTTCATAATTAATCCTGACAAGGCTGACTGAGAAGAAGATAAGGATGACCAACAACTAGAAGTGACCAAAAAAGAAGCGGAAGAGGTTGTGCATAGAATGGGGCGCCGGTGGGACCAGGGTGCCTCGGGGTGCCCCAATACAGGCTGGGGCACCCTGATTTCAGAAACTAGAATGTCATAAAACTCATGAAATGGGCTGATAGGTATTGGAAATACGTGGGAAAGATGAAATAAAAGGATAAGAAAAAGATGGCCAAAAGGTGGGATTAATTAGTACTTTGTACACTTGAGAACCTTCTAAATAGTAGTATAAGACCTAGGCTAAATATTGTCTAATGTGATATCTCAAATATTAATTTAATCCTATCATTTGATCATAAATCTATCCTAAGTCATACCCTCACCCCCGTAAAAACACATTTCTGCCCCTATAAAACTTAATTACCTATCTTAAACCCCCATAACCACCTAAAACCTATTTTAACCCATTATAGCCTTAACCATCCAACCCCCAACTCCCTAAAAACCTTCTCAACCATTTCCACTCGCATCCAAGCCTAAAAACCTTATTTGGAAGTGGTTAAAACCACTTCCAAGTGGGTTTTCCCCACATTTTCCAGATCACCAACAACCCTAACATAATTGTTAGTGATTATAAAAGCAACATCAAACCTCCTGGTTAAGGGATCCTCACGCATTGCCCACAACATGAAGCTTTGTTCCTATTCTAAGACTTAGATGACATCATTTCAGAGCATCTTGAGATTTCTCCAACATCCCTATTATGAAGCCTATGGAAGCTCTACAAACACAGTAAGGTTCCTACAACATCATTTTCATAGCATTTAGTCAAAGTAAGGTGAGTCACACCCCATTTTATCTTTCACTTTTAGCTTTTCATACATCCTATTAGAGACCCATATCAAGTTAAAATCATTCATTTTACATCAAATTTGCATTCTATCAAAAGATCAATATTTTATCACAGTAATCGCCATTGATTTACCTGAATCGTCAGCAATTCATACAAAATCATTAGTGATCCCTATCTTTTAGCATTTTAATCATATTTATCATATCTATTGTCATTTTATCATTATGTTTTATATCTAATCTATTGTTTTTCAAGATGTGTCTCTCTATAGATGATTTGTTAGGTGAATCACATCCCATTACCAACATTTATGATCTTCCAAAGATCATTCAACAACCCCTTTTCTGAGAACATTTTGACATTGCGCATGAACTTATTCTTTGTGCCATCACCTTGACACCTGAAATTGAAGACATCAAAGACCAACTCAAAATCATACAAGAAGAATGGGACATTGCTGAATAGTTTTGGTTCGACTACTTCCTGGACTTCGAGCTTATCATAGCCCTTGCCTGGGCCACCTACCACACGAAACAAGATCTTTCTATCCCCTTGGAATTCTAAATCATTCCTTATTGTCAATTATTTTCATATCATATCACATAGTTACAAATATGAGTTGACACTCTTTGAGGAATCCCATTGGTTCTTGGGATCATCCTTTGCCAAGAAACTCATCAAATCTTTGTCTAATATCTCTCTTGTTTAGTTGTCTTTGCATACAAGTTCTCTCATCCACTGGAAGAAGGATGTCCTCTCGCTCTTTTACATCCATTCATCCCAACATTACACTGTCTGCGCATAGTATCATTAAACCTTGTTGTCTTCTGAGTTTTTGGTGTTTATCATTATAATTGACAACTGAGATTCACCACAAACATTTTGGCATGCACCCAGTGGGACCCTTGTCCCTTTTTCATTAGATTTCATATCTTTTTGTTTTTTTTGTTGTAAATCATCTAACTTTTCAGCTTGGAGTGCTTTTTCTCGCTTCTTCAAAAATGCGTAAAAAATAAGAAAAAATCAAAAAGGAATAGTGAACACAGGTACATTTCTTTTTCCTTCATTTTCCTTTCAAGCATTGCATTTTTTTTTGATTGTCTTCATCAAAATCAACATTTCCTTTTGGGTCTTAAAACGAAACCTTCATATCTTTTTGTTCACATAGTCTAATTAAGGGTTAAATGATTGCACTCACAATCTTCCCTCACACACAACCAAACCACATCTTAAATAAAACTTGCATCTAAACAATTCCTTCCAAGGTCTACTTACTTGGATTTCATCACCAAGAGGGAAGCTTACTCGGTGTTCTATCTGAGTATAAACAATCTAATGGGTGGTATATTGGCTAAGCACCTGACACCCTTATCATTGTGGGACCATGAAGTGAGGGGGTAGGCCCCAATACCATGCCTTGTACCAACACCAACACAGATATGGGCCTCTCGTACCTTCAGGTATATCGAGGACTTCAACTTTAAACTTACCTGAAACCAGCCTTAGCTAGCCTCTTCATAGTACCCTTTTAACCATCTTTTCTTTTTCACATTCTTTCAACTAATCAAGATAATATAAAATTTCTTTGTGTGTGTGTGTTGTTTTCATTTGTTTTAAATAACCATATTTCCTTTTTTCTTCGTTGATTATTTGATTAGTTCATGGTTCTGAATAGACTATAGTCTCATCTTCAAAACCTCTCAAATATGGTAGATTCACTTCAGCAATCCTTAGAATCAACCCAGTCTCATATGAAAAACATCCCAAACATGTCTGATCTGTTATAACAACCCTTGAAACAAATATAGAACCCTCCGCAT
This sequence comes from Taxus chinensis, assembly GCA_019776745.2. NCBI lineage: Eukaryota > Viridiplantae > Streptophyta > Pinopsida > Cupressales > Taxaceae > Taxus > Taxus chinensis. The sequence goes on along the minus strand of CM034157.1, from coordinate 133,841,964 downwards.
TCCCCCAACACTCAATCCAAAATGTCAGAGGCTCCTTTCCTCAACCCTCCTCAGTTCTTCTAGAGTGGTGACCCAGTCTTTGAAGAACTCTTAGACACCAATCCCATTTCCCTTAGTGGTTACCTTGTTGCTAAAGGTATTTGTATCATTTACACCACTCCTTATCTAACACATTTTCCATCTACTCAAGTTGACACTTGTGATTATTCCAAACTTTACGACCCTGACTATCAACCTATCATCGAACAAATATCTCCTTACCCCTCTACTATTGATATAAGGATGTCAACACCTAATTTATCCGCTCCTATTGTTGATTTTGAACTTAATGCCATATCATCACAAACACGACTAGCCAACAAGACCTACCTCATCAACTTCCTCACCTAGCCGCAGGGTACACAAACTCATACTACTACCTCCCCATCCATGTTTAGCCATGTAGCCTCCACTGCTTCTCCTCCTCCTATAAGCTCAGTTGGTGTCCCTCTCTCTACAAATCCTTTGATCATGTCTCAACCTGTTTCATCACAATCTACATCTTCAATCCAAAATCTAGTCCTATCCATCCCTGCATCTACACCACCTATCAACACAAGTGTCGTTGTTAGTACTCTCCCCTTCTCACAATAGGCATCCACTGTCGCCATCCCACAATACGGTTATGCATCCTCTCAATACATATCTAACCAATACAACCTCTCATCTACACATCTATCCCTATTACCTTATCAATATATTCAATCCTCTTCACAACCTTTAGTCTCCCAACAACCTCATAACATCCTAGGGGGTCTTCCTCCTTTCTCAACATCATACCCTACCATATCATGTATATCAACAATCAAACCCATATATCCATAATCAATCCAACCCATCCTCTTCAAATATCCAACAACCTCTCTAAAACGATTACATGTAGACATTATTAAGTAGAATAGTTATTCTTAAAGATGTTACCATGAGACATGAGAGCACTCTTTCATATGAACAAATCTGTAATGAACCTATCAGTCCATCATACCATTCAAATCCTATCCTCCACACTAGGAACTCCCTAAATTTATCAAATTTTATAGTAAAGAGGACCCATAACAACATATCAGGGCCTTTCGTCATGCCTGTTACCTCATCACCCACAATCAATATTTTATGTTGAGGACCTTTCCCATGTCATTGGTCTAGCCCTACCCTCAATTGGTACAATAGTATTCCCCAACATTCCTTTTCTCATTCACACAACTAGCACAATTATTTCTAGAACATTTCTCTATTAACATAGCCCGTAAGATCTCTATCACTGATTTGTATGCTATCAAACAGTTTAAATATGAATCTATCACTGAATTCATCACCATATGGAAAGGGATTATCAACCAACCCTCCTTCTCCCTTCCACAAATTGATCTAATCGAGTTATTCACTCAATCATGTGCCAAACACATATCATCCACATTAAAAATTCAATCATTCCAAACATTTGATGAAGCCTTCACCATGGCCTGAAAATTGGAACTTCAAGCCCTCAAGGATGGTAAGGTAAAATTACGATCTAAGAAACCCAAACCTGACCCCTCCTTCAAGGCTTCTTCTAGCACAGACAAATCTAAAGGTTCCACAAATGCAATTGTTTTGAAAATTACATCTAAAAGTCATTCAGACTCTGAAAAATCCCAACCTCAACGAAAATATACACCCCTAGGGAAATCATACAGTTCCATCTTTGACAAAATTATGGTTTACCACTTGTATGATTACTTCCCTCCCATCCGACCCATTGATGATTTCCACTTATAAACCTTTTTAGTATAAAGAAAATGATTACTATAAATATCACCAAGTCTAAGGACATGACATCGAAAGGTGTTGATCATTTAGAAATTTCCTTCAAGATCTCATTGACCAAGGTGAATTACAACTTGATAACCTGAATGCACCTCCTAATCAAAATTTGGATGTGTTTAAACAACCTTTTCCAAATCATCCCCAACTAGCAACCAACCTCAAACCAATGTCATAGGTCTCATCACATCGTCAATACCATCAGTGAACTCTCACCCACACCCAACACATCACCAGTCTCCACAAATGACATCCCAACCAAATAATCAAACTCTCTAGATGACATCACTACACAATCTCAAGTCCATCCAGGTCTCAACCTTCAAAATCCATCACATCCACTTCCACAGAAATATCTGATACTATTCCTTCAACATCACAAGAAAAGAAACCTATCATTGATATTTTGAATAGTCCCTTCAACACCACGTCTCATGCACCGAATCAAAAACCCTAGCAATCCCACATCAAAACCAATCACGTGTCATTTAAAACAAAGTATAACTCTCGCAGGACCATCGCCAAACCAACACAATCCCCTTGCCCTCCATCTTGGGGCCACATCCATCCTCTAAGCTTAAAATCACTGTCACAGAATCCAAACATGTCTCTAAAACAACATCTAGACATACCACCTCAGACATGCATCATGTGCCTCATACCCTTGAACCATCCAATGACACTCATAATCCTACACCCTCGACATCATCTCAAAAATCTCTAACATGGTATTATGTTAAAACCCTTGAACAACTCGTTCAATCATCAACTATCACATTACCACCTATTAAACTCTCTAACCCTCGAGGATGGAAACCTTCCTGGTACAATTACCAAGAATTTTGTGCTTACCATTGAATATTAGGGCATTACACTAAATATTGCAAATCCCTTCATGTCATTATCCAAATCCTTTCTAATAAAGGACTCCTCACAATCAATAAAGATAATCCTATTCCACCTATCAAATCAATGAAATCAAAACATCATATCACACCTGCTCCTAAGGTTCCTAAATCAAATAATCCAAAGAAATCATTTGAAATCCCCTTTGACAAAATTGTGGCCTCCTCTAGTAAGCCACTACATTTTTAGATTGACATGTTTTCTACATAACCACCATAGCTCGTGCACTAACTTAAAGGCCCAAAATCAAGACAGGCCCAAGGTCTCTATCTCCATGGCTCCTCCTGAGTCACCTAATCCATCACCATCTAAGGCTAAAGTTTCCATACTTGCAGCCCCTCAGAATCATTCAACAACATCTATTCAAAATACAGTTCTCAAATAGCTACATCAGACTCTTATTAAAATGTCCCTCTATGAGCTCATTCAGAACTCTCCCCAACATCACCAAGCCATGATCAAATCCCTCTAAGTAATTTCAGTTCCTTCCGATGAGCCCCAGCCTTTTTCCAACCTTGTTGGTGCCTTGAAGATGTTGATTTCCATTACATTCGATGACTTTGAGATTCTGTCACTCCAACCTCAAGACCGTGATCTTCCTCTTTTCTTCACCACCCAAATCAAGATTTTATCTCATACCTCCAAAAATGAGATTAGAAAATTACTCAAGAATGGTTACAGTACTCTAGGAAGGAATCAAGCCAATCCTTATGGTTGAGGGCAGAGTATCCAAAACCAACATAAATTAGGAAGCAATATAAAATGTTATGGTATAATTAACAAATTAGGGATAAAATGGCGGATATCAAGAAGGAGCTAGGACAATATGCCAGACAAAGTTTACATGCCTTGGGAACCCAAGCTTAGAACGATTGCTCGAACATGTGGAATTTGCCTTCTCTTACGCTTAGAATGATGGAACTAATATCTTTGTTGTGATGTCTTAGAGGCCAAGATAAGAGCAACATTTTATATCAAAGTCATGAACATGACAAGGGCTAGGTAGTTGGACCAAAAAATTAAGCTACCTTTTTTCTGGTGGCCAATTATTCACTATTTGGGGGAACATGAGTTGGACAGATAGGATCAGCCTGCTATTTGGTTTCAAATTTGAAAAGGCCAAAGGATACTATGAAAAAATGGATAAATCCCCCACACCCCCCCCCCCCCTTGACATTTAAACGACGTGCACCCAACTTATTTCCTGAATTGAAATCTGTGTGTTTTGAAAATGGCTACAGAAGAATGGTTACATAAGAGAATGTCAAAGTTTTCTTTGAATGAGTTGTCCATCAGATGATTTTGAGACTATGGATACATGGGTATGGAGGTTTATATGGAATTTATACCATTTTTCTGAGATCCTTGATATGTACTTATTTTTTTATTTTGTTAGTCGAATCCCATGAATAAGTAATTGGGTGGGTAGTTGTTTTTTGGAAATATGGAATTTGGCATTCATAGTATAAAACTCTAATAATGACCTACCTAATGTTAGTAAAATATTGTAGCTTTTTTTATATTAATAAAAGGGTGGGGGGGCCTCCAACCCTCTTTTACCTACCAAAAAAATAGGACATACAATAAAATAAAAAGTTCATTTTTGAAAAATAAACAAGCATAAAATAAACTTTAAATAGGGTGTAAAGTCTCAACTACTATAACAACTATTATACCCCTCCCAATAATTGGTTCCCTTCCCTTGTCTTGTATTAGAATGACCCATTACATGACACTTGTTAATATTATGCCATGATATGGCAAATCCTGCCAAAAGTAATAGATTCTTTTGTTGCAAAGAAGATGCAAAATTCGGTCACATGTTTTTGGGTGCAATAATTATTTGTTGGAAAGTGGATGTGATTAGTTGATTTGCAAGGGAGGACTATGTTGGATTAGCAGAGTGTCAATTGTGTAAAAAACATGGTGTCATTGACAATAGTCTACATGGTGGAAAGATTCATTTGCTCTTGGAATACATTGCGAACTCAGGGTTCAATTCTCACATAGAGTTCGAAGCCATTGTGACTACCATGAAATGAAGGGACGATGTTGGAATTGTGCTTGGAGCGAATTTGTGCATTAAGTTGGAGGCCCCTCAATGGTCCTTGCAAGCACTTAGCCATGAAGAACAAGTCTTTGTCAAGGTCAACCATGGTAATATAGCGATCTGTGGCATTGGAGAAGGTTTCAAATAGGGAAAACATAGAAGCTGAGGAAATATTGTAAGAGAGTCATTAGTAAATCTCTCCACAATGTCCATTTAAGACAAGAGTTGAGGCATTGGGATAATCAAACTCATTTGTCATTGTCAATATATCTATGTGTTGTCTGAACATCAACTTAACATAGGATGATTTGTAAAAAAAATGTCCAATGCTATGAAGGAAGTTCGTTAGAATCATTGCTGAAATTTGCAAAAAGAGTCCATCCAAAGAATGAGGCCTATAGATCTAGCAAATTGAAGTGACACTATGATGAATACAATAGATGTAGACATGAGAATAATTGCAATTTTCCATGTCACTTACAGTGCATTGAATTAATGGGTTATATGAAGGATGCATCTCACGGCTAAGTAGAGAGCATTATCAGTAGACTGAATATGGGAAAGAATATGAAATGAATACTTAGATATAGCAACAAGGATACGTGCTTAATATATACATAAATTATACGAAAATAATGAAACAATTAAGTTTTGAGTTTTGTTGAGAATTCAAAATCCATAGATTAAAGAACATATTTTTTCCATAAATTGATTACTCCTAGGAACTGGTCATCTAAATTTAAGACCCGAAAATGATATTTAGAGTTTTACATCAAAAATGTATCAATCCAACTTTTATAAATCTTGAGTGTGTATGAGAAATATTAAAAGTTGTAACTAAAAATTATGTCAATGGAAATATTCAAAAATGACCATCAAATTTAACCCATGGGCATGTAAAATGAATTCCATACACATTTCCATTAGTTGGAATCATTTGCGATGTAATGTTTATAAATGGACAAACCCTAATGACCATTGACCCTAATAGACATAGATGGCACCAAATCAAATGGATGTCCAATTGGAGCTGGAGCTTTGTATGTCGCTATACACCAATACAAGTGCAAAATGCCATATTGCGAACTTTAAACTGAGAAACTCCATTTAGTTGCAACATACAACTTAGAAGAAAGTTCACAACAATGGCACATACTTGATGTAAATAAGCAAGAGAACCATGAAATTCATAGTACTTGAAAATATAGAAAACAATTTTTCTCTATAAAAGCAGTGGCTACTAACAGACATGGCATTTGAAAAATAGATGAGAGCAGGCGTAGTTATTAGAGTTTTAGATCTTTGGTTTACGTGCATTATGCCAAAGGCGCCCACTATACGAAAGGCCCTTCCGATCGTTTCACTCACTGTTTTAAAATTGACGCCCGTTTTGACGGTTAAGACATCCTGTTTGACATTTTCGCTTTTCCAGGCTATTTTTAACAGTTTGGATTTTTCTTTTTTGCATGCTTGTTGTTTTTAGTTTAGCATGCACCGGGTATATTTCTCGGAGGTAATTTTTTTAACCCATTTTTCGTAGTTAATTATCAGTTACATCTACCATTGTTCTCCTGCAAGATATTTACCGTAAAGATTGTCGAGAATTATACAGTTAAATGGGGTTTTATGCTTTAGATTCCGTGTTATATTTATCTCCCAGGATTCGAACTTTTGGGGCTGTGGAAATTTTGAGTGTTCTCAATATGTTAGGGAAGAAAGAATGAAAGAAAGAAACGTAGAAGCCAAGGATTGTAATGGAAGAGTGTGGTGTTTAGCTCGATGCGACAGTGCTGGTGGGCTTCGAACCACGGTCGCAACAACAATAGAAGAATGGACAAATCGACAGGCAAGTTGTTGTCCCGCTACACACTGTGGGTACTACACACAAGTTTGTGCATGCCTGCATCACCAAGGAATCCCTTTCACAGTGTAAGTAAGTCCACTCTCTCGTCACACATGAGATTTGAATTTTCTCTTCCCGCATTTTTAAAAAATAAGCTTATCGACATGTATGTCAAATGCGGTATTTTAATGGATGCTTTTAAAGTGTTTGACAAAATGACAAAACGAGACAGTTTCTCATGGAATATGTTGATTGTAGCTTACCGAAGACACAGATGGCCTCACGATGCATTGACACTGTTTCACCAAATGCAACGAATAGATGTCCAACCAGATGAGTTCACCTTTTCCAGCATTCTCACAACCTGTGCAAAAATACAAGCTTTGGATCAGGGTATGAACATCCATCAAAGCATAATAGAAAGCGGATTTTTGTCAGATGTTGTAGTTGCGAGTGCCCTGATAGACATGTATGCAAAATGTAGAAGCATACACAAGGCACGTGAACTGTTTGATAATATGTCTCAAAGAAATATGGTGTCATGGAATGCAATGATTTCAGGATATGTAGAAAATGGTGTTCTTGACAAAGCTTTAGAGATTTTCAAAGACACGCCTCAAAGAAATGTGGTCTCATGGAATGCTATGATTGCAGGCTATGCACAAAATGGGCTTGTCGAAAAGGCATTGAAGTTGTTTCACCAAATGCAACAAACATATGTTCAACCGGATCAGTTCACGTTTGCCACCATTCTCCCATCCTGTGCCAAAATAGGAGCTATGGAATAGGGTATGGACATTCATCAAACTATAATACAAAGCGGTCTTTTGTTAGTGTTGTAGTTGTGAGTGCCCTGATAGACATGTAAGTAAAATTTGGAAGCACACAGAAGGCACGGGAATTGTTTGACAACATGCCTCTAAGAAATGTGGTCTCATGGAATGTGATGATTTCAGGATATGCACAAAATTGTGTTCTTCACGAGGCTTTGAGGCTTTTCAAAGAAATGCCACAACAAGATGTGGTCTCATGGAATACCATGATTGCAGGATATGCACAAAATGGACTTGTTGTAAAGGCCTTGGAGACTTTTAAACAAATGCAATTAGCAGGTGCAATCCCAAACTCTACAACCTTTGCGAGTATACTTTCAGCCTGTGCAAAAATGGGAGTTTTGGAACAGGGTATGGATATCCATAAAAAAATAATGGAAAGCGGATTTTTCTTAGATTTTGTAGTTTCCAGTGGCCTCGTAGACATGTATGCAAAATGTGGAAGCTTACATAAGGCACACAAATTGTTTGATAAAATGTCTCAACGAGATGTTGTCTCATGGAATGCTATGATTGCAGGATATGCACAAAACGATGTTCTTGATGAGGCCTTAAAACTTTTCAAAGAAATGCCTGGATGAGATGTAGTCTCATGGAATGTGATGATTGCAGGATATGCACAAAATGGGTTAGATGAAAAGGCCTTGGAGACTTTTAGGCAAATGCAATTGGCAAGTGAAAAGCCAAACTCCATAACCTTTTCCAGCATCCTCCCAGCCTGTGCCAAAGAGGGAGCTCTGGGACTGGGTATGGACATCCATCGAAGTATAATAGAAAGCGGATTTTTATTAGATGTTGTACTTGCAAGTGCAATGGTAGATATGTATGCAAAATGTGGGAGCATACATAAGGCACGTGAAATGTTTAATAAAATGTCCCATCGAGACGTAGTCTTATGGAATGTGATGATTACGGGATATTCACAAGATGGGGTTCTTGACGAGGCTTTAAGGATTTTCAAAGAAATGCCTCAACAAGATGTAGTCACATGGACTGCAATGATTGCAGGGTATGCGCAAAATGGACTTATCGAAAAGGCCTTGGAGACTATTAAACAAATGCAGTTGGTAGGGGTCCAACCCGATCAGTTTACCTTTGCCAGTATTATGCCAGCCTGTGCCAAAATGGGATCTTTGGAACAGGGAATTCACATCCATCAAAGCACAGTAGAAAGTGGATTTTTGTCAGATGTTGTAGTCGCAAGTGCCCTAATAGACATGTATGCAAAATGTGGAAGCATACACAAGGTAGTGAAATATTTGAAAAAATGTCTCAATGAGATGCAATCTCATGGAATATGATGATTGCAGGATATGCAATGCATGGTTTTTGTGAGGATGCTCTCAAACTCTTTGAACAAATGAAGAACTTTGGAACATATCTTGACCATCTAAGCTTCCTTTGTGTTTTATTTGCATGCAACCATGCAGGTTTAGTGGATGAGGGTTGTAAATACTTAAATGGAATGGGTGACTCTTATTGCATTATGCCTACAATGGGCCATTATGTATGCATGGTTGACCTTCTTGGTCGTGCAGGCTGTCTTGAAGAAGCTCTAAACTTAATCATCAAAATGCCAATTAAACCTGTGGTGATTTTATGGATGTGTTTGCTTAGCGCTTGTAGATCACATAAGAATATAGGGCTTGGAGTATTTATAGTGACTCTTGTTATTGAGTTGGATACTAAAAATGTCGTACCGTATGTTCTTCTGTCAAACATCTATGCAGAAGTGGGTAGGTGGGGTGATGTTCAACAGGTAAGGAGATTGATGAAAGATAGTGGAATTAAAAAGATGCCTGGATGTAGTTGGATTGTATTGCATAAAATGATACATGTATTTTGTGTAGGAGACGGAACACTCCCATAAACACTGTAGAAATTTCCCTGGTAGTTGACGGAAGCAGGTTATTTTCCAGATTCAAGACATGTCCTGAGTGATTTGGAGGAGGAAAAAGATTTTTTCCTCTGTCACCATAGTGAGAAGTTGGCAATTGCAGTTGGATTGTTGACCACATCCCCTAGAACAATTATCAGATCCATCAAGAACCTTCAAGTGTGTTGACTACCACATTGCATCCAAGTTTATCTCAAAGATTGTTACATGAGAAAACATTCTGAGAGATACGAACTAGTTCCATCATTTCAAGCAAGGACAATGTTCATGTGGAGATTACTGGAGATGCTAAGTCAAGCAAGTTGTAAACATAGGTTGGGGAGATCAAACTCAAAATGGATCGAATGTGGCAGTTGTAGGCTCAGGATGGACATCTCGTGAGGAGGAAAAATACTCAACAGGGCAGGGCTGTGGAAATGAGACCTCTGGATGGGGATCTAAGCAAATAGGCAAAACAAGCTGGAATAATGCTAAGGATGTCTCGGGAGGGGAGGGTAGAATAGACTGCACAATTCCTTTCATCCATTTAATGTTACTAACTCTGAGAATAAACCTCGATCATTGAATTCCAGGAAACCAGATTTAGTTGAGGCATTCTGTCAAACACTTTCCTGGCATCATCTACATCTCCATGCTTGGAATACACATCAACTAATGCACTTCCTACAACAACATCTGTCATAATTGGGTAAAAACACCTGCACAGGGGTGTAAAGATTTTGAAGAAAACAACCACAAGGGATTTTGAAGAAAACAAATTGCACAAGGGTTTTGAAGGAAAAATACCTACGCTAGATGTAACTGTGTTTTTGTTTCAGCAGGATCCATCATGTTTTAACTAACAAAGTTCTATGATATTAAGATTTTCAAGTTTTGTGTCTGTATAGTTCTCAGAAGTGAGAGATGTCGATTTTCTTCTGTATATACAATTTGGGCTTCACATGGACAGACTACAAAAATCCTTGGCTTTTCTTCAACACACTTGCGGTGATTGTCTTGATTATTGCAAAGTTTCCAAATATGCACAGAGTTCGCATTATAGGGATTAATTCAGACTACCCCATTTGATTGGTACTTATATTAGATCCATTTCCTGTTTATTTTAACTTGTGTTGGCTTTCAATTCAAAAATAATGTTTTCACCTGCCTTTTTGTGTAGGGGACAAATGATAAGCATCTGATAGACAAAGATGTATTTAGGTGTAACTATGTTTTTGTTTCAACATAAACAAAGTTCATGTTTTAACTAACAAATATGATATTAAGATTTTCAAGTTTTGTGTCTGTATAGTTCTCAGAAGTGAGAGATGTCGATTTTATTTTGTACTATACAATTTGGGCTTCACATGGACAAAATTGATGTACAACCATAACTGTTGGTGGAAAAGTCTCACTTTTGTTGATTTGTTGAGATTTATTTCCCCAGTATTTTTTAGTCACTGAATCAATGTAAATTTATGCCACACAACAAATCTGTAGCGATTTGTTTATAAACCTTTTATTTTGATGTTTGATATTATCATTTGTCAATCTTAATTAGATCATGCTACATGCTCATGTCTGGGTCACTGTTGATGGTTATTGGGATTCACACGGATCGAAATTGTGCCCTTGACAGTGAAATTCAACCTGAATCTAACGAAATGACAGAACAATGAGCAAGTCAAAAACTTGATTTACAATTTATATCCAGAAATACAAACAAAATAGTCTCCAATGCCCTGTGTTTTATGTCCTTTTACATGCCTATCCAAAGAGAGTCCCATGCCTAGAAAAAGAATAGCAGTAAAATCTTATTCTACAAAAGATTTCCCCAAAACTTATGTACCCTACTATTCTAAAACTAAGAAAGTTTTGTTATGTCATTTTCCCTAAAAATAAAATACTTTTTTTCTTAGAATAAAATGTGGATAGATGGGGTAGAGACTCCCAAAATTCTCAAGTAAATTATAGTCCATCCCCCACTTTCGACACTTCATGTATGCAAAAATAGGGAGGTTGTGAGATGTTAGGCATCCCAATGATCATGCATCATATTAGCAAGTTAAGATCTACTCATTCCCTGATGAATCAAGCCAAAAAAAATAAAATTGCTGAATAGGCTCCTTTTCTTTTTTGTAAAATCATTTTCATCCCATTTCTTCCTTTAGACCAATTTCAGCCTCCAGCAACCAATTTCTGATCTGTATCCCAAGAGGTCAGGGGGACAACACTCTAAATAAGAATCTACATGTGTTAACTTATATGCATATATGGAAGCAATATGAATGAATTATTCAGATATGAACATTCAGATGGAAACGTGCGGGAAAGATACTTGAACCAAAAGAGAAGAAAAGTATTTTAATCTGTGCATTTTGTACATGGCATACACTTGAGAAAGATGTTTGGCTATCTATGCTTTGAGATGTCTACTATCTGCTCGCTATCTAATGCTACAGATATGTATCCATTGATTACAAAACTGCAAAGGCATGAAAAATCATTATGGAAGTCGAAACAGTTGAGCTTCCGTGTGTGACTCATGCCTTCTTTTGGTTGAGCTCATCTACGTAAAAAATTTGATGGTTGGAAAATTTTGGGCCTTCAAGGGGAACCCCTTGACTTGTGTTGGTGTTTTTCCCGCCATAATGGAGGCCATACTATTGTCAGCACCTAGTGGTATCGTATGGTGTGAATTAACCTTAAGCAGTGTGGCATGTAGGTGTTTGGAACCTTGAGGAATATGTCAATGTAACCTCCATAAGGTTTGGCAAGCATATGAATGGCACCATGTCCCATATTCCCTTACACCCCTGTAGAATGCATACATCTAGTGGAGATAGACTGATGATTTTGAAGGTACCACAATCTCTGGATGTTGTTCTAGAGTACTGCAGACTGTTTGTTTGTCTAAGCATTTTGATGTCAACTCAATGCATTTAGTGTTCTACTCGTCAACCTTGTTGAACAGATGGTGAAAAAAAATTCTACTTTCTGAATAGATCTATATGTAATTTGTCCAATTAAGCTCACCACTTGTGAGCGAAATGAGTTCCTTTGAAAGGAATCTTTCTAGAACAGTTATGTCTGCAAGAAAACTTCATCTGCAGAATTAAGAACTGGAGGTAGAATCAGCTGCTGGAATCTACTGTTGCATGTAAACAATATATTTGATTAACTGCCGGAACTGATGGTAAACTGATTGTTTGTGTCCAAAGAAGAAACAAGTTATCCTTTTAACATGTGACAAGAACTAGAAAATAATGCCCATACCCATTGGGTCATGGGGTATGTGTTTTTCATTCTTATATAATGACAAAGGGATGTTTGATTGAGTGGAAACATTCAGTTTCTTGATGCCTAAGATTTGATATGGTTGCATGGAATCAAAGGTTCAGGGAAATATCAATCATACACTTATTTAGAACTGCGAAGGGATGATTTACTGGTGACCAATCCAAAGGTTCTTGTTTTTCTTTTCCAACTTACACTTACAAAATCAATCACACCCCTTATCAACATCAACTACAAAAGTAATAACTATCCCTCTAAATCAAATAACATATACCGTTTGACATTCACATTGCATTGTAGACATATAGCCATCTCCCTTTGGAAACTTCCTACCTAACTTGGCACCAAATCCATTGACCTCTTTGTGAATATGGTTGGCTTTCCCATGTTGTTCAAATAGGAGATGCAAACAAATTTATCAAATCAGGTACTAAAAAAAGAACATCCAAGTTTACATACAAAAAAAGGACGTTGCATTTTTCAAAAATTGTTTCCTCACATGGCGTCTTCAGATTGCACAAATTTTTATGTGGAGGTTTTTATGCCACAACTTGGAGAGAGTCAGAGCAATCCTAGTAAAGACAACAATGCTTGTAATTTTTACCACTTGCACGATTGTGAGGGTGGTCACACAACTGTCACTCACACATGTACAATCACCAATGCTTCCATAAGTTGTTCTGTAACCTTTAAAAAGCCCTCCAAATTCTAGAGCCCATAAATTTTGCATACTAATTCAAAATTGAGTGTCATTTTTTTAAAAAAGGAATTCAAATACGTAATTAAAACATACATATGATGAAGCTAATAATCAACAAAATCATTTTAACATGACATTATATGTTTTTCTTAAGACTTTTGGCATGTTTCAAACCTTGTTTGATAGCTGATTGTCTCACCGACTAAATTGGATGATATTTATGATCCATTTTTGGATCACTTTTGTTTAAAACCCTAGAGAGGATACTTTTTAGAAGTACTAGGTCTGGATGGATTTAACAAACATAGGTAAGCAATGCTGAGATCCCCACAATGGTGTAATATGTATTTCAAACAAAATAAAAGTTTCTAATAATTCTATGAAAAATATCTAAAAATATATTATGTTTGTTCAACCATTGACTTTTAACCCTCCATATAATCAAATGAGAGTAATTTTGGTCTAGATAATAGAGAAGGGGCTAGGTAGTTTTAAAACAATCCCTTGTGAATTTGTTTAATTGATGTAATTCACATTCAAATATAGGATGCACACTCAATTCATTTTTTTTGTAAATTTACAATAGTTTAATAATTCGTATTGAAAAAAGAGTTCAAATTGTTTGCAATGAACCTTTGTCATCATAATTGGGTAAAATAATTAAAGCATTCCTTTACGTGATCATATGTTTAAATTATGGCTAAAATTCCAAGTTCATTTCAATTTTGTTTTAAAAGTCTTACAACTTACTGCTATAAAATCCATACTTAAAGCTATCCCCCCCAAAATAATAATAATAATAATCACTCTTCATGAAAAGAAAAATTAAGATCCAAATGGCTCTGCCTGTTAAGTATATGTGAGAATTTATCCCAATAAATGCGACCTTCAAAATAAATTTAATACTTAATTTGACTACATTTTAAGCCATTGTCATTACAATAATAAAAAAGAATTTCCTTTTAGTGAAATAATGATGATAATGGTCACACAAGTTTCTAAGATTTTACTCATTAACTTGATGGGAATGTTCTACACAACTTGTTGGATATATTGTTGAGGTTATCTATCTTAAATTGATGGGACATAGTTTTTTAGTGAGTTACATCAAAGCCACTCATGTAGGTAGACATAACGTTAATTAGTGTAGAATTAAATTTAGATCCTTTGTTGTCAATATGTTTTCTATGCATATTACTTATTTTTGCAAAAATAATAAGACCGCATACGACAATTAAACAAATCCTTTGTTCCCTAAGAGCTTAACACATGCTTACAACCTTAAGATGATGATGGTTGAACTATGGAGTCTATCATCCTCCCGACACATGGTGGTAAACAAAAAGACCAACATTCATTTGCAAAACAAAACATAATATGAGAAAATCCATCTATTATGACTTGATCAAATTTGATATGCCAACTTCCATCTACTAAGGGTGCCATTCGATCTAGGATCACTTGTTCAAATAGAAAAAGAAATTCTTATTAATATCAACACAATCAATCCCTTTAAATATATTTCCCAAAAGTCATGACTACAAGTTTTATCTATAGTGCTCATGTAAGCCTGCAATGTTCGTCCTCGAATATCAAGATTTCTATAGAGATGTTTACATAAAAAAAAGATATTTCATCTCGAAGACACTTACAGATGGAAACTATATACCGGCCTTGTTCATATGTTGAAAAACAAAAGTCCTAAAGCGCAACCCTGATAGAGAAGGAACATGCACTTTCATTAATTGGAACCCAATAAAAGCACTACCACTAATAACTCAAATAATAGTCTAGTAAGAATGAGGATAATAAAGATCTGTAACAAAAATCAAAATGAAAAGAATTCAATGAATGATGAATTTTGAAATACAAAACTAGAAAGGAAAAATATGCATCCAACCCACTTACCCGTGATACAAACATGAATTTTTTTAAAAAAATTTGGGGTCTAAAGTAGTCAACATCATCCTCACTTCTAGTTGCAACAACCCAAATAATATAGCATACAATGTTGAAAGCATAAACATTTGAATTTGAGTAAAATAAGAGAATTTAGAATTCAATAAAAATGATCACAACATTGACAATATAATAAAAGTAAGTATTATGAGACACCTACAAGAGCACATTACACTACACAAATTCCATTATCAACTATCGAAAAAGAAAGCAAGCCCATCTTTTGTCATGTTACCTTGGACCAATAAAAAATAATGAATTTCACCAGATGCATAAAATAATAGGCAAAGGTTGGGCCTTTGCTTGCCCAACAAACATGATGGAATCACAAAATATTTGGGAGAGAGAATGGAAAATGTTGGAGGTGGAGTGATGACATTGCCGACAAATCATGAGAGTAGGAAAAATGATAAGGGGCATGGAATGGATAGATTAATGAGGTACCGCCTTGAACAAGGTGTAACATAATAGTGTGAAGTACACTCAATGGCAGAGCTTTTAGCTCTCTTACACAACCTTTGGTAATGCAAGTGTGACCAAAATACCCGCATCCTTCCTTGTAGCCAATAGCATACTTTGCCAACATTTTTTTGTTGAATGCAAAAATATTTTCCAAAATGCCTTCTTGCAAGTATAGACGTGATATGCTTTGAAAGTGATGGCCGAGGGAACAAGAGCTTGAAAACCGTTGACAATTGAAATTTATAGGCAAATTGAATACTAATAAAACATATATCAAATACAAGGCAAGTTAACCTCTCAAACATAAACTCAACAGTTTTAGGACACAAATTTGGCAAAGATGCAACAATTCAAGGTTGCATAAAAACCATGACATTAAATCTGGCGCTGATGCATATGCACAAGAAATCAAAACCCCGTGTCATATCTCTTCAAGGAAGAGAAAACAATAAATTTGAACTCTTACACAAAGCCATTAATGAATTTACTAAGCCCCACATATAATATATGATTAATTGATGAAAATTTGTTTTAACCAATAAAAAACAAGTTAAATGCCATTTATAAATAATATAATATTGAGATTCTCAACAATTTTTTTAGCCATACTTGGGCACCAAACCAAAATGGATAAATGAAGTATTGGTTGCTATAATACATGCCCTTGACAAGATTAAAATGACACAATAATTTACCTATTAGAGAGAGCGGTTTGGTAATCTAGTAGCATATTTTGGAAGGCTCCTAGTTGAATCCAACTCCATTGTAGATCCATTGAATGGACGATCCAGAGGCCAAACAAAATTATCTAGGCAGTCCAAAGTGGTGTGAACTAATTAGTGTTCGGCACAACAAAGCTTCTAAGAGACTTTCTCTAGGCTAACTCTGAAAGCCATAAGGGATCTCATCGCGTGGCATGAGACACTTGTTGCAGACCCAAATAAGCAGATGGCCTTGGCTTGCTCGACATCAAGCTTCAAGGGTGAGTTCTTTGTGTCAAATTGCTAATCCTTTACCTAGAAGATTCTGCTTTGGCATTGCATCTATCAAGGCTTTCCTCTTAGAAGACAAGCTTGGAAAGGCCTCAACTTCCAGTCCCTTTTCCTTTTCCTGGTTTCTGTCCAAATCAAAGGTACTTTTATAGCCCAGAGTATTTAAAAATCTCGGGAATTGCTTAAACCATAATGCCCACTTCTCTGTGACACTGTTATATCATAGTTTTATTATAGACTGACTAGAGACTCTTTCTTTCTGCTTATTATATTATGATTTTGGGTACTATTGGTTAGAGATGGACATTTCTTGGACATTTTGATTTTATTTGGTTTTGAGTATATATTGATAGATGTTCGCTATTGTTGTTTTATCATATGATGGCACTATATATTGTTGTGGTTTATGGTGATAATCATGGATGATGAAATTAACCTTGTGTTTGTTAGTGTTGTTATTTAGTGTTTGAAATTGTTAATTGAAATGATGCTTATTATTGCTATGATGTTTTGTTTCTCAATATTGCTAATATGGTCGAAGGGCCAGAAAGAAATTTTGTTATGGTTGCAGGAACAATATGTTATTTACATCGAAAGGGGATTGGGGACCAACCATGGAAGAATATCGAGTGTTTGCAACAGGGCCAATTGACAACTCATGTGTGTGTGAATGTGTGTGTGTCTTGTTCTATTTTGTGTAGAGATTACCCATTGGGGGGTTATCTCCTTTATGTGGCCTTGGGAATTATGTGTTTTATTTTTATTTACTTTTTAGTTGATGGTTATTGTTGGCATATAATGTTAGTAATATTAATGTTGTGTTTATTTCTTTTATTCATCCATTTTGTGAATAATTATAATGTTGTGAATGGAGAGCCATCTTTGTTTAATGTAAAGTAATATTCTCAATCATGTGGGGTAAAGTTGTGTAATTAATGTAATTTTAATGTGATTTTTGAGAAAGTGGAAGTTAATGGAAATGGCTTGTCCTTTTCCCCTTTGTTTTTACATTAATATTTTATTACCTATGTGAGTCACCCTTATCTCTAAGGGAAATTCGGATTTTTACTTTGGGGTCACTTTAGAAGGCATGGGGGACAAGAATGAGTCATTTCCCATTCCTTTATACCATTCCCCATCACTACCCATGACTTGAGGGGTCACATTTGGACCCTAGTCATGTTATTTTAATGTAAAGAGGCATGAAATGCACCCTCCACCTTGAGCCACTAACTTCTATTTTGTTTTGATGTGCAACTTGGGCACTATGCACTTTGTGCATTATATTCATTTTGATTTCCTAAATAATCTAATTTTCATGGGTTTAATGTGTGAGTGGGTGAGGTGGATTCTAGAAGAGGGATGTGGCATCATATGGGGACCCATCTCATCCTCATCTTCTCTCTTTCCTTTTATACTTGTGTTTTGTTTTGTTTTTGGGTTACACACTTCTTTTAGTTGTGAGAATTTGGAAAAGAAAGGGGTTTTTCCTTCTTGGGAGCTTGGCTTAGAACTTGGAAGGGATTTTTTGGATTGCTTGCTTGTTTGGGAAGAAATAAGGATTGAAAAATTCAAGTTTGGAGCTGACATGGAGAGGTAGGATCTACATTTCATTTTGTTTTTCTTTCTCTTGTTTATTGTTTCAAATTTAGTTCATGTTTTGTTTGAAATTTGTGGGCAGAGGGTAGATTGCCATAGGATGGTGTGGGAGAAAGAGATGGAGAGCTTTTTGTGGAGGAAAAAGGGAGATAATGAGGTTTGTGGAGGGAGTGTGGGAGAGAGCTTCACCTATATGGAGGTAAAAGGGAAATTAACATGTTATTTTACATAGGCAAAAAGAAAGGAGTGATAAGTGTTTGTGTGTTTAATTGATAGTGCACTCGGAGGCCTTGGGTGGACCTCTCTTCCCACGCGGGAGGCATAAGGAGAAGCCTCCATTATCTTGTCTCTGTTGGGCTTTGTTTGAAGCCCTTGTATTTGGTTTACTCTTGTATATATTGGTTCATTTATTGAAGATGATGATTGTAATATTGTGAAATATTGTAATTGTTTAAATGTTAAATTTATTTAAGTGTGGAAGCCACGTGTTCTGTGTGGGTTGTCAAGTTGCAAACATTCCCTATTCTTCTTTGGTTGGGGCTCGGGGGCCAATAATGAGGAAGACTTCTCCTCTTATTGGATTTAAGGTTGGGCGGAGAGCGTCGCCTTTCCCTCTTTCTTTGTGCTATGATCATGTTAAGGAGGACTGAAGATTGAGAGATGTTATTTACTGGAGCCATGGATCATTTGACTTGTACCACAATTGTATTGTAAAAAAAAAACCTTGTAATTATTTCCTTTCAAGTTGGGAAACAAAGCTTATTTTTGTTAAGATATGAATGTAGAGATGGACTGTAAAACTGAAGTTGTATTGTGAAGAAAGGAAAGAAAAATGCATTTGTTTATGTTTGAATTGTATACTAGAATGATCTAAGAAATGAATTGTGAAAATAAAAAGAATTCTTTTGTGTATCTCATGTTGATCAAGTAATTTGAGGATCTTGTTAAATGGTGAATGAATGTAATTGAATAAAAAAAATATTCAAGAACAAACACATACTTAAAGACATTATTAACAATTTTTACTGTGAGTTTTCTAGTAGTTTCATGCATGTGACTTCAGGTGTTAGGTGTCTCATTGGGTGGGATAGACCAACTAGAAGTAGTATGTAAAATATGAATACCATAGGAGGCACACCTGAGGAGACCCAATAGCACAGAAGCATTGGTAAAACTTCAGGAGACCTAGGGCTGGCAAGACTGATATTGGCCTTCCGCTACTAAGCTCCACCATCTATCTAAGACCTTGCTTGGGTTACGGCCTCTCGCACCATATATAGAGAATGTTGACTGACTTAGAGCCCTATGTCTCATGAGATTGAATTTTCCAGACATAGGTGTGGAAATGTTGATTTGCACATTTGCTCAATTCTGTGATTGAGGTTAATTAAAGCCCACTATCTATGATGCATTTATCACCAGAGAATAACCGCGATAAGATCAACCGAGACAAATGGATGTTTGAATCCCATTTGCAAACTTTTCGAGGATGCACTAAGACTATGATAGCAACATGTTTATTTGCTTATTAGTTAATGTGCATCAGTCGACCCAGGAGACGGGTACGGGTACGTAGAGACCCTTTTTCAACCCTTGGTATCTCCTGATTTTTTAGAACCTGACAAGATGGTTCTTTTGGGGGACTCGGCCCTGCTTACCTGCAATTTACTAACAAATTTTGGCACATATTCAGTAGTTGATATTCTATTTATCTTTGGAAAGATAGAAATAATGCCATTTTTAATAATGTTCTATATCGATAGACATTTTCTCATATTACTAATAAAGTGGCTACTCTCTCACTGTGATGCTTTAGATTCAAAATCAGGCCAACAAGGTTTGGCTAGCATGGTCGAATATCTCCAGTGCTTGCTCAACCACTGGGTCGCCGCCCCCTGTGTGGTCAGACTATGGGTTCAAAATTTGTTCTGATGCTCTTTTTATTGCACGCATTGTCTTACCACCTGCACCGCTGCTCTCCACTTCTCGTACGGACTGAGGGTTTTACAGACGACCGTTCTCGAAGTCTAGACAAAGCGTCCTTCTCCACTCCGTCGGTGGTCCCCATACAGTAATTAGCACCCTACTTCCCCGCCCAAGGCAGGGGAATCTTGGGCCATATAAATGATTCTGGCGAAGCGGGCTAGTCTGCCTCTGCAACTATGGTTACAAGTTGCATGCGGTTGGCCCTTGCCGTATAGCACTACTCGACAACTGTGATTATTTGGAATAGTAACTACAATTATCTTGTAAAAGAAATTGGATGAGATCCCATCCCTGATACAACTCACCCTGACTCTGGTTGGGGAGATAAGCCGAACAATCCTTCTCCGTCGCCTCCAGCCACCATGTTTGCTGTAGTGGCCTAGGTTTTTGGATTGACCTTGTTTTGCTTGCCCTTTTGTGATTGAGGGCCACAATTTTATAATGTTTTGATTGGCCTCTTTCTCGAGACCTGCTGACTCAATTTGATTGACATTTTGGGGTGTGATTGTGGCTACCCATCTTTTGTAAGATCAACATTGTAATTGTCTATTTTATCAATAAAAATACGCTTTTCAATTTAATAAAAATGGCACATTAATGCGGTATTAAGATTCATTTGGCCAGCATTTAAAGAATATTCTTAAGCAGCGCTCGGGACGTTATTTTACTTTTTCGTCGATGGTTGCCCCTGTTACAACACTCGAACAATAGAATCTGTCATTTTCTCTAAACCCTTGCGTGCCACGGCCATTAAGTCCTAAGCTTGGTAACTCACTCAACTGCAACAATGGCGACTGTAATGATGAAAATTAAAGACATCGAAGATGAGGTACTGATTTTTTTTTTTTGCGAAAACACTTTACAACTCTGTATTTGGTTGACTCATTTATTATGTCAGTTTTTAATTTTTAAAAATATTTGCGTTTCTTTTCCAGATTTTGTTAAATCCTGCCTGAGATCGCGTTTTTTGTTCCATCGTTTATCTTGAATCTCAAATTTATTCGTCTCATTTTTATCTTATTATGTCTAAACCCCTTATGAGCTTAAACCCTATATCCTGTCGCCTTCCTGTGCTGCTTCAATTTTTTTGGGAGAAATTTTCCGAAATCTTTAAGGAAACTCTAGTACATGGTTTTAAAAAAACAATGTACAGTAAAGAATACTAGAACTTACTAGGGCATGGGAATGATCAGTAAACTCTCAAGATTACCTTCTCATAAATCTACAGAATCACAAATTTGCTGTACTTCAATTCTTTGCTTCAAATGACATAATGATGTTTTAGTGAGTTGGAACTGCTATATTTAAGTTACTGGAATAAGTACAATACTGTAATATGAAAGAAACATACAACATACAGTGATTGCAAATAAGAAAGAGATGGACACAAGTTATGATCACTGGAAAACCCATCTGGGGAACATAAGTTTCCTACTTCCTGTATTCCGTATCGTCAAAGATAAAGGTTACAAAGAGATCTGGAACAAGTACAGGGTCAGCTATCATTCTTCCAAGTTTTTCTCAGTCCCTCACTTATAAGCTATAGTCATCCTTCTACAACCAATTACACACTATACAGTTATAAACTGTTCTCTATTCACCGATTGTCTTTCTCTGATCTCAAGCCTCATATTTATCATGTTTTGAATGCCCTTCCATGCAATTGAGAATCCCAAAGGTCCATTGGATTGGAAGAGAGATTGCTTTGAGCAGTTACTGTCCTTTTCCTTTGAGTATGGGCCTCAAATTTCTTCTTAAGGAGCTCTGCTGGTCTTGAAACCTCTTTCTCTTGTGTGTGGCTGATGAAGATGACTGTTTCTGGACCCTTATAGATCATACCTCCCTTTCCGAGAGGCTTTTGGTTCCATAAAAGCTTAGTGTGAGAGGAGATGTGGGAACAACTCTCCCACCACCTCCTCGGTGTACCAATTTGCTTGCTTTGGTGTCTTCCCTTTGGTCTGCAAGGATTGCCAAGCTCATGTGGTTCCTAGGGTAGCTTCTCTCCGCTTTCCACTACAACACTACATTCTCCTCCAACTCTCCTTTGAGTATCCAAGAAGGAAAGTATTCCATAATGGTAGTAATTGATATTCCTTCTTCTTCATCCAACATTGATATTGGATATAGGTGCAATTTCCCCCAATTTCAAATTAATGTCCTAATGAGGACTTCAAACTTACCACTCTCTTCCCGTGGCCCAAGAAGAATAAGTGAACCGTAGGGAAGTAATTGAACAATTCATTTCAGCTTTCTTTTATTGATTTTTTATATGTGTTTTTCTTGGTGTTTTCACTTTGTAAGGCAGGTCGGATTATGGCGTCCCCAAGAAGAGAATTCGAAGATAAAACAAAGCTTGAAGAGGTCGGTTCTCACCCAATTCTCTTTGTGCGCCAATACAAGGGATATAAAAGAAGTTCGCTTGGCCTCATTTGCACATGATCATTTGGGCATATACACTTATTCTTGGTTTTTTGGGCTGATTGCTCAATACCTTTCCACTTGAGGATGAAAACCCTCTTGTGTGGCATCCAAGGAGGACGAAACCCTTCCTTGTGGCTTAGTGGAGAGCGAAAAACTCTCCATGTTGGTGAATTGAAGATCTCTATTGACGACTCTCTTGCTGATTTGGATCTAGGGCATCAAGAAGAAGGCCTACAAGAGCATTTGACATATTTTTGGAGCCCCTCTCCTAGGGAACGACTAGGGTTTGAGTGTGATTCGATGCCTTCTAGGGCACATAACTCATTTATTCTTTGATATTTAGATTTGATCATAATTTATAAGGCTAGAATCTATTCATTTGGTTAATTTTGGAGGAGTTTGGAAACCCTATCATTTTCATGATTTGTGCTTGTGGCTGCCTGTATGCTGTTGTCATAAATTTAACTTTCAACTGGGTATTTGATCAAGTTTCTGGTGAAGGAGACTTTGATGCAAATTGAATGGTTTGAACTATGTTGCCGTCGAATTCTTGATAATTATTTATGAAGTGATTTTTCAGCTGTTTGCAATTTTATGGTGAATTTAAGTCAGTACTATGTGCAGTTCCCTGCTGTTTCAAAAAATTTTGATCTGCTGTTATAAAAATCTTGAGTTTAATTCACCTTGGGGTTTGTGTGGATTCCTCCTTTTTCAGTTTCAGCCCTAAAAAGTTGGACCGATTACAACATGATTCCTCATATAGGTGCAAATTCATCAAATTATTGAGTACATCCTCATGAAGTGTGGTAGATCAAGCTTGAAAGTGTTCTCTCCAATTTTCTCCAAGATGGTGAATATGACCAATGCATAGAGTTTGAGCTTTCCTCTTTTCCTTGAAGCCTTTCTTTGCTGAAGTACAACTATACCTTGTCTCCCACTTTGAGCATATGCTCCTTGCAGTACTGGTCATGCCTAGCTTCGTACTTGGCTTGAGACTTCTCCCATTGTTCTTTCACCTTGAGATGGATTTGACTAATCCTCTCAATGAACTTTGCTTCTAGTCATTTTGAATCTTGTGCTTCTCCTTTTTGGTGTCCCACTGCAACATCAAGAGGATTAGTAGGAAAATATCCCAAACTTCTTCAAATGTGACTGATTTGTGGATGTGTTTATTGCTCTGTTGTATGAGTGCTGGATATGTGCCAAAGACTCATCCCAAGTCCATTGAGATACTTCTTGTCTTATAACCTCTTGATCAGTTATACCAAAGTCCTATTACAACCTTTGTCTGCCTCAGTTTGGGGATGGATTGTTGTGCTTCTCTGGAGTTATGTATCCATCTTGTACTACAATGTGGTCCAAAATTTCACCTAACAAAGTTTTGAATCTCTGTTTAAAACAATCGACTTGGGTAATCCAAAATGTACCCAAACTTCAGAAAATAATTCAGCTGCTTCATGCACTTTTAATGTCTTTTTAGATGCAATGACAATCCACATTTTGCTGTATCTATCTGCAACATATAGATTGTCATGGCCATGTTTAGACATAGATAGTCCTTCTCAAATCCATAGAGATGCTCTCCTATTGTCTAATAGGTACCGACAGCGGCATGTACTGTCCTTCCTTCCTAATCTTAGGCTTGTTTGTGCAACAAAGTTTACATCCTCTTATAAAATCAAGAAACTTTCCTTGCATATTGGTCCATTACACATACCTTTGCAAGTGAGCCATGGTTATTGCTGACACCAAAATGACCCGATACTTTAGAAGTATGCGCATCTCGCATTAGTAGAAGTCTTTGTCCCTCTAGCACACAAAGTTTTTCCCACTTGAAGAGGAGCCCATCCTTGAGGGAGCATCCATATTTGCCTTAATTTTCAATTTTCTTGACATGTCAACAACTGGAATGTCTCCCCGAAGTTTGTGCATATTGTGCATAAGCTTCCTTTGTGAAAGAGTTCAAGTTGAGAGATTGTAGCCAAAGCTGAAACTTGCTTTGTTATCGGTGGCCTCAATAGCAAATTTGCCACAACTTTTGTGCTTCCTTTCTTGTACTTGATCACCTAATGGAACTGCTGAAGGAATCCCATCCATTTGTAGTGCCTTGCCTGTATAATTTATCTTGTGCTTGCAAATATTGAAGAGGTTTGTTGTTAGTATGTGCAATAGTTTCTTTACCCAATAAATAACGTTTCCATTTCTTTATTGCTCTCAACTAGTGCCTACATTTCTTTATCATAAACATTATCGCTTATTGATAGAAATAAAAACCTTCTAAATGATAACAAATTGGCTTACCTCCTTGCAACAAACTGCCCCATTAGATACTCGCATTTGTTTCAACTTCGAATGGCTGCTGTAAATTAGGAAGAGAAAGCACTGAAGCATGGCTGATTTTATATTTTAATGAATCAAAAGCACTATCATGTTCCTTACCCCAAACACTAGCTCTTGGGATAGGGATCTGCCCTTGCTCAACATCATGCATCTGCTCATCGGTGTCGCGGATTTTCTGTTTGTTCGTGACTGCTTCCCATGGTGTGGAGGCAAGCATACATCATGAGTTTCTTTGCTACCACATAAGCTTCTTTGGTCTTGGATGCTTCAGGGATTCTAAGGGCAGGTTCCTTAGCTTCCTCTTCGGATTTACCCAACCTAGCCAATGACTCCATGGCCTAGACACTTCCTGATGATCAAGCATCCTGTGTTGGCCATTTTACAATTAGATGATGACACAAATGAAATTCCTCTACCTTAGGCACGATTGGAGATGCATGATTAGACCTACCTTCCATCATTTCGACTTTCATTTTCATCAGCCCATGTTTTCAAGGGTTCTTACTACCCCCGCATGTCTATTTGTATTGTTACTGTAACCACATGGTTTGGGGGATTTAGTACATTGGGTTTACCCCTGTTTACTTTTAGTGATTTTGTTCTTTTATTTAGTTTGTCGTTGTTCCTTTCCCTTTACTTGCAAGCACTTTCTATTGTAATTGGATGTATTCTCGAGTCCCATTGAGCTACTTTTGGTCATTTGAATATCATTAGATATAATTTCTTTCTTTGAATGGTTTCTTACCCCAACATAAACTCATAAATGTAGCTTGCTGCAAGTGTATGTAAGGTGCAAAAATAGTGGAGAACACTAGAATAAATTTTTTTTCAACAAAACTTCTAGTCTTCGGTGGCATCCTTGGTGTGATCCAATTTGTGATGGCCTCAACCTTTGCAGGGTCCACTCTTAGTTTTTTCCTCCAACCACATGCCCTAGATAGATAGTGAGTTGGTGTGGAATAGAATTGGTTCTTGATGGCCTCAACTTTTGCAAGGGTCCATGCTCTTAGTCTTAACGAGCCTTCCTCCTAACCACATGTCCTAGATTAGTGAGTGCTTTGCAAAAAGCTTATGCATCTTCATTTGTTAATAGCTGTTTTTAGGGATTCAACACATGCAAGGCTTGATTTATTGTGTCTGGATGTTCTTCACCATGTTAGCACTAATTGAATCAAAATATTTAAATACAATAATAATATTATTTATTAAATATTTGAGTACATCAACTCACTCAAGTTCATAGAATGTAGCAGGTGAACATAAAGCAAAAGGAATTAAACCATTCATACAAACCATGTAAGTTGTCCTGAAGGTTATTTTCCATAAATGTCCTTCATTTGAACTCGATGGTAATTAGCACATTGATGTAAAGTGCGTCATCAATCCGTGGAAATGGATTCATTTCTTTATGATGATCTTGTTCAAGGTTCTATGTCTATGCCATAGTTACCATGTTTGAAAAGTTCAAGTAAATTGGAAGAGGCTCATTTGGAAGTTCAGAATTGTGCAAAAGGCTTGATTGGAAGTTTACATATTGAAAAATATATAAACAATAAATATGCCAAACATATATGCCATTTGTAAAGAAAAATCAGTACACATAAAAAAGGCTGCATTATTTGCATTCAGATCTGTTAGTGTATCAAATTTCATTTTTGTTTTGGAACTTATTTTAATTTTAATTTTTTAATTAAAATCATCCAATAAATTCAATAGTGACTGAAAAGTACTGGCTTTCAAACTAAGCCATTTTCATCATGTTTGTATGTTTATAGTAACTAGGTGGTCTATGCACATTCTCCAAGAGCCATCTTTTTTTTGTTACACCATCACAATGGGTGACCCACATGGCGAGATATTTGGGCAATGACCCCTTGCTCCAACAACTCTTCAAGTTAATTCTTGACTTCATTACTCTCCAGGAGTGATTGCGTATAGAAACCAATGTTAGGTTGACGAGATTGGGACAACAATCAAATCTCATGCTCTACTTCCTGTTTTGGAGCAAACACTTAGGATTTTGGGACACGCCATGAAAAGATTAAAACATGATATCCAAATTGCTCAATTCTTGGTTAGAAATCTCAGAAACTTTAACCTATCCTCTTGTTTAAACCTACAAAAGAAGTAAACAAACTATCCTGAATTATTGGAGCTTGAAGGGCAGGCTTGGGCGTGGTTGACTGTACCAGGTGTAGTTGGCCTGCTTTGATGTGCCTTGATGGTGTAGTTGATTCAATCCTTGATCCATCTGTATTTGCTAGCCCTCCTCATAAAGATAACATCCCTAAGAAACAAGTATGGACTTCTAAACACTACATCAAATGCATCAAGATGAATTTCATTTGCTTCTACCTCATCAATGTATTGCTGGTTAATCCCAAATTCAAATTTGCATTTCCTAGTTACCTAAATCCGTACACCCTTCTTCACCCAACCCAAAGGATATGGATGAGGATGATCATATGTTTGTAAACCGATCTTTCTAATGACCTCATCTGAAATCATAATGGAATTGGGATCCACTATCACCATTTGCAGTTAACTTGACCTTCTGATAGATTTGAATCTTGATCTGAACAACTTGCTCATTGTACTGGTGAGTGTCCGCGGTTTCTTGGAATGTTCTCATTGTAAGATTTGGAAGTTGGCAGTGGCACTTTTTGGTAAGAGATGAACTGAGAAGGGAGCAACAATAATGGGCATGACCCTTGATGGAGCATTGATGATGTTTAACCAAATGTAGCCAACAAGTTCCAATCTGGTATCGGTTCAACCTTTGTTAGCATACTACTAGCCTGTGCTGAAATGGTGAGATTTAGAACTAGGGTGTCAACATCCACCAACGCATAATGGCGTAGGGGACTTTTAAGCCGATACGTTTTGGATACGGGAGCGGGTACGGAGTATCCGATACGCGGAAACGGCAAAAAAATTTTTGGGCCCGGATACGGCGTAGGATACGGCAGTACAAAAAATATATAAAAATTAAAAAATATATAAATTTCAGCCTTCTAAATAGGAATTAAGTTATTAACCACATATTATGCATATGAAAGACAAGATAAAAGACAAGTTATAAGCTAAATAAGTGAATAACCACAACAAACAAGCTAGGATACCGATAAAACTTAGAAACTTAAAAGCTTAAAAGTTAAATTAAAATACTTAAATCGAACACAATGTGAATGTCATGATATATTAAATTCAATCTATTAAAATTTACACCAAATTAGTCATGATCAAAGTTCAAATGACAAACTATCTTTCAATATTCATCATATTCCTCTTCATCAAGAGGATCAACATCAACTGCATCATCATCATTACGTGGTTCATTAGAACCACATGGACTCGAACCACTCCCACTAGGGCCACTGCCAGTTGCACCCCCTTGTGCATGTAGGTCTCGCGGTGCCACAAAACTCTCCTCATCATCTAATGCTCCATGGTGGGAAATGGAAGCATCCAAGTCAACTATCTCTGGATCAATATCCCAATGTTTTGTTGTCCCTTCCTTGTACTCCGACTGCTTGTGGGATAAAAGGCGCAAGTTGGAATGTATGTATACCAAATCTTCAGCCTTTTTAGCCCCCAACTTGTTGCGCTTTTGTGAGTGGATGAAGCTATATGTACTCTAGTTGCGCTCAGAGGAAGATGAACTTGCAACCTATTGAGGCAACGCAAAGTCAATGCAAAATTCAAACTTAAACACTCAAACTTAAATTTTAAAAAACTAAAAGTTAAACAAAAAAAGGAAAGAGAATAAAAAAACTTACCTGTGCCAAGACCTTGATTGCAAGAGGTTGCAAGTAAACTGATGCATGACCATGGAGGTACCACCACATATGAGCATCCATCTTGTATTTGCTCCGAAGAGCGAGAAGGCTATGACCTGTTTCTGCTATGAAATTGCCAAACTCTACCATAACAATGTCTTGGGCCTCAGGATCAGGGAAGAGCCTAGCCAATGCCGCCATATATCCCTCACTGACTTCCACATCCCTGTATGGTGCTACCCTCCCTGGCAAGGAAAGGATCTCTGTGCTGTAGAATCTAGGAGTCAATGCAAAAGCAAGTAGATGTAGCGGGGTGGTCATTTTGTTCCACCGCTCAATGAGGATTGATTGCACTTGTTTGAAAAATGTTTCCTCAGGATCTTGTTCTTTTGCATTTATGACGGCTTTTATCTTCTCAATCATTGAGTCGATACCATCATATATCTCTCCTAGACATGGCTGATCCATGTCAGTAAAGCGGATCATGCTCATAATGGGCTCAGTAAAACTCAACAGATATTCCACTCGATCCCACCAAGTGTCATCTAAGATCATGCTCTTCACTTTTTGAGCCCGTTCAGTGTTTGATTGCCTCCATACAGACCAAAGGTTGGAGGTTACCATCCTCATGAGTGCCTCTCGCACCTTCACAAGTCGTCTCAAGACGATTGTGTGTGATGCAAACCGAGTCTCAACAACCTAATATAATAAGAATGAGAAACAAAAATTAAAAAGAAAATTGAAAACTTTTGAATACTAATTATACTATATTTTAAAAATAAAAAAACTTATATTTAAATTTTAAATTAAAGAAAAAAGAAAGGTAGCTTTCCTTACCTTCAACAGCTCCAACTGCGAGAATGATCTAAAAATGCCCTGTGACTGGTGATGGTTGGTGACAAACATTTGGATCTCTTCAGCCTCTGCATACACTTGTTGGATCCACTCTATTTTGCTTGGCCATCTTTTTTAGCATTAAATTTAGTGAATGCACGACACATGGTGTCCAAAAAATATGCCCATACCTTGCCTCAACTAACATCCCCGCGGCTTTGCAATTTTTGGCGTTGTCCGTTATGACTTGGACAACATTTTGAGGCCCCACCGCCTCAATGGATTCGAAGAGGATGTTGGCAATGAATTGGGCATCCTTCACTTGCCCCTCACAATCAACCGCTCTTAAAAACATTGCCCCTTTAGGGCATACTGCAATCACATTAATTAAAGGGCGGTTTCTTGCATCTTTCCATCCATCAGAAACGATGGACACACCTGTTTTGGCCCATGAGTCCCTAATTGGTTGCAAGGAGGTTTCCACATTTTTTTTGTTTATCCAATAGGGTGGTGCGGATCTTCTCATAGCTAGGTGATTTGTACCCTTTTGGGGCCTCATTGATGGCTTTCACCATCTCATGCCAATAAGGTGACCTCACAACATTAAATGAAAGCCCATTAGCATATACACACCTTGCAATGTGTTCATCTGCAATTTCCCTACTCTCATTTTGAAAGGCCTTTTCCAATGGCCCTTTTGTCTTACTTTTCTTTCGTGAAAGGGAAGCATCCTCATCATCCGTGGAGGTAGGAGCCACAAATGGATGTGGCATGGCCACAATTGGGGATCCACTAGGTGATGGGGCAACAGGAGGCCTCGCTGATCGAGATGAACTTCCTCTTTTGGCCAATGGATGACCCGCTCTCATAGCCACATTTGCCTCTGCATCTTCTTGCTCTTTGATATATGCCAAAACTTTTGCTTTTGGCACCCCAACATTATTCCTCCCCTTGCATACTCTTATACCGTTACCCGTTATCGCACACAAGTGGCTTTTCACCCGACTGTAAGAGCCTTTGAATACTGATTCACAATCATTGCATTTCCAAACAAAACAACCACCACCTGGAAGTTGTTCAAGTATTGTTACATGCCTCCATAATGGCGAATTTGGGTCAAATTCCTTGACCAAAGATTGCCCAGAAGAAGCAGAACTTGTTGCCATTGTAGAAGTACCTACAAGGTTCAAAACAAACAAAATAAGCAAAGAAAACAATGGCATGTATTGAAAATTAAAAAAATTAAATAGAAAGAGCAAAAAAATGATGAACATAAGCAAAAAAATGAAATGTGTGAAAGATTAAATAACAAAAAAAAAAAAGAGAAACAAACTTAGAAATTAAAAAAAACCTTACCTTCACTTAGTAAACCACAAATCCTTCACAAATCTTCCTCCTTTGCAGCTCCTCACACTCCTACAAGCTTAGCAATAGCTCCTCAAACCCTAGACAAGCACAATGCAATTTTGGAGAGCCAAAGGTAAGTTTCTTTGCTTTATGTTTTGTTTTTGTGTTGTTCTTTTGTTTTATTGTTTAGAGTTAGCTTTTAGGGTTTAGATTAGAAGAATATTATATTTTTTAATGTTATGGGGCTTTAA
Source organism: Taxus chinensis (assembly GCA_019776745.2). NCBI lineage: Eukaryota > Viridiplantae > Streptophyta > Pinopsida > Cupressales > Taxaceae > Taxus > Taxus chinensis. The sequence goes on along the minus strand of CM034157.1, from coordinate 133,810,647 downwards.
AAACATGAAAAAAAACAAAAAATAAATACCATATTTGGCCACAGATACGGCTTGGGAGCGGCCAGGGTATGTCGTGTACCTTGTGGATACGCCCGAGTACGGCTACAGCTGTACCCGAGTGTATCCACAGGGTACACGACGTACCCTGGGCACTTTCACGCCGTACCCGTCGCCGTTTCCGTATCATAAATGCTCCGTACCCGCTTCAGAGGGCCTATGGCCTACGTATCGGTATCCTACAAACTATTTGAAGTAATGAAGCACTCTGCATCATGCACTCACCAAACCTTTGCTGATATCTTCCCAGCCTGTGTGAAAATGAGAGCTTTAGAGCAGCCTTTCGGGTTGACGCTGTACTCACGCCAAACCCCTACAGCTTGGGCAGGATACAGGTCCTTACAGGCTCCTTCACATGCAGGCCTATCAATGGGGAGTAACAACTCCAAGCTCATTCAAGCAACTTTACTTGGCTGACCCAAGGCGTGTAAACTGTTTGACAAAATGCTTCAGGCAAATGTCATCTCATAGAATCCACTGATTTTTTATATTCACAAAATGGGATTGTTGAGAAGGGCTTGGAAACTTTTAAATAGATGGATTTAGCAGGTGTAAAGCCAAGCTCCGCAACCTCTGCCAGCGTCGTCTTACCCGTTTTTCAAATTTTCAGTTGGAAAATATTTTTGGTAGATTGGATAACGCCAACTCATGGTGGCTGAGAAGGTACCACATTTCCTTGGTATAAAATAAAAATGCTGCTGCTTTCTCATCATATTCAATCTCTCTACTTATAAAGAAGTATAACAATGTCTATAAAACCCATGAAAAACGAAATTGTAAACAATTTGGGCATGGCTGGGCAGACAGACTAGAACAATGGACATGTCAACAATATTTCTCTTAATTTATTTATCAGAAGCATGTTTGAATTTGTTGCCTAATATGGTGAACTATCTGTACTAAGGAGCGGAAGATTACCTTTGCATGTCTCAAAATGGAAGATTACCTGTGCACAAAGTTAATATTTGTTGCAATCGGGAATGCCCTGGTGCAAAATGTGGAAGCATACACAAGGCACAAGAACTTTACTTCTTTATGGTTTTGGTTTGTCAAAGGTTTTGTGGATTTTCAGATGTTACTTTTTGGGGCAGTTGACATTCATATTAAAAATAAACTGAAATTAAACCGTATTACGGAATGAAAGCATTAAATTTGCATCCCACCCAACATATCTTGCAACTCATGTGCAATTGCTAGTCTATTTTCTTTCTTTTTCCTTGTTGTTCGTGTTAGTGGCTGTACAACTAAGCTTCTCATCTACACTGGATTTGTCCTCTCTTTTTTCTTTTAAAGATGCCATAGACTTCTTGGAGTCCTTTTTGCGACGATTCTTCTGATGCAATTCCATATGTAAATTCCAACACACAAGGTCACACTGTCCATTGATAACACAATGATTACAATGATTATTTGCATCCTTACAAGTATTCAAAGTAGTAGCATTCCTTTTACCTTTTTAGTTACCCTTCTTGTAAGGTTGTTTTCTCTCTTTCTTGAATTGAGTTGTGGGCTGATTTTCTTTGAGGTTTCTCCTTCTCCTTTCTTCTTTCTTCCTCAATGTAATATGCTTGCGTGCAAATGTTATGAAGGTCTTTTGGTTTACTTGAGATGACCGGTCCCCTTAGGCATGTATGGAGACCTCCCAAGTACTTGGTCAAGGTGTCTTTGCCCTTGAACACCACATTCATTAGCATGGCTTGTCTTCAGAACTTTGTAGTATAATCCTGCATACATTGACCACTTGTTTGCTTGAAATATTGTCACGTAATTTTTTGATCAGTTTTGATACGATAAAAATTCTTAATAACTCCTTGAATTCATCCCACCTAGCTGCAACATACTTCTTTTTAGAAGTTGCTAGATAACTTTCCCACCAAATTAAAGCATGACCTTCCATTTTGAGACATGCAAAGGTAATCTTCCGCTCCTTAGTAACTTTGTGCACACTAAAATACACCTTCATTTGCTTAATCCATTTATTTAATAGTTCAACTTCTTTTCCTTCAAAGCTCTTGATCTCAACTTTTGTTTTGAGTTTGGAAGTATTCTGATTTTACCTTACTTTTCCTTTGGCTGTTGGAGGCATCTCATCTTCATGCTCTTTCATGGGCCCTTATGGGGCTCTCCATCTTCTCTTATGCCAAACTTCATGGCTAGGGCTTGAACCATTGCATCCATGGACTCTTGGTTCCTAGATGCGAGTTTTTGTTGTTTAGTGATTGTGTGTTGAGATTTTGTCATATGATTCATGCATAATTTTAATTTGAGACTCTCCAGGCAAGTCCTCCTTCGCCTTCCTTAGCCATTTTTCTTATCCTAAAATAATGGGTTACATATGTTGTAAATATCTCTGATCCCAAGGTAGCAAGTTGCTTCCTTGCGATCTTGTCACTAGTGCTACGGGATCAATCAATCACTGGACAACTACTTAAGATATGAACCCACTTTTGATACGAACCATGATCTGTAAACTATCAAGACATGCCTACTTTAAGGGGGGTCTCACTAGGAGATTACATGCCTGATGTACCACCACTATAAATATATCGCTTTGGATCATAAAACTAACTGGGATGCCCTGCTGTTGACTAGAAATTAGATTTGTATTTGGTTGGACTAGAATGAGTGTGGCATATTGCATAACCTGGCAAGAAACATACAACCATTAATGGAGCCCACAAGTTACTGACTGAACACCGGATTTGATCTTGGTTGAATGACCTGAAGTGGTACCAAGGTTCGCTCCCCACCCTCCTGTACCCCCTGGATACATACCCAGTACAATACGTCCCGGGTACGGTACTTGGTACATCTCCCAGGCATGTCCCGGGTATATCTTTTTGACGTATTTGGGACGTACCCGGGACGTATCAGTACCATTGGGCAGTGGGGGGGCTCTAAATTTATTTTATTTTGACTCAAACAAACTTCAGTTTTATTGAGGACTAGACTAGGAGGGCATGGCAACCACAAGGAAACCTGGAGATTGTTTAAAATCCCTCTAGTTTATTGAAGAGAAAATATTCAAAGGATATCAAGAACGTTTGAGGTAATTATTTGGGATCATCGCAATTGGCCAAGGAAAGAAGCTATTCATAGAAATTTGGACATATATTTGAGCCTCCGTACAAGTTATTTATGAGATCAAATCTTAGGTGATCTTCAATACTAATAGAAAAATTTGGAACTGCAAATTGCATAGCTTAAAGTTTCAAAGAGCATCCTTTCCTAGAAACTATTAAGGCACAACATTGACTCCTTCCCGCATCCTTAAGGAGGATTAGAAGGTGATTTTGGATAATATGAATGCAAGAACCAACCATTGGACTGACCTCTTTAGTTATCATTGGCAGGTTAGAGTCAACCTAATTAAATAGGTCCTTCAGGAGCTCCCTATATACATCTTTTATGGCCACCATCGCAACACAAAAATTAATCTCAAAGGAAATGGATGAAACACAAAGGAATATAATATTCACATATCATAGAAAATGTAAAATCTTAAGTATATTGAATGTTTTGAACATTGATCGTACTATATTTTTCAAGTTTTGTATTTCTTATGGACTAAAAAATGAGTAAAATGAGTATATATATATATATATATATACATAATTTAAAAAAAAAAAAAATTTATGTATGGACGTATCCAAGACGTATCGTACCCAAGGGTTTCTCGTATTCCTTGTGGGCAAAGATAAAGGTTACAAAGGAATATGGAACAAGTAAATCTCATCTTTTTTGCTCTTAAGCTTCTCTTCTCTGTCCCACACTTACAATCTTCTTTCTACAACCAACTAAACACTATGAACTGTTCTCTGTTCATTGATTGTCTTCCTATGATCTCAAGCCTCCTATTTATCATGCTTGGAACGTCCTTCCGTGCATTGGAGAATCCAAAATATCGTCTGGATTGGAAGAGACACTGTTTTGGGCAGTTACTGGTTTTTGCGTACAGGTGAAACTGCCGATGTCAGCAGGCCGATGGTTATGCAACTGCTGCCTTGCATAAAGTGATGTTTCGCAACCTTCCTTGAATCTCCTTCTTAAGGAGGTCTACTGGTGTTGAATTTTTTTTCTTGCGTGTGGCTGATGAACATGACTCTTTCTGGATCCTTATGGATCACACAAGGAACAAATGATGACGATTGACACGTTGGAGAAAAATTATGAAACCCTAACTATACCTTTATATTTTAAATTTCAAAAAATATATTATTGCATCGGCAGTTTCAGATTGTTTGGACCATACTGATAATCTGATGTTTGTGCTTTTAGGTTAATAGACACAATCTACTGATTTGAACTTTGGTTGAGCTGGTGGTTTTATTCTGTTGATACTATAAAATAATCAAACCTGGAGCTTATGTTCCTTTAATCTTCAGCCGGAGTATAAAATAACAAATTTTGCCATAATTTGCTGTGCTCCTCCGTTACATATCAATTTCGAACAATTGACTTGTGATTTGTTTGGGAATTATAGATTCGCTCTCCAGCCTGCACAGTGGTCACCAATTTTTGCATTAAACTGTGAACAATCGCCTATATTATTTGAAGTTACATGGTTTGATTGACTTCAAACTTTTATATTAGCCAAACCGGCTTGGACCAAATTTTTGACCCATAAAAATAATAAAGATAAAAAACGAAAATTATTATAATAACCTGACACCATTTCAAATCAGGGTGCAGAAGTAAAGGAATAAGGTGAGAGCAAAATTATATATAAATATAGTGACTAGAAAATGTCAGTGTAGCAACAGGGTCCTTGCCCCCGTACTGGAGTTTCTTGGTGATTCTGGAAAAAAGTAAGAGTAATGGGTGAATAATTTTACTGTCTCTTGGAAAACAGATCTATACGGCTGGAAACATGTTTCCAGACTTCTGAAACTTAATTCTAACCCATAGAATTCTGCAAGCTTGTATAGAGGGGACAGATTTTAATGTTCTTTGGTGACTGTGGAATAAAGTAAGAGTAGTCAGTGCAAAGAGTTTGGAAACATGCTTCCAGATTTATGAAACATTCATCTATACCATAAACTTCTGCAAACTTGTAGAGAGGGTTCGGATGCTAATGGAAACACTTCAGCAATTTCGGAAATGTTTCAGGTGGTTTCCAGGAGTTTTCGATATTGGAAATCAGCCTTCATAATATCCCTTGACCATTCAATACCATTTCCAGGAGTCTGTGAAAGTTATAGATACTATTTGCAAGTGTCTCCAGAAGTTTCCACTGTTTCCAGTAACATTTCCTGCCGATTTCCCATTTCCTTAAGAACTCTATCCTAAAGTTTCCTGACCCAGCAATCCCCACTTCTAATATTTGCATTTCTAAGTTTCCAAGTACCTGTTTGCTAACATGGAATTTAGTGCTGCTGCTGATGATTTAGATATAAAATCATGTAGGAGGTTTTGATTTTGCAGGTTCTTAAACTATAGAAGCTCTGTGCTTATCTCATTTGATATTATTTCATTTTTGTGGATTTTCTCACAAATGAGTAAACTTTGATGTCGTTTTATATCTTTTCTGTACTATCTCGACCTTTCCCAAATATTTTGAACTTTGGTGAACCTTTCTCCAACTTGGACCTATTTAAAACTTTTGACCTGGTAACTATGATTCTATTAGTGGGGGAAATGTGTGAAATCATCATATAAAGAATTTGATTCCTTATGTTTTCTGCTGCAGATGGCAAGAACTCAAAAAAATAAAGCCACAGCCCATCACTTGGGATTGCTAAAGGTACTCGGCAAGTTATGCTTGATTAAAGCTTAGACTTTGTGTAATCAGCTATTCTTAATGGTATACTCAAGAATCAAGTGTAATGGGCTTGTTGCTTTACATTTTTATCAATGTTTTATTGAGCTATATCTTGCAACAGGCCAAACTTGCTAAATTGCGACGAGAAATTCTTGCTCCTCCTACGAAAGGAGGGGGAGGTGCTGGTGAAGGCTTTGATGTTACTAAAAGCGGAGATGCTCGAGTTGGCCTTGTGGGATTTCCATCAGTTGGAAAGTCAACTCTTCTTAACAAGTTGACTGGTACATTTTCTGAGGTATACTTTAATGCTTCAACAACATTTTGGATATTTCCTTTTTATTTTACCTACTAATATGAGCAGTAACTATAATATACTGGTATTCTGCAGGTCCCTAGTGATGAAATATATCGTTACTGAAATGTTCCTACTAAAATGTTCCAAATTTTTGGAATGAGAACCCACCTGTAGAATCTGGATGGTTCCTTTTCTCATTTTTGGAACTAATATAGTTCATGCAATTGTATCAGGTGGCATCATATGAGTTCACCACTCTAACATGCATTCCTGGTGTCATTCGGTATCGAGGTGCAAGGATTCAGGTAAAATTTACTTGCATCCATTTGATGACTATTATCTTTAAGCTCTGTGATATATCAAAAAATAAATAGCCAGGATTTACTTTTGCCTATTGTAGTTACTGGATCTTCCAGGGATTATTGAAGGTGCAAAAGATGGAAAAGGGAGAGGAAGGCAGGTAAGAAATCTTCTATGTTAAAATGACGCTCTTAATTGTAACTTTGTAAGATATAATTGCTTCCAAGAATTGCTTACACGAACATGTTTTTTGTTTCAGGTGATCAGTACTGCCCGAACATGCAATTGCATCTTAATAGTACTTGATGCTATTAAGCCAATTACTCACAAACGCCTGATAGAAAAAGAGCTTGAAGGTTTTGGGATAAGGTTAATATTGTGTCAACTTTTCATTTAGCATTTTGAGATTCCTTATTAACATTACAAAACTTCTTTTACCATATGATCAATAATATGCAATTTCAATCAGCTATATGGTTTTGCAACATTTGAGTTACTATGATAACAACAAAAGTGATTGCAAATTCATGGTTACCGATATTATAAGGCTGCATACTGATTTAACTAACTAGTATCTGGTGTTATTGTATCCTGGCTAGCCTTAAGTGTCTTTGTTTGTTGTGTTTTGATTAGGTTGGTCACTGAACACCATTTTATACTGTAGAATAATACATGAGTGGAATGCTTGCTGAGGCTTTTCGGACCTTCATAGGAAGATAGAAGCTAGGATGCTAATGAGAAGGGTAATTTGTTTTGCAGGCTGAACAAAGAACCTCCTAATCTGACATTTAGGAAGAAGGACAAGGGTGGAATAAATTTTACATCTACTGCAGCGAACACAAACCTTGACCTTGAAACTGTTAAGGCCATTTGTGGAGAATACAGGATTCATAACGCTGATATATCTCTTCGTTATGATGCTACTGCAGACGATCTTATAGATGTGATTGAAGGTAGTCGTATATATATGCCTTGCATTTATGTCATTAATAAGGTTGACCAAATCAGCCTTGAGGAGTTGGAGATCTTGGACAGGCTGCCGCACTATTGTCCAGTCAGGTAGCTCACAATTTTATATTTTATTTCCAATTCTTTTATCACAATAGAATGTATTGCTAGATAATATTTACTGTAGTAGGTAAATATATCTTCTCTTTGATTTATATTGCAATGATGCTATTTATTGTGAGCAGAGCAGTTTCATCAAAATAGGCATCTTCCTTTAATGTCGCTAGTATTCAGTTTACATTTTCATGCAATTGATAATATTAATCAATAAATTTCTTCTTTATATGTCTTGTTCAATGTCAAAACTGGAAATTTTGTTTTGCACTTTTTCCCTGCATTTTATTATGAGTAGTTATATGAAATCATATGTTTTTAAGGTTAAGTACCTAAATTTACCAGCTAATCTATAAACCAAACTTACCAGCTAAACCATGATTATATAAAAGCATTTATAGTAATATTGAAATAAAAATTTGGGCTTAGAACTTATACCCCATGGCCAGACCAAAAAACAGTGAAACCGTGATAAGAGCAGGGAGCACTACATATTCACACCATAATCCAATTCTCATTGATGTTCATTTCTATGACATGGACAAAGTTCAGATAGAAACTAGGGAAGTTCTCATTCCTGAAGATATTTTTTCGAAGTTGCTGCTTCCGACTCCCAAGGATGTGTTCATCCAGCATCGTTTTGAATTAAACGAGTTCATTCCTCTTGAAATTGTTGACATCTTTCTCAATCCTCTTCGGCTTAGGATTTTCATTTTTATGTTCCAACACCGTCTTTCTTGTCATTTTGGCCATAGATGTCATAAGCTTCTCATCCAGCTAATGCGTAGGGATATAAAGGAGGCTTAACACAGATGCTTCACACCTTTGTTCACATCCCCTGTTATTATCTCCCTGGGTTTATGACTTTCCCCATAGAATCCTGATAAAAACAGGATTTTGAGAATTCACAATTAAGAAATCTGATCATTGTATTATAAAAACTGAAGCTGCAATATATATAGATATTGAACAGATTTTTACACTTTAGTTACATCATCTGATCAGGTCCACAACAAGTGGTAAAACACACCATAAATGAAGTGATAGGATTATGTAACAGTTAACTCCCTTATCACATCTAAAATTGACTAGACTGAACTAACATAGACCCAATTTGAACTATACACTAAACACCGCATTAACTAAAGTGCTTTATTGAGAGATAATGATGAATTAATTAACTAAACTATCTTAGTTCTATCATTCCCCCCCTTAATTCAGCATGGTCTCAAGTGAACAAGAGTGATTCTTTGAATACCTCAAATTTTTCACGCGCAAATAACTTGGTGAAGACATCTGCACGTTGTTCTTCTATTGGGTAAAATTGGAGCTTGGTGCTCTCATGAAATACTAGATTGCGAACAAGTTTGATTACACATTTATTGTCACATTGCAAGATGGTAAGCTGCTTCTGTGGAACACCCAAACCTTCAAGTATGTGACATAACCATATCATTTCGTAGACAACTCTTGCAGTGCGATATTCTACTTCAGTGGAAGAATGATAAACAACTTTTTGCTTCTTGCTTCCCCATGATATTGGACCATAACCCAAAGAGAAGACATAGCCTGATGTGGACTCCCTGCCATTTAGATTTCCTGCATGGTTTGAATGCGAATATCCTATCAAGAAGAATTAGTCATTCTTCTTGTAATCTAGGCGGAATTCAATTGTACCCTTGATATATGTGAGAATTTGCTTCGTTGTTTTCCAATGACTTACTTTTGGATCTTGCACGAATCTCGAGAAATAGCTAACTGCATAGTTGATGTCTAGCCTAGTATTTGTTAAGTAAATGAGACTCAATCAACTATTGATAGCGAGTTGCATTCACTTGAGATGATGGATCAAATTGAGACAACTAAAGCCTCGCCTCCATAGGTGTAGCAATAGGTTTGCAATCCATCATCTTGAATTTATTGAGCATTGTGTTGGCATATTTCATCTGAGTCACAAAAATGTGGTTCTCTTTTTACCGTACTTTCAGTCCAAGACAATAATGAAGCAATTCGAGATATGTCATGTCGAACGATCGCTTTAGATTTATCTTTGTTGCATCATATCATAAATCTCAGTGATTACGAGATCTTTGACATAAACTACTATGAATCACCATCTCCTCCCTTTCTTTTTGAGGTAGAGGTTGGGATCACAGGGATTCCCCTAAAATTCATTGTGAATGAGATGCTCATCAATTTGATGTATCATGCTTAGGGTGTTTGTTTGAGACCATACAATGATTTACTAATCCTACACACCTTTGTTTCTTGGTTTGGTGTGACAAAACCTTTTGATTTAGTCATGTAGACTTCTTCATGAAGATCTCCATTGAGAAAGACACTTTTTACATCTGTTTGGTGAACTTTGCATCTGAATTGAGCAGCCAAAGCAAATATCATCCTGATTGTCTTGATCATGGTTGTGGGAGAAAATGTCTCCTCATGGTCAATGCCTTCCTTTGAGCGTACCCCTTCACAACGAGCCTTGCCTTGTGCTTGTCAATGCTTTCATCTCCCTTGTACTTGGTTCTGAAAACCCATTTGCGTCCGATTGGCTTCTTCTTGGTGGAAGATCTACAAGCTGCCATGTATTGTTCTTCATTACGATTGCCTCTGACATCCCAAGGTCTTGACTTAAAGGCTTCCTGAATCGTAGAGGGCTCAATTGATTCAACAACTATGCTCATTAGGGCCAAATTGACCTCTTCTCGAGCCATGCTATGAGTCCTTGGCCTAAAAGTGGATGTGTTTGGGACTCCATCCAAATTTGCATCTCTAATCACATTTGTATACCACTTGGGCATATGTCGTGTTGAAGGGTTGTGGAGCTTGATCATCACCATCATCCACATCATCACTGTCACCATGTTCTTCATCTTTTTGAATAGTTCACAGGTTTGTTTTCTATACTTTTGTAACATGTGAGTCTGTGGAAGGTGGACTTGAAGCACCTCTCTCATCAAACTCAACATCCTTGCTTATGTAGATTTTCTTTGTTTCAGATCCACAAGTATGTATCCATTGAATCTTCATTGTACCGAGAAAGATGTACGATGTGGACATTGTTGGTCAACTTAGTTCTTCTTTATGCTTGGGAATTAGCATGTGTGCCTTGCTTCTGAAAACACAAAGATGAGTAATTGACAATTTGTTTCCTGACCATACTTCCTGTGGAGTCATGTTATTAAGCAAAAAAGTTTGGTAACCTATTAAGCGGATATATTGTTGTTTTTGTTGCTTCTACCTAGTATGTCATGTCCAAACCTGCATCCTTGTTCATACAACACACCACTTTCCATGATAATGCTTTTGTCTTTCTACAACAACATTCTGTTGTAGAGTGTAGGGTGCAATCAACTGTCGATGAATGCCATGTTCTTTCAAGTAGGCCAAGAATGCATTACTGGTGAATTCCTCCTCAATTTGAGTGGAGTACTTTGATTTTTTTATTAGTTTGCTTTTCTACAAGAGCTTAGAAATCCTTCAAGGCTTGGAAGGCTTGATCCTTTGTCTTGAGTAGGTATATCCATATTTTGCGTGAATATTTGTCAGCAAAGAGCTGAAAATATTGATAACCACTCTATGTTGTAGTCATTTTCCACAAAGATCGATATGAACCATGTCCAATTTTCCTATAACTCTATTGGGATTCTTTGGGAATGGTGCTCTATGTTGTTTTCTTGAGACAACTTGAGAAGAGATCCATATTCTTTTTAAAAGGTGGCAATCCTCTAACCATGTTTTTGGCTTGACCGAGTTAAACCAATTATCCAAAACTCACGTGCACATATCTGTAGTGCCACAAGTTTGTAGAGTTGGAATCCTTGGCAATGAGTGCTTGATCGTTGTGTGGAGCAAAGTCAAGTTGAAACATCTTGCCAATTCCTAATGCATGTGCAACAATTTGGGATTTTCTTGTGCCCTGATTATTTGGGTCTTGCCCTTGTGACAGTCAAATTCAATTTTTAGGATTGTGATCCAACAATTGATTGATTGAGTGAAGGTTCTTAGTGATCCTTGGAACATAGAGCACTCCTGTGATGGTGCAACCATGCTTTCCAAGTGGCAATTTGATGTTACTAGTTCCTTGGACTTTATAGGAAGTGTCATCATGGAGGACTTAAACTTTTAGAGGGTGAACCAAACCTTTCTTCCAGTCATGTGTTGGGTGGCTCTCGAGTCAACATACTCGAGAGAATTTTGTGAGATTGATTCTTTCTTTGATTGTGCAACATATAGGAGATCCTTATCCAGGGTATCTTCCTCTTGATTAGAGAGGATGTTATGGTGCTACTATTTCTTCTTCCAATTGCCCTTGTTTTTTTGGACTTCTGCTGGTTTATAAGATGATTGTTGTTGATTGGGCTTTTTACTTGAAGAGTTGTTGGTAAGGCCATTATACTAAAAATCTTTAACATCATGCCCTTTTTCACAAATAGGGAAATGTTATGCATTTGATGACCTTTGTGAATTTTGGCGATTCCCTTGCTTCTTAAAACTTCAGCTTGTTCTTGCCCTTGTGATTGGAAACAAGTGTATGGTCTTCATCATTTGCATGATTGTGCATGAATTCTTTTTGTTGCAACATGTCTACCAACGATTCAAAGGTTGGTTTCTTGTCCATGAGGCTCAGTGTGGTCATGAACACTCAATATGATGCTGGCAGTCCACTCAAGACAATGGGTACAAGAGAGGTACTTTTCATGAGTTCACCCAATGCTTGGAGTGAGGCCCTTAAGGTTTCAACATGCCTTAAAGCCTTCAATTGTCTTTGTTGACTTGAATTTAAGATTGTGCAGTTGACTTTGGAGATGTAGGATAGTATTTTGGTTTTGTGCTTCATACATTGTCTTGAGTTTATCTCGAGTTAATTTGGATGTCTCTGCATCATGGATATGGGGTTGTACCTCTTTTGTTATTCCAAACATAATGACGAGCTTTGATTTTTTGTTTACTCTATCAAAATTTCGCTACATGTCAATGGTTGTATCATGTTGGGTAAGAGCCATCAACAACATTCCAGATGTCTTCATACTCCAAATAAGTTTTGATTTTGGTTTTCTATACTGCATAGTTGTCTCCACGCAAAAGCCATGAATCTGGCAGGAAGAATTTCAGACCATTTGCCATGTTGTACACAAACTGTGGGAGATGGATTGTGCATTATCACTCCAAAAGGTTCCTCTCTCTATATATTGTCAATGCAATATACCAAACCTCTCGATATACATGCCCTCCGATATACCCTTTGGTATTTGGAAGAAACTCATCCTCTTGATATACTCAGCAGTATGTGAGAGAGATATTAACGCATGTGAGAGCAAAGTGGTATGTAGTATGTAGATAGTACGTAAAAGGGATTTGTTTGATCAATGACACCTATTTAGTGGTGGAAACCACACTTTAGGATTTACGTCTAATGATCATGGTGAATAGGAAATGAAGAGATGGTTTAGTGATGTGTGAAGGTGACTTATTTCACCCCGACGATTTAAATGGACGATACCACATATGTTGTTGCAACTATATTAGGCATTAGATGTAGTAGTTCAAGTGTGATGGCTTTACCCATAAGCATGAAACAAAGGCATCATGAATACCAAACATTGCTTGAGATCTGAGATCTCATGTGGTGTTTTGTGTTTCACAATTATAGTTTTTAGTGAACAATTTACAATAATGTAGCATATTCTTGCAGAATTACAATACAAATTTCCAATGTGGAAAAAAATGCTTCTCTTGAAAAAAATTGAATTTTTTAATTTGTTTTTTGTTTAGGTAAATATATGTGTGTATACATGTACATACACATCTAATTACATATGTGTATGTATCATAGTTGCCTAAGACGGGGGGACGACAAAAAATTTCTAAATTTTGGGGACGGCGGGGGGACGGCTAATTAAAAAATATATAAATATTTAAAATATAAAGATATAGTGACTAAATTATATAAATAAGCTGAAATAAAACCATTTGAGATTTAAATAAGGTGAAACTTGAACTCATAAACATCAAATACATTCCTTAATACTATAATATCAATATGTTAATGTCATAAATTGAAAATTCATAATACATATTTGAATTTTGAATTTGAGACAAGCTGAAATTTCAAATATATTATAAAATATAAAAGTAAAATCATTCTAAATTACGATTGATCAAGTGACAATAGCTGATATTCATATCATTAATCTCATAGCCAAATACACCAACAATTGTCTATTGTCAATATTACAAAAAAAGAGGACAACTACAAGTATCAACCTAAAAATCAGAATCAACATCTGAAGTAATATCCATGAACTCCTCGTTGGTACTAGCATCCTCGTCCTCAAAGGTAAGCCCAATCAATCCCCGCTGCACAATATTGTTCTCTTCAACCTGCCTCGGCTCCTCGGGATCTACATCCCATTGTAATGTTGGGTTTTGTTTGTACTCAGGTGTCTTGTGATCCATAAGACGCAAAGCACTGTGTACAACTACAAGCTTCTTCGCACTCGCAGAGGTAAGCATATTCCTCTTAATGGAGTGTATCCAACCATATGTAGACCAATTCCTCTCAGAGGCAGAGAAGTTAGAAACCTGGGAAAGGAGGCGAATGGCAAGTGGTCGCAGCAGTCTTGGAAGCCCATATAGTCGCCACCAACTCACTGGCTTCTCTTGTGCTATTGTTACCCTATCTGCCTTTGCTGATGTTTTGTACCCATCAAGTTCAGTGAAGTTGAGCCACTCCAATCTGATTTGTGAAGCCTCCTGTGGAGTGTACATTTTTTTAAATTTACACTCTTGCTCTTGCTCGGTGTGAATATGAAATGAGCCCATAATGTAAGTTTATAACATAAAATTGCACTTTTAGGGTTATGATTAGGTTAGTAATTTTGTTTTTATATTATAAGTGATTTACAATTAAAAAAATGTAGTTTAGACTCTTAGAGTGTTGTTTTTATGTTTTTTATTGAAAAATGCGGCATACCACGTGGGAAACGTCTGGACACCCCCCCACGTTTCCTCGTCCCCAGGATGTTTCCCAGCCTCTTTAGACGTCCCTGGGACGTTTCCCATCAAGCATGCACTATGGGAAACGTGGGGGAAACGTTTCCCCCATGTCCCCAAGACATCCGGGACGTCCCGGACGTGTCAAAAATGGGGGGGACACGTCCCTGCGTAACTATGGTATGTATGTATATATACACACATGTACATACATACACTGGGACATGGGACATGCATGACACATGGATACAAATATCCAACACTTGACATGTTGACCCCCGGAAAAGGACACAGGGGACATGTTATATATATATATATATATATATGAAAAAATATAAAATATAGATATAAAGATCCAATTTTTTTTAGAAATTAAAACATTTACAAAATATTTATATCAATGATAATTGATGAATGATGATCAAACACACAAGAAATTAGAGTATTCAATACACATAAAATAGAAGTTATGATACAACACAGTTGACTGCGACAATCCGGTGCCGTTTGTAGAGTCCAACACAGCGAAATGAAACTCAATGGTTTCTTCTTTTCATTCAATAGCCTTAGTGGCATCTACATGCGGTTGCTCTCTATGGAGCTTACAACTCTTTCATGGAGTTTTATAGACTCTTGGTGTTCTACTAGGGACCTATCCTAGAATGGCTCCTTGTACCGTTATGCACAGTCCACAACCACAGGCTTGGCTCTCTCTTTTGGCTGGTCATGCTAACCTTGAAATGGTGAACTCAACAACCTTAAATAATTGCACTTCCCGCTTCTCTCTTGTTTGAATCCCTATTAGGCGGGATTGTTCCTTCTAGATGCTTTTACATCTATCCCACTCAGAATGGCTCAAACTTGTACTTAAGCTCATAAATGCACTAGTCCACAACCACAGGCTTGGCTCATCTGGATGTTCTGGCAATGCCACATGCTGACCTTGAAATGGTGAACTCAACGACCTTAAATAATCGCACTTCCCGCTTCTCTCTTGTTTGAATCCCTATTAGGCGGGATTGTTCCTTCTTGATCAGACAGTTCTGACATCTTCCCACGTCAAACTCAAACTTGAACTTAAGCTCATAAACGCTCTAAACTACCTTCTCGTCATCTGGGTGTTCTGCAATGCCACATTGACTTGGTTGTTGGGCTCCTCTGACCGTAAAGTCCCTATCAGCCTTCTTGATCAGGCAGTTCTGACATCTTTTGTCGTTTCTGCCAACCACTAACTTTGCCATAGACTCCTTGTTTGCTTTCCCCTTTGCCACGACTCTTCATAGTTCTTTCGTACTCTAAGTTTTGAGCTGCACCTTTGTCTTCTTCTGCACACTTCCCTTGGGCTTTTGAGCCCTTCTCTGCATATCTATGCGCCTCCTTCGCAATCCAAGGTATTGCACAATGATCCTTTTACACTCTTGTGCCTTTTGCGCACTCATTACCATTGCATGTAACTCTTCCCGCAGTCTCTGTGTGCCTCCAATCTTCTAAGTTGAGTCAAACTCCTTTGTTGCACTCCCAAAATCCTACGCGCATTACTGTGCACTATTCTCCACACCTACTCTACTCCGCCAAACCTTCCACACACAACTGCGTGCCCACTTCTACTGCGCAATCCACGCGCACTACACTCTTGTTGATTCCCATTGGGAAAAGTGCTCTCACACTTCCACAAACTCCCTCTAGTTCTGATGGCTTCCTCTTCTTTCTCTACGTGCTCTCAAACCTTGCGTGCACCCACACAACCAAAAATTGTGTAGGATTGTTGTGGACCATGGATGCTCCTGCCTCAAGTTAGAACCATGAAGTGCAATTTTCTCATTAAGTCATTTCATGTCATCAAAATCAAAATGTATTACATACATACTAAATTACTGATACTATAGGTGCCAGGTGTGAATGCCAATGAAAAATACAAAATAGGGTAGATATTAGATACTAGAATCATAAATGGAAGAATCTCATACTTGTAGTTGTCAACCATCTTCCTCCATGTCAAAATCATCAAAATCGCCACTAGTGCCACTGCTCTCTCCTTAATCCCCCTCTATATCCAATCCAAGCTCTGCATCTGCTGGTGTGGAGGATAGCCCCCTTAAGAGGATCATCATCATCAAAAGTAACCAACTTACTAGTTCATTAAGATCCAAGTTGGCTAATGCCAACTCAATGGTGTTGTCCAAACCTAGGTCATCAAGAAATACATCCCACATCTTTGTCCTTCCCTTTAACCACTCATCCCTCATCCTAAAAATAAGGTGGAGGTTAGAGTGCACATACTCCATTGTCCCTGCTCTAGACCTATGTAACCACATTCGCTGAATCAGAAGGGAAAAAATCGAAGTTCGTGCCGAATTCCTCTCACAAGACAGAAAAAAAGCCTCATTCAAAATTGTGAATTAATTCACCATGGAAATCAAACATGAATTTTTTATGGAGTTCGTTGTAAAATTGCGAAAAATCCCTTAAAATCGTTCCAAAAAACTTGAAATTCGTTTGAGTTTTCACTTTTCGGATTTTATGGTTTCCATCTTCAACTCGTTGCAACTGTTAGTGTTTGCCGCCATTGGTGTCAGTGTTTGCAAGGTCAAACTCACCATCAACATTTGCAAGGTTGTGAGATTTGGAAACCAATCGACTGGTTTGGAGAGTTGTTGCCTCACCGTGCCACTCGTGACTCACCACTCGCCACAGTCACCACTGCCATAGGTTTGCGATTTCCATATTGTAACTTATTTATTTATTTATTTACTTTTTAATTAGTTATTAAAAATTTCACGTTTTATAATTATATTAAAAAATTGATCTTGTTAAGTTTTAAATTTTATTAAGCTTTAATATTTTAAAGTTTTAACTTTGAAGTTCTATAAAATCGTTCTTAATATATTCAATTTTACAATAATAAATTCGATGTATTTATATTTAAAATTTTATAAAATGTGTATAATATCTAAAATTTAATAATATATATATATATATATATAAATATATAATATATATATATATATAGATAAAATGTTATTTATAAAAAGATAATATATTATATCGTTAAATTATTTTCCATTTTTATATATTTAATTTTAATTTATATTTCTTATAGTCGAATTTAATCACGATTTTTAAAATTGATTTTTCTAGCACCGAATGTTTCACGAATTTAATCATTGGCGAATTCGAACACGAATTCGAATGCGGCAACTTAGCTTTAGAAGGGAATTCAAGTTTAAAATATGCAAATTTCCGTATGTGCTCCAATTCCTCTCACAACATAAGGATGGAATAACTTGATTGAGGACCCTCATGGCTCATTGCTGTATACTAGAGCATGCTGCCCCATTAGTTCCCCGCCAAGCATAGGGCTTCTTAACCCCTATCTCTAAGCACATCATAGCCTCCAAATCTTCCAGTGCCAACAATAAAACTCTACAAAGCCCTGCTCCACCTCATCAAGGGATGCCTTGCCTTGATATATCCTTATTAAATGCTACCTTCCTCCCTCTAAAATCTATCTGTCCATGTGAGGATGGAATCTACGTGAAGGCCCACCATTGAGCCACTCAAGACTGTAGTACTTGGGATTCAACGAGTGAGCCAGGTAATGCAAAGGTGTGCAATTCTTCTCCCACCTGGTGCTAAGAATATCTTGTATAGTGGTGAAAAAGATCTTTGTTAATGTCTCATACTCAAGGCACTCATTCTCTACAACGATATTCTTCACATTGCTCAATCATTGAGTCCCATCCCTCATAGACCTCTCCTAAGATGGGCTGATTTGGGTCTACAAACCGCAACAAAGAAATGATAGGCTCCATGATCTTAATAGTAAGATCTACCCTATCCTACCAAGCATCATCTAGCATTGTATCCTTGACCTTTTTTGAAGCAATTTGATCCGTCTTTCTCCAAAAAGACCAAAACTTTGAAATAACCATGGCCCCAAGAGCGGTCTTGACCTCCCTCAACCTCCTAAGCATGATGAATGAGGAGGCAAACCGAGTATCTGCAATCTTCAACAATGATAGATTTGTGTACTCTTTATAGATTGTGATGGTGGATATGGCATGCATCATTAATGAGAGTTCCCATCCATATCACATTTGAAGCAATAGATTTAAGTGCTAAATTCAAAGAATGAACAATGCAAGGTGTCCAAAATATTTGGGGATATTTAGTTTCCACAATCATGCCAACAACCTTGCAAATAGGTGCATTATCTGTGATAATTTGCACACAAGAATCAACACCTACATCTTCAATGAATTTAATGAACAACTCACCCATATATTGTGCATCCTTTTATTTTCCAAGAGCATCCACCACTTTCAAGAAGACTGGTCCATTCTGGGATGACACCATGAAATTGATAAGTGGATGGCATGTTACATCCGTCCATCCATCAAATACAATACTAACACCGGATGGGGGCCATGATGATTTAACAGGTGCTAGAATTTTATCCACCTCCTTTTCTATAACCAACAATGTGGTTCTAAGCTTCTCTGAATTAGGAGGCACATACCCAGTTGGAGCTCGTTCAACAAGAGCTCAACACATCTCAAAAAACAAAGGAGACTGTGCAACATTAAATGAAATGAAGTTGAGATCTGGACTGCACCGAAACATCCCCCCCCTTTCGTACCAGCCCTGAAACGTTTTAGGTATGGGTACGGGTATGGAAACGTTGTGGGTACATTGCGGGTATGTACC
This sequence comes from Taxus chinensis, assembly GCA_019776745.2. Taxonomy (NCBI): domain Eukaryota; kingdom Viridiplantae; phylum Streptophyta; class Pinopsida; order Cupressales; family Taxaceae; genus Taxus; species Taxus chinensis. The sequence goes on along the minus strand of CM034157.1, from coordinate 133,791,466 downwards.
CACAGGTCCCGGGTATGGATTTCTGTACCCGGGCCGTACTTGGGGCCTATGGGTACGTACCTGCAACGTACCCACTGGTAAATACGTTTTTTTTGCATGTAACTCAAAAAAATTAAAAAGTTAAACATTTTAACTTGAAAATAAAGCAACCTAAACCTAACCTAACCCTAAAAGATCCACCAAACACCTATTTATGCACCCAATCCCTCTACTTTATTCACACACATTGTTTGCTAATTTTGAGCTTGAGGGAGAGAAAGAGAGGTTGAAGGAGAAAGAGAGAGCTATGCATCACTGGAAGCTCCACTTCCAACTGATGGAGAACCAACAAAGATAGATGAATGTGAAGAGGGGGCAGGGGGGCAGCACCAAAACTCAGATTCTTCCTTTTCCTTTGACCTTTATGAGCTGCCCTTGATGGTTGAGCCATGATTTCTGTGGTATGAATGATGAAAACTGCTGTTGCTGGAGAAATGCCAAATGCGGTTGCTAAAATGCCTTCAAATCCCCCGGAAGCCCTTCAAACCCGAATATTCTCCTTCACCTGCACAATGAAATAGTTCAGCCTTTTCCCTATCCGATAATGTGCAAATGAAAAAAATTTAACCACTTTTTATAAATGCTAGATGCAGTTTTCGTTGGAGAGTGTCAGACACGCGGGACATTGCTAGGACACGTGTTTGAAATGTGTCAAGCATGTGACAGACACATCCTAACGTGTCCCATGTCCAATATGTTGGATACAGACATAGGGGCCTTGGGGGATGTGTCCTGTTTTCTAGATACACACATACACATACATGTATATGTACATATACATAGATGTATATATTATATGTATGTATATGTATATATATGTAACACACACATACATATACATGTATATGTATATATATGTACATGCGTGTGTGTGCTTCTTTTAATGTGCAAATTTTGAAAAATGCTCCAATTCGACCGAAGGCTGCCCTAATGTAATTTTGATTTTATTGCAAAAAAATGTTATTTCCCCCTAATGCTACTCACCGCCCCCTCCCCTCCCCCCCAAAGTTTTGCAAAAATATAAGCTCTTTAAAAATTACCTCCCTTGTTTAAAAAATGCCTCCTTTAAAATTGTGATAAAAAAAGTAGATAGGACGGGGTGCGGAGGAGGGTCGACCCCTTGATCTCTCCTCCCACAAAGTTTTGCAAAAATATAAGCTCTTTAAAAGGTACCTCCTTTGTTTAAAAAATGCCCTTTTTGAACAATGCCCCCTTCAAAATTTTGATCAAAAAAGTAGATAGGAGGGGGTGCGGCAGGTCGACCCCATGACATCTCCTCCCCAAGTGTCCTATCAAAATATGCTAGCAGCTTGGGTGTTTGAGCTTGTCAAATACCTATTGGAGGTAATTTGCTTTTATGGTTTAAACAACAAAAGTTTTGAAACTTTAAAAAAGAGAGGGAGAAGGAGGTCAGGGCGGCTTGAACCCGTGACCTATCTATTGCAAGTGTTTTGTTCACTGTGGGCTGGTCAGGAGAGCGAGCTCACCAGTTGAAATATGAGGTGAGCAAGTTTATATTTATGTTGTAAAAACCTTGCAAATGACTTTCAAAAAAATTACCTACTCTTGCCGAGCTCAGGTTCTAAGATAGCTCACTAGGGTTTGTGGTTGTTGACTCACATTAAGTTTTATCCTGTTGCGTTGCTTTGTGGTTTCTGCTTCTGGGTTGAGATGTTATGCTACTGCTGAAGAGGAGATCGGTGCAGGGTTCAGTATCTCCAACAGAAGATCTATGTTGACTGGTAGGATTTGGCTCGACTGAGTTGGGGGTTGCCAAAGCTGGGTTGAGCTTGAGCTGGTAGTGATGCTCTGGATTGCTGCTGATTCGGTTGGAGGTAGTTTGTTGCTGTTGCGAGGAGCCAAGTTGGATCTGAATCCGGAGTGTCGAAACCGACTAGCATGAGTAGATACAAATTAGGAGGCAGGTGGCGTGTCTTTCTCATGAATTGGAGACAGATCCAACTGAGGCACTAGTTGTTTGTTGCAGGTTTGCGACGAGCTGGGCCCTAGTTGAATCGGCTTGGGAGTGGGTTTGTCAGTGAAGTGAGCTAAGGTTTGAAGGTCCATGTCAATGGAGCAGGGATTAACTCGGCTTGGGCTGAGGCAGAGGTAAATGTAAGCGACATGGGTGGCTTCTAGGGGAGAAGACAGCTTAGGGTAGGGAGAGTAGGAGCTCGGGTAGCTTGCATGGGGGAGCTGGGGGGCGAGTTGGGTTGTGAAGGGGGCGAGTTGCCCTCCTAACATGCACCAAAACTACTGCAATGCAATGCAAACAGGTGCTGGGGTGGGGAGTGCCTAGGGGCTCCTACTCCAATGTATTCCAATAATCAGCAACCTGCAACAATCTTCAAGCAGCAAAACACAAACTGCAAACTCTTTCAATGCAACCCATTTTGTCTCCTCTCACAACTTGCAACTTGATCAGATCAGTGCAATTCTTGCTTTGATACCAAATCATAGAAAGAAGATTTTTAGAATGCACAATAAAGAAATCTGATCATTGTATTAGCAAAAATGAAGCTGCAATATTTATAGATATTGAACAGCTATTCACACTACAGTTACATCATCTGATCAGGTACACAAATAGTAAAAGTTAAAACACACCCCAAACAAAGTGACAGGATTACACAACAGTTAACTCCCCAGTCACATCTAAACTCAACTAGACTGAACTAATATTAACACCCTAAACAACACATTAACTAAAAGGCTTTATTGCAAGCTAATGATGAATTAACTAAGTAAGTTATCCTAATTCTATCATATTCGTCTACCCCCTTCACCATTAATAGAGTGCATTTTACAGGGAGATAAACGTCCACTAATACTAACCTCCACAAAAGATTTCTCAGCACTGTCTCTCAATATTTGTGCAAAAATTTGTATTCCCTCTCAAAGCCCTTGATGGTTTTCTCTCTCTTAGTGAATCGCAGTTTTCCCACACCCCTGTCAAACTTCACCATATTAATATTAACTAAGCAGTTGTTATGAACAGGCTGTGTCTTGCACTTAGCCTGTTACCGGCCGGCACTTAGCCTGTTACCACTCTCTACTGCAATCAATCTTCCTACCGAGGTCACTTAAGCCACTACCATGACCATCCGTCACACATCTGGCCATGGTAAAAAATCCAGAAAGACAACCAAAAAGTCATATAACTTCCCATGTTATCATGTTTGTGTAGCTATGGCAGAGATTTGAGGTTGAAGGGGGTTTATATAGCAAAAGTTTGTATCCTGGGCCATCACTCTTCGATAACCACTTCTGAGTTTGTTCTTGCCATGAGTTAACATTTTCAAGTCTGCCACATTCTCTCCCCACACACCCTATATGCTTATCATTAAAAGTCATAGAGGCAAGTTCATTCATGGAAGTGCTTGAGATACACATTGGACAAGCTCTCAGTTGCTCTAATCTGATCTTATGATGGTGTCATTTAAATGGAAGTGACTCCACATCTGATGTGATAGAAAATGTTATTAAATGATAGCCCCTTGCTTTTCTCTTTCCTGAATAAATTCCTTTCAGTGCTACCAGGATTTCTTGTTAAGGCTATCAAATATTCCCTGCCATCTAAAAATGAGCCTAGATCACTGTCGGCAGATACATTAGCGGAGGAATTTTTCAAATTTTTGGCTGGACTCCTTACATGGCAGAACAAAGCTTTTATAAAAATTGTCCTTTGGTTTGCGTGTATTTAACCAATGAATGAATTTTCAGATTTCCACACCTACAAAAGATCTGACATTATAGCCTCTGCCTGAGCAACAATAATTGATTGATTTCTTAAATTTTTAGAAAACCAAACTTTTGTTCTACATTTGTTGTCCTGGCCAATTTCTTCAGCAGCAGCAACATCAACAACAGGGTTGCCACTGTAAATACCACCTGTGTTTACCTTAATCCTTCCTAGTAGGTACGGAGTCCGTAATGGCCCAAAGCTCATATTGACAACTTTTCCAATACCACTATAAAGGATCACCCTTTCTAATACTTTTTAGGCTTTTTCATCATTAATTTCTAACTCAGTAAGCACTCACATATAGGGGGTGCACCATTTAGCTTAGGTTCCGTTTTGGCGAGAAGCTCTATCTGAGGGCTATAGTCTCCCAATATTTGCATAAGATCTGCATCCAGCCTATCTATTTTCACAGCTGGATTAATGCTTGAAACATACTCAACGAGTCAACAGGGCTTGAACCTGAGTCATCATTATGGAGTCACTCCTCCTTACCTCTAGACCATGGTCTTCTGGATAACCACCGTTGTAATGCTTAATGTGATTAGTTCAATGTCAGAAACTAGTTGTTGCTCTTGCACTTGGTAGTTTGTTAAAATTTAAGAAAATCATTCTAGGCACATAAAGATCTCTGTTAATTCTAATCTTTGTTTATTTTTTATAGTGCTCACTTGGAATGGAATTTGGATGGCCTGCTGGAGAAAGTGTGGGAATATTTGGATTTGACTCGAATATATACAAAGCCTAAGGGGCTTAATCCTGATTATGAAGATCCAGTCATTCTTTCATCAAAAAGGCGGACTGTTGAAGACTTCTGCACCCGAATTCATAAGGATATGTTAAAGCAGTTTAAGTAGTAAGTTTGATTACAACAGTTTCTTCCATTGGTTATTGTTTTGTATTCTTGTTCTATTGTCATTTATGGTTGATGATGCTAAAATTAAAAACCTCATATGTTTTTGACAGTGCTTTGGTATGGGGTTCCAGTGCGAAGCACAAACCACAAAGAGTTGGGAAGGTAACCTTTATTGCATCTTGACGGGAAGTTTCAATTATTTTGCACTGTAAACTAAACTTGCCATCTATATCACCAAATAATTTCTTTGAAAAAATAATAATTTTGGTCACTTTATTCTATAGGATCACGAATTGGAGGATGAAGATGTAGTGCAGATCATAAAGAAAATATAAAAGTGGGCATATTTTCTGCTTTGCAATTGTAAATTTGCCAAGGAAAGGAGTTTTAGCTCTCACATATACATGATCTGGAAGTGCTGCCGATGTTCATTAGTATTGATAGTCAGATTTTACTGGAGATTCTTCCATTGAGCATCTTCATGGATTACAAGTATTTAAAAGTTATAGAAGGAGAATGGCACCACAAATATTTATCTCAGATAAATATGCTATCATATTAGCAGTTTATGACATTGTATGGCATTTAGAAGTGTTCTTCGATTCATATGATAATTGTGGTCACATGGCCCTTGATTGGAAGGGGTCTGCAAAGATGTGTGCCCCTCTGATTTGTCTGTGAAAAGTCTCGTGGTCTCCACTTGTTTTTTTAGGCGCATGTTTTCTTTTACTCTATCTAAATGTTTCTGTATGGTGTTAGATTTGGAGCACAATGTAGACATTTCATGAACGTAATTGCTGTATAAGGAGGAAAAAAATAGAATTTTCTTTTTTGTCAGCATTTGCCATAGTTTGCAAGTTCTGCTCCAGACACGAGAATCTTTCATTTCTATGACTTCTATATGTTTTGGCTCTTTTTTATGTGCTAAACACAAAAGTTATCAATTCATTAAAATAAATTTGAAGATTCCCAAAGGAGCACATATTATATAAATCCAAACTGAGCTAACAACTGGCCTCGCCATGCTCAGGGTTCTTGTCTAAGCCTAATAATGTGAAATTCGGAGAGTCCCAGAGGAACACATATTATATAAATCCAAAGCGAGCTAACAGCTGGCCTCTCATCATATCTAAGCCTAATAATGTAAGTTAAGAAATATAGTAAAGAATACCAAATAGATACATTGGCTGGGATGTTTTCCATCATGGAATAACAGTTAGTTGTATATGTAATGGGCCCATCTCGTCTATGGTTTGGATCTTTTTATAAGCTAAACACAATAAGTCATATAATTCATTGAAATAAATTCCAAGATTCCCGGAGGAGCACACATTGTATAAATCCGTACCAAGTTAAGAACCTGCCTTTCTATGCTCGGGTTTCTTGCCTAAGCCTAGTAATGTAAGTGAAGAATAAAGTAAAGAATACCAACTGGATCCATTGGCATATATATGCCCTTTATCCAAAGTTAGCCATAATATGCTAAATCATAAGTTGATGTCTGTAATCCTAGCACCTTAGGAATTTAATTTTCCGAATAGGCTTGCTCGTTAGTTCCACTATTGGAATCCTTGGCTTTTGTGGAGATCAATTAAAACGCTGCCCCATTTATTTGCCATCCTATTTAGTTATTATTATTTTGATTGAAGGTTGGAAACAACCAAATTCTTTGAGGAAAGTCTGCATCCATTGGTATCACCATCGTATCTAATTCAATCTGAATGAGCCTTTTAGATACATTTGATTATTGATATACGTCAACATTGATTTTTCATTTCCTTTGGTCAATTTGATTAGACGAAGATTGGGATGTGCATGTCATATATCTTGTATTGCCAACTCTCTAACATGGGCGAACATTACTCATTTCATTTGCAGCTCTTGTAAATGTCCTAATGACTCTCTTCTTTGTCTTGATTACTAGATCGATTCTCCTTCAATTTCAATGCTTGATTTTTGGATCTAGGTTGCAACTTCACGATAAAGGTGTAACACTCTTCTACATTGTCAAAATCTCCACACAAACCCATGTAGTTTACTAGTTGATGCAAATAGTTCCATTTGCTTGAAACTTTCTTCAAAATCTCTTTTGTTCTCCTTGGCTTGTCACGTTGCTCCTATGTCATATATCTTGTATTGCCCGCTCTCTAATATGGGCGATCTTTGCTCATCATTGCATTTGCATCTCTTGTAAATGTCTTAATCACTCTCTTCTTTATTTTTATTACTAGATCAATTCTCCTTCAATTTCAATGCACAATTTTTAAATGTAGGTTGCAACTTCACAATAATGGTGTAACACTCTTTTGCATTGTCAAAATCTCCACACAAATCCATGTAGTTTACCAGTGGATGCAAATAGTCCCATTTGCTCGAAACTTTCTTCAAAATATCTTTTAATTTGCTTGTTACATTGCTCCTATTACATGATTTTAGGAGAAAGCTTCAAAACGATACCAATAAATTATGGAATGACGTAATATAATATGAATCTTCACTGCTACCATAGCCTCTTCCACCCTCATGGACATCTAGAGAACCTCCTAGCAAATTTTGTCGATAAAAGGGTCAGTGAGAAGAATCAGAGGTTGTGCCTCCAATTGAGAATGATGGAAGTGAAGAGGTTGTTCCTCAGTTTGTCTCAAGTTTGTATATAAATGAGGGTATTTTTGTGATTGGGAATCATAAGAGAAGGCAAGGGGACAAAACAATTCTCAAGTAGAGGTGTAGAAGAGGGTAGTTGTGGTTGATGCTAATGTTAAAGTATATGATCGGTGGTACTGATTTCCAAGTAATATTTGTGAAGAGAACAATTTTTTTTGTTGAGAAGGGGGATAGCAAGTTTGTCATTGGCTCTCTTCTACGTGCATTTCTTCTTCAAGGAGTTTCATATGTTGTATAAGTGCTATAGTCTGCAACAAAATGACCTCACACATCATGCCATGTATAAAATGGTATAAGCTTAGTTGATGAGCCCTCTCGAGGTGAGCAAAAACAATGATGCGACAATGGGAGGGGGGAAAGTTGTAATGGTGGTAAAAGTGTAATATCAAAATTAGGGTTAACCTAATTAAGATACATACTAAATACGTAAAGATTAAAATTTTAAAAAATAGTAACATATAGTAAGTAGATCCTAGAACATGTGTTGATAAATAACATATGTAAACAAGCTGTAGAAGCTAGATCAAGAGTTAGGGTTACGGTTGAGGAATATTTTCACCCAAAATAGTTTTTGTCGAAGTGACAATGATTTGGATATCGAGAAATGAGATGTGTAAAGTGTCATAAATGTGCTTGTCAAATCTAGAGAGAGAAAATTAAGTGCAGGGAAAGTTCGTTTGAATATGTCAAAAATGTTTAGGTGTTTTAGCACTTAGTGGCCGATAATAATTTTAATTGACATTTATTATTTTATTAATAGTATTAGTAATATTGTGGTTATCGTCATCTTAATCATCGTTCATCGTCACAATTGTCATCGTATTTAGTGTTGTTGTCATTTTTCATCATCATCCTCATCATTGTCATAATTTGAAAGATAGAGTATAATCATCATCATCATCATCATCATTATCATCTTCATTGTCATCATCAACATCATCATCCTCATCATTATTATCATCACTATCGCTCTCATCGCCATCGTTGTTGTCATCGTCGTCGTCGTCATTATCATCAATATTAATCTTACTACTGAAATTCATATTATTATTAGGATTTATAAAAAATGAAACAATATTATTATTAATGTCATATTAGTATTATTATATTATCAGTAATAGTAATAGGCATCATAAACGTAGTTCATTGGTATTCATCGTCATCATCGTCATTGTCTTTTTCATCATAGTGGTCTTCATATTTGTTCTCGTCATCATCATCAAAAATACTAATATTGATATTATTATTACAATTTATAAGAAATAAAAAATATTATTGCTATATGATTAAACTAAAATGTAAGATAATAGTCTAATCTAATGCAAGTTTACGATAAAAAAATGAATACTAAAATACTACAATAATACCCAAACAAGATAAGAAGGATATAATGAAACCCTAATGTGAAAAAAGGGTTAGAAGAGACTTAGATGATTTGCATAGGTTGTTGGATTGTGTCACAGTGGAGACCCGACTGAATAGAGATGGAGGACCATCGTACAAGAGTCCTGAAACTTAAAGATCTGACAGATTTGACAATATTGGGGTGTTTGGAGAAGGATAAAGGCACTCGAGTGCACCCTAATATGGTTTTTAGGCGCCTTGGTTTGCGTAGATGCTTATAAAACATCCCTCTGAGGTGTCACAAGAAGTTCACACTTGTTATCCTTTTGTTGCATGTATGTTTGCTATGAGATCATTGAGGTCACTGTAGACCTGCAATGAATGAATCACCTACAAAACCCAAAACAAATCATCAAATCCTAAAAAATAAAGTTGAAAATGAAGGGGTCAGACTATCCCCATCTACCAAAATAATGGGCTTATCACATAACACTGCACTACATCTCAGACCCAATTTACTTCTCTTTGTGTGTGTATGTGTGTGCGGAATTGTGCCCTAGGTTGCTCTTGTGCTAGTCACACTTGAAATAACGAGCAAGTAGCTAAATGTAGAATGCAATAAATATGTGCATGGAAAATAATAGAATCAACTCCTATGAAGTGTGATTTAGATGAACCATCGTTTGTCTCTTGTGGTAGAGCTAGATGGATGTAAATGGAGCTATAGATGTCTTTGATGGATGCAACCTTAGGTGGAGATAGTGGATGCTTAGTGTTTGGTCCCCTTATTATGATCACATAGCTTTATATTTATATCATTCCTTCGCTTGAATTTTATAATTAACCCCGAAAAGGATAACTACCAAAAATATAAGATGCTCAAATGGCTAGAAAGGACCCAGAAAATGTGACCAAAATAGAAAGATGACAAGGGCACCCAGAGGGATGGGGGCACCTAGTGCTAGTGTTCTGGTTGGTCGTTGGTGTCTAAAAATACAAATTTCGACTGTAAATTAGAATGAGAATAGTAAGAGTTGTATAGAATGAGAAGTTAATAATTAGAGCAAAATCATAAAGAAAATAAATATTCCCAAAGACATGAGTTAATCAGTACTTTTCTTACTTATGAATCATGTTAATAGTATTATGTGCTTGATATTATATAATTACCAAAAGTGCATGATTTTTTTTTCTACATTTTCACTTTATTTTGGTGACAAAAATGCTCAATAACATAAAGTAGATTGACATGCACACCTAATATATATGTAGATTGATGTATAAAGTGTGGAGTGATAAAAAGATGGATCGTGAAGACTAAAGATGAAACAGTGTAAAAGGTGATGAAAATGAACCTAGGGTGGAAATGCGTGTGTATATGCAAATGTATGTGTTGTGTACCTATTGTTTTAATCATGTTGATGTTTTTTATGTATATTGTTTGCTTCCCATACAAGTTGATTTGAAAAAGAGAAGATGATCAAGTAGTCAAATATGCATGTATATGTAAAAGTGTGTAAACAACGTGTAAGTAAAGTATGTAAAAATTGTTGAAAATGTGAAAAAGGAATGTGTGCACTTGATCTGTGATGAGAAAAAGGGTGTAGAAAGGATATTATATATGATGTCAATGCGCACAAGATTTTCAGGAGATCTCACACCATTGGCTGAAGAAGTGTAGGGAGGAAAGTATTTTTTATCCTCCAACCTTTAATTGCTTCCCAAAACTAAAGAGACCTCTTGCAATGTCTTGTTTTTTGGCCGATCTGACACCATGACAGACATATTATAGAGAGGAAGGTCTTGTGTTATCCTCTAACCTTTAACTGCTCCCTAGAAAAAAAACACCACTACAGATGATGTGTACTAACGCATGTTCTAAAGACAACCCGCCCTATAAAATCCACAGTTGGATGAGTTATGTACACTATGTTTAACATAATTTGTTTGTAATGACCCCCTGGTTATAGGTGCTCTAGGAAAGGCATCGTTCTACCAAGGACCCAAGTATGATTTTGATCCCTGAAATTTGACATACTGGTATTGTGATGTGTTGTGTACTGTGTGTAGACTATTATATGGGGTGACTGATTCACCCAAATGATTCCCCCTCTTTGGGGAGGCATGCGTCGTCGTTGTAGGAGTATGCGTCCTAGAAGAGGAATGAATGTTGTAGTGAACTATGCCCTACACGGGGAGGGGATTTTCTTGGTAGAAACTAAGGCACATGAAAACAAGTGGCTAGGAAACAAGTTTTAGTATGAATAAACATGCATGTAGAAAAAAATCATAAGCTACAGAGGTAATGTGTAAGCTAGGATGCAAGTTAACATGCATGAAGACAATGTAGACCATGAAAAGTGGGTTACAAACACGGGACACCACTCATGGTGTCACAAGACAACGAAGGCTGTAATGGCTGCAAACAGACAAGTGTGCACACAAGACAAAGGGAAAATCCCACATACAGTGGAAAACAATGACAAACAAGTACAAACAATGTAACAGATAACCATGGAAACAAGTAGCCCTGCATAACAAATTTTGTACATGAATCAACTATTAGCATGTTAGAAAGATAAAATGTATGTCAAAGCATGTATAAATCGATAGAGGGTGGTATGAACAAAAATGGAATAATATCACTTGTACTGTACGAAAGTGGATGCTGCTAGGAGCCATTGTGGGACAAGTGATAGGTATTGCGCTAAACATCCATGTTGCATGTAATGTCCTTGTAGAATTTGTTATCACAAGTAGAAAATAAATTAAATGTGCATGTGTGCATGATAAATATAATGACATACAAGATATATATCTAGCATGTGTAGTAAGATGTACATGTAAAAGCATAAGTTAAAAAAAGTAAATGTAACCAATATATGCAATATGATCTAGATGGATGGAATTGAATGCAAAGTGAATGATAGGAGTCACGTACCCCTGAGTGGATGAAATTGTATGCAGTGAGGTTTATTTATTATGCCCCCTCAATAGTCAATAATGAACTATAAACAAGAGTGCGTCGTTGGGAAATGGTTAGAATGATGTGTTATGTGTAGTGTGATGTGATAAATGTGTAGTGATTATATGTGACATATAGATGAGGTGTAAGAATGTGCGATGATTTAGCCTTAATTGTATATCAGGACAAGATAATGGAAGAAAGTGATGATTTATCCTGAAGCGTATGTAACTAAAGGATGCTACAAAAGTGATGATGTAGCCTATAACATATATCACTAATCTAGGAATTCCACATGGGATAAAGATTGACTGGTTGAATGTGTGAGTGTGATGATGTCCATTTGATTTATATACCCTCAACAGTCCAGTATGGACCGTGAGACTAGAGCTGCATCCCATGGAATCAAAAAATATTTGTAATGAGTGTAGCGCTTAAAAGTAGATGTGTAAAATGCGTAATATGTGTAATAGATATGATAAATTGTTATGTGATGTGTGATTTCCAGTATGTAATGTAGGATGTCTATACAAGATGCATAGATGATATAAGATGTGTTACTAGATGTATGTAGGACATAAGATATAGGATTTATATATGTAATATGTGTGAACCTCTAAGTTTGATGTGCAGTGTCTATTGTGCACTATGTTAGGTTCATGTGTATATGATTCCCTAAATAGTCAAGTGTAAATCAAAGCACAAGAGTGCATCATCGGGAAGGTAAGCTGACAAGAGTCACCTACCATATATTAAGAGATCGTGGAGTGATTGAAGTATCCTGACCATTAGTAGGAGTAGTTTCTTTGAAAAAAATGATTGGTTGTTGTAGTGGTGATTGGGGAGGGACCTTACACGATGGTGGCTTATTTGATAACGATGTAGAAGACTTGAGCGGAGGCCAAGTTAAAATGAGTTTTAGAGGAGGTGTCTTAGATTGAATTGGTAATATTGTAGATGACTTAGTAGGAGAAGGTGAAGGAGAACAAACCTTGAGAGTTGATTTATTATTTTTAATTGGTAATGCCACAAATAACTTGAGTGGAGGAGTGAGACTAATTTTGAGAGGCGGGTTCTTAGTTTGAGTGGATTGAATAGGCAGCACTTGACTGATCGAAGAAGGCACATTAGAAGTAGTGGCATGATGCACATTGGATATAGAAGGATAAAATTTAGGTGTCAATTTGGATGTAGCATTTGTAGATGGGCGTGTAGTGTAACATACTGTTGCGTGGAAAATTAGATAAATCCTTGATGTTCAAGATGCTTTATTCATCCTTGTAAATCATAAAAATAATTTTCATTATTTCCAACGATTCAATGATAATTGCAATGTGGGTGACCTTGATAATTTGCAAGTCAATGAGGAGGATAACATTGAGTAGATGACCAAGTGATCAATTGACGATTAAGAATTTGAGTAAGAATGTCATGTTCCTTAGCATTGTGATCAAAGGTGGGAGGCTCTGGTAATGTTATGATTTGAGGCTCACTGATATAAGCACACATAGAAGACATAGAATGAAGAAGGGATGCAGAAGGAGAACAAACATGATCCTGAGAAGCATCCTGAAGATGTTGGATTTCATAGCCTGAAATTTGTCTTGAAATAAATAATGTAAATCTAGAATTGAGTCCAACATGGATTGATCAGATATCGGATCACTAACACCAAGGTCATCAGATAGACGATCTAAAATAACGCTTGTTGCGGCAGCATATCTCTAGAGAGATACATGGTATCTAGGGATTTTTTCAGAACAACTTGGATATTAAGATGCATTTGAATTAAATCATAGAAGGAAATTTGAGGGATTATAGGAGCAATGATAGAGAAGATTATATGCCAAAGAAGGAACCGAAAGACCGATCACGAGTGAGGTTCACCAAAATGATTAAGCTAAAATGTAAAATAATATCCTAATCTAATGCAAGTTTGTAGTAAATAAATAAATACTCAAATACTCAAATAATACACAAGCAAACTAAGCAATGAAATAATGAAACTCTAATGTGTAAAGAGGGTTAGAAGAGGCTTAGCTTATTCGCATTGGTTGTTGGAATTTGTCACACTGGAGACTGGATGAATAGAGATGGAGGAGCTTCACACATGAGCCTTGAAACTTGTAGATGTGGCAGATATGACTAGATTGGGGTGCTTGGAGATGGATAGGGGTGCTCAATCTTCCCAGTTTGGTTTTTGGGCTTCTTAGTCAACATAGATGCTCAGAAAACCTCCTCTGAGGTGTTGCAATAGTTTTACACTTATTCACCTTTTATCGCGTGTATGATGTTGTGAGATCGCCAAGGTCGCTGTAAACATTCAATGAATGAATCACCTATAAAACCTTAAATAAAACATCAAACCCTAAAAAAGAAAGATGTAAATGAAGGGGTCAGATTGTCCTTAGCAGACAAAATAATAGACTTATCACTGAGTGCTACACTACATCTAAGATCCCAATTAGTTCCCTACGTTGCTCTTGTGTCATTCCTATAACACCCTCTAAAAGCTCCCACTTGAGACCCAAGAAACAACCTAGGTTTAGTTTGTCAAATTATGGAATAATTTTAAAAGTTCCTAGGCTTCATAATATGGTAGTCACAAACAAGATTCAAGGAGTCCCATCACAACGAATATAAAATTCACAATGTCTAAAACATAGGGTTAAAATAATAATTTAAAATAAAAAGGAAATTTCTCACTGATGACCGGATTATAAGTTTCAACCTTTTTTCCTAAAACGCAATCAAAACTTCCTAGAAACATAGGGATATAAGAAAGTCCTTCTAACTCCTCGTATTTCTCAAGTTATGGGTCGGTGGGACTTGGGAGGAAAGTTTTCCCAAGAGTGGGCCTACAGGCCGCAAGAAGGAATGAGAAAGGGCGGGGCGCAAAAGGATGAACTTTCCAAATTTCCACTTTTATGAATAGATTATTTTTGAAGCCAAATGAAGTAAAAACTTCAGGAGGCCATAAATTTTTATAGGGAACTCGATTTTTGGTAAACGATGACTTTATGGAAAAATCTCGACGTCCTCTTTTCATGTAACAACCTTAAAAATTTAATTTGGATAAATTTTTAAGGTTCGATTTAGAGAAAAATATTTTTTTGGCACTAAAACAGAGTGAACTGGTATTTTTAACTTATAATATTTGTTCTAATCCTATATTCTTTCTTTCTCAACATGTCGAACAGATACATGGAGGATTGCACTTGGGTAAATTTAGGATGGATTGCAAGGGTTAAATTTGTTTCCAATATCAATTCAAAATTTCACAATTTGATAATAAAAGCGACTATGAAAAGGTTTGAGCCCGATTTTGAAAGGTTCTATGAAAATTTCTGAAGTGGTAAGGTCTATTTGGGATCCTTTTGATCATATTAAGTTCAATTTAATGTTTTATTTTAGTGTTCATTGTTACAGGGGTCATTCTGTACATTTTGAATACAATATTTGCCAGTTTTCCTTAAAATTCTCTAACAGAGCTCTACAACTTCAAATTCGAATTGATCCATTTACATTTACCAAAAATAAAATTATGAATTCATTCTAATCCAATCACTACAATGTTCTATTTCCTTCAATCAAAAGGTAGAAACAAGAATGCAATTTCTATTTCTTTCAAAAACGTGTTTTTCAAACACAGAGGTTGCAGTAATTCTGATTACACTTTCCACATTTGAACAGAGAGTTGCACAATATTTTCAAAATGCAGAGTTTTAAACAATAGTAACTTATTTTTGTAAAGGTAACACAACATATATTCAGTTCAAATGATTTCTTTTACAACTTCTCTTTTCAATGATCAATACAATTTACAAAGAAATAAATCTCTCTTTACATTCCTTTTTACAGTACAAAATAAAGGGTATATCTCTTTCACAGTCAAAGGCCATTTCATTTCCAAAGCATAGTAACTTTTAAGCACAATATATTACATTGTCATCCACTTCTAGTGGAATATGATTTTACAAATAGAAATCTCACAAGGGACTGTCAAAACTGTCTTCTTTCTTAGTTCCAAAACAGCAGTAGAAATTTCCATCATTTTCCAATTTGATCACAACAGAACATGGGGAAAGGCAACGCTCTCCACCCAGCCAACACATCCAATGAAAATTAGAATTCATCCTTCTTCATTATCCCCCGAGCCCCAACCACATTACAATAAGAAATGTGACTCAATTTATGGCAACAACAGGCTTCCACAACACAAGGGCAATCTTTCACATGAAATTTTCATATTTAAAACACAATCCAAAACAAAACAACAGTTTTAGCAACAAGATAAAAACACAAACAATACTCAGGCTTCATCAAGCAAGCCAAAGGAGCAAGAAACTATGGGGGATGTTGTTTATGCCTCCCAAGGGGAAATGGGTATCACCACCTAAGAACAAACCGCAATTAAAACATACAACTTGACTTACAAAAATGCATAATGAAAGTATAAATTTAACTCTCCAATCATAGGTAAGGTTGGTATATAAATTTAAGAGGTGTGGGACAAGTTTAATTTGTCCCACAAGCCTCCAAAATCAGCCTCCAAGGAAAAATTTGAATTTCAAAGAAGGTGGAGTGTTTCATACTCCAAAATCAACTTACATATCTCCTACACATCACTTACATTTTTTTTAAAACACTTTAATTCTAGGTCAACAACTCTAATAATTACTTTCTTATGACCCAATTTGATTAATTAATTAATTTTAACAATATGATTACTCACATTATTTACTACCATTTAATTAAATAAAAAAGGGAAAATACATCACTTTTAAAACACATACTAAGTTAAACAAAGGAACCAAATAAAATAAATACACAAAGTCCCCTTAGTCACAATCGAAGGTGATGCCCCCCATGAGAATCCTGTAGTGCCCACTTTCCTTTGACACCTTTTGATACTAATCATGACATTGTTGACTATATTGTGGACATTATTATAGTTTTGATTTAGTCGGATGTTAGATATTCGATCATGGATTATTGTTGACTTTGATTCTTATATGATGCGTGAATGATTATTAGAGACATTTTTTTATATGATGATGTTGATATACTATTTGACATGGTTATATTATAGATGTTGTTCGGACTTGTGATATTTGGATATTTTGAGTAGACCTAGAAAATGAAAATTGAATTAAAATTGATGATGATATAGTTGTGGATGAAATTGTAAGTGATATTGTTGATTGTCTTGATGATTATTGTGATTCACATATATATTGATGATCTTGAAAATTATAATTATATTCATTTGGATGTTCTGATATGGCCACGAGGCCAAAGGAGGTATTTGTATTTTGCAGGTTTAAAATATCACAACAAACATCGGGGGATTGGAGACCAACCACTTTGGAATTCTAGATGAATTCAACAAGGTCACCATGGCAACTGTATTTGTTTGTGTGTGTTTGTTTTTGTTAGGGATTCCCATGGGGGGATCACCTTTAAATGTGACCAAGGGATTTTATGTATTTATTTTATTTGGTCCCTTTTTGTTTAATGTTTGCATGTGTTTTATTGTGGTGCCTTACCCCTTTCATTATTTATTTTAATGTGTGTGTTATATTGTGAGTAATCATGTTGTTAAGTTAATTAATAAAAATATGTCATAAGAAAGTAATTAATAGAGTTATTGGCCTTGAATTAAAAGGTGGTAAGTAATGTGTAAGAGACATGTAAGTTGTTTTGGAGTATGAAACACTCCACCTTCTTGGAAACTCGAATTTTTCCTTGGAGGCTGATTTTGAGGCTTGTGGGACAAGTTAAACTTGTCCCACACCTCTTAAATTTATTTACCAACCTTACCTATGGTTGGAGAGTTAATGTTAGACCTTCTTTATGCATTTTTGTAAGTCAAGTTGCATGTTTTAATTGCACTTTTTTCATGTTTTTAATTTCATTCCTTATGGGGTGTGGGCTTGTTTGAGTGTGTAAGTAAAATTGTCATATTATTCACCCACCTATTGATTATGCATTGGAGAATGAAGTTGACTTTTGTGTTGGAGTTGAGGATGTGTGAAGTGGCATCCTACATGGATCCACCTCATCCTCTTCTCTTCCCTCTTCTATAATTAAATTTCTTTAGCTTGTTTTTGGGTTGCTTCACTTTTATCACTTCATTTTGGGAGACTTCTTTTGGTTTTGGAGAGCTCTTACTTTCGTAGAAGATTGGAGATTGTTGCATGCTTGTGGATTGTTGATCTGGATTGTTTGCATTGGAAAGCTTGTTGTTTTGAACTTGGAACAAACTCCATCATGGAGAGGTAGGAGCTTGGCTCTTGAAATGCTCTCTTTTTTTTATGCATATGTAAATGGTTGAATGTTGGAATGTGTTATTTTATTTGTGGGTTGGTTGGGTAGATGGCTTAGGGATGGTGTAGGAGAAGACTATGGGGTACTCTTGAGGGAGGCATAAGTGTTTTGGGGAGGTATAAGTGTGGAGGGAGTTGGGATTTGGGTTCCACCTTGTAAAAAGAAATAGCTTGCATTTCTTTACTCGTTATGGGGTGCCATAAGAGGTTGGGGAGGCATAAGGAAATGTGAGGAATAAGGGGTACTTGGGGGAGGCATAAGGGTATGTCAGGTTTGAAATTCTATGTATTTTGGTGGTTTGTTCTCAGGTGGTGATACCCATTTCCCCTTTGGGAGGCATAAGTAGCATCACCTATAGTTTCTTGCTCCTTTGGCTTGCATGATGAAGCCTGAGTTTTGTTTGATGTCTGTCATGTGGTTGTAAAACTGTTGTTCTGTTTTGGAATGTGTTTTTAATGTGAAAATTACATGTGAAATATTTTCTGTGTTTGTGGAAGCCTGTTGTTGCCATGAGTTGAAACACATTTCTTATTGCATTGTGGTTGGGGCTCAGGGGCCAATGAAGAAGGATGGCTTCTCCTTTCATTGGATGTCTTGGTTGGGTGGAGAGCGTTGCCTTTCCCCTGCCTTTGTTGTGATCAAATTGAAATAAATGGAGGATCTTCATGTTGCTGTTCTGGAGCAAAGGAAAAGATAGTTTTGACAGTCCTTGTGAGAGATTTCCTTTGTAAAACATTTTTTCCCACTTCAAGTGGATGACTTGTAATATTATTTGTGATGGATAGTTATTCTGTTTTGGAAATGAAATCCCATGTTTAAATGAGAAAGAGATATGCACTGAAATCTGTCTTTGAGTGTGAAAGAAACGTGAAAGTGTATTTGAATGAAAGGAAAAGAGAAAAGAGTTGTAAATTGTATTTTGAATTATTAAAAGTTGTATTATTTTTCACAAATGGAGTTACTGTTGTTTAAAATCTGTGTTGAAATATTTGAGGAAACTTCTGTTTGGAAAGAAAGAAATACGTATGAAGAAAATACATTACTCTATTTTGTTGAAATGCATGATTTGAAAAATAGAAGTTGCATCTTTTGCTTTACATTTTGATTGAAGAAAGATAACTATTTAAAACTAGAATGGAATGAATTTAATGTTTTTATAGGATGGTAAAAGAAATAGATTAATCTCTGAATTTGAATGTATAGAACTTCATTTTTTTATTTCACTGTAAACTCTGCACATTATTTTATTAAAAATGTACAGAACGACCCTGCAACCTTGGAAAATAAAATAAAATGATTAAATTGAGGTTACATGATTAAAATGACCCCAAACAAACTAAACCACTTAAGAAATTTTAAGGAAACCTTTCAAATCAAACAAAGGCAAAACTGTAGTCGTTTTGCTATCGATGGATGGAAATTTCGAATTGATCTTCAATCAAAAAATTATACCTTGAAATCCATCCTAAATTCCTCTAAGAGAAACCCTCCATGTCTGTTTGGCATGTTGAGAAAGGAAGGAGGTCGAATTGAACAAAATTTTATAAGTCAAATGTTACCAGTTTTCATTTTATAAGCCTGCAGAGCGTTTTTCTCAAAATTGACCCTTAAAAATTTATCCAAATTAAATTCTTAAGGTTGCTGTGCAAAGAGGACGTCGAGAGATTTTTGAAAAGTCCTTGTTTGTCAAAAATCTGAGCTCCCTAGAAAAATTATGGCCTTCTGAAGTTCGCAGAAAAGACAGAAAATGCGTGTGCGCCATTGCACACGCGCCTTGCACCTCTAGTGCACACCCATGCGTCTTGCCCATCTTGTGTGCCCTTGTGCACCCATATTGCATTACAAGAAAAATGAACCTATTACGCACCCTGTCTTGCACGCCCGAGAGAAAATGAGTCTCTCTCGTGCACCCCGTCTTGCAGCCCGAGAAGAAAATGAGTCTCTTCTCATGCCCGTCTTGCGTGCCCAAGAGAAGAATGAGTCTCTCCTCGCCCTCTTTGTGCGCCCAGAGAGAAAATAGTTTCTTTCCGCACCTCTCTTCCACACCCGAGGAAATTTCTTCTGCGTGCCCCATAAGAAGATAATCTATCTGCGCTAAGGATGAGTTTCTCTCTCTTAGTGTTTTGTAGGATGTTTCGACATCCATTGTAATGGAATCTAGAATTTTTTTGGGAACACTTTAAACAAAAAAAAAAAAATTATTCATTAACTTTTCCTAACTAAACCTAGGTTGTTCTTGGTCTCGAGTGGGATGTTTTAGATGGGCGTTACACTTGGTATCAGAGCCGTGGGTTCAAAATCTTGGACCCTTGGGCACACTAGAAAACTTGAGACATGAAATTTAAACCTAGTACAATATTAAACCTAGCAAACTTTCAAATCTAGAAAACAACTTTGTTTGAAATTGCATAATTAGTGAACATGGAAAACTAAATAAAACCTAGAAAATGAACTAACTCTCGCCTTGGTCTGTGCAGGAGGCACGGACAAGACGAGGGGTCATTTCACATAGATCTAAATATACCTCCTCCAGATCATGTTGTAGCAGCTATCTTACCACAGATTTTACAGACACTTCAGGATGTTAATGTCGCTCTACGCAGAGGGACCGTAGGAGCACATTTAGTCAGACATGATAGGGTGACATCCATTGAGGCTCATGCATCTCCTCGGCATAGCGAGGAGCATAGAGGAGAGAACTCCCACGTGGAGTTAGTTAGAGTAGAGTTTTCCACAGAGGGGGCAGGGAGACCGGGTTTCAGGACACAGAGATAGGTCTCAGAGCCCTAGGCTTAGAGATGAGCATGCAGGGAGGCCTAGGGGTCATCAAACTATAGCTTCAGACCACATCAGGGAGATCCTGAAGCTACGGCCATCACATTATTCTAGGTGACGTAGGTGGATTTCAGGTAGAGGCCTGGTTGGTGAGCTTGAGCGGATGCTTCAAGCTCTGCCCTTGTTCTAGCAACACGAAAGCTCATGTTGCAATCCATCTACTGAGAGATGGAGCAGGTGTCTAGTGGAGGACAGAGGAGCAGAAGCTCCATGTTGATTCTGAGACAGTTACCTGGGAGCTCTTTGAGGAGTGTTTCAGGAGTAGATATTTGTCACGGAGGTTCATACAACAGAGGATAGATGAGTTTCATGACCTCTTATAGGCATCTCTTATAGTGGCTGAGTATGAGAGAAGATTTATGGATTTACTCCAGTATGTTGATTACATGCAGGATAAGCAGGTACATATCCACATGTTCATTTGGGGCCTGGATCTTGACATTAGAGGTGCAGTTCATTTCCATTGTCCACAGACATTAGTTGAGGCCATTGAGAAGGCCTATATAGCAGAGGAGACTTGGGAAAGACCCAACAGGCTAGAGACCGAGTCTGAAGCCGTATACAGCAGATGCAGGACAATAGATATAGGGGGTCAGTACCTCCTCCTCATGGTGGACATGGTTCAACACATTCATCTTGTAGACCACAGCAATAGTCAGTCCCACCTTATAGACCTCCACAAATATTTGATGCACACAGAGGTCAGAGTATGGGGCCTCCTCCTAGGGGTCCTATTAGGACACAGGGTGCCCAGAGGGCTCAGTCAGCAGGAGCTCACCAGCAGAGACCTCAGTAGTCCATAGCCGGATCATCAGGATCCACACCACATACCTCCAGAGTACCGGCTCCGGACTTGCTACACATGGGAGAGGATCAGGCGGTTGTTTTGGTTGCGGTGTTGATGGACATTTTTGGAGAGATTTCCCTCAAAACCCTCTTAACAAGGGTAAGACACAGATCTCAGAGCCTACCATTAGTGACATGGGATGCAGTCATCAAATCTATGAAGTGGTTGAGAACCACAGGCTGAGCATCAGAGTACAGTTATTGAGACCACAGGTAGCATTGGTGGTATTCCTACCTCTATTTTGTTTGATTTTGGTTCTTCAGATTCTTTTATTGCACCATCTTTAGTAGAGTGATGCAGGCTGGTGGCAGTTAGGCAGGGTCTTAGTTGGGACATTGAGATGGCTTTGGGAGCCAAGATCTCAGTGGACTCCTTAGTTAAGGAGTGTGTAGTGGATTTGGGACCTTTCACCACTACCTCAGATCTTCGTATCCTTCCTTTGGGCTCGTATGGAGTCATCTTGGGTATGGATTGGTTGTCTGCACACAGGGCCAGGATGGATTGTTACCATAAGACTATATCTTATGCAGATGATCTAGGAGTTGAGTCAGTGATCTTAGGGGTCAGGAGACCTATTTCCATTCGCACCATCTCCACTATGCAACTTAAGCGGTGTGTGTGACGGGGTTGTCAGATGTATGTTGTCACAGTCAGTGACAGATCTGAGGATGGGTCTAGTGGACCATCACTAGATGACCATCCCATTTTGAGAGAGTTTTCAGATGTCTTTCCAGGGGAGCTACCAGGGTTACCACCCCCACGTGAGATTGATTTTCATATAGACCTAGTTCTTGGAGCAGAGCCTTTCTCACGAGCACCTTATTGGATGACCACACTAGAGCTCTGTGAGCTCAAGTTGTAGCTTGAGGGCCTTTTGGAGAAAGGCCTAATCCATCCTAGTGTATCCCCTTGGGGTGCACCGGTGATTTTTGTGAAGAAGAAGGATGGATCCTTGTGGTTGTGTATTGATTACCGCCAGCTGAACAAGGTAACGATCAAGAATCGTTATCCCCTTCCACACATAGATGATTTGTTTGATCAGATGAAGGGAGCCACAGTTTTCTCTAAGATTGATCTTAAGTCAGGCTACCATCAGCTGAGGATTACGGAGGTGGATATTCATAAGACCACCTTTCGTATGAGATATTGGGCACTATGAGTTCACAGTGGTGCCTTTTGGTTTGACAAATGCCCACAGTGTTTATGAGTTTGATGAATGGGGTATTCAGGAATTTCTTAGATCGCTTCGTGCTCATCTTCCTTGATGACATTTTGATTTACTCACGTACGCGTGAGGAGCATGAAGGGCACCTTCACCAGGTTCTTCAGTGTCTTCGTGAGCAGCAACTTTACGGGAACTTGGAGAAGTGTGCATTCTTTCAGACAGAGGTACAATATTTGGGTCACATCATTTCTAGGGAAGGTATCACAGTCGATCCTTCTAAGATTCGAGCTATTATGGATTGGCCAGCACCCACTACTGTGATAGAGGTGCGCAGCTTCATGGGGTTAGCAGGTTATTATAAGATATTTGTTCAGGAATTCTCTAGGATTGCGCACCCCATCACATCTCTTCAGCAGAAAGGGAAGAAGTTTGTTTGGTCAGATAGATGTGAGCAGGCGTTCAGGACAATGAAGGAGTGCCTCACGCCAACACCCATTCTTTCAGTGTCGGATCCACAGGGTGAGTTTTTCGTATGCATGGATGCTTCTTTGGTAGGACTTGGAGGTGTGTTGATGCAGGAGGGAAGAGTAGTGGCTTTTGAGTCTCACAAACTCAAGGATTATGAGCTTAATTATCCAACTCATGATCTTGAGCTTGCGGTAGTTGTGCACGCCTTGGTTTGATGGAGACACTTTCTTCTTGGTCAGAGATTCACACTCAGGACAGATCACTTGAGTCTTCGCCATCTCTTCACGCAGCCCAATCTCAACGCTCATCAACAGCGTTGGATGGAGTTTATTTGTGAGTATGATATGGAGATAGAGCATGTAAAGGGAAAGGATAATGTGGTTGCAGACACTATCAGTAGACGGAGACATGTGGTTATGGCCACTTTAGTGGGCACAGATTTGTCGGAGCAGGATTCTACAGCAGCTTCCTCTTGACAGCTTCTACATTGCAGCTAGAGCAGAGATCGAGTCCCACAGACCCCTTGAAGGGAAGTTTGATGGTTTCTCATTAGAGGCAGATGGAATTCTCAAGCACAGAGGTCAGATTTATGTTCCTAGTGATGGAGGCTTGAGGTAGGACATCTTGACAGAGGCACATCATGCACCCTATTCAGCCCATCCCAGGGTGAAGAAGATGCACGCTACCTTGAGACAGTTGTATCACTGGAGAGGACTTCATAGAGATGTGGCTCAGTTTGTGTCACGCTGTTTAGAGTGCCAAAAAGTGAAGGCTGAGCATCAGCATCCAGCTGGCCTTCTCTTTCCTCGTGCTATACCAGAATGGAAGTGGGACACCATTTCCATGGACTTCATTGTTGGGCTACGATGTCGAGATATCACCACGACGCCATCATGGTCACGGTGGATAAATTGACAAAAGTGGCTCACTTTTCTCTGGTGAAGACCACTTATACATCTAGTGCAGTGGCACGAGTTTACTTGGATGAGATTGTCAGGTTACACGGGATTCCGACAGAAAGATTATTTGTGACCACGATCCTTTGTATACTTCCCATTTTTGGACTACCATGCAGCATGCCCTCAAGATGAAGATCAATTTCAGCACAACATATCACCCTGAGACAGATAGACAGACGGAGTGGGTGAATCATATTTTAGAGGATATGCTCAGGATGTATGTTATGGATCATCAGTCGAGATGGGAGGAGTACCTGTACTTAGTGGAGTTTTCCTACAATAATAGTTTTCAGAGTTCTATAAGCATGGCTCCTTTTCAGGATTTGTATGGCAGAGAGTGCAGGACACCTTTTAACTGGGACAGGCTAGAGGACAAGGTTTCTCTTGGACCAACTTTGTTACAAGATATGGAGCAGCATGTGGTTTTGATCAGACAGAGACTGCAGGAGGCACAGGACAGGAAGAAGAAGTATGCAGATCAGCATAGGACTGACCGTAGTTTTGATGTGGGCATGAAGGTGTTCCTTCGTGTCAGACCACATAAGAGCCCTATCCGTTATGGAAAAGGTTCTAAGTTAGCTCCTAGATTCATTGGTCCTTTTGAGATCTTGGAGCGTATCGGCCCTTTGGCCTACCATCTAGCGTTGCCACCTAGCTTGTCTCGTGTACATGATGTGTTTCATGTTTTAGTTCTTAGGAGATATATTGCAAATCCTTCTCATGTGCTAGATTGGACCTCATTGCAGGTGTAGGATCAGGGGCAGGTGACAGTGGAGCCCATTCACATTATAGATCATAAGACCTTGGGCCTTCGAGGTAGAGATATTGATCAGGTGCGAGTGCAGTGGGATAGATATGATGAGACTACCACTACTTAGGAGAATGCTACATTGTTACAAGTTCAGTTTCCCCATCTATTCTAGTAACTTCCAGGAGGAAGTTGAGTCTAAGGGGAGGGGGATGTAGTGCCCACTTCCCTTTGACACCTTTTGACACTGATCATTGTACTGTTGACTATATCATGGACATTGTTATAGTTTTGATTTAGTCAATGTTATGTTTGATCATGGATTATTGTTGACTTTGATTCTTATATGATGAGTGATTATTATTAGAGACATGTTTTTATATGTTGAGGTTGGTATACTATTTGACAGAGTTGTATTATGGATGTTGTTCGGACTTGTGATATTTAGATATTTTGTGTAGACCTAGAAAATGAGAATTGAATTAAAATTGATGATGATATAGTTGTGGATGAAATTGTAAGTGATACTGTTGATTGTCTTGATGATTATTGTGATTCACATATATATTGATGATCTTGAAAATTATAATTATATTCATTTGGATGTTCTGATATGGCCACGAGGCTGAAGGAGGTATTTTTATTTTACAGGTTTAAAATATCACAACAAACATCGGGGGATTGGAGACCAACCACTTTGGAATTCTAGATGAATTCAATAAGGTCACCATGGCAACTGTATTTGTTTGTGCGTGTTTTCTTGTGTTAGGGATTCCCATGGGGGGATCACCTTTAAATGTGACCAAGGGGGTTTTATGCATTTCTTTTATTTGGTCCCTTTTTGTTTAATGTTTGCGTGTGTTTTATGTGGTGTCTTACCCCTTTCATTATTTATTTTAATGTGGTGTTATATTTCAATAGCCCCGGTGTGTGTTGTAATTTTTTACCCTGCAAAACACCCATACCTCCTTCGACCCCGTGGCCATATCAGAACATCCAAATGAATATAACTATTATTCCAAAATCATCAATATATATATGAATCACAACATCAAGACAATCAACAATATCACTTATAATTTCATCAACAACTATATCAACATATCACATGTCTGAACAACATCCATAATATAACCATATCCAACAACATGTCAACATCTATATAAAATATCTCTATCAATCATCATGTAACATGTATAAATCAAAGTCAGCTATAATATATGATCCAACATCTAACATCATACTAAATAAAAAGTCACAATAATGTTCATAATATAATCCACGTGGTCAAAATCCATAATAAAACGTGTCGAAGGGAAGTGGACACTACAATTCTCAACAGGAAGATGACTCATGTCTGATTTGAAATACTAAAAGTTTCATCGACAAAGATGGTTGAAGACTGTCCACTTCTCAGGGACAACGTCTTTTTCCAAACACAATGAAATTAGGGGGGAATATTGGAATATATTAAATGATTCCATAGAATCAATAGTCTATTCACCTTTCCAGTGTAATGTCTATGAACCAGCCTATGTCTCCTCGTCGAGCATGTAGCTATGATGGATGTAAATGGAGCTATAAATGCATTTGATGGATTCAACCTTAGGTGGAGATAGCAGACACTTAGTGTTTAGTCCATTATTATTATCATATATAACTATACTATTTAATTATGATCATCAAATACATCAAATTCTATATACATTATACCCTGAATATATGCTCTATACTGCTCAAGTATATTGATAAAGATTCTCGTTTACGTCTTGAAAGGCCCTAGAAAGTGTGACCAAAGTACAAAGATGGACAAGGGTTCCCATAGGGGATGGGGGCACCTTGCGCTGGCATATTCGTTGGGCTAATGGTGTCAAACCAGACAATATTTTGACTAGGTATAATATATTAAACTAAGCAAGTATGCAAATGCAAGACTAAGAGTAGTTATCATTCTGCAAAAAAAGGTGCATATTTATCTTAATCTTACATTTAAGTATATTTGCTTTGAGAATGATAGCTTATGGCGTCTCTTACATAGATTTATTTAAAATATGCATTGCAGTTAAATTATTATTTCTATAAATATATTAAATAATGAAATCTATTTCTGTTAATATATTATAATTATTTTAATTTTATTAATACGGTGGTTATCGTCATCTTAATCATTGCCAGGTTCACAATAGTCATTATCTTCGATGTTCTTGTTTTCATCATCATCATCATCATCATAATCATTTTCACAATCGATATAATAATCGTCATCATCGTCCCCATCATTATTATCGCCACTATTAGTACCACCACCCTTATCATCAACATTAATCTTACTACCAAAATTGATATTAATATTAGGATTTATAAAAAATTTAAAAACATGCTATTATTAATGTTATATTATGATTATATTAAATGTAATAGTAATAGTCATCATAAACATAATCCTTATCATCATAGTTATCTTCATCATGATTGTCATTTTCTATTGCATAGTTTTCATTTCATCGTAATCTTTATCAATTTTTATCATATTCATGATCGATTTAATAATCTTCACCATTATCATTATAATCCTCATGATGATCTCCATTTTTCTCGTCATGGTCATTCTCATCTGATATCATCACATCATTGCCATCGTTGTTTTTGTACATGTTTAAGGTTTAAGGTTTTGCAATTTATAATAAAACTGTAAATTAATAATAATACCGTTAAAATATATTATTATTAATATTAATTACAATTCATTTTCAATTTTTATGCATTTCAATTTTTATTATTTTTTGTCATTTTATAACTTTAAAATTGTTACTATTTTTAAATATTTTTTTAATATTTTATGACTTTATTTAATTTTTATTAATTCTCTTTTTTTAATCAATTTTAATTACTTTTATTTATTTATTACTTCTATTCTTTATTAATATTAAATTTATAATTAATATTGAATTGGTTTTTTTATTTTCGTGTTAATCTTATTTTGTTTTTTTTTATTTATTTATTTGTTTTAATTATAATTATTGTTATTTTATGTTTTCTATTTATCTTTCTATTCTTTTTCAAAAAAAAAAAATCAGTTTTCAATTTTTATGCATTTCAATTTGTATTATTTTTTGTCATTTTATTAACTTAAAATTTTACTATTTTTAAAATTTTTTTAATATTTATACTTTATTTAATTTTTATTAGATCCTCTTTTAATCAATGTTTAATTATTTTTATTTATTTATTACTTCTATTCTTATTAAGAAAATGTTTTAATTTTTTTTTTAATTTTTTTTTTTTTTTTAATTATAATATTTTTTTTTATGTTATTATAAATGTTATATTTTATTCATTTTCAACAAAAAAAAATTCAGTTTTCAATTTTAGCATTTCAATTTTTATTATTTTTGTCATTTTATAACTTTAAAATGTTACTATTTTTAAATATTTTTTTAATTATTTTGACTTATTTTAATTTTATAATCTCTTTTTTAATCAATTTTAATTACTTTTATTTATTTATTACTTCTATTCTTTATTAATATTAAATTTATAATTAATATTGAAATTGTTTTTTTTATTTTCGTTGTTTAATATTATTTTTATTTATTTATTTTGTTTTAATTATAATTATTGTTATTTTATGTTTACTAAATTTATATTTCTATTCTTTTCAAAAAAAAAAAAATCAGTTTTCAATTTTTATGCATTTCAATTTTTATTATTTTTTTTGGTCAATTTTATAACTTTAAAATTGTTACTATTTTTAAATATTTTTTTATATTTTTTCTTTTATTTTATCAAAATTTTAATTGTTTTTTACTTTCATTAATTTTTAATTTAATTTTTTTTGTTTTTATCAAATTTATCAAACTTTTATTAATTCTTTAATTTATTTATATTTAAATATTAACTTCTTTATATTAAAATATATTTTATAATTTTTTAAATTTTCTATGCATTATTATTTACTTTACTAAATTTTAGTAAAATTTTAATCTCTTTTTTTTATATCAATTTTAATTAATTTTATTTTTCTTCTAGTTTTTTTACCAATTTATTGATTCTATTTTTTGTTTTTCATTAATTTTTATAGAATTTTAACTTTGCTTTTATTTAATTATTTTATTAAATTTTATTTATTTATTTATATTTAGTTTTTTTAATATCATTTTTAATTCTTTTATGAATTTTAACCAAAAAAAATCATTATTTTTTTAATTTTAATTGACATTTGTTATTTTATTTTAATTGACAAAAATAAAATTATACTGTAGTTTAAATCAGATTAATTACTCTATTTTATAATCATTTTTATTATTTTTCTCATTTTAGATTTTTTAAATTGTTCACTATTTTATTTATTATTTAATTGTTTTATGAATTTTAACTAAAAACTTTTATTACTTTTTAAATTTTAACGATGCTAAATTGTTGGAACGGTGATAGTCCACGGTGATGATAACTTTCATTTCTAGATTAAATGATGAATCTAAGTTCAATGTCCTTGCTTTTCTTTCCTACATGAACTAGTTTACTTTTCTCCTTAGTTTCCTAGCCTTGCATGCTTCCACAATTACATTTTGGTCCCCCTTTTCCTTTGCTTTTCCTATAATTCTCCAATCCGGAGCGGTGGTTGCGTAACCATCATGACAGTTACAAAATCGTCGATCTTCCTTGTGAGGTGGTTACACAATCGCTACAACAGTTTTGTAACCTCCTCTCAGCATAGATCGAAGATTTCATCCACATAAACTTGAGACTTAAACAACGAGTTATGAACATGTGTTGTTTCTTCCCAAGTTTATTTCTCACATGTTTCTTAACCAAATCAACTTCATTTGAGCTTGTTAAATGCGTATACTCTTCATCTTCATGACTTACTTTTCTTAATAATTTATATGCCTCTTCCCATGATGATATAACACTTCTTGATTACCAAGTGTGTCGAACCATTTCCTTGCCATCTTTCTATTAAAACCAATTTTTTTCCCAAAGTATTGGTTTGAATCTTTTGATTTGGAATTACATAGTTATGCTACCGAAAACTTGTCAAGAAGCACACAAGAAAACATAGAAATTTGTCCTTGTTACTCTCTTTCATTCATTTCAACTAGACTACCTGCAAACTAGCTAGACCAGGTAATTCTACATCTTCTTCTTTCTTACTAACCAACAGACCTCCCTGGACAATATCAGATTCACCATTGGAAAAGAAGATGAGGGGATAAAAAAAAGCACAACCAACACTGAAAATTGTCCCAGTTATACACTTCCAGGTTGAGGGTGTAATTGAATTCTTTTGAAGCTTTCTTTGTTTTAGTTTAGATTCCAATATGTAATCATTTGTTTTAAAAAAAGGAGAATTTACAGTTAGTTTTATTTCCTGTAAGTAACTTCCATTGAAGATTTCTTCTCATCTCTTCCCTGTGGATTTTCCTAGGAAGGATTCAGAGGAGGTTCATGTGCACGGAGTCTTTTAATTATTACCTATAAAATTTGTAGATGAAAAAGAGATGTTAGAGAAAAATGCAAACTAGAAATCAAAATAAATCAATTCCTAATCTAATACTCTATATCACTACTTCAAATCAAGCAAGGATGAAAAGAGGGAGAATTATACCTGCACTTACCATCTAGCACACAATTATCCTTCCTTCATGGGTGGATGTGCTTGGAAGATGATTAATTGCTTCAAATTAGGGTGTGGAAAGACTTGGACAACACCCCCCCTTGTATGCTTGATTCTTGGATGCTTGATTGAAGATTGTTGATAGCTTGGAGAAAGATTATTGACGATCAAAGGATGAAAGGAAGATGGGGGATTGAGAGGATAAACTAACAACAACTGGATATGGATTCAAAAACTTGTCTTTCATAGAGGATGAGTGCTTGATTTATAGTTTTCGAGTGGAAAAATGGAGGGTGAGGATTAATCCATGTTGTATTAAATCCAATGGTTGAAATTGCATGAGAGTGTAGAAATTTAGATAGATGTGGAGGGTTCTAGATTTTGTGTGGATATTTTATTGAGTTTTTAATTTAATAGAAGAGTGTAGAATATTTGAATATTTAAAAATGAGAGGGAAATATGGAGAAGCTTATATATTTAGAGGTGAGGATGTGCACATGATTAGGATTAAATTAGGATAATAAATGTGATTAGGGATGTGATTACATGGAATAACTAGTGGTAGATGTGAGTGTAGACTAGGGTAGGTGAGGCATAGGAATATTAAATTAGTGATATGATGAAATAAAATAAATTAAGGATGGAAATGGGATATTTGATGGAATAAAAGGATTAATGATGAATGATGGTAAAATGATAAAATGGATTAATGATAATAATTAATCCTACAATTAATTATTATATGGTTGATGTGTGATAATAATAATGATGGATTAAAATATATTAAAATGGATTGGTAGCAGATAAATGCTGATAAAGCTAAAATGCGGGGCATGATTAATGTTAATTAGTCATGTAGAAATGTTAGGTGTCTACATTTTCCCCCTCTTTGAAGTGTTATTGCGTAGCAATGAAAATTCAAAGAAGAAGCAGAAGATGATAGGATGGTAATGTGATGTTGATGCCCCCTCGAGGGGTTAGGCGAGGAGGAACAAGGCAGGTAACCACTCGAAAAGAGGAGAGGCCCAAGATAGTAGATGAGGGATGATTAGAGGATGAGAATATTTGAGGATTCAAAGGATTAGGATGAGAGGATGAGAATATTTGAGGATTTAAAGGATTAGGATGAGAGTATGATGAGAGGATTAGAAGAAGTAGAAGATGAGAGGATCAGAGGATGAGGAGAGGTCGGATTTTTGGATTTTTGATGCCCCAAACAATGATGTATGACAAGGGTGAAGATTTACGATTAGAATAAAAGATGTAGGATGTTGAGATTCCCCAGTCAAGGGGTTGATGTTTTGGATGTTTGGATATTGGATGTTGCTAGATGTTTGGATGATAGGACTTGATAAGATTGACTGGATTAATAAGATTTGATTGATAGATAATTGATGAAGGATTGGTTGAATAATGTGGTGATGATTAGGACGAGTGATGATGTAAAGGGGTGGTGTTATCGTAAAGTTTCCACAATTATCATCATTAGTAGTATTATGATTGTGGCATAGAGCAAGATGCACCAATGGTATAAAGACCATGGTGATTTAATTGCTAGATGCACATGTTCTCATATCATTGGACATATTGATGTAAAAAATAGGGTCCTCATTTTATTGGACCTCTAGAAAGATAAAATAAAAGGTGGCCTCGTATCATCATCCAAGTGATAAAAGAAAAAAGTGGTCTCATATCATCGGCCAAAATATGATGCAAATGCAAGACAAATATAAACAAACGAACAAACACACACACACACACACAAATGCATGCAAAATTGTTGTAAATTTTATGTGCGTTTTTAATTTTATGGATTGTTAAGATTTTTTTTTGGATTTTTAAGATATTTTAGATGTGATGGGATGAAGATGTGATAGGAATGGGTGGGGTTGAAAGGATGTGACTCTCCTGTAAGTCCCGAGGGAGATGTGGATAGCGATCAAGGCTAAACTGATGGTTTCAGATAGGATAAGAGATGTGAGGTATAGGGATGATTTGGGATAAGATAAAGGATGTGGGATAAAGGGATGATTTAGGATAGGATAAAGGATGTGGGATACCAGGATTTGTTGGATAAGATAAATGGGGTTTGATATGATGAGGGATGTGATAAGGTAGGATATGGGACCAGGTGATGACTTAGCCGACTGGATATGCGAGATGATTAGATAAAATAGGCCCCTGAAGAAAGGGGTGGGATGATGGATGATAGTCTAGTTTTTTGCGCCCCCAAGTGTAGGGAAGAATAGAAAGTAAGGGATGGTGCCCCCAATGGATTATAAATTTACCCCAGTCAAAATGATGATGGGTTAAAGGAAGCTAAAAAAGGGGGGAAGAAAAAGGGTGAATAAGATAAGGCAATATGATCATCGATTGCCCACGGATGATGGATGCAAAGGATGGATGTTTTGGAATGGATGATGAAAAAAATATGTGATTAAAGGCACATCTTGTAAAAGAAAAGTAAGCATAAATTTTTTTTTTTGACTAAGGTCTAAGCAATACTTGGCAACATACAAGCTCAATGCCTCTTTGAGATGAAGTGTGTGCAATTGTGATGGTTAATTACCGCTTGAAGTGAAGACTTAATGGGTAGTATGTGAAGACAAACTAGACAATCTATAGGGATTGATTAATTCAAGTAGGTTGATGGAAGGGAAATGGAAGGTTAAGTCGTGCATTGCTCTGCTACCAGCCAGATGTCCATAGACCCGACAGAGATACATCTAATTCTTGTCACAACATTACTCTACTGCCAGCTAGGAATCCATAGCCCTGGTAGAGTTACTGGAAACACCCCTAGAGAGAGCATTGAGGTGGATTTTATTTGATATTTTTAATTTTGATATGATTTTTTTCTGTTTTCTTTTTTATATTTAGATTTTTTGGATAAAAAAGAAAACATTTGAATAAGCCCTTGACGTTGAATTTGAATAAGCCCGAGGCCTCTAGAATTGCGAGGCGGACAACATATATCCCAGGCAGGTGGCCAAAGAGAAGCCAAAGAGATGTCAGCATCATAATATGTACAAATGGCAGGTGGCCCCACATTGGATGTTCGTCTTGCAAGTATTACAAATATTTTGATTTATTTACTCACAGGCAGAGGATTGATTTTTGCATGCCTTCACAACATGATAGAATAGAGAAAAAGATAGATTTGCATGTTCATGGAGACATACTTGCCTAGTAAACAAACTTAATTTTAAGCAAATTATTCACCCTTCTTTTCTTAAAATAGAACAGTCAACTTCAATTTGACTGTAATGAAAGTAAGGCTAATAATGCCTATTTGTAATTGCATGCACTATTTTTTCCTTTATCTATTATTAAATAAAGGATTAAAAATAAGATGCATGGGCATGTACAAGCCTTACGCTATTTTTAGAGAGAGGCTGAATTTTATTTTTGCTATATATTGTGTGCCCTTGCAAAGCATAGGGGAGACTTCTGGAGGACTTTTGGATATATGAATACTGAAGCAAACTTTGCCAGTTTTTCCTTCTGTGTGTGTGAAGTATTTTCTGCCTTTCCAATTATTTGCAGTCTTTTTTATGTTTCTATTATTCTTGTGAATGCAAATTCCCTGATAAATCATCTTACCCTACTACAAAATTCAGTATTTTCTGCTTAATTTTAATGTGCATGTTAACTTATTAGTACTGTTGTGATTTTCCCTCAATATCATCAAGATTTTTCCCTTAAATATTCTGCAGTAAACTGTTGGCTTGTGCATAAAAAATCCTTCCCAAAATCAGTTGTGCATATACTCGGTCAAACTCTCCATACAAACTTGGTGTATCACCCTAGTTTTAAATACTTTGTAGTCATCTTTTAGTTTTAAACCCCGAATCAGTTAAGATACACCAATAAGGAACCGTCCTTTTAATCCTGGATACTCACCTCAAAATAGGTATACCCACAGACCTGAGGTGTTTCCATTGTATCTACGAAAGAGAGATAAATTTTGCAAGACTAGAAAACTTACAGCCATCTCTCACAGGGTGCACTTTTGAGAGATAATAGTAACCTTCCAAGAGTTTGTTGTAAATATCACAGTACAACCATCACTTCCCAATTGGCCCGTCGATATAAAATTTCATTTTAAATTAAGCACATGTCTGACATCCTTCAATATCCATGTATTCCCATTTTCCATCTTAACCCGAAAAGAACCTTTTCCAACTATACTGCAAGGCTCATCATCACCAATAACAACATGCCCAAAATCCCCTTGAACATAATCAACAAAATAATTCCTATGTGGAGTAGCATGGACAGAAGCCTCTGAATCTAAAACACAAGATTCAATAATATTATGAAAAGAAATAATCAAAGCATCTTGACATACATTACCCGTTGCCACATTTGCCTCCTTTTTTTCTTCCTATTTTTTCTTCTTGTCCCAAAGCTCCCAACAGTACTTCATTGCATGCCCAAACTTTCCACAGTGCCAGCATACTATCTTGCTTTTGGATTTTGACCTTGCCCGATCTTTCGATTTTCCATGGCTTCCTCTATTCTTTTGTCTCCCTCTAGTTTCCATTGTCAAAGCATTCCCTGAAGTAGAAGATTCCCCATAACTTTTTCTTCACATTTCCTCGCTTAGAATAACCCCTACAACATCCTCAAACTTCAACTTTGATTTAGCTGGAACCGAGTTGCTTATCGCTATTACCAAGCTATTTCAACTCTCAGGTAAAGAGCAAAAAATTAATAAATCCCTGACTTCTTCATCAAATTATATTGTAACCGAAACTAACATATTTACAACTGTATTGAAATCATTTAAATGATCTCTTACTGAACCATTCTCATACATCTTCACATTAAACAACTTTTTCATTACAAATATCTTAGTAGAGGAAGAGGGGTTTTCATACAACTTCCCTAATGCATCCATCAGTTCTTTTATAGTCTTTTCCTTCGAAACATTAAATAATACCAAAGATGCAAGATACAACCAAATTGCCCCAAGTTCCTTCCTATATAGAAAATCCCATTCTGCATCTGTCATGCTTGAGGTTTTGTTCACTGTCTCAGACAACGGAATATAAAGATCCTTCTGATAAAGTTAATCTTCCATCTGCATCTTCCAAAGACTGAAATTTTTCCCATTGAATTTATCAACCCTTGATCTTCCATCATATGCCATAGCTCCCACTCAAGCTTAAATTTCCCTGTGATTTACTTCATCAAAAAACACCACCAAATCTCTGATACCAGTTGTTAGGAATTAGAGAACAACTATGCAGAAACAATTCCTCAAATCACATCAGCAGGAAACTATTTAACAAAAATTATACTTGCAGAAATATAACAACATAAATAAATAATGCACAACAGAAGAAAAGACAACATTTAACGTGGTTCACCCAATGTGGGCTACGTCCACCAAGAACTTGCTCAAATTTATTACAAACCACCTCTCTCTCAATATAATACCCATATTTGTTTTGGAGCTATGCTCAAAAAAAATATCCCAGAATTACCACTTGAATTCACACACCTCTTCAATGCCATATCTCCCCCATCAAAGATATATTTATTGGAAATTACTAAAGTAGTTTTACAAAACCATGGTCCAAAACTATGGACCAAAACCATGGGCCAAAAACCATGAATAGTAAAACCATTTTTTCTCATGTATAGCCTTCAACTCTTCCACACATGAAAATAGGCTCCACAACATAACAATATTCATTGTGTATTGATGGTATGATGTGATTGATGATATGTGATTTTTAAATGATTATTGTGAGGATGTGTAATGTATTGAATATTATTCAGGTTTGTTGAATTGACTTATAATGCGTGGGTAATTTGTTGATGATAGTACCATGTATGTGATGATAGATAATGTATCATTTAAAATTAGCCTTTTGTGATGAATGTTTGGTGATGTAAAAGTTTGATACGGTCGTAATATGTTAGTGTGGTGAGTATAGGGGGAGAAAAATAGTGATGCCCCCAACGTATAGATTATGAGGTTCATTTAGATAACACCCCTCAATAGGCAAGAATGAACCATAAAAAAAGAGTGCGTCATCGGGAAATGATTCGATAGAGTGCACTAGATGAATTGACGAAGCGCGTGAAGAGAGGTTCATATTGTATCATATCCCTCTATTGGCATAGTGGTCCTATTAGGTGTTGTCATTGATGAAAAACCACATTATTGACAAAGAGGATGTTGATTTATGGTCTCATGATGATGTACATGATAATAACATTGTGTTTCAAATGTGTTTGTTCTTTGTAGTGAGATTCAATGAGGTGTGCTTGCTTTTACAAGCCTATACATGTGATTAGGTGATGTTACATGGTAGTAGGAGCTTCTTGTATGCTTAAGAAGCATGTTGACATGATGGATAACAATTTTTGAGGGTTATTGGGCACTCACAATAGTAATATGTTATAGGTACAAGTGATTCACTTTGTTACAGGTGCTCATTGGGAACAATTATAGGGATTTTCTAGCTTGGAGGTTGAAGAAGTGGTTCTGGAATCTAGAGCCATATGAAATCATGGAAGCATTAGCATTTAGGTAAATGATTTGGCATATCAAGTATATTTGGGTCATTTGCAGAGGTTTAAATTTATTAATAATTACATTCTTTCAGTTTACCCTAACTTTGGTAGTATTTTAAGCATGCTTTAGGAAGTCTTAATGACTGGAGAGATTGAGGTGTGGATCCCCGCCATGAAATTTTTATGATTGGAGATTATTGAGATGATAAATACTTATGTATGAAATTTTTCAATTAGGCGTGCAGACACAAGTTTTAGCACAAGGAGAAGTATATCAAAACAGGGCACACCCATTCAGTTTGAAATTAGGACTTAGCCATTTTGCAAATTAGGGCTAATTTTGGACAAGTGAAGAGAACATTTTATCCTTTGGAGATTACACAAAGGATAATTTCAGAGCTAGCCCCCTAAGATCGAGTGACATTAGAAGTTTTTTTAATGGATTTTGCTAAATTGTATGATTAGGTAATCTATTATAGTAAAATAGCTTGATGCTTTTATTGTCTCATGTAAGGGTGCATGGATATTATTAGCATGTAACCTATTTTTGAAGGTGCATAGGTGGTGTAGAAGTCCCCACACCTTTAAATATTATTGATTTGCACGGATTAGGGATCAAATAATTATAGTGTTATGCTGCGAGTTTGGTAGTGCGCATGACTATTGTGACATTGTTATGTATGTATGAAGCTTCTGTGTTTTTTAGTATTTAATTATAATGGATGTAACATCATGGATCTTGTATGGTAAATCTGATTATAGTAATTGTCTAGTTAAATCTTTCATATGGTTAAGATCTAGATCTTTTACACTGTGATATTTTAGATAAATTTATGGATGTGATATGAATCATTGGTTTATTATTTGACATGTTGAACATAAAGTTTCTCTAAAGAGGGACCTAGTACCCTTGTGCACTTCATGTGAACGCTCAGTTCAAGCTGAGTGATGTGTCATTGCGCCTTGGGCTGTTGGTGGTAAAAACTAGGCTACATCATTGGGTGTGTTGTCGAGACCTCTTTTTGGTTATTTTCAAGGATGTTACATGATGAAGACATACCGGTTAACCTTTGCATGTATTGAAGAGTGGTTGGACAATCTAGAAGAAAACTATGCTCGTAGATTTAGCATTGGACCTGAGTTTAATGCACGCACATGGGTTGAACAAAATTTGTATGACGTGATGTATGATTTATTTTTTCCATATTTCCTATAGAGCTATACAAGTGACTGGTTTCTTATGCATCTAAGAGGAATTAGAGGTTTTGTATGCTCATTTGGACGCATGAAGAATTTCAGGATTTATATGATGTAGATCTGATTTGGATGCACATTGTGGATCATTGGTTTCGTGGTGTATATACTGGAATACATAGTTTCTACATACTCATGTCTAGAGGTTGCTAAGTTCCAATTCTTGCGTGAGGCTAGAGGATCATATTTGTGCGGTATCCCTTTGGTTATTAAAATCTTGATCGTGACCTTGGATTTGGAAGAGAATCCTATGGCTAGCTAAACCCCACCACGCAGGGACAGGAGCAGGTTTGGTGAAGATGATAGACCTAGTGGTAGAGAGACAGAGAGAAGAAAGGTGGCTTAAGTTTAATAAAGCATGTGAGAGGGATCTATTGAAGTAGTAAGAGATCGCAGAAAGAATGGTGCTGTGGAGAGAGATGGCTTGTGAAGGATTTGGAGCTCACATAGAAGACGTGGAACCAGAGCATCTGACTCCCCCCCAATTTGGGAAAGCATGATAGGGAACCCTCTTCAACTTCAGATGAAGGCGAGTTGGAAGAAATACTATGGACCGCGAGCGTGCATCTGAACATACTTGGTGACCTAGCCCGTGTGCTTATTTTCTCCAGTTTCTATAGTAGTTAACAACAAGCAAGCTAATGTGGGCAGTAGAGTTATAGTAGATAGAGTTAATTTGTAATCAAGTTCAGAAGTGAATCAGGTATCTTATGAATATCTATGGCGCAATCATCATCTATTTTATATGGAGGTCCAGTTGGAGGCATCTTTTCTGGTGCGTTGTCTGCAAAGAACGTAGAAACATATAACGTTGGCATAACATCTGGAAGTAGTGCAACTTCACAGAATGTGGGGGTCCAGTTTAACACAAATTTTGGCACACAAGTGCATCCTCTATCCCATTGGGTTATTTTGGAGGGGGTAGATCTAGGAGGATCAGGTGGCTCAGGCGGTAGTGGATATGGTGGTTCCGGGGGCAGAGGAAACAATAGAGGAAATACAAATTTTGGATCTGGTGGGCACGGTACGCACCAGCCCCATCAAATTTATATAGAAATGTATCTCCTTCTGCCATAATATAGGGGCATAGAAGATGCAACCAATCACGTGCATATGTCCAAGATATTATGGCACATGAACGAGATTACTGCTCCAGAGCACAAGGCAAGTAAATTTACAACTACGTTGCAGGGGCGCGCACATATTTGGTACAATATTTTTGACCCTGACTAGACTTGTGCAGATTATACATTATTGTGGGATGATTTCTTGAAAGAATTTTATATCCTTGAATTTGAGCAGAAGAGCATCAGTACATTGAAGGACATCAAGCAAAGCACTAGTGAGAGTGTTCAGGAATATGATACATGGTTTAAGACCATTTTGTCCAAGTTATCTTATGACATACACGTGAGCCAACATGCTCAGTGGTTCATTGGAGGACTTATAACACCTTTTAGAAGAGTGTTTTCACATAATACTTACACAGATCTACGCAAGGCACTTGAAGTAGCTCTGCGTGCTAAGGCAGTAGGGAATGTAGACATAGGAGTGAGCCCACTCTTGGAAGCTCATATTATAGCAATGGATAAATGGTTAGATAAATTATCAACTAATTTGGTGCATGAGACATGCAGTGGGAATTAGTGCACAAATTGTGAAGTAGAAGGGCATACTAAGGATAGTTGTCTTAGTAAATCAGTGTGCTCCTTATTGCTGGACTTTCAAATCTATCACTTGGATCACATTTTCAAGTCGGTACCCATTAACATTGCAACACACGATAAGGAATAACATGTCTTGTTACTGCAAAATTTGTAGGTATACCACTCATGATACTGAAGATTGTATGTTAATTGATCAGATCCATGATGCCATTGATATTGGTGTATGAAAAATTGGCATTGCAAATAATTCTCATAAATGTTGATAAAGCTAAAATGAGGAACTGGTTGATTAATGTCAAAGTATGATGGTAGACAAGAAATTACAGCAGATGAAAATTTGATACTGGGGCACTTGAAGAGAATGGAGCTATCGACACTAAAATTTTCCTCCGTAATTTCTATTTCATTAATGTATGTATTAGGAATAGGATGTTGTTAAGTATAATTAGTAGTAGCGTCTGATAGAAGATAACGGCGCCGTCAGTATGGTGCCGCCAATAATGTGGAGTATAGTAACAGTCAAAGTACAATAGGAATGTTGTAAAAAGTAAATATTTGTCGTAAGTGGTCCGGTAATGTTAAAATGTCAAAGTTTGGGTAATTAGAGAAGTAGGGTCTACATGATTAGGAATTAGAAATATTATATTGGTAATAAGGACAAGGAGTGAGGTCATAAATATTTTGTGTATTTTATTTGTAAAAAGTCTAAAAATGTGGAACCCATGTAAAATGATAAGGTTTATCTTATCTTAAAAGATAAGCTTACATGTACAGATAAGAGTTAAGGTATGGAATATGATTCGTCAGAGTGGATTTCTTATCCTATCTTAGAGATAAGATGGATAAGCCTGGAAGTTCTATAAATAGAGAGGCCACCCCCCCTCATTTAGCATAG
This sequence comes from Taxus chinensis, assembly GCA_019776745.2. Taxonomy (NCBI): domain Eukaryota; kingdom Viridiplantae; phylum Streptophyta; class Pinopsida; order Cupressales; family Taxaceae; genus Taxus; species Taxus chinensis. The sequence continues at coordinate 133,750,540 of CM034157.1, read as the reverse complement.
AAGGAAGTAGTGAGAAATATTGTAGGAAGTGTGCGAAGGAAGCCATCAGTTTAAAGGTGTGTTGAAGAAGCCATTAAGAGGTGTAATTGTAAAGTTTCTCCCATAGTCTTGGTGAAAGGCAAGTGAAGTCAATAACACTTGAAGTACCTCATGGGTGAGATTGTAACAATTTCATGTTAATATTATAATTTACTTTGATATTTCAGATTTGTCATCATTCCGTCTTATCATAGTCGATGGTATTCTTGTGTTATGTTGTTGTTGTGTTTCCAGATTACATCCACCAAACTAAAGGCTGTGCATTAGTAAATAATCATAGCACGAGGAGTTCCCGGTGAAGAATTATCATAGTGCCGGATTGGTGATGACATTTTGGTTCCGTTGCCGGGACCATTCCTCGTTGGTGGATTTTCTGGAGAGATATTCCCACTTAGTCAAAAATCAATTGGAGGGTAACCTTGTTTTTACTGTGCATAGTAGTTACCATGGTAAAGTCATTTTTACCGTGAATAGTAGTTATCATGGTAAAGTCATTTTTGCTATGAATAGTATTTATCACAGTAAAGTCACTTTTTACCGTGAATAGTATTTACCGCAGTAACTTCACTTTTTACCCGTGAATAGTGTTTACCACAGTAAAGTCAGTTTTTACCGCAGTAAGTCAAGTTTTACCATAGTTTACCATGGTCATTTCTATTTTACTGTAGAAAGGCGTAAAGTTACTTTCTATTATAGTGATTCCAATTATTTGTGCACATAAGTCTTGTTGATTGTACTTGTGGGTTGGTATTTCACGGTGGTTACTTTTGAAAATGGGAAGATTCCTGTTTTTTCAGCCCAATCTAATGAAGATGCTTCCTCTTTCATTCAAGAGTTTAAACGATCTTGTATTTGTAATGGCCTTATAAGAAGGGAACAATGGACTGAATTTTTTCCTACCTTTTTGGATGGTTCAACACTTAGGTGGTTTGAAACACTAGGTGATAATGTGAAAAATTCATGGGATTTATTAACTGAAAGTTTTCTTGAAGAATTTGGTGAACAACAGAAATATGCAGATCTCATGATCGAGATCACAAAGCTATCCCAAGGAGAGAAGGAGAAGATAAGGGATTATCATGCTCGTGTTCTAGAGCTAAGGAGGAAGCTCGATGCCCAGATCCGGAAGGAAGGATTAGCAGATGGGTTGATGAATGGCATGGATAATCTCCTCTGTAAGCACTTCATTCTTGGGATGAAGCCAGAGATCAGACAACGAGTGAAGTATGACCACCCAGCTACCATTGAACAAGCAAAGGAGATTGCAAGAAGGCAAGAAGAAAGCATGGAAGAGGAGCCCAAAGAAATTGTTGCTAAAGTAGAGCCTACACCAGCACCTTTGGTCCAGAATCCACAACCACTCCCGGTGAGCACAAATATTTCTCCTAGTACATCTACTGAGTATGAAGATTTGCTCAAAAAGATGGGTCAGTTAACTATTAATCTTCTTCAAGGAAAAGAATTTAGTTCTCAGGGAGGAGATAGAGGTCCAAAAAGAAATATTTCTGAAGTTGTATGTTATGGTTGTTATAAAAAGGGTCATTATAAGTATAATTGTCCAGATAGAGCTTCTACATCTGGTAAAGGAGATAATGATAAAGGAAAAGCACCTGTGAATTCTTTTGATGTAGTAGATAAGAGCAGAAATAATGAAGTAGATGTGTTTGTAACAAAAAGAAAGAAAGAAAAAGATAATCAAGATGGAAATGATCCTAAGAAGATGAAAGAAGAAACTAGTAAGAAACATAGGAGAAGAAAGTTGGGTGTGCAGGATTTTCTGATTTCACAGGGGCAAGGACCATACTCCATCTTGGAAGATCTATCCAAAAGGCCTGCAAATATTACATATGGTCAACTCTTGGCTATGTCTTTGGAGAAGAGGTGGGAGTTGCGAAGTGGAATCAATGCTCGACGAAGGAAGGAGGTTGAGGTCCCTGTTTTGGAGGCAGAGGAAAATCTCTATGCTCCACAAGCTGAGGTATTATGTAATGGTATTTCAATTCGTGATGTCTTAGTTGATGGAGGTGCTGCAGTTAATGTAATGACTGAGTCTGTAATGAATATGTTGGGTTTAAAAATTGATCGCCCTTCAACACTTATGTTAATATTAAATAAGGGAAAAACTAAACCAAAAGGTGTAGTTTCAAATGTGGCAATATCTGTTATGGGTGTTGTATGTGTGGTAGACTTTCAGGTGATGAAAAATGGTACTGTTGCGTACCCAATGCTGCTGGGAAGACCATGGCTAAGGAGAGTTCATGCAAGAAACTACTGGAATGAAGGCTTCATGACACTTGGACGTGGTAGAGAGAGGGTGAAGATAAACGTGGTCCCTCGACATCATAAGGCAGAACCTGTGGATTCAAGTGATGAAATTGATGATTGGACATCCTCTGATTACTCTAGTACCAGTGAAGTGGACACTGAAGATGAAGAAAGTGAGGTGGATGTTTCAGTCATGGATATCCTTCTAGTCACACCAACTCATGACCCCAATAAAATTATCTGAAGAAAGAAGTTGATGATCGTCTCCAACAAATAAAGATTGGTGATGCTGTGATGGAGAGTGAGAAGGAATCCTACCTCTAGCTCTTTCAAAGGTACATACACATATTTTACTTTTGATTACAAGGAACTCCATCAAGTAAGTTGGGTAGAACATTCTATTGAGCTGGTAGATGGTGCTAAGCCCATAAAGCAAATGCCATATAGAATGAATCCTAATTTTTCCAAGACTGTAAAAGAAGAAATAGATAAGTTGCTTGATGTAAGATTCATAGTTGCTGTGGAGAATTCAGAATGGGTTTCTCCCATTGTGATCTCAATAAAAAAGAAAGGGAAGCTATGAATTTGTGTTGATTACAGGAATCTCAAGAAAGTGACAAAGAAGGATCATTACCCTCTTCCATTCTCAGATTAGATATTGCACGAAGTAGTTGGTCGGGAGTGCTATAGTTTTGCTGATGGATATAGCGGCTAGAACCAAGTTTGTATAGCAGAGAAAGATCAGCTGAAGACCACGTTCACCACTCCTTGGGGAACGTTTTGCTTATAGAGTTATGCCTTTTGGGTTGTGTAATGCTCCAGCAACATTCCAGCGTTTGATGAATAGGGTGTTCAAACCCTACATTGGGACCTTCATCAGAGTATTTCTGGATGATTTTTGCATCTATGGGAGCAAGTTGGACCACCTGCACCAAATGGAGACAACATTTCAAATGTTAGATGAAGCACAAGCCTCACTAAACCCTACAACGTGTGTCTTTGGATGTTCTAAAGGTGTTTTGTTAGGGCGTGTTGTATCCAGAGATGGTATTGGTACTAATCCTGATAAAGTTTCAAAAATCAAAGATTTACCATTTCCTATGAATAGAAGTAAGTTGAGATCATTTTTAGGCCATGTGGGTTACTATAGAAGGTTCATCAAGAATTTCTCAAAGATTGCACAACCACTAACCCAGTTCTTGAAGAAGGATGTTACTTATGAACCAGGAAATAAGGCGCATGAATCTTTTGGACAACTGAAGGAAGCCCTGGTGACTTCACCTGCTTTAAAGAATCCAGACTGGAGCAAGCCATTCATTGTGTACACTGATGCCTCAGATGCAGCACTAGGAAGTACTTTGAGCCAAAAGGATGAAAATGGGAATGAACATCCAATTTACTTTGGGAGTAGACAAATGAGCAGTGCTGAGGTAAATTCTACTGTAACTGAAAAAGAGGCTCTGGCTATCATTTATGTTGTAAAGAAGTTTAGAAATTACTTGCTAGGGCAAAAATTTCTAGTTGTAACAGATCATCAGGCTCTAAAATATATTGTAAATAAGCCTAACCCATCAGGGAGGATAGCAAGATGGATAATTTTGCTACAAGAATTTGAATTTGATATTATAGATAGGCCAGGAAAGAAGCATGTCAATGCAAATGCACTCTTTCGAGCCTATGATGGTTTAGGATCATCTTGTGATGATGATGATTTCCTCGATGCAGCATTGTTATCCCTTGACACAATCCCTAGTGAATATATAGATATTTGGAATTATCTGAATGAATTCAAGTTTCCTGATGGTGCCAATGCAAATATTAAGAGAAAGATTACTCAAGCCAGTCATCCATATTCTATTCTACATGGAGATTATTTCGAATAGGACCTGATGGATAGTACAAGAGGGTAGTTGGACGTGATCAAGGGAAGGAACTGCTAGAATAATTCCACAATGGTACATGTGGAGGGCACTTCTGTGGACAACTTACAGCAAGAAGGATCTTGGATGCAGGTTATCACTGGCCTACTTTTTTTAAAGATTGTTATAATTATTGTAAGACCTATGATATTTGTCAAACACATGGTAACCGTAAGACTTCATCAGCTCCATTATGCCCTATTCTTCCACTTGGTCCCTTTGAAAAGTGGGGAATAGACATTGTAGGTCCACTTCCAACTACCTCATGCCAAAATAAGTATATTGTAGTTGCCACAGATTATTTGAACCAAGTGGGTTGAAGCTAGGCCATTGAAAACAACTTCCATGGATGAAGTGGCAAGGTTCATATATGAACACATTGTCACCAGATTTGATTGCTCATTAGAAATTGTAACAGATCAAGGAAGCCACTTCATTAATGAGGTGGTAGTAGCCCTAGTCAATAAGTTTTTAACTAAGCACAGGAAGGCAACAACATACAAGCCAAGCACAAATAGACAGGTGGAACGAACAAATTTTGTGTTGTGTCAAATTCTAGCAAAAGATGCAGCCTTGCAGGTACATAAATGGGATAAAAGGATTCATGTAGCATTGTGGGCATATAGGGCAACATCAAAGTCAGCAACAAGATACTCCCCATTTCAGTTGGCCTATGGCATTGATCCAGTTCTTCCTATTGAGTTTGATATTCCCACTGTGAGAGTTATGAAAAATGAAAGGATGGATGAAAGTGATTCAGTAAAAGAAAGGTTTGTACATCTTCATTTGCTAGAGGAAATGAGGGAAATAGCAAAGGATACAAGCCATAAGAAGAAAATGAAGCAGAAGGAATACTTTGATCAAAAGATCCGATGGTCTCCATTTCATGTGAATGACTTGGTTCTAGTATATGATTCAAGATACAAAAAAAGAAGACAGAGAAAATTTCTTCCAAAATGGATGGGGCCCTACAAAATAGCAGCTGTGCATGAAAATGGTACATACCGACTGGAGGAATTGGATGGCACTCCCATTACGAAATGGGTCAACCACGACAAGTTGAAGATTTTCCAAGCACCAGAATAAGTCTACTCCGAGGACGGAGTAGAAGCTAGGAAGGGGGAAGATGTCGACACTAAAAGTTTTCTCCGTAATTTCTATTTCATTAATATTAGGAATATGATGTTGTTAAGTATAATTAGTAGTAGCGTCTAATAGAAGATAATGACGCCATCAGTACGGTGCCGCCAATAATGTGTAGTATGGTAACAGTCAAAGTACAATAGGAATGTTGTAAAAAGTAAATATTTGTCGTAAGTGGTCCGGTAATGTTAAAATGTCAAAGTTTGGGTAATTAGAGAAGTAGGGTCTACATGATTAGGAATTAGAAATATTATATTAGTAATAAGGACAAGGAGTGAGGTCATAAATATTTTGTGTATTTTATTTGTAAAAATTCTAAAAATGTGGAACCCATGTAAAATGATAAGGTTTATCTTATCTTAAAAGATAAGCTTACATGTACAGATAAGAGTTAAGGTATGGAATATGATTCGTCAGAGTGGATTTCTTATCCTATCTTAGAGACAAGATGGATAAGCCTGGAAGTTCTATAAATAGAGAGACCACCCCCCCTCATTTAGCATAGAAGGAAGTAGTGAGAAATATTGTAGGAAGTGTGCGAAGGAAGCCATCAATTTAAAGGTGTGTTGAAGAAGCCATTAAGAGGTGTAATTGTAAAATTTCTCCCATAGTCTTGGTGAAAGGCAAGTGAAGTCAATAACACTTGAAGTACCTCATGGGTGAGATTGTAACAATTTCATGTTAATATTATAATTTACTTTGATATTTCAGATTTGTCATCATTCCGTCTTATCGTAGTCGATGGTATTCTTGTGTTATGTTGTTGTTTTGTTTCCAGATTACATCCACCAAACTAAAGGCTGTGCATTAGTAAATAATCATAGCACGAGGAGTTCCCAGTGAAAAATTATCATAGTGCCGGATTGGTGATGATAGCCCCTCTTTGAAGTGTTATTGCGTAGAAATGAAAATTCAAAGAAGAAGCAGAAGATGATAGGATGGTAATGTGATGTTGATGCCCTCTCAAGGGGTTAGGCGAGGAGGAACAAGGCAGGTAACCACTCGAAAAGAGGAGAGGCCCAAGATAGTAGATGAGGGATCCCATTAGTGGATGAGAATATTTGAGGATTCAAATGGATTAGGAGGACAGGATGAGAGGATTTGAAGAATTAAAAGATCAAATTTGAGACGAATCAGAGGATGAGGAGAGGTTGGATTTTTGATTTTTGATGCCCCAGTCAATGATGTATGACAAGGGTGAAGATTTACGATTAGAATAAAAGATGTTGGATGTTGAGATTCCCCAGTCAAGGGGTTGATGTTTTGGATGTTTGGATATTGGATGTTACTAGATGTTTGGATGATAGGACTTGATAAGATTGACTGGATTAATAATATTTGATTGATAGATAATTACTGAAGGATTGGTTGAATAATGTGGTGATGATTAGGATGAGTGATGATGTAAAGGGGTGGTGTTATCGTAAAGTTTCCACTTTAATTATCATCATCCAGTAGTATTATGATTGTGGCGTAGAGAAAGATCCACCAATGGTATAAAGACCATGGTGATTTAATTGCTAGATGCACATGTTGTCATATCATTGGACATATTGATCTAAAAAATAGGGTCCTCATTTTATTGGACCCTTAGAAAGATAAAATAAAAGGTGGCCTCGTATCATCATCCATGGTCTCATATTATCAGGGGGTCCAAAATATGATGCAAATGTAAGACAAAAACTATAAACATGAACGAACCACACAATACACACTTTCAAATGCATGCAAAATTGTTACCTAAATTTTATGTGCGTTGTTGATTTTATCACATTGCATAAGATTTTTTTTGGATTTTTCCAGATATTTTAGATGTGATGGGATGAAGATGTGATAGGAATGGGTGGGGTTGAAAGGATGTGACTCTCCTGTAAGTCCCAAGGGAGATGTGGATACCGATCAAGGCATAAACTGATGGTTTCGGATAGGATAAGAGATGTGAGGTATAGGGATGATTTGGGATAAGATAAAGGATGTGGGATAAAGGGATGATTTAGGATAAGATAAAGGATGTGGGATACCAGGATTTGTTGGATAAGATAAATGGGGTTTTATATGATGAGGGATGTGATAAGGTAGGATATGGGACCAGGTGATGACATAGCCGACTGGATATGCGAGATGATTAGATTAAATAGGCCCCTGAAGAAAGGGGTGGGATGATGGATGATAGTCTAGTTTTTTGCGCCCCCAAGTGTAGGGAGTAATATAAAGTAAGGGATGGTGCCCCCAATGGATTATAAATTTACCCCAGTCAATTTTGATGATGGGTTAAAGGATGCTAAATGAAGGGGGGAAGAAAAAGGGTTGAATTTTATAATGACCATAAGGAAACTATCATTTATTGCCCATGTGTGAATAGGGCCAAAGGATGGATGTCTTGGAATGGATTTTTGAATCAGGTCATAACTCTTACTAGAGATTAAAGGCACCTTCTTGTCGCAACTTGAATCAGGGATAGAACATCTTGTGAGGCCCTTATCTAAGTAATCTTGGCACCATGAAATATTTTGAAGGCCGTTTTCAATGCATGACTTATGCCTCCTTAGTGTTTGCAATTATGATGGTTAATTCCAATTCATCTTGAAGTGAAGACTTGATTGGTATTCAAAATAAGCTAAACTAGACTTTTTCATTACTAGGGATTGTTTCCTTCACAAGTAGGTTGATGATGTTACACATTAGGTTAAACTTGTGCATTACTTCTTGCCATAACTTTACAAAACCCGATGGATGATTACATATCTAATCTTGTCACAACATCTCCCTACTGCTTGCTATCATTCCTTGCAGTTCTGGGGAAGAGTTACTGGTGCAAACACCCCAAGAGATAGGCGTTTTTTGGGTCTCCGGATTTGTATTTGACTTGGATTTTATATTTCATGATATAGGATTTTTCCCTGCATTTAAACACTTGAAAATCATATTGCAGATTCGTTTTGGATTATGAGTGTAACATTTGAATAATCCCTTGACGTTGAATTTGAATAAGCCCGATGCCTCTAGAATTGCGAGGCGGACAACATATATCCCAGGCTACCCAATGAAAACATTTGCCAGTAGAAGAATTAGCCTATAAGAAAGCTTTGAGCTATTTTTTGTAGATTCTGAATGGAGGCTTTGGATGGAACCCAACAAGAAAAGTAGTAAACATGAGTGGCAAAAAGAAATTTAGAGCATATTTGGAATTTTTCAGCCAGAGATAAAGGCCCAGTGATCCAATATTCCAATTTTTTTTCACCTGTTAAATGACATATTGAATAAAAATGAGTCTAAAGCCAAGGGCGTGAAATATGGTGGGAATAAATGGCCATTTAATCTGATCATAAGCCTTCTTAAAGTCAATCTTGATAAACATGGTGGCTTGATGAGAGCGGCGAGCCCATTCCATGTCTTCCCACACTGTAATGATGTTATCCAGGATGAAACGTCCATGTATGAAGATTGTTTTCTATGACTAAATAATAACAGGAATTAGATTGCGTAATCGCAGAGCTAACGCTCTAGAAATGATTTTGTAGGAGACATTCAATATCGTAATCAACCACCAAAAAGTGATTTACTCTAGATCTCCTTTCTTAGGGATAAATTTGATGTTTCCCTTATTAATGTGTTCTAAGAAGGGAAACGTTTTTAGGTCTTTCTTAGGGATTGGTTTTGAAATCCTTCAAGAAAGACTTGAAAAAGTTCTTGCCCTAAGAATCCCAAAGAGCTTTATAAAATTCACAAGGGAATCCATCTCAACCCAACGCTTTATCATTAGCCATTTGTAGAGTGGCTTTATGGAGGTCTTCAATGGTGAGAATTATTTTGTAGATTGCCATCTGAGCCTCTGAAAGCTTGCATGACACAACACCCAAAAAATGGTCAAGAGCGGCTCAACGAGTTGTAGAGGGTGGTTGAGTTTGAAAGACGAGCTTGTAATGGCGCATAAAGGCTTGTAATATAAATTATGGGTCAGTAATTCAAGCTCCATTATCCATGATAGCTCAAATCTGTTGAGAGGGATTTCTATCTTGGAGAGAAAGAAAGAATTCCTTCGACACCTGATCTCCAATCTTGAGATAATGCATTGTAGTTCGGATCTAAGCGTCTTTCGAATTATAGTTATCTGTAATTTAGATTTGATATTGGAGTGTTGCAACTTGTAGTTGCAGAGCGTGAGAGAAGGGATCACCTTTAAGTGTCACCGTCGCCTAGATGAGAGATGAGGTGTTATCGGTGTATGAGTAGCATCGAATTTTTGCTAGTTGTCGGCTGTAGATTCTAAGAAATCTGGTAGTTTGAGTCAGTGCATCTTCCCACCATTGTATACAGCTAGCTTGCATAGGTGGATGAAACTGTTGATAGTGACTGGGTCGTGGAGCTAAATTCTAAACCCGTTTGATATGATTGACAATGGGGTCATGTTGCATCAAGGCAGTATTAAGAAAGAATTGGCCTTTAAGACAAAATGGGCATGTATCATGCTAACAAATATGAAATCATATAGGAGAGTGGTCTGAGAGGAAAAAGTCAGGCATGACCTCCACTGGCATAGAATAAATTCTATCAAACTCAAAGAAATTTTGAGCTGACAACACGGCCCTATCAAGCCGTTTAATAATGCGATATGTACCTCCATGAAGATTGATCCATTGTACCAAGCTACAGAGGTGGGAAAACAAGATGCGTTAGGATCAAAAAATCTAAATTCATTTCACATGAAGTACCACGCTTCTCTTTCACCAGGTGTCCCCCTCATAGGCAAGTGGCCACATTTATCATTAGGGGATTTAGCCATATTAAAGTCTCCACTTATTACCTAATAGGAATTGGGAATGGAGTTGGCTATCCACCGCCACAGATCAGCCCTTTCAGCCGCACCATTTAAGGTGTAAATATTTATGAGCCCAAAAGGGCGACCATCAATATTAAAGAGAAACCATATGAAATGGTTGGTGGGGTAGATTCCATGGTTAATTAATAAGGGCCGTCATTTGGGAGCAAAAAGTGAAATTAATCCCCTACGTCCTACTTCATGATTGTTATTGAAAGTCAAGTTGTCACGCCAAATGGATTTTCATACCATTTGTAACTAAAAACCTATAATTTTTACTTCCTACGAAAGTAAAATGTCCAGGTTTGCACATCGTTGTTGAGTTTCACGCACCACATATTTACGACAAGAGTGTGTAAGACCCATAACATTCCAAGATAAACAATTCATGGGAAACATTGGTTCAAGAGCCATATCCCCATCCTCCAAGCCATCAAGGGCATCATATTGATTGTGCAAGAAATGAGCAACATTATGCTGCAAAAAATCCTTAGCAAATTCCAACTTTTTTTTGGTCAGTGTACTCAATGTTGTATTCTGGGTTTCAGTGGAATTCATGCATTGCATGTTGGGATATGGTCCCAAGAGATACAAGGAAGGACTTCATATATTATGTGGAAGGCCCTTGTGAGTTGTTTGGTAGTAGCAGTGGAACTAATGCGGGATGGGGACTTGAAAAATCATAATTTTTTTTGTCCATGAGAACTCACACCGCAAGGGGTGTGCTAGAATACTTTGTTTGTAATGGAGTAGCCGAGATGGCATCATCATTTGGTTTTTTAGCAATAGATGTAGGCTCCTTATCCGGGATACTGAGAGATTGTTCTTTAACAACTGGTTCCTGATGGCCATGGGAGCTAAAGGCTTTGTATTGCTGGGTTTTGTTCTTATTTTTCCGGCCCCTGAAAAATTTCCAACCTTCCTCCTGTTGGGGTTTGACTGGCTCAGGAGTTGTTTTTGCCACAAGGTAGTTACGAGGTACATAATGCAGACAATCCTTGATCTTGTGATCACACATTTGGCAATGGAAGCTAGTGTTGGGTAGATTGATATACATGACCCACTAGCAGTAGCATTTATTGCATTTGAATATCCACAAATTCTTTGAGATCCTGCAAGAGATCAATCTGAATGCATACTCACTTCTGTGGACGTGGAATCCTTGAACTTATCGGCTTCTAGGAAAAATACCCACCCAAGTGAGGTGACAATTTGTGGAAAAAAGGCCCGCATGGTAGAGGAAGACCAAGAAATTCAACCCAAACATGCACTTTAAGGGCAGTATATTCAGATACCACAAAGTCCTTGTGCAAGGGTGTTAACACAAGTATCGAGTTACAGACATACCATGTGGATTGGTTAGCCAAGAATATTGGGCGCATTAGCAAGGTTAGAGAAATGAAAAAGAAAGAAACCCTTGATCATATTTTGAATGTTATCCAGGTGGATTCCATGAGGAGTCTAGACTGTGTTAACCCAGGATTTGAGCATGCTTTCAGAGGGGATTTGACCCACAAAATACCTTGAGGAAAAACAGATCTAACCATTGATCAAACAACATTAAATTCAGTAATGGGAAAAGCTACATCAAGAGGAGAAATATTACCTCATGAAAATCCTTCAGGACGAATTTCCTGGGTCACTTTGCCAGCGGTGCCATTGTTCACTCCACTGTCTCCTTGCTACACCCTTAACCTATTGCTTGTATTAGGATATGAGTAGCCAACTTGTGACTTACCATATCATTTTATTATATCATTTATACTTTCTCATGCTTAGTAGGTCGGCCTTGGTGATGGCCATAGCATAGGAATAGTATATAGGGGATTTTAGGTACTAGATGATTCATTGTTGGAGCATTTGAGTCTATTTTATGGTTTGGAGGTTGCCCCCTCGAAGTGGCGAAGCTATTCTAATTGCATATTGAGATCATTACTCTAAAATATTGTGTTATTTGGTGTTATATTTCTACTCATAATTTGAATTATACAAGAAGTTCATTGCAAGTGGTATCAGAGCTGCAATCTGGGCCAAAATTAGGGCAAAAACCCTATTTTTTGTTTCCTCCATATATTACGAACCATATCAAATTGGTGGGAGATATTTTTACCATAGTTGTGAAACATTTCTAGTAAGGTTCCTTGATAATTTCAGAATTTTTTGATTTATTTTGCAAAAGTTATTTCAAATTTAGGTTTTTTCATCAAATCACTCCCTAGGGTGCAAATTATGGAATGTTTTCAAGTTCTTTACATTTTCGGAAAGATCTAAAAAAAATAGTATTATTATATTCTCTGTGTTTTTTCTTGTTCGTATGAATTTGTATCGAAACCCTAAACCCTAAGGTTTGACATCATGACGGGGACTTCCACAAGAGCAAAAAAGAATCCGGTTACTCCAGGAAAAATCCCAAATAAAATGGGGTAGTGATTGAAGAGTTGGAGTCAGAAGGGGTAAATACAGATTCCTCAGCACTAGGGTTTACCTCAGTTGATCATAGGGTGAACCAACTTGAGTATGAGCTGCGAAATGTACAATTTGAGATGACCTCTAAAGGAGACATAAACCAAATCAATCAACGGTTCGATGATATCATACAACATGTAAAGGGTAAACAATATGGCCCAAATCCACACCATATCAACCAAGGGGGATCTTCAATTCAAAATCATGGACAAAATAACCATATTGGATCAACTTTCTAGCCCAATCAGAATCCAACTTATTCGCAACCACGGAACATGATGCTGATAGTGGATATGCATAAATTTTATGGTAAGGATCCCCTGAATTGGATAAATCAAATGGAGAATTTTTTTGAGTTACATCAAACACCATCAGGACAAGAGGTGACATTGACATCACTGTATCTTGAACCAGACCAATTCATTTGGTATCAACGGTTATGTGCTCAGAGGAAAAAGAATGGTCTCAGTGTCACTTGGACATATTTTACCGAGGAGTTGCAATTGCACTATATATTTCCAGTGTTTCAGAGAACTACTTTATTCAATTAGCAAAGTTACGGAAAACAGGATCAGTCAAAGATTATGTGCATCAATTCTAGAACCTATCCTTAAGGGTGGAGAATATTCTAGAAGAGAATCTGAATGACCTGTTTCTTGGGGGTCTTAAGGACCACATCAAGCATGAGGTACGTATGTTTAATCCACTCAATCTTTCTAATTCTATTATCATGGCATGTCGAGCAAAGGAATTTTTTTTTTGTAGTAGGAGGCCGCCTTTCATTAACACCAAAGATCATAGTATCTCTTCCCCTTCATTCGTTAGGCCAATTAGACTGACTCCTCAGCAAATGGAAGAAAAGAGAGAAAAAGGATTATGTTTTAACTGTGACAGCAAATATGGACCGGGGAAAAAATGTGCTGAGAAGAAGTTGTTCTATATTGACAGAGGTAATGAGGATAATGAGAAAGCTGAAATTATAGGAGAGGTTAAGGAACCAGTAGAAGATGAAGTAGAGGATCACCAACCTACAATTTATTGCCATGCATTTTCAGGTATTAGTACTCCTCAAACACTCAAGGTTATTGGATACCTTAAAAAACATAAGGTGATGGTGTTGATTGACTTGAGGAGTACTCATAACTTCATAAATAGTAAGTTAGCTACCTGCCTCAATTGTTTTATGTACCCAACTCCAGAAATGCAAGTTATGATTGCGGATGGTGGGAAATTCAAATGCACAGGAAATTTCCATAGTATCAAGCTTTCCACGGGAGACTACCTGTTAGACTCACCTATGTTTGTTATTTCTATGGGAGGGGCAGATATTATTTTGGGTGTCCAATGGCTCACTACCTTGGGTACTATAGAGATGAATTTCCAAGAATTGTTCATATGATTTCATTCAGATGGAAGGAAAATACAATTGAATGGGATGGTAACTAAGTCTCCACAGATTATTATATCTCATCAGATGCAGAAGGTTCTCAGAAAAGGAGTAGATGGATTTATAGCAAAGTTATTTTCCATAGAAGTATAAAATACAGAGTCTTCAATGCTGCCTGATCTTCAAAAGATTTTTGATTCTCACTCGTCTTTTTTATGCAATTCCAAAGGGACTACCACCAGTTAGGGATCATGATCATGTCATTCAGCTGATTCCTGGGAGCCAAACACCTAACATCAGACCATACATATACCCATATTCCTAGAAAAGTGATATCGAGAAAATGGTACATGAAATGTTGAAGGCATGTATCATCAGGCATAGCTAGAGTGTATATTCTTCGCCAGCGGTCATGGTACGTAAGAAGGATGAAACATGGAGGATGTGTCTAGATTACTGAGAAATCAACAAGTACACCATAAAAGATAAGTTTCCTATTCAAGTAATTGATGATTTACTTGATGAATTGCATGGTGCTATTTATTTCACAAAATTAGATCTTTGTTTAGGGTACCATCAAATTAGAATAAGAGAGGAAGATGTTCATAAAATAGCTTTCAGGACACATGAGGGCCATTATGAGTTTTTGGTTATGCTTTTGGTCTTACAAATGCTCCCTCAACCTTTCAAAGCTTGATGAACACTATTTTTAGGCCATTTTTCAGGAAATTTGTATTAGTTTTCTTTGATGACATATTGATTTGCAGTAAGACATGGGAAGAACACTTACAACATGTAAATAAAGTGTTGGAGTTTTGGAGACACGTACTCTCTATGCAAAGCCATCCAAATGTTCTTTTTGTGTATAAGAGGTAGAGTGCTTGGGTCATGTTGTATCCCATGAAGGTGTCCAAGTTGATCCTCAGAAGATCAAAGCTACGGTGGAATGGCCAAGAAATAGAACTCTCAGAAATATTCGTGGTTCCCTAGGACTAATAGCGTACTATAGAAGATTTGTGCGGGGATATGGTAGAATAGAAACCCCACTCACTACATTGTTAAAGAAGGATTCCTTCCATTGGAAAGATGTAGCCACTAAATCCTTTGAGAAGCTAAAGGAATTCATGTGCAGCACCCCAGTTTTGGCTACTCCCAAACTCTCAAAAAACTTCATTGTTGAATGTGACGCTTCAGGATCAGGATTGGGATAAGTTCTAATGCAGGAAGGAAGACCAATTTCATTTGAGAGTCACCAATTCTTCATGCAGTCAAGTAATGGAGGCCCTATCTCATGGGTAGACACTTCAAGGTAAAAACTGATCATGATAGTCTCAAATACTTTTTGGAGCAAAGGTTATCATCTGAGGAACAATAAAAGTGGGTAAAAAAATGTTGGGTTATGATTTTGAAATCATATACAAAAAGGGTATATAAAATGTAGTTGTTGATGCGTTGTCTAGAAGGGATATATCCGCAGATTCCTTACTATGTGGAATGTCCATGTTAACGGTCGATTGGGTGGATGAAGCCAGATTAGAATGGGATCAAGACAAGGATAAATAATCTCTAATACAAAATATCAAGCAAGGCTCTATAACATCTAAAAAAATTGAGTGGAAAGGTAATGCCCTATGGTACAAGAACAACTTATACTTGAGTAAATATTTTGAGTTGAAGCATAAGATTCTTGCAGAGCTACATGCCTCACCTGTTAGAGGACACTCTGGGTTTTTGAAGACATAACATAGAATAAAAAGAGAATTATTTTGGGAAGGACTCGAGGGGGATGTAAAAAATTTTGTATCAGAATCTTTAGTGTTCCAAAAAAATAAAGGGAAAATAATCAAGACGCCAGGTCTTTTGGAACCCTTACCAATTCCTAGCCAGAGATGGGAGGAGGTCTCCATGGATTTCATCACCGGATTTCCTTGTTCATAGGGTAAGAATGTTATTTTGGTGATTGTAGATAGGCTCACAAAATATGCCCATTTTTGTGCCCTATCACATCTATTTGCATCCAGTACATTCGCAGCTATTTTTTTGGAGACAGTTCAAAGGCTACATGGAACCCCAAACATAATTGTGACCGTGATCCTATTTTCACAAGTAATATTTGGACAGAAATTTTTTCATGTTTGGGTACTCAGCTAGCTCACAGTTCATCTTATCATCCTCAAACTAATGGGAAAAAAGAAGTGGTCAACAAATGCTTACAGGGGTATCTACGTTGTTTTGTATCATATAAACATGAAAGGTGGATTAAATGGCTACCACTTGCAAAATGGTGGTATAACACGTTTTTTCATACCTCTTCGCAAATGACCCCATTTTTAACATTATATGGTTACCATCCACCTTCTATCACTTCTTCCTTGAGGGTGCAAACTAAGGTTAGAGATGTTGAGGAACACATTCAACATCAACAACATGTTTTGGCTAGTTTGAAGGAGAATTTAGCATTGACATAAAACATGATGAAATAAAAACCAAATCAACACTGTAGCTAAAGAAATTTTGAAATTGGTGACTGGGTTTTTGTACATCTCCAGCCTTACAAGTAGATGTCCCTAAAGCAACAGAAAAAGGACAAAAAACTTGTTCCTAAATATTATTGCCCTTATCAAGTTCTACAGAAAATTGGCAGTGTTGTTTATAAACTAGAGTTGCCTCCATCTTCCCGCATACACCCAATATTCCATATTTCCTTCCTGAAGAAGGTTATTGGACAGAAATTTGAAGCCCAAAAAAATTTACAAGAATTTGATGAGGAAGGAAGAATCATTTTGGAGCCAAAGAAGATTTTGTAAACACGTACTAAGAGGCTAAGAACCAAATACATTAAGGAATATTTGATCAAGTGGAAGAACCTGAACATAAAAGATGCAACTTGGGAGGATGAAGGTTTTCTTACAGTAACTTCTAGGATTATTCAACATTGAGGACAATGTTGGTTTGAAGGGGAATGGCATGCTACATCCTTAACCTATTGTTTGTATTAGGATATGAGTAGCTGACTTGTGGCTTACCATATCATTTTATTATATCATGTATACTTTCTCATGCTTAGTAGGTCGGCCTTGGTGATGGCCATATCATAGGAATAGTATATATAGGGGATTGTAGGTAGTAGATGATTCATCATTTGAGCATTTGAGTCTATTTTATGGTTTAGAGGTCGCCCCCACGAAGTGGCGAAGCTATTCTAATTGTATATTGAGATCATTATTCTAAAATATTGTGTTATTTGGTGTTATATTGCTTACTCATAATCTGAATTATAAAAGAAGTTCATTACACTCCTATTGTGGTTGAAACAACCAGGTTTGAAGATGGTGAGGAAATTATCCACTTAGTGTATAAGGGACACCTAGAGAGCAAGAAACCCTAGGAGAGACTATAGCAATAAATTCCCGCAGAACCTGAAAAGGCCGTAGTATAACAGTTATAAAAGAGAAACCCTAGAAAATATGACTCTAGTTTTGTGCCAGAGTTGATGAGAAAATTTTTCCAGTTCTACGTGATTTTTCTAGAGTCAAAATTTAAAAACCTGTAGTAACAACAAAAATCATTTAGGTGATAAATAGATGAAATGTATTCCATAATAGAAATCCTAAACCTTGTAATAAATTTAGCCTCCTCCATGTCCATCATGACAACGGAAGGGTTTCTAGTTGTGGCCGTATGTGTGTTAGTCAATGACTGTGGTGGTGGTGATCTATGTTACATGCTTCTGCCATGAAGAGGAAATCCACTCAAGTTGTTTAAGAAATTTTAAGTCAGTGTTGAGGTCGAGCGGCATGGTAGAGACTCATGAATACCCTAAGCAGCAAGAGCCTCTTGCTCACAAGTACATAATTAATGGAATTAAGAATCAACATAATTAATGGAATAATAAATCCATTTGAGTTGTGTTGTCACCTACCAAAAAATGTGTAATTTTCAAAAAAAAATTGGTTAAGTGGCCGCTTTGCCCTAATTTGTTTGCTTCTGTGATTCTAAAGAGTGGAAAAATTCTAGCAGTTTGTTTATTTTGAGTTGATTTTGATCTTTTCTAGTGTCTTGTGGAAATTGCAAACTTTTTCATGGAACTGGAAGAACAAGTTCCTTCATTCCTCCAGTTCCCCTCATCCCCGTGTCACCCTCAACTCGTTAGACGTTCTAGTATTGTGATGGCTTTTAATGTTTCCTAATGGAACTTGTTCTCCTCGGGGATGTTTTTCTCTACAGAATAATTGGATTTTCCCACAAAATAAAAGTTACAGTTTCTTTTATGCATCCTTCGTGGGTTTTTGTGGAATTTGTTCTCATACTTCCAACTGGTTCCCCGCAATCCCTTTCTTCCCAAGATTTCTCTATTGTTTCCCCTTTTTATGGGTATTGCATACGTTTTTAGAACTCAAGGAACTTGTTCCACCTGATCCCTTGTTCCCCATATCTCATGGTTCTCCATATTGTGCTTCAAACCGCAAGATTTACCTTCAATAATTATGTGGAAATTCTCCCATCGGGAGTAAATGTTCTCTAGAAACCCTTGTTCCCCACATCCTTTTACCTCCCTTCACCACATGTCATTTGAATTATTTTTGTTGTGGATGATGCCCAAGTTATTGGACCTACACAAGGTACTCATTCCTCTGGGCCTCAATTCCCTGCATCCTCGTCATATCCACACTATTGAGGGAGATTGATTAATGAGCTCCCAAAATCTCATAATCTGCCCTCATAACACTAAATTTCCCATATTAACTCATTTTATCCAAATTATTTTGTTATAAAAGGGGGTTAACCTGAATCATTTTACCATACCAATTGAGAATTTCATGTCCACTATGTTTTCAATCTTGGTACCCCTAAAAATGTTTTAGGCCACAACTTGCTCATTTTTAACCCACTATAAAAAATTCAAATTGCATTGAGAGCATTGTGAAGACATCGGTCTTTTCATACAGGAGGTAAGTTAGTTTCGTGCCCTCTTGGTTGGGGATTTGTAGGGTAATTTGTGTTTTTCATCTTCCTCTTTGAATTTCTCAGAAGCCATTGTTAAGCCTCCATTCTTTATGAATTTTCTCCCACATCTTCACGATGAAGTTCCAATACGGGGGGTATGAACATATTTCTTCTTTGGAGACCTCTATACCCAATATTAGAGATAGTGCCTGAATTTAGATGACTTTTGGACCCGAATTTCTATAGACACTCCCAGCTATCATTTCCCAATGTATCAAAAATAGTGGAATTACCTATGTCATTAGGTTTACCCTCTCTGTTCAATGCACCACACCATGTTTCGACCTATGCTTCATGTTTCAAACCAAAACCAAAGAATTCAAAGATCCTCAAGGCCAAATAATTTCCAAATTAGATGTGAGTGTACATAAATACATCCCTGGGGATTCCTACCTTTGAGTATTCTAACACCTTGACCCATGTTCAGGCTCAAAATATTTTTGATCAAGATAAAGATAGGTTCTAAGAACATGGTAGCTAAATCCTAGGCTGAAATCCCACAAGAAATGATCTTTAGAGTTCCCAATGTCTTATACAGATAAGATTTTAAAGAGGAACTATCATATATGATAGCCTTGCTGGTAAGATTGATGGGCATGCCTTCTACCAATGAATTTCAATTATGTATGTGTATATATTAAAATCATCTGTGAAGGAAAACAAAATTTGAACTGGGGAGAGATATTTTGTGAAAACCTGAGTGAACAAATGATAAATGTGCAACAAAGTAAAACTTTCTATATGACATCCTACTTGATGTATACTATTGCAGCCTATAGAGTATGGGTAGGGTTGTCACCTCAGAATGATAAGAAGAATGCACCTGTATATGAGTTCTACCCTCAGCTAATTTATGATAACAACAAACTTAATTACAAAAGAGTCAATGATGCCTTCACAATGTTCATAGTCAAATTATTGGAAGGGAATATAGTTGAGAGAGTATCTAAGAGGAAAATAAATTTATTCCTACCTATGGCAGCCTCTTCATTCAATTCAGAAAATTCTCATATATCAGGATAATTGGTTTTGGAGGTGTTCCTAACAATTTTTCCCATATATTGCAATGATAAATTGGTTCTTGTGGAGGTCTCTTGGTAATTGGATGTGTTGCACAGAACATGTAAGGACATGAAAATCACTAGCATTCAGTTTCATATCTCTTTATGAAACTACATGTGTAAATCTACCTTAGATGCACAAAATGTGGAAAGGACCCTCTTTGATTTAAAATTCCATACTTATTAAAAGAGGTCATCCTTTGATAGTAAGGGCTTCATGTACAAGCATCTAAGAATGGATTATATCATATTATCACATTGGAGGACTACTTGTAAGACTGTGTAGATGAATATGAAGTATAGAAAAGCTATTTTGAAAGGCTATCTCTACAAAATATTAAGGATATCAACAATTTCCAGGTTCTTGAAGGCTTATAGGATGATGAATGTGATTTTAATTTTGTATAATATCTCAGAACCATTCGACACATGCATATTATAACTATTGATTGGTCACATAAGGAAAGAGATAATGCAACAATCCTATGATAGCAAGGATAAAATAGTGGTTCAATAGAGGATGCAAGAATATTAAAAAATAATGAAATAATCTTCCTCTTAGGAATCCTCTGTTTCTCATCAAGAGGTTCCAATACAATCAACTTCTTCTTCCTCACCCTTGGATTCAACAACCAAGGTATATATAAAGAAAGATAAAGCTAAGGAGAACCTAGAGAAGTTGATGAATTACCTAAGAAAGAAGTAGAGCAAGAGAAAACTCAAGAATCTAT
The DNA here is from genome assembly GCA_019776745.2 of Taxus chinensis. Taxonomy (NCBI): domain Eukaryota; kingdom Viridiplantae; phylum Streptophyta; class Pinopsida; order Cupressales; family Taxaceae; genus Taxus; species Taxus chinensis. Next base: position 133,729,703 of record CM034157.1, on the reverse strand, counting down.
TGAAGAAGTTACTCATGTGCTTGAACAAGTATCATAGCCTTCGTAAGAATTAAAAATAACGAAGGAGAAAAGGATGAATCAAAATAAGGGGGTGAAAGACAAGAAAAGAATGATCAAGAGGAAAAATAAGAATAAGAAGGTGATGAGGAAGATGAAGATTAGGTAAAAATCATTTAACATGACACAGAAAAAACTAGTATGCCCAAGCCTGATGTCAGGAGACCATTTTCTTCTTCCATTGAAGTTCCTTCTCTTGAGGTTTCTATATGCACCCAAAATTACACTGTGTTAAATTGTTGGAACATTGATAATCCCCGATAATGATAAATTTTATTTCCAGATTAAATAATGAATCTAAGTCCAATTTCCTTTCTTTTGCTTTCTCGCATGACTTAGTTTACTTTGCTCCCTAGTTTCCTAGCCTTGTATGCTTCCACAATTAATTTTTGGTCCCCCTTTTCCTTAGCTTTTCCTTTAAGTCTCAAAACTGGAGTGGTGGTTGCGTAACCACTGCGATGGTTACACAACCACCGGTTTTCCTTGAGAGGCAGTTACACAATATTCGTAGCGGTTGTGTAATTGCCTCTCTGCATAGACCAGAGGTTTCATGCGCATAAATGTGAGACTCAAACAATGAGTTTTGAATGAGTGTTGCTTCTTCATAAGTTCATTTCTCGCACGTTTCTTGACCAAATTAGTTGCCTTTAAGCTTGTTAGATGTGTATAGACTTCCTCTTCCTGACTTACTATTCTTAGTAAGTTATCTACCTCTTCCCATGATGATATGGCACTTCCTAATTTCCAAGTGGGATGAACCATTTCCTTGCCATATTTCTATTAAAACTAGGATTTTTCCCGAAGCATTGGTTGGAATATTTTGATTTGGAATTTCACGGTTATGCTACTAGAATCTTGTCAAGAAGCACACAAGAAAACACATATCTTTTTCCTTGTTACTCTCTTACCTGCATTGCTACCAGACTACCTGCAAACTAGCTAGCTCTGGTACTTCTACATCTTCTTTTTTCTTAAAAACCAACACAACTCCCTAGACAATATCAGATTCACCATTGGAAACTAAGATGAGGGGACCAACAAAAGCACAAAAAACACTGGAAATTGTCTCAGTTGTACACTTCCAGGTTGGGGGTGTAATTGAATTCTTTTGAAGCTTTATTTGTTTTAGTTTAGATTTCAATATGTAATCATTTCAAACATTTGTTTTGAAAAAAGAATAATTTATAGTTAGTTTTATTTCATGTAATTAAATTCCATTGAAGATTTCTTCTCATCTCTTCCTTGTGGATTTTCCTGGGAAGGATTCAGAGGAGGTTCTTGTGCACAAAGTCTTTTAATTCTTAGCTATCAAATTACCAGTATATTTCATTGCATTCATTAGTTATATTTCATCAGCACACAAGAAAAGCTTCCCTTGAAATCTTACTCCTTGCCTATCCCTGTGGATTTGCAAGGGAAGTGAGTTGGAAGAAGATTTTTTGTCTGTGCATTTATTTGTGTTTCTTCACATTTAAAAATCTTCTATATAATTTAGTGTTTTACTTGGGAAGTCTCATAAAAGAAATTTCTATTGAGAAACTTTTCAATCTTCTTATGATTCTGAGGTAGAATTAGAAGAAATTAGATCCACAATTACAAATTAGGAAAATCCTCTATTTTAGTTAGATTAAATTTAAATCATTATGCAATAGGTAGATAGTCACATCCAACTATCTCACTATTTAGTTTATTTTACTTTAGAATATAAGTAGTTCCCATTTAATTAGAAGTAATTTTATTGTTCTGTGTAGCTTTCATTTATTTAATTCTAGAAAACCATAAAATCTTCAAAAACATATATTAGATTAATTAAGGTTGTTTATTTTTTTTCCTTTTATTTAAAATCTTTGAAAATACAAAAACAAGTAGATAAGATTTGATTCCATTGTTTCAATTAATTAGTTTCATTCCTTTTAATTAATTAGTTGCATGTAGATTTAATTAAATTAAAGGAGAGTAATAGACTTTGTTTGATTTAAATTTGTTTGCATCCTTTAGTTAATTTAGGAACATAGATTTAATTAGAAAAGAATTAACATAAGCTCCCCACCGATTCTATAAAATATGAATTTTACTATGAATCTAAAAGTACAAAAATGGAATAAATGGAATATATTGAAGTGTAAATGCTAAATAATTTATTTAATATTTTTAATGAAATGAAATGAAAGGGGAAAGGTACTTACCTGACTTAGAATTACCTCGAAGTGATTTGGGACTGAAAAAAGTGATGTAATGGCAAAACAGAGCATTGTAACGAACCTCAAAAAATTGTAGCGGAGGTAAATCTGGCCAGACTAGGGTTCCTGGGGAAGGATGATGGTGCCTGGGACACCCTGGTATGAAATCTGGGAGCCCTAGTCTATGGAACAATTCAAAATCTAAACCTGGTATAGTCACTAGTTATTCACAATACTTCTCCTTTTATCATGTTAATGTCACACTTGCTTCGTTGGTGTCGTCATAAACCTACAATGAAGAATCACCTATAAAACCCCATACAAAGCATCAAACCCTAAAAAAGAAAGATACAAATGAAGGGGTCATAATTTCCTTAGTATCCACAATGGTGGACTTACAACTAAGTGTTTCAGTACATCTCAGATCCAATGTATTTTTGTGTGCTTGTGTGTGTAATAATGTTCCTATGTTGCCTTAGCACCATGATGAAGAGATAATGGGTAGTAGCTAGATAAAATGTAAAATGGTCGATGTAATAGAATGAAATGTCCCCCTTTGCATATGCATGTGTGATGCAAAACATTGCCCAAATGCAGTGCCTTTGCTCTATAGTAGATAGCTATCCCTTGGTATAAATAGTCTTCCCATAAGATAGTGATGTATGTTATGTTTATATAGGGATCTCTTGCTTCAAATTTTGACACTAATGACCTGACATGCCAACTAGCACCTACGAGTGAGATGAGAGGGAAAACTGAAAATACTGACCTCAAATGTAGTAAATGATAGGGAATTCAAGTGTGAGGGGACTTAGAGCACCCCAAGGCACCCTAATCCCTCTCTAAGCACCCTAGTCAAATACTATTCATGATATTGAGTGAGTACTAACAGATAGGGATCCTTGATCTTATCCCGACACGCGAGAACTGTCAAGAGTGAGTGACCAAATGTGTACGAACTTGAAACAATAATCAAAGACAAATGTGCAACCCGGGTAGACTGACTAACATGACTATAAGAATGGGTCATCAGTGAATATTTTTCTTGAGCAATATAGGCCATATATAAAATATTCATACTTGGTGGTATAATAATAATAGTAAGTGTGTGATTTTATGACTACGTTTTCCCTAGCTGTATGTTGTTGAGAGAAATATCGGTAACATAAAGTAACTAGAGATGCATACCTGAGAGAAATGGGGAGAATCTCATGCTATAGAAGAGTACTTCACGAATGTCTTGCAGAACAATAGCCCCCATGAAAAACCTATGGATAAATGTGTTGATCTATGCAGCGTAGCGAGAGATGTAATTTGGTAGATGAAGTGCACTACCTTATAATGATGATTGTGATGTTGAATGATTGATGATTTCAAATTTTCCATGACAAATGATGTGATTCAGGGAGTGATGCAATTCTGAACCCGATTGCTTGTGTATGAAAAATTATGGGAGATTTGGCTTGGTCCTGCTCCACAAGAGGAAGAGTTTAGGGAGAAAGGTGTATTATTGTCTAGCCTGTAACTACATCATAAAATTATCTAGCCACTGTAGATAGACACAGATCAAATTTTTAGTGATTTTTGATCCAAATATTTTGATCAAAATAAGTAGACCCATATAGGAGTAGTATAGGAAAGGAAATAATGTCTCGTTTCCCCCACTCCAAGGGTGTCACCACAATGTGTGTGTGATGGCTTCCAAGTTAGGTCATCTAGAAGAAAATTCAAAATGTATGATGGCTTCCAAGTTAGGTCATCTGGAAGAAAACACAAAATGTAGAATCACTTCCCATGTTAGGTCATCTGGGAATCCAGTAGTAAAAGTATAACTCCACATAACTCCCAAGTTAAGTTATCTGGGAGTCCGAAGTTGTTGTATTGTATCGATTGAATGGTGTGATTTTGATTTTTAGAGACTTGCACATATCTATTGGTTGATTGATTGTTTGTTTTGATTATTTTGGTCATTGAGATATTTTACTCTTGTTTCCCCCATGTTAGGTCATTAGGGGGAATCGATAGACAATGTTGCATGATGTATTGGTAAATATTTGAAAAATGATGAATTACAAGTGTTGAATGATCATGTAGTAGTGTAAGGTGAAATATACGATGACCCCAATTGTATGCCCTTCCTTTCAGTGAAAGGGGAAGTTATGATAAGAACAAACACTTAGTTGAAAGTAATCATTTAATAGAAAGTGTATGATGGATATCGCTAAAATGTGTGTAGATTTAGTGAAATACAACATCAAGGAGAAATAAAATGTCTCATATGTACGATATGATGGTGGGTGGAATTTTGAAGACAATTCTATAAACGAGATAGAAATTGGAGTAAAAACGTTCAAGATACGAGTGAAATCATGTGACGAGTATTATTTGTGTAATAAATGTGACATATGACCATAATGGAGTGAATAATGAAAAGTGACTATTAATAGTAAAGTGAAAAATTGATTAGTCACTTCATTTGTCTTTTGAGTGGGAATGAGACTGAGCTCTGATGTGTAAAATGTGAGTAAGTTAGAGCACCATTGGCCTAGTCATTTTGAGATGGTAGTGACCATTGAGGCATCTTGTACTATGGCGGAGTTAGTAAGTGCGATTTTTTAAATGTGGGTAGTACTCATTTTTGGTGAATTTTTGCAAAAATATTATATTTTTTTCTCATCGTTTTGGACTTGTACAATAGTAGTGGCCTTCGGGATAGGAGCACCTAGACATGGGCACTAATGTCTTGCTCCTGTAACCAACAATCCTTCTTCTAGGGCGCCCATGTCCAAAAATTATGATTCTTGTCCAACGTAGTGTAAATGTGAAATTTGATGTGTAGTGATGTCATAACTAAAAATGTGTGTATTTGTATGGTATTCTAACACTATGTTTGGTATTGTTTTGTGTTGTGCAAAGGGATATCCATTTGAAGGAGTTTTGTGGTGGTCGCCAATTGAGTAAATTGCTTGGGTTTGGTTTAACAGATGATGATTGAGAGGTTATAGACTATTGCAACCTATAACACATAGTGAGGAAGGGGGATGTGCCCTATAATATTCCTATGTTGATAGCATTGTGTGAGAGATGGTGTGCGAACACTTGTACATTTTGGATTCCTACAAGTGAGATAACAGTCACACTAGAGGATGTATATTGCATACTGTAATTACTGATTATTGGTGAGAGGGTTGATGTCATGGCTGTGGAGAACATGGAGAGACAAATGAGGGATGCTAAGTGGTATTTTTAAGGACTTGAGTGCCTGTTGAAGCCCATATTAGTTTGCATGTGATTTTGAGATCATGGGTTCTACACTTGCAAAAGTTTATAGCCATGGTTATTGCATCATAGATTTCAATAGAGGGAGGTGGTGTGGGCATCTAATAAAAGATGCATAATATTTTTTGTTGGATAGAGGAGGAGAGTACTAGGTATGCGCAGGCATGATGTGTGTTGGCCCACCTCTATAGAGATCTCTACATATTTACACATGAGGAGCATGGAGATGGGATTAGAGCTACGACATTATTACATGTATGGGCATACCATATAGCAATATTGAGGCCAGTTGGTGGTCCATGAGCAGATTGACTCTACGCCATATATATTTGACTAATGAGAAAATGGTTCAGTATTACATGAGCAAAAGTTGGATACCTGACATCCTATAGATCACTGATAGATCAGATGGGACACCTGAGGTCCTTTGATATCTCAAACCATCTTAACCTTGAGATCTATGGAGGATTCTTCTGAGGATGTAGTAGAGTTATGATTCATATGGAGGACTATGTGGTTGGAGGATTGGTTTTTAGGGGTGACAAAGTTATTCCAGATGGAGTGAGTAGCTCAACAGTTTAGTATGGCCCAAGATGTGCCCCCAAATCCATATGTTTGGGATAGAGCTATTGGAGCACTAAGGAGGGTTGGAGCTAAGCAGGGAACCAAAAACTAGCATCTAATCTGTATCCAAATAATGTCCCTCCATACCTTCGGAATATAAGTACCTCTACTTAACCGGTGCAGCTGTCGTATATGCATGCATGAGTAAAGGTGGATTTTCCTGGTGGCCTTTTGGTCGGGGATCCAACAGGGGCACTCCACTGACCCTGCGGAAAAGCTAGCAATCTCTTGCTAGGGAATACTTTATCTGAAGAGTGGGAAAGGGAGTGAGAAAAGAGGTAGGAGAACTAATGTTGTAGGTAGAAAATCAGATTCATGCACACACACTAGTTAGAAGTATCATCACATGCATTAAAATTAGGAAGAAATAATACTGCAAAACAACAACAAGACCAATTAGAATTTAATGAACACAAAGTATCAATAAACCCCTTAGTCAAAAAAGGCTTGAAACTCCTTCTTCTTGTATTGATGCTCAAGAAAAAATTGTACATAGTATGAGAATGGAAGACATTGAGAATAGGGGAAAAGTGGCTAACTCTTTTCACTCACAAGTGAGAAAAATATCTCTCATGAACTTACAAGAATACAACCAGCTAGAAGAATTTCAGAATTAGAACCCTTTGGAATGAAGAGCTCATTACAATTTATAGCAACCCGAATTGTCCTTCCACCTCCCTCACATGACTCTTCATTTCCATATTCCACTCGTGACCTTTCATTTTCCATGAATTAAGTATTTCTCTTATAATTTTGAGAAAATACTTTTTACAAATTTAAAATAGGTCACTTAAGTGAATAGGACGAAATACAATGATGACGCATAATGAAGAATTAGAATGGGGAGAGAAAGAAGAGAGGGAAAGAGAGGAAGAGGGAAGGGATGGAGGGGAAAACACTCCTCATGATGAAATGCTTTGAATGCCTTGATGCAACCATGAACTTTGAGCGAAGATTTCTGCCACTGGTGATCTTCTACACTGATGAAGATTTCTCCCTTGAATAACTTTGAATCATTTTCCCAATCTAGTGATGACCACAAACTCTATGATGCATGGACATCCTGGACCATAGAATGAGTGTTTAGAAACATTGTTATGATGTTTACCACTGCAAGCTTGAGATGAACACATACAATGCCCATGATGACCCTCCTTGAAACTTGGTTGATGAACCCTTTGACTCATTGAAATCGTTCTGACCAATTCACTTTGGATCACTCGGTTCCTTAAGTGATGAAGATGAATTCACATGATGTGCCTTGATGCCTTGCTTTGCTTCTGTAAACCATTGCACTCAAGATGATGCTTCCAAGACCTTCGTGAAGTTCTCATTCCTCCTTTTCAACTCATGAAACCATCTCATTATCCAAAAGGGAGTCCAAAAAGTAGTAAGGTGAGTGAAAACAAAGTCATATGCAATTTTCCACTCCAAAATGAAAACTTTCTATTTTTAGAATATGAGCCCATGCTCTACTATTCTGGGGCATATCACCTGTCTTGCTCCAATTTCACCTTCTGAACCATCTACCATATTCCAACCTCCTCTGTTCCTGAGATATTGCTATTTTTAGTACATTTCTATTTTTAGCAGGTTGTTATTTGGGGACCTGCTATTTTGGGAAGAAGTCATTTTCTATCTTACTTTCCATTTTACCCCTTTTCTGATTGTCCTGAGTGATTGAACTTGTAATTTAGTGGGACTCATCATTTATAGCATGTGAGGAAGTATAACATATGCTATTTTTAGTAAGTGGTGAAAATGACCTCTGTTTGCGACGAGAATAACTTTTTTGGATTTGGGCTCTTTGTCACGAACTCATGCTCCAATTTTCATCATGATTCACTTTCCAGAAAGCTCAAAAATGAAAAATGAAAATTTATGTCTTGTAAGAGCTTTGGGTATGGAGCTACCAGGGTAGAATACTGATAAAAAATCAGTCCTTCATATCTTGAGAAACTGGCAACTTCATCGTGCAAAAACTAGTTTGAGAGAAACTAGATTTTTTGGAGACCCTTCCCTCTGAATTTCAGATGATTTCACCTGCTAGACCGGATCTTCAGGAATTTGAAAATTTCTTTGAAGAGGGAAGAATGCTGATAAAAAAAATAACCTCCATATCCCTAAAAAATAGGGACTTCATGGCACAAAAACTAGTTCACACGAAACTAGATTTTTCAATGATCATTCCCTCCAATTTTCGTGTGATTTCGCCCACTGGAACCCTGAGAAGTGGAGAGGTAGCTCACTGATTTTTTCCACTACTATGTCATGGTGGCCATTAATGGAGCTTGAAATTTTTAGGTCTGGTTTTTTTCTCCATTCATGATGAAATAAACTCCATTGCGATAGGTTTTTTCTTCTGGTGCTTCACTAGAAATTTTACTTCAATCCGACAACTGGTTTGATGGGAAATTCAACTTTTTCTTCATTGAGCCGGAAGTGAGATTTATTCACTGTGAATTCCTTGCATGAGAATGGAGAGTTTGAAATGATGTTTTTAATGGTCTTCAAGAGAGAATAAACATCAGCAACAAATGGTTTTCAATCTGTGCACTGGTTTGCAAGATTTGTTGAATTTTCGTTTTATGACAATGAAGATTTTCATTGATTTTCTTCTTCTCTTGTTCTTCATTTCTTCCTCTTAACTTTCAATGAAAATATTATTTGAGACCTATGAATCACCATGGGAAAGGAATTTTGGTTTCCATGGTTGAGCTGGTTTGAGCATTTGCAATGGTGGAGTGATGGTGAAGGTTGCAACTTTCTTCTGGAGAATGGAGAAGTGTAAGAAGTTAGAAGTAAGAAGCAAGAAAATATTTAAAATTTTAAGTTCATGAAGAGAGGGCTTGGGAAATTTTCATTTCCCTTGATGTCCCTCACCTCAAAGGGATGTGAGGGACATCAATTTCCATGGTGAGCAAGAAGGCGACACATGGCAAAGATCCGACGACAAGGAGTGAGAACTCCAAAATCAGGTTTAAAGTATTCAGGGGTTGGAAGCTGGTCACATGGGTGACCAAAAGTCTCTCCCAGGGGGATGGAATTTTTTTAAAGGTTTGATGTCCCTGAAATAATGAGGGACATGAGGGACATCAAATCCCATGGCATTCCTGGAGCTGACACGTGGTGGAGATCTGACGACAGGGGATTTGAGCTCCAAATTACACCTGGGGGCTGAACTAGCAATCCTGATGTTCGTATGGGGTACCAAAGGTCACATGGAGGCTGGGTGAATTTTTTCATGGTTGATTATCCCTGACCTTGAGGGACATCAGGGACATAAAATCCCCAGGCTCCTGGAGTTGACACGTTTCCTCTTAAAATTTGTCTAAGTCCTGAACTTGCTCCAAGAGGACAACTTGACATGATGATAACTTGAGCTCGCGATGGAATTTTTTGGAAAAAAAATTATATTATCCTGACTGGAAATGGAATTTTGAATCCAATGGTCAGGGTATAATGTCTTGATTCTTCCATTTGATCCTTGAAAAATTAGATTTTTGATTTGGTACTCCACTTGTGCATGAGAAAAACTACCTGAAGACCTAATGCACCAAAGTGTTGTGAAAAATATGATTTCACCATCTTGTAGGGCTTGGAATTATCTTTCTGTACATTTTTATTTTCTCCTAACTCCATCTGAGCTCCTGAAATCACCTTCAGAAGCTCAACAGTTTTTTGACCTATGTGCACTGACTAGGCCTATGAACCCTAATTTTGGTCAAACTACCCCAACTTCTCCGAATCTTCCAAAATATTCCTGAATCATTTCCATGATGTCCCAAGACCTTTGAATCACCTCTTGTCCATTTGGATCCTCTTTTCCACTTCCATGGGGTTGCTCTCCTTAGGAAGGCCAGTGATAGCCCTTCCCACAACTGCCCAAGCTTGCAACTTTCAATGAACTCCTAAAATCACCTAGGGGGAATGAAAGGACTTTCCTAAATCACCTAGGGGATGAGATAACACCAATTGGGAGGTCACTAGACTAGATGGGAAGACCTAGGGTGCCTCATAATGATAAAACATGAAAAAATTGGTACAAGGGTATCATTTTCATGATTAGAAATTGTCAATTTCCCTGTTGCACATTTGCATTTAAACAAGAATATAATGAATATGTTGCCCGTTTCATCCAGAGGTGGAAGAAATTCCTCTACTCCTCTTCCAGTGCTCTAAACATGGATCAAACAGATATTTATGATCTATTCCTCCACTCCCTCAATCGAGAAACCAATGAGGAAGTACAAATATTCCCTCTTAGGAGAAATGTTTTCGACATATGTAGAGAATTTGGGGTCTCCATGAATCCAAAATAGTGCATTTTTGCAGTTCATGAAGGAAATTTGTTGGGCCATGTTGTTTCAGTAGGACTTTCAATCAACCTAGAAATAATTCAGGCCATTTTGGGTCTTTTCCTCCCAAGCCACAAGAAGGGTCTCCAGAGTTTCTTGGGGACTATTAATTTCGTAAGAAGGTTCATACCTCAGTTTTCTGCCCTAGCTAAACCACTAACGACCATGTTAAAAAAGAACATACCTTTCAGCTAGGCTAAAGAGGGTATGTATAGTTTTGAAACTATCAAGATAACTATTTCCTAGGATCCTACATTGGTGAACCACAAGTATGACAAGGATTTCATCCTCTATGATTTTGTGGGATAGGAAATTATCTCGGGGATACTTACCCAGTTGATTGATGATTTGATGGAATACCTAATTTCCTTCTTCAACCTGTCCCTCAAGGATTACGAGCTTAAATAATATTTTGTTGAGAAATAGGTCTTTGTTGTCATTCGGGCATTCAAGAAGTTCAAACACATGTTATCCTGATAACAAGATTCAACCGATGGTATCACATCCAAGGGTCAAGGAATTTTTACTGAATAAGGATATGAATGAAAAATGAGCTGGATGGATTACCAATGTCATGGAGTATGAAGTGCATATAAAGGTAACCAAATTAGTCAGGGGAAAAGGCCTATGTCAACAACTTGCTGCTGATTTGGAGACAAAAAGAGAATGTGACAATGCATTGCATAATCACCTCCAAGGAGACATTCCTACTAACTGGATGTCCAATATGAAGAATTTTCTACTATCTGGTAAATATCCTTTCGACCTAAATAGAACCAAGAGGCAAAGTATCTGGCTTCAATCCATTCCCTATGTCCTCATAGATGATGTAATTTTTCGAAGAGACTTGAATGTGGTTTTTCTCATACGCATAGGTACCAAATAAGTTGATAGGATACTGGAGGAATTTCATAATGGATTTTTAGGAGGACATTATTCAGTGTGACTGATTGCTAAAAATATTATGAGGGCTCATTATTAATGGTTAGATTTGTTCAAAGATGCCCATTTTGGGTAAGAAAATGTAAAGAATGTGCCTTCTTCATAGGAAAGCAAAGGGTAGTTTCCCTACCCCTTCATCCAATTCAAGTAGATCAATCCTTCGTATAATGGGGGTTAGACTTTATCGGGATGATAAATCCACCTTCAAATAATGGACATAAATGGAGGATTATTTCACCCGATGGACCGAGGCTAGGATTGAAAGAAGGAAATGGGAAATATGTCAGATTTTCTTAAAGGAATTATGACAAGGTTTGGTGTTCCCTTCATGGTTATCTCAGAAAATGCCAAGGCATTTGTAGGCATTGTGAGTGGGCTGTCAAGAATGGTGTCTATTTAAAAACTTCATCTAAGTATTATCCCCAGGGTAATGGTTTAGTTTCAGTATAAGAACCTGATGCGGATTATCAAAAGGACGATGGAGAATAACCGACGAACTTGGCATACACAACTGAAAACTACCTTGTGTTAAGATAGGATCACACCAAAAAGGTCCATTGTAAATTCCCCTTTCATGCTAGTATATGGTAAGGAGGTAAAGTTTTCTCTATCTTTGGGAGGAAAAGCTTCCCCTAATTTCCCTCTTTAGAGTTAACACATCAGCTGCAAGTAATGGAAAGTGATCCTATAGTTGGAGGAAATATAGAACAAGGCTATGAAGACTTTGGAGCTGCATCAAGCTCAAATAAATAAAAATTTTGATAGGAAAACAATTCATAGGTATTTTCAAGAAGGTAGTTTGGTCCTCAAAATGGACACAAATAGGGTCAAGCTAGGTATGCACGTAAAGTTCAATACCCTCTGGAGCGGGCCCTACATAATCATAACTTCAAAAGAGGTAATTTTATTTTGCCTATCTAGGCTCAATAGATAATAATTTCCTATCCAGTAAATGAAATACACATCAAAGTTTGATTTTGAAGAGGTTTCACCATGTACAATATTAGTCTAGTTCCTTTCCTCCAAGTTCCTAGCACATTGTTTGGTTTTTTTGTTTTGTCTTGCTTTGTTATGTTTTGTTTGTTTTTGTGTTGCATTATGTTCTATTTTTTTTGCTTGAGGTTAACGAATCATGTGCCCAATGGATTTCATAAGGCATACTTTTCACCATGAATAATTCTTAACAGGAAAAAAAATAGAATACATAGAAAAATAATGAACCATACTCGAGAGATAGCATAAAAAATGTTAACTTTACAAGTTTCCTTTTTCCAAGAGGGCTTTTGAAAAAAAAATTGTACAACTTTTTGACTTATACACATTTGTATTTTCCAAAAAATTCCTGAGTATCAATTTTCCACTGGATTTCTGATTTTTGAAGTCAACATGCAGTTTTCATGTTAAGTTCTAAAACCTGAAAACCGCCCCCAATAATAATTTCAGAATTAGAAGTCGAAACTCAGGTTGCAGTTTGCATACAAACTACATACTGAGTTATGAATTCCGATCCCCCACTTGTATTTCAGACTTCAGAGTATGATGTACAATTTGCATGCAAACTAGACATCTACTTCTAAATTTTTCCCCTCGAACATCTCAGAGGTATTTCAGTGTTATCACAAAAAAGTAGCACCCTGAGATTTGGCAATGCAGATCTCTACTTTTTGCTAACATGGGGTTATCCCTCAAGCTGTGGGACTTGCTTCCTCTTCCTAATCTAATGCTAAACTACTCCTACTCCTAGAAAGGAAAATGCAGCTAACTAATCCTAAACTAACCATGCCAAGGGACCAGGAAGAGAGAGAGAGGGTTAGAAAGATGCATGGAAGGGAAATCCTAAGCTAAAAGGTGGTGATAGCACCAGAAAAGGGGTGAGAGACACTCTAGTGAGGGAGAAAGAGAAAGAAATGAAGAAGGGAGAGGCTAGACATAAGTGACACAAACCCAAAGCTTCATTTACCATCTGTTCTCACATGAAACACAACATAATGAACTTGCAAAGGAGAAATACATGCACAACACAATGCAATAAGTAAAAGAGAGGCAAGGTTGCAGCTAAAATGAGCAAGGACAGACAAATGTGTCACAAAACAAGCTTTATTGCAATAAAAGTATGCACAGACCATTACAGTTGCAGGAAGGCACAAGAACACATTGCCAAGCCCAAAATGAAGGTTTGATGGCTCACAACTACTTTGGAACAAATTTGACAGAGTTCCATTACAGTTTTTGAATGTCCATCCTTTCAAAATGAAATATTTTTACAATATATAGCTCGAATGAAAGAGAAGGAAGAAAGAGAAGAGGGAAAAGAGAAGGGGCATGAATTTTCTAGACTTCAACCACCAACAATCTACATTAAAATCCTCTACAAAGCACATGGGCACCTTACAGAGCCATCATTTAGTCTATTTCATCCTGTAGAAGCAAATGAAGCCATGCTTCATCAATTCTGGTGGTTGAGCTACCTGATTTGATCATTTGCATGCCCAAACATAGTCTTCTTCTACCTCCTGAAAATCCATGTTTTCCATTTTGACTCACCAAAAGCCACCAAAGTCATATTTTATGATGTCAAATTGAAGGGCTCGATGAGAGATTTCCAATTATATAAATTTTGTCTGATTTGGAGCTCAGGATCAAAAGATATGGCCATTTGAATATTTTCCTGTCAGGGAGGCACAAGAAATTTGACACGTGGCAGCCTTTAATTGGTTTAGGGATTGGCCTCTACCAACATGTACTTGCTTCACCTTTTTCCAAGTTTCATCTCCCATTGGTTCACAATATCAAGATTTACTTCCCCATTCGCCATTTGTCCTTTCTTTTACCTTTTGCGGGTTGCCTTTATGAAAATACGGGCCAATATAAATTTGCCACATTCCTTCGGGATGTTAGACTGTCCTTTTCCTTTTTCAGTCTCTGTGACACATGGACCAATGAAAAGGCTCCATGCTCTTTCACATTTCAGACCTTGTCAGACCCCTAGAAACATGAGCCAATAAGAAACGACCACGTTTCTTCACAATTTTCCCCTCGACTGACCATTGTGAAATGTGAGCCAATAGAAAGGCTCCACACACTTTGCATGTCAGTCCTTTTTATGTCTAGCCTCTGACATCTGTGAAATATTAGCCAATGAGGAAGCTCCATACCTTGATGCATTGTCAGACCTTAAATAGTCTCCTCTAACAATTTGTGAAGTGTTAGCCAATATAAAGGCTCCACGCACTTTTGCGTTGTCAGTATTTTCTTTGATATCCCACTGACAACTACAAAACACGAGAAAATGAGAAAGCTCCACATTTCCCAAGTGTCAGAACTTGTTAGTCTTTTTCTTCATGCTTGGATCTGATTGGATGGGCCTTCACATTTTTCAGATTTATGTGAAAGGTGAGCTAATGAAATGGTGCCACGTAGCTCTTCTTTGCATCATCGTGGCTTTCTAAGTCTGGGGACTTAGAAACTTTTTTGGATTTTTAATGTGGCCTTTGTCAGCTTTATCCTCTTTGTCCTTGCTTTGAGCTTCTGGCCATGTGTCCCCATGTGCCAAACTTTAAGAAAACCCATGGGCTAATTTGAAAGCGTCAGTTGCAAATTTTTAAAAATAAACCCACCAATGTTTTAAACTGAGTATCCTATGGGTTTTCAAATACCAATGGCTAGTGCATTTGGGAAGTGTAATTTGACGGTCGTTTGACTGTCACAGACCTGTAAAAAATGGCTAAGTCCATTTTTAAAGTTGTTAAAGCCAAAATAACCCTGGGGGTAATTTTGGATAACAATTTGGTGACCTCTCGAGGTAATCTTCCTGCTAGATTAGATCAGTAGCCTTATGCATTCCATTGGGCATGGAGTCAAGCCAAAAACTTAAAAACTGATCTGCAACATTGAAATTTCTTACCCTGGGGCCATATTGAAGCATGAAATGAACTTAGGAAGGTCTGGAAGCTTGAAGTTGATCTGTGGAGCTCCAAATGAAGCTTTGAAACTGCTCCAACTATCTGATTTCGCCATTAAACTACTCAAGCTCGAGGTGAAGCCAGAATTGACCATCTCATTGTGAAAAGTCTTCTGATTTTGATTTTGTGAGAGTGGAAAATTGTAAAAGCTCGAGACTTCACTTTGTTTACTCTGCTTTTGATCTACTGAGACAAAGAAAAGCATCTGAAGTTGCCTCAAATCTAATTTTGCCAAGTTTTGGAGAAAAACTGAATTGAATCCTTGACAAATAATGAAGCATTGCAGAGTTCTGGATCTCATGTTGATTTGGAAATGAAATGCATGCAATTGGCACTGTCCCAAGCAGTGAATTTGACCAAGGAAGAGGCACCACAGGATCTTGACTGCAACTGATCTCTTGGGGTCTAAAAATGAATTACCATTAAAGCTACCCCCAAATCTGATTTGGCTAAGAAAGTTTCCCTGAACTGAAATGGACTGTGCAACAACAACAAAGCACACAAAAACTATGTACAAAATATGAAAAAACATACATGCTCCAAGTGGAAACATGCAGAGTGTGCACAATGCACTTCTTCTACTGAAAGAAAACCTACCTACCCTACTCTAACCAAAACAAGGAAAAGCTAAACAAAGCCTGCAACAGGAAGGGAGAAATAGCTTCCCTTCTTTACAAAGTGTGGCCATGTAATTAATTTAGCAATGAACATGGCCTTTAACAAGAGTGGAAAAGTTGTAGCTTTTTTCCACCCTTCTAGCCAAAGTATCAACAAAAAAGACAAATACCTCTTTTAGTTGCTCTAATTTGGACTTGAGAGGCATTGTTGCTGACCTTTGGTACATTGAAGATCATCCTCATGCTTAGAAGTGAGCATGACTGGTTGAAACTCTCCTTTGGCTCTAATGAAGCCAAGTACCTTGATTGGGCAAGGTCTGATCCTTGAAGTTTTCCCATCTTCTCTGAAACTCAACTCCAAGAATGGATTCTTCCTATAGACTTTCTTCCTGAATGTGGTTGTTTGTATGCTGATTTGGAATTGGTATTGTCTCCTCAACAAACAACTTTGTTTCCACTTTCATGGCTGCTAATTTTGCACTTGTTTTTCCATGGCTTTCCCCATTCTTTGTTCCATCCTTGATCCTCCATCAAAAGTGCAACAAGCTCTAGACATGCAGAGCAATGAGGATCATTGCATTCCTTGAAGACATCTTGCTCACTTTCAATAAATTCTTCCTCGAGGCCTTGGGTGCCAATAGTGTTGAAAAACACTTTCTCCTCTTCCCCAACCCTTCCAATTTGATTTTCCTCCAAATATGTCCTGCTCTGTTTTGGTGTTTAGCCCCTTTTCTTGCACAGTTTGAATCATCTCATCCTCCTAATCTGAATCAGACCAATCTTTAACAGATACAAATCTATTTAAATTAGTTGGAGAAGAGGTTTAAATAAGGGACTGTTGATTTGTTTCATGTCTTGGCATAGATTTTTGATGCACACAAGCCATGATTTGATCAATTGGATAAGCCAAATAACCCTCCAAAACATGTTCCCTTTCTTCAAAACCCTGATTTTTTTTCTTTCTTTGGAGTCCTTCTCTCCAAAAGCATAGCAGACCTCCCTTTCTATCAACCTTGTAGGGTAACTTGGTTTAGTGAGTGTTGGATAGAAGGTAGGGACAACATGTGAAATACCACAACCTCTAAAAACATTAGTGCATGGTTTAGAGAAGTTGGGTAGTGCCTTGGGTGGATATGGGAGAGAATTTTGCAAAGTTTGGGGAATGTTTTGGGCATGAAAAACTTGTGAAACATCTAATGAAGGATAAGGAAGCAAAGGAGCTTCCTGATTTTGGCAAGGAATGATGGATTTTTCATTATTTTCACAAGGAGAAGGAAGAATTTGAGGTGGTGAGGGAAGAATTGCAACAATGGGGATGGGTTTTCTTTTTCCACCCTGAATGAGAATCTTCTCAGCTTGGGATGCAATGGAAAAATCTTGAGGAAGACTAATACCTCCTAGGGATTGGATCAATACAACTAAATCAACATCAAAGGACCTCAAATAATACAAGAATGCCATACCTTGTGGGGGTCTGTATTCTTGAGGAATTTTGTGTCATGTCCTTGTGAATTTGATGTTGAAATCAGGAATAAACTCCATTGGAGCACATTGTATCTTGCTGAGATGTTCCATGAGACAAATGACATCTGCATCCTCCTTGAACTAGGTTATGAAGTTGTTCTCCCAGCTGATTCCATGTGGAAATGGATTGTGGAGCCAAACTGTTGTACCAATATTTTGCTTTTCCTTTGAAAGATGAAACCAGAAGTCTAAGGAAAACATTCTCCTCTGTGACATCATGAATGACACAATGGTTGGCAATATCTTGAATATGATCAATAGGGGATTGATCTCCATTTCCATAGAAAAGGGGAATAGATTTTTCAAGGTTGTTTTTGGGATAACATCCAACTGCTACAAATGGAGTGGACTGGAACTGAAATGAGGGAATGGAAAATCTCTTTGGAGAGCCATGACTGAAATGGAAACATTAAAATGAATGGAAGAACAAATGGAAAGGTCTGCAACTGAGATAATGGGTTGTTTGAATCAGTGGAGTCACCAGATATGCTTGAAACTTGCCTCTAAAGGCTGAGATCTCACCAAGAGCACATCAAACTTGCTGAGATGAAGATGTAGACCAAGATACACACCTATGAAATGTATAGCAGAGGAGGTAGCAACGGTGAAATTGAATAATGTGCACCTTGAAATATGAAACTTTCACCTGTCCCACTGGGCATGCCAAAACTGTTATCACAAAAAATAGCACCCCGAGATTTGGCAATATAGATCTCTACTTTTGCTAACATGGGTACTATCTCCAAGTTGTGGGACTTGATACTTGAGATAGACCTCTAGAGAAGGTTGGTTCCTCTTCCTAATCTAATGCTAAACTACTCCTACTCCTAGAAAGGAAAATGTAGCTAACTAATCCTAAACTAACCATGCCAAGGGACCAGGGAGAGAGAGAGGGTTAGAAAGATGCATGAAAGGGAAATCCTAAGCTAAAAGGTGGTGATAGCACCAAAAAAGGGGTGAGAGACACTCTAGTGAGGGAGAAAGAGAAAGAAATGAAGAAGGGAGAGGCCAGACATAAGTGACACAGACCCAAAGCTTCATTTACCATCTATTCTCACATGAAACACAACATAATGAACTTGCAAGGAGAAATACATGCACAACACAATGCAATAAGTAAAAGAGAGGCAAGGTTGCAGCTAAAACGAGAAAGGACAGACAAATGTGTCACAAAACAAGCTTTATTGCAATAAAAGTATGCACAAACCATTACAGTTGCAAAGGAAGGCACAAAAACACATTTCCAAGCCCAAAATGAAGGTTTGACAACTCACAGCTACTTTGGAACAAATTTTACAGAGTTCCATTACAGTTTTTGAATGTCCATCCTTTCAAAATGAAAGATTTTACAATATATAGCTCGAATGAAAGAGAAGGAAGAAAGAGAAGAGAAGAGAAGGTGCATGATTTTTTAGACTTCAACCACCAACAATCTACATTAAAATCCTTTGCAAAGAATATGGGAACCTTACAAAGCCATCATTTAGTCTATTTCATCTTGTAGAAGCAAATGAAGCCATGCTTCATCAATTCTGGTGGTTGAGCTACCTGATTTGATCATTTGCATGCCCAAATAGTCTTCTTCTACCTCCAAAATCCATGTTTTCCATTTTGACCCACCAAATTCCACCAAAATCAGATTTTGATGATGTCAAATTGAAGGGCTCGATGAGAGCTTTCCAATGATATAAATTTTGTCTGATTTGGAGCTCAGGATCAAAAGATATGGCCATTTGAAGATTTTCCTGTCGGGAGGCACAAAAATTTGACACGTGGCAGCCTTTAATTGCTTCAGGGATCGGCCTCTACCAACATGTACTTGCTTCACCTTTTTCCAAGTTTTCATCTCCCATTGGTTTGCAATATCAGGCTTTACTTCCCCACTTCGCCATCTATCCTTGTCTTTTACCTTTTGCGGGCTTTGGCTTTATGAAAATACAGGCCAATAGAAACTTTCCATGTTCCTTCGGATGTCAGACTGTCTTTTTCCTTTGTCAGTCTCCGTGACACATGGACCAATGAAAAGGCTCCATGCTCTTTCACATTTTAGATCTTGTCAGACCCCTAGAAATGCGAGCCAATAAGAAATGACCACGTTTCTTCACAATTTTCCCCTCGACTGAACCATTGTGAAATGTGAGCCAATAGAAAGGCTCCATGTACTTTGCATGTCAGTCCTTTTGATCTCTAGCCTTTGACATCCATGAAATATTTTAGCCAATGAGGAAGCTCCATGCCTTGATGTGCTGTCAGATGTTTGATAGTTTTATTTGCAAAGTGTGAGCCAATAGAAAGGCTCCACATACTTCACATGTTGTCAATATCCACTAACAACTTGAAAATGCGAGCAAATGAGAAAGCTCCACATTTCCAAAGTGTCAGAACCTGTCAGTCTATCTTCTTTGTGTTTGGATCTGATTGGATGGGCCTTCACATTTTTCATATTTACGAAAGGGGAGATAATGAAATGGCACCACGTAGCTCTTCACATCACAGTTTCTAAGTCCGGGGGAATTAGAAACTTTTTTTGCTTTTTAAAGTGGCCATCAGCTATCCTCTTTGACTTCCTTTGTATCGCAACTTTTCAATATCCTGTGGGTTTAAGCATAACCCGCCTAAGTGAATTTGACCGATCTCCATTGTTCCGCAAATTGTTATAACATAGAACCCGCCAATATGAATTAAACCTGTGTATCCCCCAAATTTTTGAATACCAATGGCTAGTGCATTTGGGAAGTGCAAATTGATAGTTGTTTGACCATCACAAACCTGTAAAAATGGCTAAGTCCATTTTTAAAGCTTGTTAAAGCCAAAAAAACCCGGGGGTAATTTTGGATATCTAGTTTGGATTTGCATTTCGAAACTTCAAAGTTGCATTACAGGTCCTAACTTCTGCCATCAGAATTTTGGGTTGGAGTTACACGGTGAAAATGTAGGTCATATTTGTAGTGCTTCTTTGTAGGGTTGTACTTCTACCCCTAACCTTCAATCCTCATTTCAGTGGGTTTTTCCAAAGTTTTCACTAGATACATATGTTTAAATCCTCTACTAAGGGGAAATATAAGATGAAGTACAATTTTCAAGGGGTGACACCCCCTTCAAGCATTGCATCAGATGTTGACAACATCCAAGACACAGACCTAGGGTACACCGACCTCCCATAATTCTGGGAGAGAGTCAAAGCTCTGAATAAGAAGTCATGGATGTAAGGGATTTTTGATAGTGGACTTTCCTTAGCCTCCGCCTTCCCTCTGTTAATGCAGTGCCCAAAGTTTGTCGCTGTTATCGCACAATTTGACAAAGAATCCCAAATAGTAAAAAATAATGATGGGACGGTGGTGATTAAACTAGACAATGACTTTTCTTAGGAGATATTGAGGCTTCCCGATGTTGATACATATGCCACTATTACTCCAGTATGCCCTTGAGCACTGGGACATAGAAATTGAGACTTGTACAAGAATTGTCAACAAAATTTATTTGATAAAATCCAAGAGCTCATTGTCTAGGTTCCCTAAGACTATTCCGCAGTCATATTTTATCTAGAAATTAAATGATATTATCACATTGTTGAGAAGAGCCAGAGGAATTCCTTCTTTCAAGGATTTATAGGAATAGATGTACCTGTATATTACCACTATTTGGAAGAATGGTGATCTTATTTGATGGGAAGAACACATCAGTAATGTGATTTGTTTCCAATTCTTGGATGTCTTTCCTCTGGGAATTTCTTTGACTTCCTAACTTGTATATGTGGCTACAGGCATGAGAAATTATCCAGGGTTTTCGCTAGTAGGATCAATGAGTGATTCTCATATTTATGAATTCAATCCTTGGCTCACAATGAAGGAAGGTCCTAAACATTTTTTAAGAGTGAACAATGCTTTCTTTGCGGTCATTTTATAATTTTTGATAGAGATGTGTATAACCAAATAAAATCTGATGATTCCATGAAGGAATTCAAAGAATGGGGAGGTATATATTTGTAATTCCCAACATTCACGTACATCAGGGTGCCTGGATTCCTAACAAGTTACCTAGTTGCCCCTAACAAGTTACCTAGTTGCCCCATGGACAAGTGGATATTAATGGAGCTAGTTAAATAGTTGTTGTACTATCATAAGATTCAACATGACAGACACAAGATGGGAACCCAATTTCCCATAACTGTGGGAAGATACACATGTGCTTCCATGTATAAGGCAAAGAATGTTGAAGTGGAAATGCAACAAATGACTTTGAAGACCTTTCACCTACACAATTGTTTTGATTATTGGGACAAATTCAACAAACAAGGATCGTTCAACATTCACGTGCCACAATTGGAGAATATCTGGATCCACTGCAAGAATGAAAATGTAATAAGGGAAAGGGACTTAAAAAGGTTAACTCTTCAAGAGGTATCCCAATACGGAATTATAACCATCCCCAAAGGTCTCCAAGATGATGAATAGGTTTTGGACCCCTCCTATAGTCAGAATAGTGTTAGAAATCAACCATTTCCATGGATTGATTGGTCACTCTAAGAAAGCTTCGGTACAAAGGAAAGAGTGGGTCTTATTATCAATCGTACTTACCAGTGGTGGATCTCATTGGGGATCACACCAAAAGCATCATAGCAGCTCACTATGGAAACCGTTTAGGTACAACCATCGGTGGGCCATGCCAACCCTTCAAAGGGAAGAAGAGATACTCTCTCCTTCAAAATATCATAAGATCTCTTTTATCTATAAAGGTTCAGGATCTTCCTTCGGAGTCTCCATAACATGAGTTGCATATCCCAAAGTGCCATCTAAAAAGGTCATTAACCTAAGTGTTTCTCATATAACCTCCCAAGTGTTCCAGTCACCTCTCTCTCCATCTCTTCACTCTTCATCATTCTCATTCTCTCCTTCCCCTCCAGCTCTCACTCTTCCTCTAGCCACATCCTATATTTCCTCCATTCTTATTTCTCCTACATTCATTACCACATCTCCTTCCATGGCTTGGGTCTTCTCTTCCCTTCCCGCTCTTTCATCTAGAGACACTATGGCTTTAGGATATCCTTTTGGGAATCCTCTTCCTCAAAAGGATCCCCCCATTTCTACCCCCATCTCACCGATGCCCACAAGAATCCTCTCCACTCCACCTTCTATTATCACCACATCATTACCCCTCATAGTGACTGTAACCAATTCCTTAATAATACCAACCTAACCTATTGTCATAGTAGCAATACCTATGTCATCTACTGAAGCTTATTCTTTTATTCTTTTATTCTAATTGTTGATGTTGTTGATTTCAGTATTTTAGATCTACCTCCCCGGAGACAACCAAAGAGACCAAGGGTATTTTCCAACTTATCACTCGATTAGACTAGGGAGAGGTTCATTGAAATAGAAACCCCGACTACTGGAAAAACCTAGGAAACCATCACTGTGGCAAAATACCAAATCTATACATGTTCCCTTGGGAAGGCTACTCATGAAGGATCCAAGCAAGATGTTCAAGTTGCTTTGGGAAACCTTTTGGATAAATTTTACAAGGATAAAGTGACAAAATATGAGCTCAATAACAACATGGAACAATTCACTACAATTCTAAAAAATATCACACATCCTGATCACACCAGTGGGGTAAGTGCAACAAGTTGGGGGACCAAAAAGTGGACATCAAATCCTGAATTTTACATTAAAAACAGTTAAACATCAAATTTTCTCTTTCGTGGACTTGAACCATGCGGAAAAATCGAAAACATGTCTCAAATATGGTACCATCACGTAGAGGAGACTGTTAGCTTTGAAGAAATATTGATTTTAAAGTGAATAGAATATGATAAATATCATTTTAGAATTTTTTTACCAATAGTAGTTCTTTAAGACACTTTTTCCCATGAATGTTCATGTCTACATTTAAGACTACAACTTTTGTTTCACCTATCAAAATGTGATAAAACCTATACCATCCCAATCATGGAAAACTTCTACACACGTTAAAAAAGTATTTGATTTCGATATTTTTTGATGAAGTTAAGGTGGGAAAACAGAAATTGCTCCGTTTTCTTTATGTTTTCAGACCACTTTCACGGAAAAAATCATTAAAAAAATATTGCTCAAAAAATTAAAAAATAAAATCTATCCCAAGATAAGTAATGGCATGTAACTTTTTACCAAAGGAATTTCTTTTTATCAAGTTTTGGTCATCCAAATCATGGGCAAATGGACTACAATATAATAGGATTTTTCAAAAAAAAAACCAAGCCATTGAATTTTGAGTTTTTAATATACCTAAATTTATCCATTTAAAAAAAATAGTAGTTTAGAAACTATATTCCAGATGCTACGATTCATATTTATATAATTTTTTTCTAATTTTGAGTGCACACATTGCTAATAATCCCTGCAAGTTGAGATTTCACTGTTATTTGCAATATGACGTCCACTTATGACCCCTTTTGTCCCCCAACTTACTACACTTACCCAGTGCCCTTGTCATACCTCCAAGCTTTGATGACACCTCTTTCTCTGTAATTGAGAATATTGGACAACAAGGTCGGGCAATAGGAACATGGATTGAAATTTTAATTCAAGAAGTAAAGCATATGATTAAGAACTTTGTTGATATTTACAATGAATTTTACTTTGATAAGGACACTATTTCTAAGTTTAATGAATCTCTCACTGATGAAAGTGACAACTTGGAACTTACTCTCAAGACTTGGAGAGAAGTACAGAATATGAGGTCAGATCTGCTTCTGAAAGAAAATATCATTGATGATACCTCAAAATTGTTTGAATCCATGAAGTTTGAGTCCGGGATGTTGGAGGAAGCCTTATCTAAGTTGGATGAGAAGATGATTGAGGTGTTTTATGGCCTCAATGATATTATGGATGAATTCAATAGAATCCATTACAGATTTCTAGATAAGAATGTTCATGCACTTTCAGTTGAACAAATCATTTCCTAATTAAAGAACCTAGTAAATGAAGACACTGATCTGACCAAATCCTTTGGTCTCAATTGTATTCACAGGTTGGTGACATACTAAAATTTCTTGAGTCAACTCAAGAAATTCATAAATTAGACTAGAAATAAACCATAAATTTTGTTAAGGTAGTTGAATCGGCTGAGGTCCTAAGTCGCTATGCGTGTAGACCGGATAAAGCAGAAGTCTAGGGAATCATCAAATGATTTATGGACTACAGGAACAAAGGAGATATTGAATAAAAGAGGAAGATTAGTACCAAGGAAAGGGTGGAACCAACACTAGCTAAATCGGGCAACCATTTTTACACACTGTCCAAGTTGCAACACCATTCAAGTTGTAGGTTTGACTTGGTCAAACCTGCACAACTACTTTGTTATTTTAGTGGGAGATTGTTTCCTCAATGTAACCACATTATATTTTTAGTATATAATGATTAATGAAGGGGGATAAAATTTCTCAACCTCACTCTATAAATAGGAGAATGCATTTTGTGATCAAGGACTTTTTGATCTTATTGTAAGGAGGCTCTGTTATTATTGGAGCTTCATGTACAAGCTTTAGCCTCAGTAATATACATAACAATATTTTTCCTTCAACTACTCATGTGTTGTGCATCTCAGTAATTCATTTAATACTTGTGAATGCTTTCAATTTTTTTTATGTGATGCTTTATCTTGCTTTCATATTAGATATCTCTCTTTATTCAAGTTGTAGGTTGTGATATATGAACTTATCTATTTCAGTTGTGGAAGACATATAATCCCTTATGTTATTCTAAGTTTTATATTCATCAAGATTTGTCTGAAATGATAATATGGATTTTTGCATGTTACTTATTTTTTTTGTAATAATAATATGTGCGTGTGGAGTGGATCTATTAGTTTCATAAACTTTTTGTGCATCGCCTCATTTTTTGTGTTTCAGTTATCCTTTTATCCCTTTTTTCAAGAATTAGATAAAGTAGTTTATTTTAAGTGTTTTAGTTCTACACCTTGATATTCAATCACATGCGCATAGTTTAAAAGTAATTTGGCCTTCTCTGGAGGTTCATCTCAAGGATCCAAGGTCCTATACCTTGGGGATGTTCCCATGTTGCACGTGATCATCTGATGATTCCATAGGTGCACGATCCACATGACAACAGGTAGTTCTACCGCAAGTGGTAAGACTACATCGGCACCAAAGAATAAATAAAAAGGGTTCTCCCTTGTGGGTGTTCATACTGATGTTATATAGGCCCACAAGGTCATAAACAACTTTATATGACAATATATTGTGTTCTTCTTAGCTATCTTAAAGAGAATGGACTTTAATGTCTTGTTCATAGCCTCAACATGTCTGTTGGCTTGCGGGTAGTATAAAGAGGTTGTGTGATGAGATATTTTGAATTGTGCACACAACACACACACCTCTTCATTATTAAAAGGAATTTCATTATCTAAAATAATGATTTGTAGGACACTGTATCTACAAATGATTTGGTTTGGAATAAACTTGGTAATTAAAGATCCATGTACGATCGTAAGAGGAATGGCCTCAACCCACTTTATAAAATACTATGTGGCCATGATAATGAAGTTATGACCATGCAATGATGAGGGAGAGAAATTCCCTATCCAGATCAAGACCCCAAGTAGAAAAGGGCTAGGGTGTCACTATAAGCTGTAGAGCCTGGGCAAGTAATGTGTATCTTGTATGAGAACTCTTGGAATTTTTGACATCTGCACATATAATCTACAACGTCATTCTCTAAAGTGGGCTAAAAATAACCCATCCTGATGAATTTTATGAGCGAGATTGCATGCCCTTTGAAGTGACCACCATAGACTCCACTGTGGGCTTTGAAGATAACTTTCTCCACTTCCTGTTTGTCAACGCATCTCAAAAGCATGTCACCGAAGGCTCTGTGGTAGAGGCACTTCTTCTACGATTACGTACTTTGTGGCTATGATACGTAACCCCTGCATCTATTGTAAATTATATCCTTCAAGGTATGATAGGTATATGATGTGATTAATGATGTCAGTGTACCAAGGACACAAAGCAATGATAGGTTTTTCCTTCTATATAAACCACATTCATCGAAGAAATCTAGGTCGACTATCTGTCTGCAATCTATAGGGTTTTCTGCCAACCAATCCACGATAATTTTTCCCTTGAAAAATTTTGATTGATGAAGGTGAGCTCAAACTCACCCATTATGGTGATGAATTTCCCATCCTTCTTAAACAAGTTTGCTTGAGTAATGAACATCCACAACTGCTCTGGATTTGACTATCACTTTTGTTTCTTGATTAAGCATGTAATGTCCTTAACCTCTTAGTTGCAATGACTATGGCCAAACACTCCTTCTCTACTTGATTATATCTAATTTCATAATCGAGGAGAGTGTGGATAATGAAGTAAATATCCCACTGCTGCAGCCATCATCATCCTCTTGTGCTAACATGCATGCTATTGAGACATTAGTGGCTCAAGAATATAAAATAAGAGGATGATCAACCTTTGGTGGCATGAGCGTGGGTGGAGACATATGAGAAAGTGTTTAACCAACTCAAATGCCTCATGACATTCATTTTTCCACTCTTTACTACACTCTTTCTTTAGTAAGTTGTTAATGGGGTGAATGGTGTACGTATGTATAATCAGGGATAAACCTACGAATTTCCCCAAGCTTTACCTAGGAAAGATCTAATGCTTGACTCATTTGTGGGTGGTGACATTTCGAAAACTACCCAAATTTTTGTTGGATCGATGCCAATGCCTTGGGATGAGATGATATAACCTAACAAATTGCCTCCCTATTACTCCAAACATGTGTACTTTCTTAGATTTAATTTACATCATATTCTATTAAGCGTGAAAGAATAATGTGAAACACCTCACGATGATCACCACATTTCTTGGATTTTTCCAAAAAATCATCAACATAAGTCTCTATGATCTTATGAATAAGATCATGGAAAATGTATGTCATGGCCCGTTAGTAAGTGACTCTGGCATTCTTCTGACCAAAAGGCATGGTAACATAACAAAAGGTTCCCCAAGGAGTATTGAAAGTAGTTTTGGTTTGGTCCTCCTTGGAAATCCTTATCTGGTTGTAACCAGAAAATCCATCCATAAGAGACAACAACTCATACCCAGTTGTTGCATCAATGATGATGTTAATTGAAGGCAGTGGAAAATCATCTTTGGGAAAAGCCTTGTTAATATCCCTGAAATCAATACAAATATGTATCTTCCCATTCTTTTTTGAGAACCGGGATGAATGATTGACAACCACATAGAATAATCTACTTGTTTGATAAACCCTACTTGAAGGAGTTTCATTACCTCATCTTTGACCATTAGAGCTACCTTTGGCTTTATGGGTCTCAATTTATGTTTCATAAGTTTGGCATCAGGTTTTGTAACAAGGTTGTGAACTACAACATTGGGAGATACACCTATCATCTTCCTTATAGCTAAAGGAAAAGGCTTTAGAATGCTCTTTAAGCACCTTCATGTGTGATTCTATCTCTTCTGGTGATAATGAAGAACCAAGTTTTAGGATTTTGGGTTCCTCTTCTGTCCCTATATTAATGTCTATCGTTCCTTTGATCAAAGAAGTGCTACCTTCTTCAAACTTAGGTGGGGTTAGAGGAAACTCCAACTCTTCCTTGACTTCATAGATTTAAAAATATTCAGATGAAGAAGACTTCATCATATGATCTCTGAAGTAAGAGGAAGGGTGAGGTAAGGGAAAAATCCCTTCTTGTGGTGTGCACGAGATGAAGGTCTATATAATAATTAATGTATCCTAAGATTTCCTCATCGTTTTCCATAAAATCTAACGCAATGGGCTCATTTTTAGTCTCAATGTATGCCATAATTGCATTGGTTGGCATCTTTCAAACCAAAGGCTTGGCTCAGACTAAAATGGTGAACTCAGTTTCCTTTAAGTACTTACTTAGATAAAATCAAGAGGAATAAGTGGCCATAAAATCATCCAATTGGTTTTTCTCTCTTGGAATGGATTCTATGGAGATAAAGTTGAAACCCTTACAAAGCTCGAGAATGACAGACTTGTAAAGTTGAAAGTCTTCTGCACTGGTCTCATAGACTTTTGAGACTTGATTGGTAATGAGTTGTGAGTCACCCAAGACTTTAACATTGTTCACATCCATCCTCTTGGCCACGACAAGGCCAAGAAGTAGATCTTCATAATCATCTCTGTTGTTTTTACACTCAAAGTTCAGCTTGAAGGCAAAAGGCATGATCCTCCCTTCCAAGGAAGTGAGAATCACCCCTACCCCAGTGCCATAGTGATCACTTTGCACATCGTCATAGTTGAGGGTCCAACAATTATCTGGGAAGATAGAAGTTTGATCATTCTTTGAATCTTCTTCCTTAACTTTTGAGACCTCAACCATGAAAACCTCTCTAATGCCATTGGATGGAAGAGAGTCAATTCCAAGAGCATGACCTATGCCTAAGGAATCAAATGGGGGAAAAATCAGTAAATCATTCTCTAAAAGCTTAACAATTTCAAATGTAGTTTTTGTTGACATAGTTTCTACTACAACAACCTTGTTTTCATTACCATCCACCCCTTCAATTTCCTTGGGTGGTTCTAACTCAGTCATTGGCACAAGGTTAGATGTGGGAAATGATCCCTGAGAAGGATTAGGCTTGTTTAACTGGTTAGTTGAGAGTTCAAATTCAGTGTGAACCTTGGGTTTCTTCTTAAGGTTGGCTAAGTGGATATCAAACAACTTTGGGTCACCTTGAGCCACAAAGACCTTCCCTAGATGCAAGAACCTAACTTCTTGGAATAGCATGGAAGGGATGGCCTTCATCCTGTGAATCCAAGGTCTTCTGAGAATCATATTATAGTTGGTTTCCCAATCTATAATATAAAATTTGTTCAAAACATTCTTAGGTCCAAGAGTGACTGAAAGCACTATGATTCCAATGGATGTTTCCTTAATGTTGTCATAACCTCTCAGCGTGTTTCATGTCGAGGAACAATTTGTCTCCCCATAGCCTAAATTTTATAAAAAATGAGAAGGGGACTATATTAACAATAGTACCATCATTTATCATAGCTCGTTTAACATAATTGTTGTAAATCCAAACTTGAAAATATAATGTGGGATCTCCTCTCTGTGTTAGCTCAACGTTACTAGGCATCTTGTTGATATCAAACAAAAACCTGACATCTCTCTCAGGATTCCATGAGGGATAGAAATCAAAGTTTATATGATTGATTTAGGCCTCTAGAGGAGGGTAACATGGATCAGAAGGCCAAGACCTATTGCTTCTAATAAAGTAGATCGATGCGCAGGGGAATTCTTTAACAAATCCAAGAAGGAAATGTGGGAGAAGGTCTTAGTCAGATCTTGTGATCAAATCATAGGATCCTACTGGCTTAGGGGATATTAGTGTATCATATGACATTGAGGAATAAACATGGAGAGGCTACGAAGAATAATTTCATGTGCAAGTTTCTGTATGGACTTCTGGCTCAGTTTCTAATTCAACTAGGCCCACAATCTTAGGCTAATTTTAGTTGTTCAAAGGAGGAGCTAATCATGGATCTATAGACATAGAGGCTTCATGATTGTTGTTTCCTACAGGATCCCCCTTGTTGGTACCATGAGGATTAAGCTTCCCATTTCCAAGACGTGTTGGGAAGGGGTCTTTATAGATCCTGAGAGTAGCATTTTGTGGAGCAATAGGCCCCATGTGAGTGTTTTATGTAGGTGTCGTGGGATTATCCAAGAACATCTCAATGAAGAGTTGTCTCTGGTCTTCTGTAAGCCGTTGTATGAATTTATTACAATCACAAAATGTCTGAGCATCATGTCCTATAACCCTATGGAAACCACAGTATAAGTTTGGATCGTAGTCACGAGGTCTTTGATTCTGGTTTTGTTGCGGCCCATAGTTCCTGTTGTTATTCTATTGTTGGTTATTGTAGTTGAAGCTTAGAGGCCTTTGGCCTTGATTTTGATACTGATTTGGAAATTGGTTTATTGGATATTGAACTGGGCCTTAGGCCTAGACCTATTGAGGAGGAAGGGGAGGGTGACTAAATTCAACCACATTAAGAGGAGTGAAGTTTTTTACTCCTTTGGTTGTTTACGTTTGCATTGTTATTGTCATTATTTGTGTTGTTAGTGCATAACAACGTTTGGCTTTTTAGGTTGATCAGTTACACCATCTGTAGTAGCACCATGGTTCTTGTTGAGGACCTTGGGTCCTTGATTGTTATTGTTTTAAACCATTCAGGTAGTTTGAATTTCCTTGAGAGGAGTTGACCAATCTCCCATTTGAACCATACATCTTTCATCCACTATCAATCACCACTTGGTCAATGCGAGAGCACCCTCTAAGACCTCCTCATAGCTCCTAAGAGGGAAATTTTGTACTTCCTCCTTAGTTTCTCGATTGAGGGAGTGGAGGAATAGATCACAAAGCTCCGTTTGATCCATGATTGGAGCACTGGTAGAGGAGTAGAGGAATTTTCCCTACCTTTGAATGAAGAGGGAAGTGGAATCATTATGTTCTCGTTTAATGTGCAGAACTCTCTGATTCCTATTCTTTAGCAATTTGTTCATATCAAAATCCTTTATGAACTCTGAGATGAGTTACTTGAATGAATAAATGGAGGTTTCTGAGATTCTATAGTACCAATTGAGATAAATCCCTTCAAGGGTCTTGGGAAATATCTTCAATATAACCATATCCCAAGGGAGCATCTCTCTAATGGTGGTTGCATATGCCTTAATGTGGGAATTCAGGTCTCCCCTCCCCCTTAAACTTTGGGAGGTCAGGAAATGGTCACAGGGAGAATGACACCTTGAATAGTGAAATCCAGAGGCTCTATCAAGTATTCAGAGTATGTCCCTAATGCATAAGATTCAACCATTGAAGACCCTTGGTAGGGAGGTGGAGATGGAATAGGTGCTTTGGTATGACACAACATAGGAATTTGTCACGGCATAAGGAGCCCCTGTTGCTGAGTATGTGGACCAAGATAAGAAAACATGTCCCCTTGTGGTGATTTTGAATACATGTGAAGGTATGGGGGGACATTATTTGGATATGAATTAGTAGGCACAAAACCATGGAACGTCACATTTTGAGTTGGAATGGCATTTGAGAATTCACTTTTGTTGGCCCTTGTGATGGATATTTGTACATGTTGAATGGGGGGGCATGCCTAGTGTGCCTGATCTAGTAAGGAGGTCTCCAGGGCTAGGAATGCCCATGTAGACCTGAGAAGGTGGTGGTGTAGAGAACATGATTATAGTTTTGAACATGGTGGGGAACTTTTCCTTTCCCTGTGAATGGTGTAGAATGTGAAGGTTGGGAAAGTTATAATTCCATGACTCTATCTACTAATGTTGAAATCACATCACCTAATGATGGTGTTGCATTTTGTTTAGGCATGTGTTGAGCCTTGTTAGGTTGTAAAGGCACATGATATCCTACTATAAATTGATCTTTTGTAGACCACCCCTCTTTAGACGTATTTTTTGTTGTAGGAGGAGGGGTAACAACATTTTTCTAAAGAATAATATCGGTATACCTTGCATCCTATCCAAGGATTTATCTATAGCATTGAGACACTCACCACTTCGAGTGAGTCATGCTAAGAACTCATCATTTGGTAGATAGATAGATAAGAAGGAAATAGGAATCAATTTGCATACTGATTTGAGGCCTAGATAAGACATGAGGATAGAACATTTTTTCTCCCATAAATGTCATGTTATTTGAGTTGGAGAACTCTGGTTGTGCATTGTGGTTGGGTTGATCTATCTCCTCAATTATAACTAATAAATAGGTATTATACCCTTGAGGAGTGGGTATGTGAGGAGATAAGAGATTTTGTGAGTAATTATCATCCCACCCTGACAAAGAGGGTGACTATTACATACCCATTTGAGTGGTAATAAGCTTCGAGACCCAAAATGGTCATATCATATTCCTGACCCAACATATTCAGGGGGTGTATAAATACCCATAGAATAATGGGAGAGGAGAAGGACAAATGAAAGAAAATAAAGAAAGGAGGAAATGAAAAGGAACTAGTCCTTCACATTGGGTTCACCAATTTTTTACACCTAAAAAATAACACATGACTCTAAGGCGCACTCGAATTCCCAAGGTCATGTCAGGACAGTCGAAATGAAATGGATAGATGGATATGGAATGGATAAATGGAAATAGGTGAATATATGGGAATGGCTATACAAGATAAATCAAGGTAAATGGATATCCTCAATAGGCACAAGGGGTATTTTCTCATTGAGAGAAATGAAATCCTCTCTTACTTGTTCAGGTGAAATGGAAGGTCAAGTATGATTGTGGTACACAAGTTGGTGTCAATATCATTGAATCCAAATAAGAAATGAATTGGTTGTGGAACTCAAGGAAAATCGCCTTCTTCATCTATGAATTCCTCTCCAAAGAGGGACATGAATGTACGAAAGATGATAAGGTGAGGAAAATTCTAGTCTCTACCAGGCTTGATTGATGCCAGAACTCGTTAGCATTATCCACTTTGTCCTTCAAGGCTATCAGTTGTGAGACAATTCTTGGTGGAACTAGTTTGGTTTGGAATACGAGTTTCCTAAGGCTGTGATCAATATCAGTAAATTGTGTAACATTGTTTAGTTTTGGTCTTATTTGTTCAAACACTCTTTGTATAGGTTTTTTGAGGCCTTGGTTTGTCATGTGATCATATAAACAAAGAATCAAAGGAACCACACAAAGCATATAAAGAAACCTCAAGAAACGAAGTTATAAATTAGGTAACTTAATCCTCTAAGACAACGTGGGTATAGTCACAAAATCACACACTTACTACTATTATTATACCACCAAGTATGTTGTTTTATATATGGATCTTGCACAAGAAAAGTATTCACTGATGATCCATTCCATAATCTAGTCGTCTATCTTGTTGGTATTTATTGTTTTCTATCGTACA
This sequence comes from Taxus chinensis, assembly GCA_019776745.2. NCBI lineage: Eukaryota > Viridiplantae > Streptophyta > Pinopsida > Cupressales > Taxaceae > Taxus > Taxus chinensis. The sequence continues at coordinate 133,696,210 of CM034157.1, read as the reverse complement.
CATTTGTCACTCACTTACATAGTTCCAATTGAACTCAAGGATCCCTATCTATCATTACTCACTTAGTTTCATAACTAGCATTTGACTAGAGATCCTAGACAAGGATTAGGGCACCTAGGGAACCCTAGTCCCCGTCACACTTGGGTTTTTTAGAAAGGTCGATCTTTTCAGTTTTTCCTCTCATCTCCCTAGGTGCTAGTCAGCATGTCGGGTCATTAGTGTTGAAATTTGAGTAAGAAATCCCTATATAAACACAACATACATATTATAGGTGTTGGACTTTTCTATAAGGGCTAGCTATCTACATTGCATTTGGGTTATTTTCTAATCAAGCATAGGAAGGGGAGCTTCTATTCCATCCACATATTTTTATCCAGAGCCCGTTATCTCTACATCATTAGCACTAGGGGAGAAACCTAGGAGTTTGGGAGCACTATTGTACACACAAGCACAAATAACTACATTGGGTATGAGACTGTAGTGAACACTTAGTTCTAATTCCACCATCATACATTGCATCTTTATTTTTTAGGATGCTTTGTAGGGGTTTTATTGTGATCATTCAATTCCTTCATGCACTAAAAAAATTTGCATACCGAGATTTCTAAGTTGTACTTTCTCCAGAAACAGGGTAGCTTCCCTAAGCTCACCCATTAATCTAGCTAGATCGTCATTAGCAAATAGGGAACCTCGCACATGAGAGGACTCATTCAAATCCTCGCAAATTGGTCACTAAAAAGACTCAACCATGGAGTGGCGGAGGCCAAGAGAGACTAAAGGACCCTGTTTTGCAAAAGAAAGGACTTAACTCGGGTCGTTTCCACGTCTTAAATGTGGGCCACTGTTTTCCAAGTTACAGACAATAGAAGGGTCAGATAATAGAACCATGGCAATCTCTTGGAGGAACCAGCCTAAATGGTGAAGTTTTCCATGGGCACAGGCTTGAAACTGTTTACAAAAGGGTCCAGGTACAGAAATGATTAAGTATAGAGGAGGCATGCTCATTGATAGTCCTAACGACGCTTCTTGAGTCCAAAAAAAAAGGGTAAAGACCAAATGAGCACCAAACTGACCATTTTCGGGGGAAAACTTTGATTCTTTTCCCCTTGTTATCACAAAAAGGGTAAAAGTTGCAAGGAGCAACTCCACCCAAGGAAACAAGTTTGAAAGTTTGGGTCCAAGTCACAGCCAAGCGGGGAATCAGAGGAAATGGGAAAAAGATAAATTTCGGACCCGTAGGCTTGATTTTTGTTCCAAAAAATGGCTGCCATTGTCCCATATCAAAAGGGGACCCATTTTTCAAGATTTTTTCCCACCCTCCTGTACGGACCCAATACAAACTTCGAAGGGGCATATCTTTTGACTCAGGGCTCGAAATATTACAAATCTTAGATGACATTGAAAAGATCTCGTGCCTCATCCATGGTGGAGGTCTTCAAACTTTAATTTTGAGGAGGTTAGCTAAAGAAAAATGGAGGAAACATCTTTGGGCTTTCAATGCAGTATTCTTGAACAATCAGATCAAATTTGATCTGTCAAGTCGTTTCCTCTTCTTTCAAGGTGCCAAATACAAGGAATTGATGCAGTAAAGATGGATTTGGGGCATATTTTATAAGAAGCATTAATAACATTGGTTGATCTTCAACCCAATTTTCCCGCTTCCCTCTGTCTTTCTTCTCTCTAATCAAATCTATAAATACAGGGGTAGGATTCATTGTAAAGGGTTAAAGCATTCCTTCCCTGCCCCCCTCTCTCTTTCTTCTCCAGGGTCAGGAATGTGGAGTTTAAGCCTCCTCGATTGGCTTAATGGAATTTTCTTGCCTCTTGCCCATTAATGGTGAAGGATCAAATACGATTAAATCTTTTTGTCCATGCTTGTCATTTTGTTCTCTTCTCGCCTCTCACCATTGTTAACATATACTGTGCATATCTCTGATGTCCATTGTAGGTTTTGGGATCTATGATAAGGGGTTGAAATTGTGATTTGTAGTGAACTTTAAATATCTTGGTCTGTGATGCATCTGTCCATCCTCTCCATTGCTATACCTCTCACCAGTTGGTTTGTGATCAACAGTCTCAAGTGCTATCACCTTTTTAGTGTAGGAATTCTTTAGTTTCATGCCCCAATCTCCTTAGTCCCTTAGATTATTAGATTAGGAGTATATAGTTACATTTCCTCCTTATAATTATATTTAGTGTTAGGATTAGGAAGAGGAACAATTTCTTTAAGAGGATCATTCCCATTTTCAAGTCCCACAAGCTATGGGGAATGATCCAATGTTTTAAATCACACCAAATTTCCTTAAGGGAAAAGCAGATCCATAACATCACTAACATTTCCTCAAAAACAAGTTTTTTGGGTTCATTATGATCTTTGTTATGCCATTTCATCACTCTGTTCAGTCCCAGATCATTTTGAGGTAAGTTTAAGTTTGGAAAGTACCTTTCCCCCCTTTCATTTCATTTCATTAAAAATATTAAATAAAGTATTTAACATTTACACTTTAGTATATTCCATTTATTGCAGTTATGTACTTTTAGATTCATAATAAAATCTGGATTTTATAGAATCATATTCGTGAGCCTATAGATTAGAACATTTTCCCCTAAGAACCACTAAAACCCTAATGGCTAAGGATAGTTCTTTCTCCTTCTTAGCTCATCATGCCTCATGTTAGTATCAATCTAATCTATGATGAAGCCACTATCGATGAGCTCATGGATATCTCTAGAAATATTATTGTGTCAGATGAGGTTAACCAACAAATTTTAGCCGTCAAACACCATCTACCTACTAGCTTTGAAAATTCTTCTATTGGCCTTTTTTTTATGTGTTGAGCTTCACTCATTGTACACCATGTTATACGATTAGCCATGATCCTCCACTTGACATCACAAGGGAAATTCTATATGATTATATTATTTATTTCATGATTGGTCTTGACGATAGTACATATGTTCATTTTGATTCTCCTCCTAATCAAATCACTACTATAGATGCATATCATGCTTCTCCTATTTCATAAACTACTTCTCATGATCCATTGTATACTAGTTAACATACTTCTTCCTAAGATGTTGATGATCCAGTTGATAATCACTTAATGACATTTTCATATTTGACTCTCTATCAGATTTTGAAGAAACAATTGATGGTCATGATTCTACTACTTTAGATACCACAGAGTGTGAATCTTCTGCTCCATTATCATCTTCTTTTAAGGTTATATCTAACACTGTGCATGAGTCATCTCCATCTATTCATGCATCTTCTCCTACCACTTCATCTTCTCATATCACTCCATCTCCATCTTTCGTTTCAACTCTTATGGATATTTCCAATGCTAGTCCTACTACTTCTAAGGATGTTCCATGTCCTTTATCTCTTATAAATTCTTCGCCACCTACACTTAGCATGATTTTCACATCAGAATCAGGGATAATTTTAGTGGCGAATATTCATAATATGGCAAAATTATCATTTTAGAAAAAATTGAAAAGGCGATTTTCTCGGAGTAGGTCAGTGTCATGTTTGCCTAAAATTTACAGTATATTTTTTTTAGGGGTTGGCTTCGCCTACATTTGACAACATCTCTTATAAAAACCTAGGTGATTTGTCGGGTAGTATACTACCACTAGTACCTTACCAATATCATGAACTTGCATACTCTAAGCACCAAACCACAATACAAATTTGATTGCTGTTAGTAGTTTACAGTCAAGTGACAAGGAGATATTACGAACACACGATAAGAGTTTTCTTGTTGATGCATGACATCGATCTTGTTGACACACGACTATATTGTTGTTGACACACGAAAAAGTTTTTCTTTGATGCATGACAAGGATATTTGTTGACACATGACTTATTGCATTTGTTGATGTGCCACAAAGATTTTTTTGTTGATGCTCGACACTACTCTTCTTGATGCATGATTGTACTTTTTTTGATGCATGATAGAGTGTATTTGCTGACATGTGACTTAGTTTATTTGGTGACGCGTGACTCAATGTATTTTCTGATGTGTGACTTAGTCTATTTGTTGACGCATGACTCATTTTTATCTGACGCATGAATTAGTGTGTTTGCTGATGCGCAACTCAATTTTATATGATGCACAACATAGTGTATTTAATGACGCGTGACTTACTGTGTTTGTTGATGCACGAATTAGTTTAGAATAATGGAAGGTGCTAGTGCTCAAAATACCCAAAAAGTAAATAAAAAATATCCGAAGTCCTTGTTCAAGTATTTTGGAAAAAATTTTACTACTAGAGATACTGCAACCACCAACACCCATTTAGCTTCTAATGGAATGAATTAGAGTACAGACCATATGGAAGGTAATATTGAGGTAGACATGCATTATGCACATTATCAACCAAATGACACCTATGATGATATCATGTTAGATCTTGAAGATATACCTGTTGGGATGCCAGATCCTGAAGATATTCTTCACGTTGGGGTGTAACCAAGAGTGCATCAAGATATCACACATACAAATACTCAGCAAAATGGAACACAAAAATCAAATTCAAATTCTGGTTCACGGAAGAGGAAACCAGATGATTGTGATAATGCTCCAAATTCCACTTAAAAAACTAAAAAATTGAAAACAAACAAGAATATGCTCGTGGTCTACCCTCTGTGGCTATTTTGCTGGCTACAAATCGTGGTTTGTTGGTTGTACGTGGTCTGCGTGGTTTGCTATTGAATCTACTTTATGGCTTCTAATGGCTGCGTCCATCCTCCCTCCTCCCTCCTCCCTTTCCAACGCGTGACCAAACAGAACAAACAAAACCCTCTCTTCTCTACTGCGGCCAAACAAACACAACCTGCAAATTAAAATTTGCATGGTTTTCAAAAATAAAGGTAAGTCTTTTATTTTTTAAATTTGCGTGGTTTCATTCCTTTATCCTACAGTTTCAGAAAAAGGTAAGATTTTTATTTATTTTTGGTTGGTTTTCTTTGATTAAATCAATTTATTTCAAATGATATTTAATTGGCCTATAATAAACTTGATTTTCCCCCCTTTTATTTTGACTTACTTCAAAATAAGATAATATTTTAATAACCTTTAATTCATTAGCACACATCTTTAAGCTTTAAAACAGTATCCTTTAATCTGAAACAAGGGTAAGTGGATTAAAGGCTATTCGACCTGCCTCATTTATTAAAAGCTATTGCTTGGAAAAGGGGGACATTACAAAGTGTTAGCTTTTTTTAAATTAGAACTTCTTTTTCCTTATTAATAATTTAAATTGATTCTTTAATTTTAAATTATTGTGCCTTTTTAATTTAAAAAGGAAAGTTTTTTAATTAGGATTTAATTTTTTATTAGATCTTAATTAGTTAAAAATTAATTAGATTTAATTTAATTAAATCTAGTGTTATTAATTTCAAGATTGATCTCCTTCACTTTTAGTAAATAATTTTTTAAAAATTGTTTTTTAAATTAACGTAATTATCATTTTTTTAAAGTCCAATTAGCTCTAAAATTAGCTAAATCAGATGTTTCCTAACGGTAATATTTTTTTAGGTGTTAGTGTCGATTTTTTTACTACTAATCATGCGCTCAAGTGTGCAGTGACACTCTGAGCACCTATTTGTCTTCCGCGTGCCTTTTCTGGCATTCTGAAGATCATCAAAACTCTTTCCGAGTTCATCTAAAAACTTGTATTTTACCCTTATTATTGCTTGCGACTAGTGAGCGCGTCCACCACAGTCTGCAGCAAGGGGGTTTCTTTACGATGTGAGACATTTTTTCTCACAACCAGGATTTGCTTTCACCTCCTTCCTTGTTTTTTGTTTTGTGCTTGTTTACGGTGTCCTATTTTTTGCTACGCTCCATGAAACACTATTGTGGTCTCCTCTCTTGTGCGTTATTACACTAATTGCAAGTCAAGTTACCAAGTGTTTCCAACCACACGCACGGACCCGATTGTAATCAACGCACTAAACTATAAAGTGCCAAAAGCAGGGGGGTTATTATATTGTCCTGGGTGGTTGTGTTTCTTTTCTGCATTTCTTCTCTCTCTCTCTTACTATGGATGCACTTTCAATTCCTTTGCTTACGCCATTCAACTTCTTCGAATGGAGATCGAAAATGATTATGAAACTAAGGGGTAAAGGGTTATATCGCATCACCATGGGAACTGAGACTGAACCAGACGACGATCCTGAAAAATCTAAGTGGTTAAACCATAGTGATGAAGCTTTAGGTCTTCTTTGCATGTCTGTTTCTCCTAACTTGCTCTTCCACATTGAGGCATCCGAAACACCTAAATCTGCGTGGAAAACACTAGATGCGATGTTTGGACAACAAGATGACATGAGAGCGCATGAGTTGGAAAACGAACTACTAGGGTTAAATCCTAGTGAATTTGAAAACCTACAAGCTTTCTTCTCAAAATTTGTCCACATTAGATTGTTGTTAAAGGGATGTCAAGTAGAGAAGAAATATTCTCAACTGATCTTGTCGATTCTCTCTAAGCTAGGTCCTGAATATTCTATCTTCGTGTCAACTTTCTACGCTACAAAAGCTACTTTGGGCGATGCTTGGACTATGCCCTCCTTTGACTATTTTTTCATCCCAAATTATTCGAGAACAAGACAAACTCATTCAAATGGGGTCTCTCAAGTCCAAGTCACATGCCCTTGTAGCAAGTACTAGTAAGGGAAAGAAGACTGAAAAGAAGAAAGAAACAAAGGATCAACCTAAGAAAGAAACCAAGACCAAACCTAAAAATGACACAAACACTTCGACTTCTGAGCCTAAGGCACAGAAAAGTAAGTTTTTGTGTTCCTATTGCAAGAAGTCTGGTCACGACGAGCACCACTGTTTTTGGAAATAGATTGATCACTTATCTCATTTACTTGAGAAGAATAAAATAAGTGTTCCTGAATCCATAAAACAAAATGCTCCGAAGGCTGAGTCTTCTACTGCAAAAGGTTCTAAAAATGATAAGAAGAAAGGAAAGGCCCTTGTAGCCAGAGTTGCTCCTTCATCAACATGGATTATAGATTTTGGTGCCTCACACCACATGGGTTCTTCGCATGTTGAGTTCTCCAACATCGAACCTTGTGGAATGTCCCAAATCACGATGGGTAATGACACGACAATGTCAGTTTCCGGTAGTGGATCGGTAGAGATGGATGGGGGAACATTCAACCAAGTGTTGAGTGTTCCTGATCTCTCTACCAATCTCCTATCAGTTTACCAAATTACTCACCTTGGTGAAGGAATGCGAGTGGAATTTGGTCCTAACTCGGTGATTATTCGTGAGCTTAACAATGACACTACAGTGGCTGAGGGAAAGGCTGATCACCGTTCACGGTTATATACCTTTTCCCACTTTACTTCTGATTCTACGCCCACTACCTTGCTCACTCATGCAAATGAGGTTAGTAAGCTATGGCATGAGCATTTTGGACATCTAAATTATCACTACCTTGAACAATTGAGCCAAAATGAAATGGTCAATGGGTTGCCCCGCATCAAGTTTTCTAAGGGTCTTTGTGAGGGTTGTACCCTTGGAAAGCATCCTGAAAAGAACTTTGACAAAGGAAAAGCCTGGAGAGCTACTCGTCCCTTGGATCTTGTTCATAGTGATATTTCTGGTCCATTTCCTTCTCCTTCGTTTACTAGAGCTCTTTATGTGCTAACCTTCATTGATGACTTTTCATGATATACTTGGGTATATTTTCTTAAGCTTAAGTTTGAAGTCTTTGAACATTTTTAGGACTTTAAGGCTCTTGCTGAGAAACAGGTAGAACGGTCTATCAAGGTTCTTCAAACTGACAATGGAGGTGAATATGTAAACAATAGGTTCATGGATTTCTGTACTTCTGAAGGGATCTCTTTGCAGCATACAGTTGCTTATAGCCCTTCGCAGAATGGAGTTACAGAAAGAAAGAACCGTACTCTTAAGGAGATGGTCACTTGTATGATTCACTTGAAGTCTCTTCCTCCAGTATTGGGCCGAAGTAGTGAATTGTGCAAATTACATTCAGAACCGTGTTCCACACAAGGCAGTAAGAGGGATGACACCCTTTGAAGCCTGGTTTGGACGCAAGCCTGATGTTGAGCACTTTCGAGTCTTCGGATCCAAGGCTATGGCTCGGATTCCCAAGAAGAAACACAAGGCCTTGGAACCACAATCCAAACCTTGTATCTTTGTAGGGTATCCTGATGGCATGAAGGGATATCGATTGATGAATCCTACTTCTCATGAGCTATATATTGAGAGAAGTGTTAAGTTCGATGAGTCTTCTTCGAATTCTACTTCTCCACCTATTGAGGTTCTTCAACTCGCTGATTCAGATTCTGACTCATCAGATGATGATGCTGTTGAGTGTGCTCCTCTTCCTGATCCTCCTGACCATCAGACCTCTGAGTCTTCTGATTCTGACAGTAGTGATGATGAGGACTATGTCCCTTCTCACTCAAGTGAAGAATCTTCCGACTCTGAGCCTGATCCTCCTGGTCCTCTTTGGGCCAGGAAAAATTTGCAAAGTGCTGGAGATTTAGTTGGAGATACTTCAGATATGAGACGTACTCACTCATATTTCATTGGACCCCACTCTTTCTTCACCTCTGCTTCTGATCCACAGTCTTTCCGGGAGGCTTCTGGTATTCCTGAGTGGGATTCTGCCATGGATGAGGAGTATTCCTCTCTCATGAAGAATGATACTTGGGATCTCACCCCTCTTCCGAAAGGAAGAAAAATCATTCTGGTGTAAGTGGGTGTTCCATGCAAAGTATGGAGTAGATGGAGACGTCAAAAAGTTTAAAGTATGATTAGTAGCTAAGGGTTTCTCCCAGATAGCTAGGGTTGATTATACTCCCAAAACCTTTGCTCCAATTGCGAAGATGACTTCTATTCGACTGACCCTAGCCATTGCCGCAACGAACAGATGGAAAGTCCATCAAATGGACGTTAAGAGTGCCTTCCTTCATGGTGACCTAGAGGAAGAGATCTATATGGAACAACCTCCGGGTTATGTCCAAGATCCCTCCCTCATTTGTAAGTTAAAGAAGTCTCTTTATGGCCTTAAACAAGCCCCTCGGGCTTGGTATGCCAAGATGGACTCCTTTTTACTTACATCAGGGTTTATTAGGTGTCACTCTGATCCAAATGTTTATATTCTACGGCAAGATGACTCCATACTCATTCTTGTTCTCTATGTTGATGACTTGTTGATCACAGGTACATCTCTTCCTCTATTATTGATTCTGTGAAGATCGCCTTGGCCAACAAGTTTCCATGACTGACTTAGGTCTGCTTCATTACTTCCTTGGGATCCAGATTTCACAATCTGACTCGGGAATTTTGATTTCGCAACCTAAGTATGCTCTTGATTTGCTAGCTCATTTTCAGATGTCTGATTGCAAGTCTTCTCCTACTCCTTTTCTTTCCAGGGTTAAGTTGGTTTTAGATTGCTCTACTCCCTTGGTTGATGGTACTCTTTATCGACAGTTGGTTGGGAGCTTGATTTACTTGACTCACACTCGACCAGATTTATCATATGTTGTTGGGATCGTGTCCAGATTCATGCAGGAGCCACATGAGCTGCATTGGAAAGCAGCTAAATGGATCCTTCATTATGTTCGTGGCACTTATACTGATGGCATTCACTATCATGGAGGGGTAGATATTGACTTGATTGGGCCGGTGACTTAGATCATCAGAAATCTACTTCTGGCTACAGTTTCTCTCTTGGTTTGGGTCCTATTAGTTGGTCTAGCAAGAAGCAGAATGCAATTGCGATATCATCTACAGAGGCAAAATACAGAGGAGCAGTTAACGCTGCCACAAAAGCTATTTGGCTACAGGGTATTCTGACAGAGTTTGGCATCCACTTTCGGTGGCCTACCATTATCTACTGTGATAACACGAGCACTATCTCTATTTACAGAAATCCAGTTCAGCATCAGTAGATGAAGCACATTGAGATCCATATGCACTTCATACAGGAGCTTATTCATGATGGTATCATTGACATTCAGTACATTCAGACAGCTGATCAGATTGCAGATTTATTCACCAAGCCCTTCACTGAGATGAAGTTTCTTCACTTACGGTCTCTTCTTGGGGTGAGGTCTTCTGCAACTGCTCATCTTCTTCGGGCTATGTAGTCCTTCTTTTCTTCTTCTTCTTCTAGGAAGATTGTGTTTGTATATGGGCACCTTATCAGGCCTTTAGTTGCCAGGCCCCATTGACACATCTTTCTTAGTTGTTTAGGAGTGTCTTCTCTTTCCATCTGACTCATCATAGCCGCTACCCCAACTTCGATGAAGGGGGGGTGTTGGTGTGAGTTATCCTATGTGTCCTCCTCACATATTGGAGGGTCATCTCACATGGGTTAGGTTTAGGGTTTCATGTGTGTCTTGCACTAGGGTTACTCAGCACCCTATATGTACCCTTTCACTATTCATTACATGAGCATGCCAAGACACTCCTATCTTTCCTCTATTGGTCATGTCAAGCTTTGTTTTTGTATGAGCAATTTCCTTCCATTACTGATCAATTTTACTTTCTTGCTATCTACTGAGCTATCAAGCCATTCTGTTTAGTGCAACTACTTCATGGTGCCTCGTTTCTTGATTCGATTCTCGCAAACTTTTTCATATTACCAAAGAGTAAATGTTTGGAATGGTAAGCTTCTAGAGATTCTCAACTATCCCCTCTATGAGAGAAGTATTGACTTAAGTTGGATACATGTAGCATAAGTTCTGAGGAATTGCTGTAATCCTTCCCAAAAAATGTAATGCAATATGGCCTTTGATTATGGATCGAATTTCTTCAATCTATTGAATATTTCCTTGGATGACAAGTTAGAAGCTAATGGGACTTGTTATGGCTAGGATTAAGGTAAGTTTGATAACTGAATTGTAAAAGATTTTAAAACACCTAAGTTTGAGATTTGATTCATGCCCCTAACTTTGTGGGCACCTAGAGCTACTATAATTTTCAAGATAAGAAAGAATTGCCTGATTTGGAGTGAGAAAATTGAAAAATGTATTCAAAACCTTGAAAGTTGCAGGAATTCTGTTTTAAAGATTTCGTAGAGTTTTGGAGGGTCTTGCAGTTAATTAAGGATCCCCACTTCCATTTAGCCATAGGTCTGCATTGCTTTCCCGTGGTATGGCCAAGTTTGTAGAAATCTCCTGTTCTAAGTCCGTTAAGATGCATGAATCTCTTCATCTATAGGTTTGCATCTAGGAGGTATTTTCAGTCTTACAAAATGGTCATATTATCAAAGTTCTTGTTGCCGTTAAATTTAGGTGAAATTCCGGGACTTAAGTTACTATGAGTTGAATTAGCCGATCCAAAATGATTTCAAAGCTTGATGCAACTAGAGCTCCACCTTGAATTCATATAACTGACTGGACTACAATTTATGGAGACCTAATTAGTGCGAATCTTTAATAAACTGACCTTTTGAATCATAGTATTTAACTATCACGAAATGTTAACTAAAGTAATATCATCACTACAACCAAATCTTAATGCAAGAAAATGAAACTGCATTTTAAGTGAGTTTTTGTTTCAACTCCAAGCTGATTTTGACAAAATTTCAACTTATAAAAAGGGTGAAGAAACATAGATGGCTTTAAATCATGGGTATTGTTTCAAAGTGATTATGTTATACCCATTTATGCTCTTTCGGCATCCTTTGGTCAAGAAATCTCAGTCCTTAAGGATGAAGTAAAATAGTGTTACCGAACATTGAAGTCACTTACTTTCATGACAAGAAAGAGCCATAAAATGAATTGTTTTAGATATCAAATGCCTATTGTGGGTATATGTTGAAGTTTTTGCACTTCAACTTTGGTAACAAGAGGAATATCTTACGATTTGAAAATGGAGAATTTTATAAATTGTCCCTTCGCTAAATAATTTGATCGTATGAAGAAAAATGTGCTAGCAAAATTTCACATTTCATCTTTTTCTGGACACCCTAATATTCCAATTCTTGATTGCTGAATAGGGATACAATAACAAATATTTCTAGTTACAAGTTTAAATAAACTTTAGAAGTGATTTAAGGAAATGGTTATAGACTTTTTCAAACCTCATGGCACATTTGTGTGTCTTGAAGTCAAAATGTTCTCATGGAAAGCGGAATCATTTGATAAACACCCAGAACCAATCCATTCCTAACGTGTTACTACATACTCATAAATCAACTATTTAAATAAACACTGTTGACAATGTAATGAAGAAGTCAAACCCTGGATTTTTGAACTTGCATTAGGGTTTCCTATGTTTGTAGATGCACTTGGAAATAAACAATGATGTTATTACTAGTAGTGTTATCACCAAATCACAACACCCCTGTGATCAGATTTCTATTAGATATACTTGAACTCACGGTGTGATTGGATAACATGGGTACTATCTCCAAGTTGTGGGACTTGCTACTTGAGATAGACCTCCAGAGAAAGTTGGTTCTTGCTCCTAAACTACCTGCCACAATCTACTCTAATGCAGGGGAAACTAACTGTTCTAATCTAAACTTCCAAGGGACCAAGGAGAGAGAATGCATAAATGAAAGCCTACACTAAAGCGGTGATACACCAGAAAAGGAGGGTGTGAGAGTAGTCTTCCAATGTGTGAAATACAGAAGGAAAGTGCACACTAGAAGGGGTGATGACAGTTCTCCATAATCTAGCAAAATGCATTCACAACAATATTCCAAGCATACACAATGATAATGAATCCCTGCAAGAACATAATAATAGACACAATATTCTTGTAGAAAGGTTGAAGGGGCAAGAAGAATGCAAGAAAACACAGCAGGGGAAGATACATCCACAAACTTGTATTTTATTGCTTCATGATATGCACAGTTCAATCTATTACAAGATAAGGGCCTGGATCACCATGCAAGGAGTCCACTACAAGGGCCTACAACACATTGGCTTCACAAAGCAATTTTGGAAGAGCTTTGCTACAAAACTCCCCCCCCCCCCCTTTACAATGAGCCCAACACTCCAATTTATAGAAAAATGAGAAGGGAAAGAGAAGGGAAAATGGAAATCCCGAAATCTGTCCTTCAACCACTTGTAAGAGGCATTAAATGGAGTGAAATGATTATATATTACTTGCAAAAGGCTCCCCATACTGTCCTATGTGCTGCAGCAGAGAAAGAATGATGACCATGCCTCTTAATTGCACTCCCAACTACCAAATAAAACACTGTTATGAACCCGGCCACGTTTTGTTAAAAATCCCAATCAATATCTCATCAAATCTATAATTTATTGATTTCTGTGTGTCGGGCTCAGAGCCACGATTCCAACGGTACCAATTTTGTGCGATTTCGTTGAGAAATGCAAAAGTTATGGCCTTCTGAGTGCGGGCAACTATTTTGGGTCTGGCAGGCGTTTTCTGTCATTTGACGGGAATGAGCATTAATTGACTGGAGCTGAATATGTTTCTTTTATTTAAATATATCTACCCTCATTAAAAATAATAAATCCAATTTTGTGGCGTAGAGGACGTCGTGCTCGTTCCAGAAAGTCCAATTTTGTGAAAATCGGAGCTCGGAGTCAAAAGTTATGGCCGTTTGAAGTTCACGGGTCAAACGTTGACTTTTCTTCTTTGCCTTCGGCTATTTCAGCAAAATCGCGTCCCACGCCTACTTCTGTCCCGGCTGTCCCAGGATGAATATCTCCCGGCATCGGCCGATTCGGGTCCTTCCTTGTCCCCTTTTGCAGCTTTTCACCTTTTCTCGCATCCCTCGCGTACTTTTGTCCTGGCTGTCCTGGACAAAAATCTCCGAACTGTCCGAAATGGACCGTCTTTCGGCAAATCGGCCGATTCATTTTCGCACGTACTTTTGTCCCGGCTGTCCCAAACTCATGCGAAACAAAAACTTGACGATTTTTTATTCACTTTCGGCCGATTTCGGCTTTTCGCGTCCCGCGCATCCCGATGTCCCAACTGTCCCGGACCACCTGGGACAAAAATGTCTGACTTAGCCGATTTTCTTTGTTTTTTTCGGCCCCAAGCTTCATACACGAACCTTACGACCCGCACTGTACGATCCGAACCCTTCAGACCTGAAATGCTTTAAAACAATCCTGTAAGCTTATTTTTTGAATTTTTCCATTTTCTCTAACTTGTTGGGATTTTTTCTTGGATGGGAGAGTTAGAGAGAAGCCGATGGGGCCCCAAAAACATGATTTCGGGCCTTGAATCAATCTACTTGCTTGGGACTGAATAATTTGATGCATGTTATCAAAATTACCTTGAGGGGTGAATTTTGGATAACACTAGTAACTTGGGTTATTAGAAAATCCAAAGGCCCAATCTTAAATTTATATTGAGCTTTGAAATTGATACGTAATGTTTAGTGTCCCACTAAGGACCAGAGGAATTTAACAATCACATACATTAGTACCATATGTTTAAGTTTTTTCCTAAACCTCTGGTTGGCATTTACTGAATTGTATTGGTCCAGGAGGTGATAGTGTTCCTGTTTCATACAGAAGGTGAAGAACTAACAATGTACTTCAAAAGTACATGAACCTAAATTCATATGAAAAACTATTAAACTATGAAATAATATATCAAAAATATATACCCCAAAATTATACTAAAGTAATAAAATCATACCTTTTTGTTGAGGGATAACCTATCGTGATGCAATGAGGTGGCCAAGTTGGATAGATAATTGGTTGTGCTTGAGTTGTTTGGTTGGGATTGCTAAGCAGGGTGTTGAGATGATCAAAACTGCATGCGACTTAATTGAGTGAGTTGGCGAAGATGGTTGACTTTGAATAACACGTGTATGTCCAAATTCCTTTAAATGTCAGTGACAATCAATTGTATGTCAATTCAATAGTGTAAATGGTAAATTATAAATAGAAAATGAGAATTTGTAACATATTAAATTTAGGGTAATTACGTATTTGGCATTTAACTAATGCAAAAACTTGGTGGTTCGGAGATGAGTGAACAAGCAACAATTTTAGATTGTTAATAAGCCGAATAACTCAACGTGTTACATCCTCTTCCTCTTGATGTCGATTTTTTTAGGGAAGGGCCTCCATAAATCTTCTCTGCAAATGGTCAATATTTAATCAAAAGTACATAATCAAGACATAAACCATACTAAAGTCTAATGTCAAAATATAAAATTTATACCTATTGTTGTTGAAATGAAATTGAAAAATTCTTCAATTGTGTCCACTGCAAGTAGGAATTGATTTGTCTTTTAAATTAAAAAGAGCCTCGTAATAAAGGCCAAGGAGATAGTTTGTGGAGTGAATTAATGGTTTTTCCAAAAGCGATGCATTTGTAATGTCAGTTTTTATTTTATTGGATAAAAAGGTGCACCAATCAAAATTTAGTTTTCCGATAGTTACAAGAATGTATGCAATAGCCAAGTTTGATATATTCGTTTGCCAACCCTATAAAATAATTCTAGCTTGAAAGAAAGAAATCATAGCAGCAAGAAAGTGGTGTGCAATTCCTTGTGTATCCACACCACGTCTTGATTTATTGACATGACCTGAAAATGCCAAAAAGTCATTGGAATTAGTATCAATTTGAATTGTATCAAAATAAAAAATTGAAAAATATCAAATGAAAATTGAAAACAAATTACACGTACAATCAACATGGAAACTGAAAGTAGATTTGTTAGGTACTTCTTATCATTTTTAACGAGGGCTGATTATTTTTTGTAACAATGGGGGAATTTTTATATGGAAGGCCTATCAACTAATGAATATCAACTAGATCGACACTAAATTGAAACATATGACCATCTTATAGAGTAACAGTAAATAGACCAACATATGTATTTTACGAGGAGAGAAGGTAATTCATAACATCATGATCAATTTCTAACTAGGGTATTTTAACGAGCCCAAGTAAAAATCACATGCATCCAGCAAATCCTTGTATTTTGTATTCATTTGCAAAACTGTCTGAATGTGGGGGTACAAAAAGTTCATATAGAGTATCTTTCCCTTGGATAGGGCTTGTGGGTTGACTGGATTTTCTGATTGATCTTGGTCTTGAGCATGTGTTGCACTTGTAATTGTCATTGTACTTGAGTTTGATTGTACCTAAGCTTGATTCCTGTAAACATGAAAATTCGGGAGCCGGGAAGAGTAAACATGAAAATGAGTGGCAGGAGGGTATTTATAGGACAAAATTAGGGTTTCCAAGCATTAGGTGTGCGACAAAACTCTTGTTGGCATTCGTCAACGAGGCTTGATGCACGACAGTAAGCTTGTTAACAAAGCTTGTAGATGTGCGACAACAAGCCTTATTGTCGTGTGACAATAGGCCTTGCTAACATGCGTCAACAAGCTTTGCTGATGTGCGACAATAAGCATGTTTTCATGTGTCAACAAAGCTTGTTGACGTGTGATAGAAAGCCTTGTTGTCCATGTCAAAAATCTTTGTTGACTCGTTAGAGACAACAAGGCCTGACATCACGTAATAACAAATCTTGTTATCGTACGATATCAAACCTTGTTGACATGCGTCAACAATATTTATTGACGCATGACAACAGGCTTATTGTTGTGTTTTAGCAAGGCTTACTATCGCGCAACAACAATCCTTGTTGTCATGCGACAACAAGGCTTGTTGATGCAAGACAACAAGGCTGTATTGTTGCACGTCAGGAAAGCTTATTGACGCGCGCTAGTAGGCATTAATATCGCGTGACAGAAAGACTTGTTGTCACACTTCAACAAGCTTTGTTGATGCATGATATCAAGACTTATTGTCGTGTGTCAACAACTTTTGTTGTCGCGCAACAACTATACATCAACATTTACATAATTTTTTCCGCTTGGTACATTCACTCTCGCTCAAATAATAACAGGTGAAAATTCAATTCTCAAAATTTGGAAAATTCACCTTTACGCGAAAGTGTTTCTAGGTATATTCATCAGGGATTTACCACCTCCATTTTACCAGAGGCCTCTTAAAATGAACCCTGATCAGAATCTCCTTTATCTCCTCTTGATGTACCTATAAGTACTCACCATGGCAAGTTACAACCGCTTAACACATTGTTGTCATCCTCTATTATCCTTTCACAGGAAATCTTGTCTCTCATGCACACTATGGGTCACTTACAATCTTAGGTTCAATCACTTACATTAGAAAGTAATGCCTACTATGCTTCTATAGACAACAAATCATTGCATGTCAACCCTATTCCTAAGAAAATTCATAACTCAACATTTCCCAAGGATTTAATCATACATACCTTTTCATGTTTTGATGGTACTAGAAACCCCTACTTGAATCACAAACATTACCAAATGGTTATGGCCTCTTATTCTAATGATTGATTGTTGCTTAAGGCCTTCCGACATAGCCTAACCGATGATGCTTTACAATGGTATACTCATCTCCCATTTGGATCTATTTGCACTTGTAATGAGATGGAAGAGGTTTTTCTCCATCACTTTATTATATACAATGTCCCTAGAGTTACCTATAACCATCTACCTACCTTATATTGGGTAAAAACAAAACCAATCATGGATTACATCTTACGATTCACTACTTGTATGCACGAATTAGTCTTCCAACCTATCGATTTAGAAAATCAATTTATCTTTTGTCATGGTTTGATCCCCACACTCAAATAGTGGTTGAAATATGACACATGTGAATCATTCACACTTCTATGTTATAGAGTTATTGATATAGAATAAGACCTC
Organism: Taxus chinensis; assembly: GCA_019776745.2. Lineage (NCBI taxonomy): Eukaryota > Viridiplantae > Streptophyta > Pinopsida > Cupressales > Taxaceae > Taxus > Taxus chinensis. The sequence goes on along the minus strand of CM034157.1, from coordinate 133,678,499 downwards.
ATCGCTACACATGTTATATATCATCCACCTATTGTTACTACTCCTACATCATCTACTTCTTCCCCATTGACATCAGTTGAGCATCCTACACGATATCCATCTTCTCCTCACAAGAAATTTCAATCTACTAAATCACATAAGTGTCGTTATTCTCCTACTCTGTGACAGGATACACCTAAATCTTCTACACTTGTTTCGTGGGAGTCATTTCATTTCTCTCATCACGATCGACCACTTGATGTGTTGTGTGATTTTCTTAACAAGTGTTTAATTCACTTACCCTCTAAGCAACATCATCCACAACATTTTCTACAACGTTAGCATGATCACCCTACTATAATTATCATCGCATCAATGGCCATGGGCACAATGATTGCTTTTCCCTTCATGATTATTTGCAATGATTAGAGGATAAGGGCAACATCTCATTTGGATCTCACCCACATGAGCAGTTTGTATCTCCTCTCCAGTGTCAATAGGATACTACTCCACTTTAGTTATCTCCTACATCTAGTGCCAAGGTCCCTGTTCATCAATTGCCACACGTTTTCACTCATGTGTGTTCTCCATCATGTACATCCATCACTGTACCATCTCATCAATTTCATCCACCACATCATGCTACTGCTTCACATTGGCTTCCGCAACCTTTGTCATTCACACCTTGCACCACTGTTTCACATGAAATTCAGTTTGGTTCATACACTTGTGTTGATTTCATTCCACATGATTCCACCACTTCGCGTCACCTCAATCTTTGGTAGGTGATTGCTATCACCTTACCCCCTGATGAGGCATTTAAATTATATTTTAGATATGAATAATTAAAACCACATAGCCATTCAATCACAATATCCACTTAATCAATACTTTATGCGTGCACATCATATACCATCAAAAATGAAAGAAACCATGAAACAAGGAATCAAGAAAAGAACACAAGATGTAAGTGGGAAACCCTCAAGGGGAAGAAAACCCATTAAAATAACTCTTATATTGATGTGTTTCTAAAATTTAGCAAGGCACCAACCCCATCGGGAACACCAAAGCCCTAGTTTAGTAGAGTACCAACCCCTAATTTTGTGAAGCACCAACTCCACAAAGAGGCTACAACCCCCCAAGATGATCAAGAAACCACTCAACCACCTTATGATGTTCAAATCTCTAATTTTTTTCTACCACAATTGATGGAGATCCAATATACAGCTAGCGCTTTTTCACTCAAACCCTAGGTGATCACACTTCACAAAACAAGCTCTTCAATCACTTCTAAAAATCATCAAACTCTTGCACACATGTTTATCTGATTTTTCTCAACCTGAAACACACATTTTCAAACCTAAATTCATGCTCCAACACCTGAAATAAATTCTCACACCTAGGTCGCTCCTCTTGCACACACACAACTAGCTCCAAAAAGTACCCAAAAACATGCTTTTATAAGCTTCTCCTCATTTCAAACTTAAACAACATTTTCCCTCCTTTGGTTTGACCCATACATCAAGGAAACAATTAAAATTTTAAATACAACAAGTCACAAGTGACCCAATTAGGTCATCCTAACTAAAACCCTCATTACATGTGCCAAAAATGGCTCAAAACCCCATGGGCACAAAGATAAAAATTCCCTTACATAAAATAAATACATATTCATGACCCATAACCCCTTACATATGATTAAAATATCATTTTACATTCATACATGGTCATAAATTTTATCAACCAATCAAATTATTTCATTTACTGGGCCCAATTCACTTTGCAAATCTCAAAACAGTTGTTTCCTACACCCTTCAAGCACCCTGGAAACTTCATTTGAAAAAAAAATCACTTCAAAAAGACCAAAATTGCCATGTGAAAACTTTATGGAATTTAAGAACCTTTAAAACAATTCTAAGCAAGTTATAAGTCCTTTAATCAAACATCCATGCTCAAACCACAATTACTTTTGCCTTCACGAAAACAACCTACCAAAAACATTATTTCCAAATGTTAGCTCATAAAAACATTTATACATACATTAAAGACCTAAAAATGGATTAATTTTATTCCAATTCATCCTATTCACATTACAGGTGATATAAAGTATCACCTAATCCATCTCATGCTTCAAACAACTCAAAACGTTTCACCAGAAACATCCTATCTTGAACTGTCCAAAAATTTCTATCCAAAATAACCTAGAAACCCTATCAAATGACCTCATCAGGAGGAAACCTCATATCAATGTAAATATATCTAAATTCTATTTCCAACATAACTTGAATCATCTTCAAACTCCACCTGTAGCTCAAGTTATGCCCATTTTACTGAGCCTTGCTATTTGAGACCCCAAAACTGCCCTTTGACCAATCAACCTGTATAGACCTCAAAACACCATGTACCTACATAGAAATGTCCTGAAACATCAATGGACATTAATATAATCTCCCATACATCATGCACCATCAATTTTTCATGCTTCTCCTTTGGAAAACCTTGTCCCAAAACCTTCTTCTTCAGAAACTGGCTTGTTTGAGTGGGGCCCACTCATCACCATGACCTCAACCATACATTTATGGAAATATAAGAGATTCCTCTACAACATCCAATCATCACTTTTTATAAAAAATCAAAACTGGGTCACTATACCTCTCTTTCTATAAATTTCTCCTAGCTAGGGTTTAACTAGGGTTTTAGACCACTTTATCTTCTTAACATTCGTTCATAAAAACCTGACAATAAAATGACCTAATTATTTTTGTTAAACCTTTTAAAATCTCCATATAAAACCCCCTTAAATCCACAAGGTCCCATAAAAAGCACACTATTCACAACGAGCATCAGAAGTTCAACTTCGAGCTGGAATTTCACTTGATTTTCACCATGTCTCACATAAACTATCATATCTTGCAAAATTCACATCATGGAAACCTAAATTTTTTCTCAAATCACTATGAAACATCCCTCTAACATCTCCAATCATCATAATGTCAAATCCATACCTCAATCTCTCTAGTCACTAAGATTTACATGCTAACATGTTAGTTCCTCACTGTAGAAGCTAGGGTCAACTGAAAGAATGCAATAAATCATTATAAAACCTCTGAAAATGACCCAAACATACCTGATTTTATTCCATGATATACCTGAATTCATGAATTCATGAGCTCATATAGCTCCAAACCATCTTTCACACCTCCAAGCTATCCATACATGCTTCCAATGAGCACCTGTAATGTGATGAATCACCTGTACCTATACTATGCCACCATTGTGAGAGCCAAGCACCCTCAAAACCTACTATCCATCATGTCAACATGCTTCTCAAGTATCCAAGAATCTCCTATTGTCATGCCACATCACCTAGGCACCTCAATGGGCTTGTAAGAGTAAGCAATCTTCACTGAATCTCATTGTATTAGCTCAAACACATCTGAAAATAGTATGTTAGCATCATATACATCATCATATGACCCTAATCCAACATCCACTTTGTCATTAATGTGGTTTTGCATCAATGAAAACACCTAATAGGACCACATGCCAACAATCTCCCCCTTTGTCATTGATGGAAAACACCTTGAACTTCTCCCCCTTTTTACATTAATGAAAAAGGCATACCTGTAGCTCACATTATTTACCTTATTCAAATTCATACCATCATGCTTTGGTTAGAAACATCAACCAAAGGTCTCAAACTAGCTCAAAATTATTGATTTTTGCCTCAAAATGTGATTCTTGCCTTCATTTTAGGCATGCAAACACCATGCTCCCCTGGAAGCAAGCATATACAACATCTGAACATCATCAATAACAATGAAATAAATCATCATAAAATTCTTACCTTATTTGGATCCAAAACATCATCCTTCACCTTCTAGGCATGCAAAATAAGAACTATTTCACCTCAACCATGTTTTTCCTTCATGGAAACACTATAGAAACTAAGTGATCTGAACCATTCACACTAAATCATGCCAACAATGTTAATATGAATCATGACATCATCATCATCACCTTAATTTTTGATAATAATTCCATCTTTCTAGGCATATACATAGCTTACAATGCATATTCTTACTCTTCATATCATACTTTGGACAAGGACTAAAAGCCCTAAACAAACTTTTAGTGCAATTTAGGACCAATTTCAACATGCTCTAAATAACTTCATTCAAGCTTTGACTCAATAAAATAGACTCCCCTTGGAATTAAGAACACTCATAGTCTAGCTCCCAAGCAAAAAATTAGATATATTACCTTGCATATCTTGCTAGAAATACTTTGACACAACTTTCAAGGTCCTAAACCACTTTCTCAGTCCTAACAGTCATATTTGACTGAGATAATGCATTTTTTACCTTGACATGCATATACTTGAAAATATACCTCATACTTACCATGTAGAAGAAATCAATATCACCTTATTTAAGTTTATGCTCCCCCTCCCATATCATAAACACTCATTCACCTGAGAAACACTTCATACCTGTAGAAGCATCATTTGGACCTATAGGAGCAACATTTCATCATACCTATCCTACAAGCTGACCTCAAATTAACCTATTCACCACAAATTCTTAGGATCCTATGAACATACTCACTTATTAACCTATAATATTACAACATAACACTTCCATGGAGTTTGTCATGTACTCACCCTATCTTAAGATGCCTATAATACTACTAAAGTTTTCTTAGATCATCACTACTCTATCTTTTGAATACATCACACATAACTCATGTAAGAAGAAATATTTGGCTTCAAGATTTGTAACTGAATTAGGCCACACCACTTTATCATACTAACAAATTACCCATCAAAATCTAGTAGAGATCAAAAATTCTCATACATTTAAATATCATTAGAATGATTGTGAACAATGACCTCTTACCTTATAGTAAGTCATACTTATTCCTTCCATATTGTCATGTACATTGTAGCATCTAAGAATTCAATAATAGACCTTGACACTGATGAGTTATTAGCTACACATTCCATTACTTTATTAGATCATTAAATAAATCATTCTTTTCTTGACTACAATCCTTTAGAATCATAATACTTCATATAGACAAATCCTTTTATCCATCAATAAGCTTAGTTGAGATCACAAAAAGTGACCTACAGGTCAGTCACAAAGATGTTCAAAAACATGCCATTTGAAAACTTAAAACATTTAACTCATGAGAATTTACACCTTATATCATTCATAACACTTTATCTATACATTAATTTCACACATTTAAGAAGCTTGGACTCTCATTTTACATTAGGATCCACACAACTTCATTCACATTATAAATGCACATACACAACTCTTCATAGCCCATGTAACATTGTTTAGAAATGTATCAATATTTTGATGACATGCACCTTCTAGAGAATACATACCTATCATAGACACCCACTTTTTCCCATATTTTCATCTCCTTGAGATTGAAGCATTTCTAGAAGAGATCAAAATCATGTTAGTAAGAAGATGCAACTCAAAAATAGGTTCTTTTAGTACCACACTAATGAACCTTTCAAAGTATCATGAATTCCTTGAAAAGTATGCATACTTATGACTTTTAAACAACCTTGAATTCTTCTAATTTCCTTAGTTTAAATGATATGTGCATTAAGAATAGACCAAATCACCATTTTGACTTAATTAGAAACTACTTTCACATATACCATCATGATGCTGATACATGTGACAGACAAGTCCAGGACAGAAACAATTCAAAATACTCCATTTTTACATTTAGACAAAAATCATGCCATTGTGTTACTACTGTTTGAGTACTTCCAACCTATTTGGTACACCTTTTTGGACTATAGACACATTTTAAACACTTGTAACTTATTACATTCTTATGAACATTCACTTCAACATATCATATAGACCTCACAGAACCATGCTTAAAGAATGAACTTTACATTGATAACATTTATTACATCATTCAATGACAAGGACATTCACATACACACTTATGGACACATGAAATAGTATACTTATGACTACTGATGACTTATGACACTTGCATGAAATAATGACATGACTTAAGAACACTACAATAACATACACTACTGACTTAGAACTCATGACACATACCCATTATGAACACTACATTGACTAAGTAGACACAAGTGACTTTTGACCAAACCACAAAACAACACTCAATTGACCTTATACACATGAATGTAACTTATCTTACATGAGAACAAAGACATCTTATAACCTCACAATAGTTTATCCAACTTGCTTGGAGCTGATATATCATTTTCTTGCTCCCTAAAACACATTCTTAGATCATTTAAGGTCTATTAGGAGCTAAGATTACCCCCAACATACTTCTCAAGTATTCAAATGTATGTTTTGGAAGAGGTTTTGTGAGTATTTCAGCCACTTCCTCCTTTGTAGACACATGCTCCAACTTGATGCATCCTTTTCTCACAAGATCTCTTAGATAGTGATACTTAATAGGAATGTGTTTTGTCTTAGAATGTAAAACTGGATTCTTTGATACACTAATTGCACTAGTGTTATCACACAATATATGTGTAGGTCCATAATTTTTGATCTTGTAATATTTCAAGGTCTGCATCATCCACACAACTTGAGAGAAACAATGAGCAACAACAACATATTCAGCTTCACATGTTGAGAGTGCTACAAGAGATTGTTTCTTACTTGACCATGAAATAAGACATTCTCCAACAAAATATGCACCACCACTAGTACTCTTCCTATCATCCATACTTCCTACCCAATCAACATCATAATAAGCCTTCAATTCAAAGTTTTCACTTCTTAGATACCACAAGCCAAACTTAGTAGTGCCCTTAAGATATCTAAAAATTATTTTCACTGCTTGCAGATGTGACTCTCTAGGATCCTCTTGAAATCTTCCAACCAAACTAACAACTTGCGCAATATCAGGTCTTGAAGCAGTAGCATAAAGTAGGATGTCAATCATGGATCTATATTCAGATTGATTTACCTTAGGAGTATCATCTTCCTTGTAAATTTTACATCTTGTAATCATAGGAGTACCAACAGGGATGCAATCATCCATTTGAAACTTCTTAAGAATTTCCTTGATATACTTTGGATTGAGAGATGAATATACCTTTGTCATATTGACTTACTTGAAGTCCAAGGAAGAAGGAGATTCTCCTAACATAGACATCTCAAACTCTTTCTTCATAGCTTCAGCAAAAATTTTGAGTCATGTGATCACTACCTCCACCAAATATGATATCATCCACATAGACTACAACTATCGATAGATGATCTCCTTCACTTTTGATATACAAGTTTCTATCAGCTACACCTTTCTTGAAACCTTTCTCAATCAAGTATTTATCAAGTCTTTCATACCAAGCTCTAGGGGCTTGTTTTAAGCCATAAAGAGCCTTATTCAGTTTACACACATAATCAACTTTATCAGTCAATGAAAAACCATCAGGATGCTCCATATAAGCTTCCTCATTGAGATATCCATTCAAGAAAGAATATTTTAGACCCATTTGATAAAATTTAAACCATTTGAAATCTACATATTCTAAGAACAATCTGATTTCTTCCATTCTAGATGCATGAGGAAATGTTTCATCAAATTCAATTCCCTCAGCTTGAGCATATCCCCTTTCAAACCAATCGTGATTTATTTCTTATGAATTCTCCATTCTCATTTAGATCCAATTACATTCTTACCTTTTGGTCTAGGTACAAGTTCCCAAGTTTTGTTCTTTTCAATCTGATCTAGCTCTTCATTCATAGCCTTAACCCAATGCTCATCTTTACTAGCTTCTACTACATTATTAGGTTCAATTTTTGAAAGAAAATTTGAGGTTCTCTTGATTTTTAAGACTTACCAATTTCCTTCTTGTAGTGACTCCAACATCTTTCTTTCCCAAAATTTTTTTAGGATGATCTCTTCTAAATGTCCTAGAAGGAGCCTTTGTATCTTTCCTTTCTTCCTCATCATCCTCTTCTTTGTTTTCTTGAACAACCTCATCCTCTTCTTCCTTATAATTATCCTCATGAAGTGTTTCACTTTCCTTAGAAAAATATCTCATAGGATAAGATTCATCAAACTTTACACTAGCACTTTCAACAATATAGTTTCAATCTCTTGTTATAACAAATGTAAGTTGTGCTTCTTGATGAATAACCCAAAAATATACCTTCATCAGATTTGGAATCAAACTTACCAAGATTGTATTCAATCCTCTTGATGAAGCATCTACACCCAAAGACTCTAAAATGCTCCACATTGGCTGGTCTTCCTTTCCATAGCTCATAAGGAGTCTTGTCACTATTCACTCTTAGCTAACACCTGTTAAGAGTATAAATAACAGTACATATTTCTTCATTCTAATAACCATCAAATAATTTAGACTCATTAAGAATGGTCCTTTTTGTATCTTGAACAATTCTATTCTTTCTTTCAACAACTCCATTTTGTTGAGGAGTTCTAGAAACTGAAAAAATTGCCTCTTAATGCCATGAACACTACAAAACTCATCAAATGAATCAACCCAAAATTCTCCTCCATTATCAGATCTAATACACTTTATTTTTCCATTCTTCTCATTTTCAATAAGATCCTTGAAGTATTTAAAGACATCCAATGCATCATATTTGTTTCTCAAACATGCAACCCAAGTGTATCTAGTGAAATCATCAATAAGAAACATAAATAGTAATCACCTGAAGTACTTTCAGTCCTCATAGGCCCACATAGATCAGTATGAATCAGCTGAAGTGGACTTGTGGTAGACTCATGTTCATTAGTCTTGAATCTCCTTCTAGTTTTCTTTCCATGCAAACATGCCTTGCACAATGTATCTTCTGGTTTGTTGAGTTTAGGCATGTTCCTTACACAATTGTTAGAGCTGATTTTGACAAGATTATCAAAGTTCACATGACCTAACCTCCTATGCCATAACCAACAATAATCCATCTTACCCATAAGACATATTTCTTTGTTGATTTATTTAAGAACATACATGTTACCATCGGTTCTTTTTCCTCTTACAACTAGCTTACCTGATTCTCCTTTACTTATCTTAAAACCTTTCACATCAAAGGTAAGAACATACCCTTGCTTAACCATTTGACTCACACTGAGTAGATTATGTTTTAAGCCTTCAACATATAAGACATATTTGGTGATAGTTTTTCCATTGTCCAAGCTCAAGGTACCTCTTCCCGGAATATTTATGGTAGAATTGTCTCCAAATCTCATAGAACTTGAAGCATGTTTCTTTAGAGTTATGAACTTAATCTTATCACCTGTCATATGAGCTGAATAACCATTGTCAATATACCAAATCAGATTCTCATCTTGACTATGAAAAGTAGTTTGAGCAATGCCAAACACTTCATTTTTTTATAAAGAGGATGAAAAACCATCATAGATGTCATACCATATATCAAAACCTAATGGATTCAAATAAGCCCTCATATTGATCAATGGAAACATACCAACTTTCTCTTTAGAATACTCCATAATTGTGCTTCAGAAGATCTCCTTTCAAGTGATTAAAATTCTCCAAAAGGACCTGCTCTGATACCAATTTTTAGAAGCACAATGGACTGAGAGGGGGGGGGTGAATCAGTCCTTTAAAAACATTAATTTCAATTTCATATTTCATATTTTCTTATAATCAAAAATCACAAACATTTAACCAACCCATTAATGTGTGTAGACAACAAATAATCACATGTGCAAGAACCATAAGCAAGATATCAACACAAGACACAAGATATAAGTGGGAAACCCTAAAGGGGAAGAAAACCCACTGAAACACACTATTATATTGATATGTTTCAAATTTAGTGAGGCACCAACCCCACAAGGAGCACCAACCCCTAGTTTAGTAGAGCACCAACCCCTAATTTTGTGAAGCACCAACTCCACAAGGAGGCTACAACCCCCCAAGATGATCAAGAACCCACTCAACCACCTTATGATGTTATGATATCTTGATTTTTTTCTTCCACAACTGATGGAGATCCAATATTGGTTCAGCTCACACTTCTTCAAACCCTCATAAAACCTAGGTGATCAAACTTCACAAAACAAGCTCTTCAATCACTTCTCAAATCTTCAAACACTTGCACACATGTTTTTGATCTTCCTCAACCTGAAACACACTTTATTAATCTCAATTCATTCTCAACACCTAAAAAAACTCACACCTAGGTCTCACTTCTTGCACACACACTCAACTAGCTCCAAAAAGCACCCAAAACATGCTTTTATAAGCTCCTCTTGATTTCAAATTCAAAATAAAAATTTTCCTCCTTTGGTTCAACCCATACATCAAGAAAAAAATCCAAATTTTAAATATAATATCACAAGTGACCCAAGTAGGTCAGCCTAGCTAAAAACCTCATTACATGTGCCAAAAATGGCTCAAAACCCCATGGGCACAAAGATAAAAATTCCCTAACATCAAAACCATACTTATTCATGACCCATAAATCATTAAACATGATTAAAATATCATTTAAAATTCATAAATGGTCACAATTTATCTCAACCAATCAAATTATTTCATTTAATGGGCCCAGTTACTCTTTGTAAATCTCAAAACAGTTGTTTCCTACACCCTTCAGACCCTGGAAACTTCATTATGACCACCAAATCACTTCAAAAAAATCAAAACCATGTCATGTAACCACTTTATGGAAATTTAAAACCTGTATAACAATTCTAAGTAAGTTATAAGTTCTGAAACAATCACCTACTCAAACCACAACCACTTTTGACTTCACCAAATCAAACTACCAAAAATATTGTTTTCAAAGGTTAGCTCATAAAATAATTTCTACATACATTAAATACCTATAAATGGATTAATTGGATGAAAAATTAATCCCTATTCACATTACAGGTGATATAAAGCATCACCCAATCCATATCATGCTTCAAACAACTCAAAACTTCACAAAACACATGTTGTCTTGAACTCCAAAAATCATCTTGTGCAAAGAATGACCTATAAACCATGTCAAAATTCCTCATCATGATTTAAAAAATATATCACTAGAAATATATCTGAATACTCTTTCCAACACAACTTTAATCATCTTCAAACTCCACCTGTAACTCAAGTTATGCTCACTTTACTGAACACTACTTTTTATAGCCTCAAAACTACCCTTTGACCAGTCAACCTGAATGGAGCTCATTTGACCATGTACCTACATGAAAATGTCCTAAAACCTCCATGTAAATAAATATCAACTCCCATACATCATGCACCATCAATTTTTCATGTTACTCCTTTGGACAACCTTTTCCCAAAACCTTCTTCTTCAGAAACTGACATGTTTGAGTGGGGCCCACTCATCACCATGACCTCAACCATACATTTCTAGAAATATAAAAGTCCTCTACAACATCCAATCATCAATTTTTATAGGAACCAATTAAAACTTGGGTCACTATACCTCTTCATTTCTGCAAATTACTCCTATGTTCAAGAAGTTAGCATGATTGAATATATATTTCAGATCCATAACAGATAATCAAGTATTCCATGGTGCATAAACTAGATCTAGATATTAACCATGTAAATAATACTTAAAACAATTACTATAATCAAGATTTACCATACAAGATCCATGCTCAGTTATGTCCAATACCAATATCCAACCAATACAATCCATTATATTAAATACTGCAAAACACAGAAGCTTCATACATACAAAACAGTCTCCATAGTCATGCACACTCAATAAATTCAGCATAACACTACAATAATATCAAACTTGATCTAAACCATGCAAATCAATACATATTTATAGGGGTGGGGACTTTCCCTTCACCACCCATGCACCTTTCAAAAATAGGCTACATGATAATAATAGCCATGCACCCTTACATGAGAATACAAAAGCATGCAAGCTCGCTAATAATAGATTATCTACTAGAACAACTGTAGTTTAATCCTAATAATAGCTTCAAATCTACGCATGGTGCTTGTTCTTCCACTTATCCAAAATAGCCTTTGTGTATTCTCCAAGTCTTCTAAAAAATGTGCTCTTCACTTCATGTCCAAAATTATCCCCAATCTGTAAAACGGCTAAGTCCTGATTTCAAACTGTTCTGGGCTCACCCTGTTTTGCTATACTTCCACGCGCATCCTTCATGTGCCCTATGTCTACGCACCCAATCCTTCTCATGCTTTCATACTTAAGTTGTATTTCATCAGCTCAACATTACCCCACACTAATTTCATTTCCATCCCCAGATAATGGGTAATCACAACTTATCTCTCCAAAAGAATAATGAATAAAGAATGAAAGAATAAATAATTTCTTGCACAAAAAAAATATGAGAAACTACTCGGTGCACTTTCTCTTCTATAGGCATGATCAACTTTGGATATTCATTCTTAATCTCTTCCTCTAATTCATTCCAGTCACTCAACACTTTATTTGTTTATCTTGGAATGTCTACAACTATGGCTTCCATCTCATCAAGAGTCATCTTTTCTCCTTCATTCTGCAAGACCTTGAGAATATTAGCCATACTTGGAGACCATTCCCTCCATTACATCCATTTTCTGCAATGAGTTTCCCAATTTATTTTATTCTCTCCTTGTGTGGGATTCGGGAAGCTTCAAGCACATTGCGCTTTTCTCCTACTAATGTAAGTCTCTCTACACGCCCAAGTGTTTCATTCTTCGTTGCTTAAAAGACTTCATCTTCTTCTGCCATAGTCCTTGTCTTTATTATCACATCCAGTGCCACGCACATAGTCAATGCCAAATCTTCTTTCTTAAGCTCATCCTTCAAAGTTTACAAAATGGACTCATAACTGTAATTTTCCTTGCAATTGTGGCCTTGGCCCTTGCTAACTCTTCTGCAACATCCTTAGGTGTTTAGGCATATGCATGGGTCCCTTCTTCCATTACCATACAATTGAAAGTCATGTGCACATAATAATCATAGATGGGAACTTAAATTTTGGCAAGTCCATCCTAAAATGTGGCCTCTTTTCTAAAATCTCATCACCAATTTCTTCTGCCATACTTTGTAATGCCTTCAACCTTTGCTTCATCTGCACCTTCTCTTCTTGTTAAGCGCTTTCTCTGTTTCTTTTCCTTCTTATCTCCAAGTAATTCTCTGATAGTTTCCACTTTGTCAATATTCCTGTGCACCAACTTCAACAGATATCTTCGTCAAGGCATTAATTACCTATTCATCAAACATGACAGGGGGCTTGATATTCACATGCCTGGAATGGGGTGCTTTCTTCATTATGTGTGAAACACAAGATTCCTCACACACATCAAAATCAGGCTCATCCATATGAGTCTGCATAGTCCAAGATAGTTGCTTCCTTGTGCATGTGTTTTCCATGTCTGCATCCATGAGTTCCCATCCATATAATTCCTTGGCTCCAAATTCCTTTAGAACCACGCGTGTATGATTTTTCTTGGGTCATTAATGTACCCAACTGTGGAGTCTCATATGTCTCATCCTCCTTTTCTTTTCTGAGAGAACTTACCCTTAGGAATCCTAGGTCCTGAATCCAATACTGGTCCTTCACCTATCTGTGTAGTAGGGGGCGCACCAGATGGCTCACCCTTATCTTCACCTATCTCCAAGCCAACATTCCCACTTCTCTATGTTTTGTTCCTTCAGCTCCTCTTCATCTTTCTTCATCTCCTCTTCTTGAGGCTCATCAGTATCCTCAGTCATAACTGGAGTGTTGGGCGCATTGTCTTTATATTTTTCTCTTCTTCCTCCTTCTGAGGATATACCTATGCCTCTTTTTCTTCATAGGTTTTTCCTTCACAGGAGAAGTCCTTGGTGACCTTCTAGGGTGCTGTGAAGGCCTCACACCTTGATTCATTATTATTTGTAGTACCCTCTTATACTGAGCCTCCTCTAGAGTCTGGTCTAGGTCCACCTCCATCGCGCCTATCTCCAGCACTTCATCCTCTTGCTGTAGTGGAGGGGTTACCTCACGCTCTCACTTTTCTTTCCAATAGTGGGTTGTTTTCTACCCCTATGCTCTAGACCACCACTATGTTCCTACATTTCTTCTTCCTATCCTTCTTCTTCCACAAGGGGTGAGGTTGGTTCCTCATCTACCAAAGTGCCAACTGTATGCTTCCCCTTGGGTGGGCCAGGAAGTTTGAACTCATTCTCCACATATTTCCCATTCTCCAACCTGGGCTTGAGTTGGATATACAAAAGGGCTACCCCAATCTCACCAATTTCCAAACTCATAGCCTTCATATTAATATCATCTGAAATTAACCTCTCAATATATGTAGACTTACTTGGATAAACGTAAGTCTTTCTGAGAGTGTGGTAGTCGTAGTCTACCTTATCAAGCATTGAAATTCAACCGGTGTGCATCTGAAAACCTATGTACAGATGCCTAGAAATAACGTGTGCAATGAAGGCATAAGGGAGCTTACACCAAGGGCTCCAATTACTGTCCTTCATCCCAAAGTGCACAATACAAAAAAGTGTTGATTCAATGTAAACTGTACTTGATTACCCAATACCGAAGGTAATTCCTTGGGTATTCTCCATTCCTCCTCAAATGCAGTGCAGAGTCACACATACCACAACTCTGTCATCTATTTAAATGGTCCACTCATGGTCCCATCACATGTATACTCCTCAAATATCTCTATAAGAGATTTATTCTCTACAGGATACTGCCAAATTTTATCCTTTGGCCCATCAGGCACTCCAATTTCTACAAAGACAAGTGACAAAAGGATCACGCCAAAACTAATCTTCTCACCTTCATGTGCTTCCTCAATGATGGTTTCATCAATGAAACCAACCAAGTTGTAAGTTACCCCTTTAGTCATTTTCTTTGCTATGTGTAACCACAAGGTATTTACCTGCGACCACCACTCCTGGTTATTTAACTTTGTGAGGAGGTGTGTTGCTTCCTGGACCACTAGGTACTTCTACAATTTGTCAATATCCATTCCACGCCCTCCCTTTAGGTAACCCAACACCTTCTTGGTTACCATTATTTCCTCTTTATCTGTGAGGTCATTGCTCACTTCAGTGCCCGAACTCCTAAGTCCTGTTAGACTCCCAATCAAGGGTGTAGTGATCCTCATCCGGTGCCTGAAAAAATAGAAGAAGTCCTCATGGACTCTGCTCATCAGCCACTGGTATAATTTTTCTAGTTTTTCAAAATAAGGGAGTTAATACAATTGTAAAACTCCTACCTTTCCAACAAATTCTTTCACCACATCATCATACATGGCGACCATGTCATCCGTTGTTCTCTTATTTTTCTTCACAACCAACAACTTATCCAGTTCATCCTTGTTATCCTTTGTTCTATGATTGTAATCACTCACCTTACACTAGCGAACATGTGAGTCCCAATCATGACTCATGTAAACCCCTTTTAGGGTATTGCATTTCAGAAATGGCCTTCTCAGGAGCATCCTCCACTTTGATTTCAACCTCCTTTTGCTTCTTTCCCCCTTGTCACCACTCCAGGTGCTCTTTTTGGTGCCATTTCCACTATAAAGGTGTGGTCCTTTCAACTAATTCAAGCTCTGCAACTCGACTCCGCATGCCCTAGATTGAAACCTGAACCCTAACTATCAATTTCCTTCCTCGCATGCCTCTACTTTCACTCAAACACTTCTCTAATGGAGCATCAATCACCCTGGTGTGTAAATATGACAAATTCAACTGGTTTGTAGCTCTGCACTTCACAACTCATTTGCTAGCTCACTCGTCAACTTCGAACTCACTCAAATGCTCTTGATTGCAAAGGTAAAATGATTTCACAACACCACCTTATATAGATTTTCAAAAAAAAATCCACATTTATTACTCTCCACCTACCACCGTACTCAAAATTGATTTATCCTTTTGTCAATTTTTCACGTTGCTTGTTTCTATGCCACAGTCATAACCTTTTGGCATGCATTCTACTTATTAGCCACATACCTCCTTTCACACACCCTCGTGCACCGAAGTACTTCATCACTATGCCCTTTCACTAAGTAGTTTCCACTGTTGCATCCTACCTCACGTTACACTGTGCATCCATTTATCCATACATGTGGTCTTCAATCATGAGAAATCTTTTTCTTTATCTGCACCTTTCCTTTGAGCACTTGCATAATCTTTCTTCCTATGCATACCCATCTTCAGATAATATTCAAACTTGGGCCATGAATCCTGTATATACTCCACCCCACATTAAGGGTATGTGCGGTCCTCTGTGCATGAAAACACTTAGATAGTAATCAACTTCTGGCATGCAAGCACACTTATTACACAAAACACTGAACTAAATTGACAAAGCATAGAAACTATGAAGGAAACACACATAAAGGAAATGCATTAAGGAAATCTAATCTAAGTGGAAATACTACCTTATTACAAACACCAAGAAGACTTATTTATAGTAGGGCTTCAGCCTACTCCCCTTGAAGTAACTGGGAAACCATGTTCCATCCAACGCTCTAACTGAAAACACCTGAATCAAGTATATAAGTGATAACATACGGTCCCAACCAATGCACTTTAAGCTTTCCAGGGTGGCACAAAAACTTTGAATCATACAGAAGTACCATTTTCCCAACCTCAAGCTTCTTATCCTTAATGTGCCTATCATGTCATGCCTTCTACCTGGCCTTTTCTTGCTTCTGACTCCATCTTTCTATAGTGCGACTTTCATCCAGTTGCATCAGTTTGTCAATACGTTCTTCAAGTGCTTTCTCATCAGTAAAACCTCCTGTGTGTGCAATACACAGAGAAGGTAACATGAATTCCACTGGTAGAACAACCTCTGTGCCAAACACCAACTGAAAGGGTGTTGCTTTATTCAACCTCTTGTAGGTTGTCCTGTATGCCCAAAGTACAACAGAGACTTTATCATCCCAGTCTTTCCTTCCAACATCACAAATTTTGGTCAAGGTATGGCTCAATATCTTGTTGAAGGCCTCAGCAGTTCCATTTTCCTGAGGATGATAGGGTGTTGTTTTATGGTGTGCCACCATAAATTCATCCAATAGTATCCTGATGGTCTCATTAAGAAAATGAGTACCCCTATCACTTGTTAAACTTAAAGGGCATCCATACCTACTGATAATATTTTCCCACAGAAACCTTGCTGTCATAGCTGTTGTGCAATCCTTTATATGCACCACTTTTCCCACCTTGTAAGATCATTTGTACAAGTTATAATGTAGCGTGATCCAGTCCTGCACGGGTGGGGAAATAGGACCCACAAAGTCAATTTCCCACTTTTCAAAAGGTTCTGCACTAGCAATAGGCCTCAAAGGCATTTCATCTCTATGCCCAGGCTTTCCAAGGCACTGAAAATGGTCACATGCCTTACAATATTCTTTACAATCCTTGTATAATGTTTCCCACCATAGACCAGCTAATAGAATCTTGCACGCGGTGGCATCCCCTGCATAGTGTCCACCTACAATACCACCATGAGCCTCCTCCATAATTGCTTCCACTCATGCTCAAGTACACACCAGTGTAAAACTACATCCCTACCTAATTTGTATAAGTCTCCACTGATCAACATGTAAGGCATGACGCGAATGACAAGTTGTTTCTTCTCCAAATCCTTCATTCCCTTAGGCACCACACCTGTGCATAAAAAGACAACAATATCCTCTAAGTCTGAGGGTACACAGTTTAACCTAAATAGTTGTGCATATGGAATTGTATCCTCAATGCTATGCACGTCCTCTCCTAATTGAATCCTTGATAAGTGGTTTAGACCAGAATTACTCTTTCCTTGGCTTAACCACCATAGCAAAGTTAAACTCCTGAAATAACAGAATCCAACGACATATGTGCCCCTGTAAAATAGGCTTGTTCACCAATTACTTCAATGCCATGTGGTCTATAAAAAATATGAAAGGTGTTGCCAAAAAGTATTGTCGAAACTTATGGAGCGTGCGTAGATCATGGACAAGGCCTCACACTCTGTAGTTGTGTAATTTTATTTCTGCTGGAGTTAACTTCCTTCTCACAAAGAAAATATGATGATCAACAATCCCCTCTCTAGGTTGGGCTAATACCATGCCAATAGCCATGCCAGATGCATCTACATGAATGAAAAGGCTTGGTCCATGAAGGAAAGCACAAAATAGGTGTTTGTAGTAAGCCTTTCCTTTAGTGTCACAAACACGTGTTGTTGCGCCTCACCCCAATAGAACTTTCCTTTACCCTTCAATAATTCCTCTAAGGGCATGATCTTGGCATAACCTTTGATAAACTTCTTGTAATACCCTATATGCCCCAAGAATCCACGCACCTCACTTTGGCTAGTAGGTTCCTCTAAGCCCAAAATAACACAACCTTAGCAGGATCCACTAACAAGCCTTCCTTACAGATGATGTGTCCTAGAAAAATTCCAAAGGGTGTGGAAAACACACACTTCTTGATGTTTAAAGAGATGCTCAACTGATGAACATCTCTCAAACATGAGCCTTAAGTTATCACAATGATCCTTCACAAGCCCATAGACTGTCCAATCATCCAAATATACCTGTAAGAACTTATGAATAAAATCTTGGAATGCTTGCACAACAATGCATGAAAATACTGTAGGCACATTCTTTAATCCAAAGGGCATAACTATGTATGCAAAAATTCCCCATTCAGTGGTGAAAGTTGTCTTCTCTTGATCCTCTTTAGCTATCCTTACCTGATGATATCCAGAAAATCCATCAGTAAAGGAGTAGATCTCGCGCCCTGCAACGCCTTCCAAGATTTCTTCAGTAAATGGTGTGGGAAAAGGATTAATTACACATGTAACATTTAACTCCCTGTAATCCACACAAATTTTTATTCTCCCATTTTTCTTTATACTAATCACCATAGGGCTAACCCATTCAGATCCTCGATGGGCTCAATGATTCCAGAATTCAACATCTTATCAATTTCTTCCTTCACCTTGACACGTAGGTTAGGATTCATCTTGTAAGGCCTCTTCCTAACTGGGCACGTACCTTCCTTTAGCTTGATTCTCATCTCGCCCAAAGATTCATGTACCCCTTTTAATTCATGATATCCCCTAGGAAACAAGTCCTGGAAGTTCACGCAGTAGTTCAATGATCTTAGCAACATCAGAGTCAAACCAATAATCTCCAATGATGGCCTCCTTAGGTTCAACATCCATTCCAATGTTGACTTTCTTGGTCTTCATAGGCTCATGGTAGGTGCATGCCTTCTCACCTACACTGTCCAAGACCTCGCACATACCCTATGTATGCTCAATATCTAGGTTCTCCACCTCTTCATCATCAAATATATAGACCATATTACCCCTTTCTATTTCTAGGTAGGCACACCCAAGTTGTTCTTCATCTATTTCATCTTCTTCTTCAAAGTGCGTGCCTCCAGGTCTTGACTCACCTAGTAAATCCTGAATAAGTTCCTCAGCCTTTGCACTATCTCCCATAGTTAAGCACTTCATAACCTATAATGCCTCATTCACTAGAGGTTTAGTGGAAAAATAGTCAAAGGTCTGAATCATACCTATAGTAAGTTCTTGCCAATTTCCAGTCTCTCTATTCAACTCCACATAGACATACCATGCATGCACACAACCTCACAAGGTGAAATAGAGCTTGTGCACCCACAATGAAGGTGGTAAAGCTTCCTGCCCCTCTGTCTAGAGTCTCTCACACTGTTGAACATGGTGTTGAACATGATCATTACCATGAAATGCATAGATCTGAGTAGGCACATTGCTCCTAAGAAATATAGCAGATAGAGTGATCCTCACTTCTCGCCACTCTGACAGATTATCCTTGTGAACCATCCACCAGTGCACTTGTTGTCCCACAAGAGTATAAACTAGCATATTCCTTCTTTCCACTTGACATTCCCACTGAACTTCCATAGCAAGCAGGAATACCTCAGGATTCTCTTCACCAGTATACCTTGGTACCTGGTTGCTACCCAAATGCCTGATATTACATGGCCTACTTACACATGGAACTACACTTCTTACTTCACACCCAACCATTTCATAAGTTCCATGTGCCCAATTTTCACATGCAACACTTGTAGTATCGCTCATGGAATGTGCATCATCCCATTGGAGAACTCCTTCCTTTGATGGCTCAAGAACTTCCAGATCTCTAATGGTGTGCACATAAATTATGTTTAAATCTTCTTCACTTAAGGGCTCTACATAGGGTGCATCAACTTTTCCATCTGTCAAGGGGATAATGACGCACTCTTCCTTGTTCTCAAAACTTATATATCCTTTGTTGAAGTGCAGGTCAACATTGTTTACATAACACCAAGGGCACCCAAGTAGTGCTTGGAAAATTGTCTGCTTCTGCAAGCGCCAAGACTTCAAAGTCCCCAGTAAACTTGGCCCCTTGTATAGTAATAATACTACATCCTTTAAAACTCCAATTGGAGTGGCTTTAGTCTGGTTTTCCATAAACAACACATTTAAAGATGGCTGCAATGGTGGTCTACCCATCTGAATCCACACATCCAAAGTGAGTACATTCACTTTTACACCTGTGTCAATCAAAATATTACTCAAAATCCAGCCATCAACAACAACATTCAAAGTGATCTCCTTGTCATAATCTAGGCTATGAGGAGGGAGGTTAGCATGCAAAATTTTCCTTTCATGTTTAATCCCAATGCGGAGTGTTTCCCTTTAACCAGTTCCCCAATAAAGGAATAATGTTCTCTTGTCGCAACATCTTGCAAACCTCCTTTAGATCATCAACATCTATCTGATGGAGCTCAGCTGCCTTCTTTTGTTCTAACTTCCATGACTGTTCTTTCAAACATTGTATCTCACCCTGCAAATTCCTAATCACTTCCATGGTTTCTTGATAAACCTCCTTCTGATGCATAGGGTCTGGATACTTTGTATGTAATACCTCCTCCTTTGTAATGGAAGGATTTCTATTTTGGAAATTCTCTGGTGTGTGCAACCTCAGTGTGTGTAGTATCTTCATAGGTACTAACTCAGGATCAGGCGCTAACTTCCACATTCACTGATCTTCCACAATGCACTATACCCTAACCATTCCCATGCCCTTGTCTTGTTTATGCTTCTTACTCAAGTGTTCATACAAGTCTGGGAATTCTTCATAGTTATGGTTCTTTCCACAAAAAGAAAAACAATGTTTGAGGGAATTCACACCTATAGTGATCAAGGGATCAACATGTATAACAAGTTCCATGAGGGAAATCACTTCTTCCACCACCGTGACCTCATTCTCTGAATACTCCATGGTATCCTCAACCTCTACCATGGCCTCCATCAAATTTCCCTTCATTATGATCATGATCATGATGCTCACCTTTCTCCTTAGAATTATTTACAATGCCAATTTTTCAGACACCAATATCAATGGCATCATGAATCTGATTAATTAACCTACAATCTTCAGTATCATGAGTGGTAGACCTATAAATTTTGCATTAACAAGACATGTTCTTCCTTACCGTGTGTTGCAATAATGGGTATCGACTTGAACTGTGATCCAAGTGATAGATCTCAAAGTCCAGCAATAAGGAGCACACTGATTTACTAGGACAACTATCCTTAGTATGCCCTTCTACTTCATAATTTGTGCACTAAATCCCATTGCATGTCTCATGCACTGAATTAGCTGATAATTTATCTAACCATTTAGTCATTGCTACAATATGAGCTTCCAAGAATGGGCTCACTCCTATGTCTACACTCCCTACTGCCTCAGCACGCAGAGCTACTTCAAGTGCTTTGTGTGGATCTATGTAAGTATTATGTGAGAGTAACACTCTTCTAAAAGGCGTGATAAGTCCTCCAACAAACCACTGAGCATGCTGGCTCACATGTATGTCATAAGATAACTTGGACAAAATGGTCTTAAACCATGTATCATATTCCTGAACACTCTCACTAGTGCTTTGCTTGATGTCCTTTAATGTACTGATGCTCTTCTGCTCAAATTCAAGGATATAAAATTCTTTCAAGAAAGCATCCCACAACACTGTATAATCTACACAAGTCTAGTCAGGGTCAAAAAATTTGTACCAAATATGTGCCCACCCCTGCAATGTAGTTGTAAATTGACTTTCCTTATGCTCTAGAGCAGTAATCTCGTTCGTGTGCCATAAAGTTATCTTGGACATATGCACATGATTAGTTGCATCTTCTATGCCCCTAAAACTATTATGGTAGAAGGATATACATGTCTTCATCATGCAACATCCTTGAAAACAACTCTGACAACGGATATAAAATTTGTTTTCAAGATGTTAACATGATTGACATCTGGTGCACTACCAATGCCATTATAATTACAATACTAAAAAACTAGATTTTCAAAATGGTAGTCAGCGCACTTTCCTCTAACACTGTTAATATCTGGGTCCGCCCCTGTGAACCACCATACTCCACTAGCTCCCGATGCCACCTTCAAAAATGTTTACATGTCTGTGCATGCACCGAATGCCTTGCCCCCTCCATAAAGGCAATGGGATAGAGGATGCACTTATGATGTCTAAGTCCCAAATTAGCATCTCCAAAATTGTTTAAACTGGACCCACACATTCTGTGAAGTTGCACTACTTGCCAGATGTTATGATTACGTTATGTGTGTCTACGTTCTTTGCAGACAACGCACTAGAAAAGCTTTATGCCTCCCAACTGGACCTCCAATCTCATCCAGTAATAGATGAACATGCGCCTTACATTGACGTCAATGAAGATATTCATAAGATACCCAAAAACACTGATGCACTTCTAAATTCATGCTTCCATTAGCTCTATGGCTCCTACAACCACTACTGCCACACATCTAAGCTTGCATACTTGTTAACTACTATAGAACCTAGTGACAAATAAGCACATCACTAGGTCGCTAAGTACCAGATTACTATTGTGAGTGCCACAATCTATCATCTTCAAAACCTATCTTCCATCGCCTGTCATGTTGAAGAGGTTTCCCTATCATGCTTTCCCAAATGAAGGGGCGTCAGATGCTCATGGCACATCACGTCTAGTCTACATGTATAGGCTTGCAAATCCTTCAGCAAGCACACCTCATTGAACCATTCTTTTTGCGATCTCTTACTACTTCAATAGATCCCTCTCGAAACACAATGTTAACACCTAAATCAACATTCCAATTTGTCATTAATGTGGTTTTTCATCATTAAAAACACCTTGTAGGACCACATGCCAATAGAGGGATATGCTACAATATGAACCTCTCTTCACGCGCTCCGTCAATTCATCTAGTGCACTCTATCAAATCATTTCCCGATGACGCACTCTTTTTTTATGATTCATTCTTGACTATTGAGGGATATTATCTAAATGAACCTCGTCATCTATATGCTTGGGGGCATCACTATTTTTCTTCCCCTATACTCATCACACTGGCATCTTACGACCATATCACACTTTTAAATCACCAAACATTCGTCACAAAAGGTTAATTTTCAATCATACATTATCTATTGTCACATACATGATACTATCATTAGCAAATTACCTACGCATTACAAGTCAATTCAAAAAACATAAATATTATTCAATACATTACACATCCTCACAAATCATATATCATCAATCACATCATACCATCAATAGACAATGGATATAATCGTCATATGTCAATAAATTTGTCTATATATGTCTAGTACAATCATAGTTACAAAACATCTCATCACTGGGGGGCAACTCCCCTACAACAAATATAAAAATACAAATCATATCTCATCATCAATCTCACTCTCTGGTATTTCAAGAGCTCTATAACTTGACGCTTTGCCACTAACTCTACGTCGTTGATCACAACCTCGATATCTCTCTACCTACCTTCATAGAAAGATTTAACTCTGTAGACTTACGCATAATTAGACTTTACCATACAAGATCCATGATCAATTACATCCATTATAATGTAAATACTGATAAAAAACACATAAGCAAATGACCCAAAAATACCTGATATTCCATGATTTACCTAAATGTCACAATAGCATGCTTCACTATAAGCTAATATCTGATCCCTAAACCACGTTGTCAAATCAATACATATTTAAAGGTGTGGGGACTTCTACACCACCTGATGCACCTGTCAAAAACAGTGAATCACATGTACCTATATACATATTACTATTGTGAGTGCCCTTACATGAGAACCCTCAAAACTTGTTATCCATCATGTCAACATACTTCTTAAGCATACAAGAAGCTCCTACTACCATGTAACATCACCTAATCACATGTATAGGCTTGCAAAAGCAAGCACACCTCATTGAATCTCACTACACTAGAACAAACACATTTGAAACACAATGTTAACATCATGTACATCATCATGAGAACCTAAATCAGCATCCTCTTTGTCAATAATGTGGTTTTTCATCAATGACAACACCTAATAGGACCATATGCCAATAGAGGGATATGATACAATATGAACCTCTCTTCACGCGCTCCATCAATTCATCTAGTACACTCTATTGAATCATTTTCTGATGACGCACTCTTTTTTTATGGTTCATTCTTGCCTGTTGAGGGGTATTATCTAAATGAACCTCATAATCTATACGTTGGGGGCATCACTATTTTTCTCCCCCTATACTCACCACACTAACATATTACGACCGTATCAAACTTTTACATCACCAAACATTCATCACAAAAGGCTAATTTTAAATGATACATTATCTATCATCACATACATGGTACTATCATCAACAAATTACCCACGCATTATAAGTCAATTCAACAAACCTGAATAATATTCAATACATTACACATCCTCACAATAATCATTTAAAAATCACATATCATCAATCACATCATACCATCAATACACAATGAATATTGTTATGTTGTGGAGCCTATTTTCATGTGTGGAAGAGTTGAAGGCTATACATGAGAAAAAATGGTTTTACTATTCATGGTTTTTGGCCCATGGTTTTGGTCCATTGTTTTGGACCATGGTTTTGTAAAACTACTTTAGTAATTTCCAATAAATATATCTTTAATGGGGGAGATATGGCATTGAAGAGGTGTGTGAATTCAGGTGTTAATTCTGGAGAGTTTTTTTTGAGCATAGCTCCAAAACAAATATGGGTATTATATTGAGAGAGAGGTGGTTTGTAATAAATTCGAGCAAGTTCTTGGTGGACGTAGCCCACATTGGGTGAACCACGTTAAATGTTGTTTTTTCTTCTGTTGTGCATTATTTATTTATGTTGTTATATTTCTGCAAGTATAATTTCTGTTAAATAGTTTCCTGCTGATGTGATTTGAGGAATTGTTTCTGCATATTTGTTCTCTAATTCCTAACAACTGGTATTAGAGATTTGGTGGTGTTTTTTGATGAAGTAAATCACAGGGAAATTTAAGCTTGAGTGGGAGCTATGGCATATGATGGAAGATCAAGGGTTGATAAATTCAACGGGAAAAATTTCAGTCTTTAGAAGATGCAGATGGAAGATTAACTTTATCAGAAGGATCTTTATATTCCATTGTCTGAGACAGTGAACAAACCCTCAAGCATGATGGATGCGGAATGGGATTTTCTATATAGGAAGGCACTTGGGACAATCTGGTTGTATCTTGCATCTTCGGTATTATTTAATGTTTTGAAGGAAAATACTACAAAAGAACTGATGGATGCATTAGGGAAGTTGTATGAAAACCCCTCTTCCTCTAATAAGATATTTGTAATGAAAAAGTTGTTTAATATGAAGATGTATGAGAATGGTTCAGTAACAAATCATTTAAATGATTTCAATACGGTTGTAAATATGCTAGCTTCAGTTAAAATGGAATTTGATAAAGAAGTCAGGGATTTATTAATTTTGTGCTCTTTACCTGAGAGTTGGAATAGCCTGGTAATAGCGGTAAGCAACTCGGTTCCAGCTAAATCAAATTTGAAGTTTGAGGATGTTGTAGGGGTTATTCTAAGCGAGGAAATGTGAAGAAAAAGTTATGGGGAATCT
This sequence comes from Taxus chinensis, assembly GCA_019776745.2. Lineage (NCBI taxonomy): Eukaryota > Viridiplantae > Streptophyta > Pinopsida > Cupressales > Taxaceae > Taxus > Taxus chinensis. The sequence continues at coordinate 133,652,538 of CM034157.1, read as the reverse complement.
TCTACTTCAGGGAATACATTGACAATGGAAACTAGAGGGAGACAAAAGAATAGAGGAAGCCATGGAAAATCAAAAGATCGGGCAAGGTCAAAATCTAAAAGCAAGATAGTATGCTGGCACTATGGAAAGTTTGGGCATGCAATGAAGTACTATTGGGTGATTTGGGACAAGAAGAAACAATAGGAAGAAAAAAGGAGGCAAATGTGGCAACGGGTAATGTATGTCAGGATGCTTTGATTATTTCTTTGCATAATATTGTTGAATCTTGGGTTTTAGATTTAGAGGCTTCTTTCCATGCTACTCCACATAGGAATTATTTTGTTGATTATGTTCAAGGGGATTTTGGGCATGTTTTTCTTGGTGATGATGAGCCTTGCAGTATAGTTGGAAAAGGTTCTTTTCGGGTTAAGATGCAAAATGGGAATACATAGATGTTGAAGGATGTCAGACATGTGTCTAATTTAAAATGAAATTTAATATTGGCAGGCCAATTGGGAAGTGATGGTTGTACTGTGATATTTACAACAGACTCTTGGAAGGTTACTGTTATCTCTCGAAAGTGCACCTTGTGAGAGATGGCTGCAAGTTTTCTAGTCTTGCAAAATTGATCTCTGTCTTTCATAGATACAATGGAAACACCTCAGGTTTGTGGGAATACCTATTTTGAGGTGAGTATCCAGGATTAAAAGGACGGTTCCTTATTGGTGTATCTTAACTGATTCAGGGTTTAAAAGTAAAAGATGACGGCAAAGTATTTAAAACTAATGTGATACACCAAGTTTGTATGGAGACTTTGACTGAGTATATGCACAACTGATTTTGGGAAGATTTTTTTATGCACGAGCCAACAGTTTACTGCAGAATATTTAAGGGCAAAATCTTGATGATATTGAGGGAAAATCACAACAGTACTAATAAGTTAACATTCACATTAAAATAAAGTAGAAAATACTGAATTTTTCAGCAGGGTAAGATGATTGATCAGGGAATTTGCATTCACAAGACTAATAAAAACATACACAAGACTGCAAATAATTGGAAATGCAGAAAATAATTCACACATAGAAATAAAAACTGGCAAAGTTTACTTCGGTACTCATATATCCAAAAGTCCTCCAGAAGTCTCCCCTGTGCTTTGCAAGGGCACACAATATAAAGCAAAAATAAAATTCACCCTCTCTCTAAAAATAGCCTAAGGCTTGTACACGCCCATGCATCTTATTTTTAATCCTTTATTTAATAATAGATATAGGGAAAAATAGAGCATGCAATTACAAATAGGCATTATTAGCCTTACTTTCATTATAGTCAAACTCAGTTGACTATTCTATTTTAAGAAAAGAAGGGTGAATAATTTTCTTAAAAATAAGGTTGTTTGCTAGGCAAGTATCTCTCCATGAACATGTAACTCTATCTTTTTCTCTATTATGTCCTGTTGTAAAGGCGTGCAAAAATCAATTCTCTGCCTGTGAGTAAATAAATCAAAATATTTATAATACTTGCAAGACAAAAATCCAATGTGGGGCCACCTGCCATTTGTACATTATAATGGTGACATCTCTTTGGCTTCTCTCTCTGAACCACCTTGGACCTGGGATAAGGATGTTGGAAACTCCTTTTATTGCGTATAGGACCTTCAGATTTTCAATAAGGGACAGGGCTTATTCATGTTTTCTCTTTAGGAATTCCAAAAATTCTGTTATCCCTTAAAAAGAACTCATGAAAAACTCTTCATGTATTTATAAATATCAAATAAAATCCACCTCAATGAATCTCTCTAGGGATATTTCCAGCAACTCTACCAGAGGCTATGGATTCCTGGCTAGTAGTAGAGAAATGTATGAACAATAATTAGATATGTGTCTCCCTGTCGGGACTATGGATGCCTAGCTGGAAGAGAGCAATGCATTTCTTAAATTCGTTCCATTTGGCACCTTCCATCAACCTACTTGACTTAATCAATCCCTATACATTGGCTAGTTTGTCTTCACATCAGTCTTCACTTCAAGTGGTAATTAACTATCACTTTTGCACACACTTCTGATCTTGAATTTGACATTGGCAATTGTGTGTTTCCAAGTATGGCTTAGACCTTAGTCAAACTCTTTTTTAGGTCCCTTACTTTTATTTTACAACATGTTCTTTTAATCATCTTTTTTTCATCATCCATTCAAAATATGCATACTTTGCATCCACATCCTTTTACATACATCATCGATGGGCAATCGATTATCCTATTGTTTTATCTATCCCCCCCTTTTTTTCCTTTAACCCATGTCATTGTTGACTGGGGTAAAATTTTATAATCTATTGGGGGCACCATCCCTTGCTTTTTATTCTTCCTACACTTGGTGGGCACAAAACTAGACTATCATCCATCATCCCACCCTTTACTTGGGGCCCTATCTTATATGTTAATCATCTCGCATTCTACCTTAAGATCACATCCCTTCATCTAATTTTAAGTCCCTCATCATTTATTTATAAAATTTCCAACAAATCCTTTTATCCCACATCCTTTATCCTATCCAAAATCATCCCTTTATTAACATCCCTTATCCCATCCCAAATCATCCCTTTACCCTTACTCCTTATCCTACATGTCCCTTCACTTATAGGATAAATTCATCCTATTCACATCTCCCACCCATCCTTACAAGATCATTCATCCTTTGGGCCCCTCTAAACTATCTTAAAAATCACCTTCAAAACATAAAAATCTTAAAAATGCAAAAAAATCAAAAATCTTAGCCAAGTCCATAAAAACTAAAAATGCATATAAAATTTAAAACAATTTTACATGCATTTGTGTGTGTGTGTGTGTGTAAGTTCGCTTGTTTATTGTTTTCTTACATTTGCTTCATAGTTTTGGCACGATGATATGAGGCCACTTTTTTTCAATTTTAGTACTTGGCCGATGATATGAGGCCACCGTTTTTTTTCTTTCTTCAGGTCCAATGATAATGAGACCCATTTTTTTCATCAATATGGATATGGCATGTGCTATTAATGCATCAAATCTCCATGGTCTTTATACCATTGGTGCATCTTACTCTATGCCACATATTCAGTAATACTTTCTAATGATGATAATTGTGGCCACTTTAAGATGTACACCACCCCTTTCAATCATCACTTATCCTAATCATCATCACCTTATCCAAACAACCCTTCATCAATTTCTAACATCCAATCATCAATCTTATTCCTCCAATAAATCTTATCCAAAATTTTCAATCAATAATAAAATCCTATCAACCCAAACATCTTCAAATCTAGTATCCAACATCTCATCCTTACCCCTTAACTGGGGCATCTAATAATCAAATCATCCAACAACCAACATTCCAATCATCAAACAAACCAAAATCCAACCATAAAACATCAACTGATCCTAGGGCATCCAAAAATCCAAACATCATGTAATAGAACTACTGACATTCAAACATCTAACATATAGCAACATCCAAAACATCAACCCCTTACTTGGGGCATCCTCTAATCCAATAATGATCAAAATCAGCACCCTTGTCATATATCGATGATTGGGGCCTACTATAGTCAAAATCCTCTCATCTTCTCATTCTCATCCACAAATCATTAATCTTCTCACTTGGGCCATCTCCTCTCTTTTCGAGTGGTTACCCGCCTCATTCCTCCTACCTACCTACTCTTGAGGGGGCATCAACATCACCATCCTATCATCTTCTCTTATTTTCTTTGAACTGTCATTGCTATGAGGACACAACAACACTTCAAAGAGGGGAAAATGTAGACATTAAAATGTTCTACGGTTAAAACACATTAATCATGTCCCCCAAATATCCCATCATCATCCATTTAATTTCTTCTAATTGCCAATCCATTTAATTATTATTATTCAATCCATTTTATTATTATTTCAAATTATCCATATAATTTTATCATTTGATCCTAACATTTCATTATTATCCTTTTAAATCAAATATTCTATTTACATTCCATTCTTATCACCAATCTTTTCAAACCATTAAGATCCCATATTCCATCCTATTTAAATCCTTCATTAACATATAGGAATTTAATATTCCTATCTCACCTACAAGTCTACCCTCACATCCCTACACTAGCCTATTCCATTAAATCTCATAATTAATCCTATATCACATTTAACCTCATTTAATCCTAATCATGTGCACATCCTCACCTCTAAATCTAGAAGCTTATCCATTCTTCCCTCCATTTTAAATATTCAAATGCATTCTACATTATTCAATTAAATTTTTAATTCAATAAAATATCCCTCACAAAATCTATAATTTTCCACATCTCAAATTTCCAATCACACTCTCATCAAATCCAACCCTTGGATTCAATTCAACATGGCAAGATATCAACCCTTAAATTTTCCACTCACAAATATAAATCAAGTCTCTCATCCTCCATGAGAGCACATCTTATTTGAAATCCATAACAAAATTCTTCTTAGTTTGTTCAATCAATCCATTTTCATGTTCATCCATCTACAACCAAGAAATTCTCTACTTTCATGTCATCTTCATCAACAATCCAAGAATCAAGCCCTGAGGGGGTCCGGTGTTGTCCAAGTGAATTAACATCAAAAATCTGAAAGCAAATCAATCATCCTCAAGAACATCCAACCATCAAGGACAGGAATTACATGTGACAAGATAGATAGGTAAGTGGGTATTGTTTTGGGCCCTTCCTTTCATCCCATTGCTTGATCTGAAGTAGTTGGTTTGTTGATTTTGCATGTTGCATTTGAATTAGTTTTGCATATTAATTTTATTTGTGCATACTTAACATTTCTATTTATATGGTTTTTCATATGATAGAATTGAAAAACTTGCAAATAGTGTGTTTGATTTAAATTTAAGTTCATTCTGTAGAGTTTGTTGAGCATTGTTGTCCAAACAAATTTAGTTTATTCGCTGTATTGAGAGAGTGGTATTTGTAATAAAATCTGAGCAAGTGATTCTTAGAAAAGTGGACATAGCCCAAATTGGGTGAACCACTTGGAATTACTTCTTTGTGTTGTGTTATTTTATTCTACAACATTTGGATCTGTAATATTTTTCCATTTAGTTTCTACTGTTGTGATTCTGTGATGGATTATTCATGCATATTTTATCAAATTTCCTAACAATTGGTATCAGAGCCTGGTTTGGTTTGCTGAAGTGTTGAATTGTAGGGAAAGTTTTGATGGGAGCTTTTATATTAGGGTGTGCTCAACATTCTACAAGATGGTGGAAGATTTAGGGTTGATAAATTCCTTCATTAGTAACATTTCTTCTTTGGAAGATACAGAAATGGTAAAATCATCCTTTTTATCAGTGCCCTAGGATTTTCCTAGTTCTCTCTCTTCATGAACATTATCCCTCAGTATGAAATGAAAATTGTAATTGGCTTTTAGATAGGAAGGCACTTGGGACATAATTCCTACGCATGTCTTGCATCTTCGGTATTATTTAATGTTTCAAAGGAAAAGACTACAAAAGAATTGATGGATGCATTAGGGAAGTGTTATGAAAAACCCTCTGCCTCTAATAAGATATGGTTTTAATAAAAATTTGTTTAATATGAATTCATGTTAGAATGGTTCAGTAGATATCATTTAAATGATTTGCAATATCCATGTAAATGCTAGCTTCGGTTACAATAGAATTTCATGAAGAATTTAGGGCTTTATTAATTCTGTGCTCTTTCACCTGAGTTTGGAATAACTCCTATGGCATTAACTCGGGTTCAGCTTCTCAAATTTTCTCTTTGAGGATGTTGTAGGGGTGATTCTAAGTGAGGAAATGTGAAGAAAAATTCTAGTAATCCTTTACTTTTAGGGAATTCCCAACATGCCCCTTAGTGGAAACTTTTACCTAGACTCCTTTTCAGAATAGAGGAACCTCGATGGAAATAAGCTTGGGAAAGGATCGGGCAAGGTCAAAATCTAAAATCAAAGATAGTATGTTGGCCACGTGGAAATTCTGGGCATGCAAAGAAGGACTGTTGGGATTTTCAAGAAAGAAGAAACAAGTCAGGAAGAAAACAAGGAGGTAAATGTGGCAATTAATGTATGTCAGGATGCTTTGATTCTTTCTTGCACAAATATTACTGAATCTTGGGTTTTAGATTCAGGGGCTTCTTTATGCTACTCCACATAGTATATTATTTTGTTGATTATGTTCAAGGAGATTTTGGGCATGTTTTTCTTAAACTTGATGATGACCTTGCAGCATTAGGTGAAAAGGTTCTGTTTATCACCTTAAGATGCAGAATGGGAATACATATATTGTAATCTTGTGATGTTCTAGACATAGTGCTACTCCAGACATTAAGATGTTTGATTTCACAAGATATCTTCAGGGCATTACCATTGGGAAGTGATGGTTGTACTGTGATATTTACATCCTGACTCTTGGAAGGTTACCAAGGGTGCTCTTACGGTAGCAAGAGGTAAAAAGGTTGGAACCTTATATTTAACCACTAATAGCACTAATGTTTGTAATCTTGTGGCTTCAGAAGTAGATACAACATTGTGGCACTATAGGCTCGGTCATATGAGCCATAAGGGCATGGAGATCATAAAGAAGGATTTTCCCAGATATACAGAAACAAGTTTGGAGTTCTGTGAGGACTGCATATATGGGAAACAAAAGTGAGTAAGGTTTCTCAAGGTTGGACCTACAAAGAAAGAGAGTAAGTTAGAGCTGGTGCATTCTGATGTGTGGGGGCCCAGCTCAGGTATCATCTCTTGGGGGTTCAAGTTATTATGTTACTTTTATTGATGATGCAACAAGGAAAGTTTGGGTTTATTGTATTAGAAACAAATTTGATGTATTTGACACTTTTGTTAAATGGAAAGCCTTGGTAGAGAATGAAACAGGTCTTAAGCTAAAATGTCTCAGGTCAGATAATGGAGGGGAGTATTGCAGCAATGAATTTGATGATTACTGTTCTAAGAATGGAATCCACAGGAAAAATATGGTTCCAGGAACTCTCGCAACAGAATGGGGTGTCAGAAAGGATGAACAGAACAATAATGGAACGTGTTAGGAGCATGAGGTTACATGCAGGACTGCCTCTTTCTTTTTGGGCAGAAGCGGTGAGCACAACTGTGTACTTGATAAATAGAGGACCCTCAAGTGCCTTGGATGGAGGCATACCTGAGGAGGCTTGGTATGGTAAGAAAGTTGATTATTCATTTCTTAGAGTCTTTAGATGTGAGGTGTTTGTCCATATAGACAAGGATGATAGGACCAAGCTAGAGGCTAAATCAGAAAAATGTACTTTCATTGGTTATGGTGGTGATGAATTTGGATATAAATGTTGGAGTATTAAGGACAAGAAAATCATTCGATCTAGGGATGTGGTCTTTAATGAGAAATGCGCATGTATAAGCAGGGTTGCAGGAAAACAGGGAAGAATCCAAGAAAGAATATGCAGTGGTAGAGGATCTTCCAGATGGAAAAGTGACACATGAATCAGTTCAGGAACCTCCTCAACAGGAACCCCAAACTCCTATATTGAGGAGGTCTTCTAGGGTAAGAAGAGAACCTGAACATTTTTCTCCTTCTCTTTATTATTTATTACTCACTGATAGTGGAGATCCAGAGAGCTTTGATGAAGCAATGCAGGTAGATGCCAGGAAGAAGTGGGAGCAAGCCATGGATGAGGAGCATCAGGCTCTCATGGAGAACCAGACATGGGATTTGGTGAAGCTACCCGAAGGAAAAAGAGCATTACAGAACAAGTGGGTGTTTAGAGTCAAAGAGGAAGAAGGAGGAAAGAAAATATACAAGGCCCGGTTGGTGGTCAAGGGGTTTGCACAGAAAAAAGGTATAGATTTTGATGAGATTTTTTCTCTTGTAGTAAAAATGACTTCTATTAGAACTGTTCTTGGAATAGTTGTAGTAGAAGACTTGCACTTAGAACAACTTGATGTAAAGACTGCATTTCTCCATGGTGATTTGGAGGAGGAACTATATATGCAGCAACCAGAGGGCTATGAGGTCAAAGGTAAAGAGGAGATGGTGTGCAAACTGAAGAAGATTTGTATGGCTTGAAACAAGCTCCATTTACAATGGTATAAGAAATTTGATAGCCTTCATGATGGAGCAAGGTTATATTATATGTCAACCATTCTAATCATTGTGTGTATACAAAGAAATTTGAGGATGGCAGTTATATTATCCTGTGCTTGTATGTGGATGACATGTTAGTTGCAGGTAAAAACATCCAGGAAATAAAAACTCAAGAAGCAGCTAAGTGAATCCTTTGCTATGAAGGATTTGGGGGAAGCCAAAATCCTTGGTATGATGATATCTCATCCTCATGGAATTTCTTTATCTAGATAGTCCCAAGCTAACCTCTAACATCTACTCTCAAGAAGAGTACTTAAGAAGGTCTTGGAGAGGTTTAATATGTCAGGATGCTAAACATTTGGGACTCCTTTGGCAGACCATTAAGTTATCCAAGGAGCAGTGTCCCAAGACAAGCAGGAGAGAAACCATATGTCCCCACAGGTACCTTATCCCATCAGTAGTTGGTAGTTTGATGTATGCCATGCCACCTGTGCACCAGGCCTGATATTTCCCATGCAGTGGGAGTGGTGAGTAGATTTATGAGTGATCCAGGTATAGATCATTGAAAGCATAAAGTGGATCCTTCACCTATTTGAGAGGGACCATGAGGATACATTTTGTGCTATACCATTAGACACCACTTTACCTGGTTATGTAGATTTCAGACCATATGGCTAGAGATGTAGACACATCTAGGAGTATGACATGTTATGTTTACACTGTAGGTGGGGCAACAGTAAATTGGATTTCACGATTACAGAAGTTGGTGGCTTTTCATACACATCTACCTTATCCATTCCATCCCAAATCCATCTAATCCTACACAAACCAACCCTACACCATACACCTCTAGAGGAAATCAACCAAATCCAATCCCAAGCCAAAATAGCACTACCAATCAAAAACCAAACCCAACCTCCTAAAGAAGCCATAGGCTAATCCAAGTCCATCAGGAAATCCCAACATCTAAGCAGGAGGAAGGAAACTCCATAATGATAGTCAATCCTCTCCTACACCTAGCTAAGAAATCTACACATTCCTACCTTAGGATGAAGCATATACTTATTAAGGTACCATTTCATCTTAGGAAAAATTCTGGAGGAAGAGAAGGTGAATCCTTGACTACCATCTTCATACCAGTCTTAAAATCCTTAAGACATGATACACTAAGGTGGTCATTCAAAACCATCAAAGTTCACGTTCAGCTTTGGTTGGTCCAAAACTAGTGAAGGGTATAGGGCGGTAAGCCATTATTAGAGTGAAAATTCCACGCAACCCATGGAGATTGTTAGGTTGTGGAGCCTACAATTCCAATGTTACATCCAAAACCTGTTTAATACAAACACTAAGAGTATTGTACACTTTACCTTTTTTCTATACATTTTTATCCTCATCCTATACCTAAACATGCCCGATATATCAGGGAAATTTTTCTCATATGGGAAGGATTTTTACCCATATCATAGATTATGGGAAACCAAATCCGTTCAATGGCACCTAGGTTTCCACAAATAAACATATCCAAACTAATCGGTTTTGTAAACATCTAAATTTAAGTAGTTGCCTACTTATGTGGTTTTGTGCATATGGTAGGGATGATTATGTTACATTGCAGATGTGTTTTGAATTTGGGTATGAATTTTCCATGTAGAGTTTTATTTGAGCATAACTCCAAATATGTTTGGATATTGTATTGAGAGAAGGCATCCTGTAATAAAATCTGAGCAAGTGATTCTTAGTGGACATAGCCCAAATTGGGTGAACCACTTAAATACTATCTCATTTGTGTTGTGTAGCATTCTCTTATTCTATACTTTTTTTTGAGATCCGTAATATTTTTTGCATATTAGTTTCTACTGTTGTGATTCTGTGAGGGATTATTCTGCATATTTTATCCCTTATTTCCTAATAAAAATAACTAAGAACTATGGGTGGCCAAAAGGTTGGGGATCACACAGGAACACTCTACTAAACCTAGTGGCAAAATTCTTGTATGGAAGGTACAAGGGATGAATTTTCAGTGGAGGTATAGGGGGATCATAATTATTCTTTTTTTTCAAGGAGAGAGGGTTGATGTTGTGGGTAAGCTTGTAGAATCCACATCCATCAATTACCCCAGAGTGGTTCCACTATCATCAATTAGAAGAATCTAAATTATGGAAAATCAAATCACATGACTTCATCAACAAACTACAAGACATAATAGCTCCATTAATATGTTCCTAAAAAGTTACAAATCCTTTTCTTGTTTCCAGGAAACTTAATATCGCGCTATGATTGCAAAGATAGGAAATAGAGAGAGAATAGATGATCAGAAAATATAAAATAATATGGAAGAAATACAACTCTTATTTTTTAGTGGTGATACAAATGTCAACAACATACAAAAATCCACAATTGCTAGCCATACTTTCAAGATGAAACTTCATTTGTCCAATCCTCAAAAACTCCCTTGAAATGGAGAATCCATTCCAATTTATAGCATTACAAGGAGACTCTTCATCCATCCATGTCACATCTCACTTTTGCTTTCTGTTTAGAGGAGAAACATAAATTATGGTTTGATAAATTCCCTCGAGAGCAAGCTGACCGGTGTCGATATGAGGCTACATATGTCATTATACACATGCACATACTTCCACAAGGAAGTATATATAACTGTGTGTAGGTGCAATCCAATTATGCACCTGAACTCGTCACCTTGTGATCTTGACTAACAACTATGGATGTCAAAAATGCATTTTCCATTGTGATTTGTTGGTATGAACTATATTCTTCATCTCAACTAGAGGGCTATGAATCAAAGGTTATAATAGGAGATAGACCTATTTCATTGAAGATCTCGAACTTATGATGACCATCTAATGACCTTATTTACTACAATTTGCTAACCTATTATCCTATGCCTTGGTCATTCATCTTGGTATCCACCCCATTAGTACCTATCTAATCCCTAACTCCCTCCCATAAAACATATAATGTACCTTGTCATACATACCCATCCACATCTAATAAATATTAAAACAAACCAGCAATCCTTGATGGCCTACATCACACCTTAGTCCTAAATCCTCATCATACTCATCATCCAAACCTCATCCCTTGGAATTTCTCTGTAGCTAGTCCCAAGTCCCCTCCTTTAACATCTACTTTAGATCCTAAGTAGACCTCCATAACTTATATCCAACCCTGTCCCATCAAGTGTGACTCCTAAGTCACCCACATCATTATTCATCCCCTAATCACTAAAGGTAACGTGGCCCCCATGCCACCTTTATCCTCTCCATCCACATCTAATAACTCTACCAATAACCAATCTAATCCCAAACCATCCAATGTAATGATAGGATCTAAGTCACCTCAATCTCCCAAATCCAATGCATTTTCCACATGACCCCCCTCTACCTCAACTCAATCAAATTCAACCCATCTCCCTCATCAACATCTACACCACCCTTTATATCCAAAATCTACCTCTAAGCTTGGATCAAATCCAATGGATCTAACATATCCTATTCATCCCAATCTAGCACATCCTTTTCATCCACATCTACCTTATCCGTTCCATCCTAAATAAAATTGCATCTAATCCTACACAAACCAACCCTACACCATCCACCTCTCCCAAATTAACCAAATCCAATCCCAAGCCTGAACTACCGCTCAAAAACTAAACCAACCTCCTAATGCCCCTAAGGCTAATCCTCCATCAAAATCTACAAGAAATCTAATCCACATCCTAAACCCACATCTAAATCACATTAATCCAATCAATCTTCTCCTATCCTAACCAGTCCTACAAGGGTATATCCTACCTAACCCACCCTTACTAACCACACCATCTCTCTTGCCAACCCCAATCTCCTTCGCCTCCTTAGGTGAATCCTTGACTACCATCTTCCATCATCTTAAAACCATTTAACATGATTCGCCCATCCATCAAACATCAAATTCTAACCTTCCCAAACTAGCTTGGTATTAGGGACCATTATTATTGTGACTTCCACCATGGACCCATGGACATTCACTTAATCGATGTCTACAATTCCAATATTATGCCCAAAACCTCTTTAACCAAAGAATTAAATTTCCTTGTACCTCTTTCTCCACCATCCTAGGGTTATCCTCATCCTATACTTAACCATCCCCTATCAAAATCCAAATCCTCTCTTAAACCCCATCTCATAAATAAACCAAATTTCCATCCATCCCATCCACAAATCCAAACAGAATCCAAAAAATCCAAAACTCCCCCCATGTAAACATCCAACCAAATCCAGATCTAAGTCTCACATCTTAGTGGATGAGAAAACAAATATCCCCTAACCTAATGATGAAAACATCACTTTATCCTCTTCCACATCCACATCCCACCATATAGCTGAAAAGATGTTTACCAACACATACAAAAGGTTATGAACAAGGCATCCTTACTCCCATCACATGTAATCCCAACTCTGGACAATCTAGGCTTGGGCTATAAAACTCAAACTAACAATACCCAATCACAACCTGATCCTACCAATTCTCTTGATCATCCCATAAATCCATCTACCAATCCCCAATCCTCTAATTCCCCTACACATACCAAACACCTAAAATCAGATTGAGCATTTAGGTTTTCCTTTGCAAATGAATGATCTTTCCTCATCCCTCCATTCTCATTACAATCCAATCCATTTTCACAAGTACTTAATTGTACTTAATCGCACATAGTACCATTACACTTGTGTGACCTTGGTCTATCCTTACTATCAACATCCGAGAACGAAAGTATCTTAGAGATAACAATCATATCTTAGAGATCCAATCACTTAATCACACATCTTAATTAACTTGTGGTGAAGACCCTTAGGTGCATCTTTTGACACTCTAGCTAATGTCGTCACCACAATTTGTTTCCATGTCCCCCCATTTGGCCACTGGTGATTCTTAACCCCTTGAGAGTTCTTAATCCAAAAAATCTAAATATAAAAATAGAAAATAGAAAAAAATCATATCAAAATTAAAAATATCAAATAAAATGGTCACCTCAAGGCTCTCTCTAGGGGTGTTTCCAGAAACTCTACCAGGGCTATGGATTCCTAGCTGGCAGTAGAGTAATGTTGTGACAAGAATTAGATGTATCTATGTCGGTTCTATGGATGATCTGGCTGGTAGCAGAGCAATGCACAACTTAACCTTCCATTCACCTTCCATCAACCTACTTGAATTAATCAATCCCTATAGATTGGCTAGTTTGTCTTCACATACTACCCATTAAGTCTTCACTTCAAGCGGTAATTAACCATCACAATTGCACACACTTCATCTCAAAGAGGCATCGCACTTGTATGTTGCCAAGTATTGCTTAGACCTTGGTCACACTCTTGTTTTAGGCTTACTTTTCTATTTACAACATGTGCCTTTAAGCTCATACTTTGTTCATCATCCATTCCAAAACATCCATCCTTTTCATCCATCATCCGTGGGCAATCGATGATCATATTGCCTTATCTTATTCACCCTTTTGCTTCACTCTTTTTTTAGCTTCCTTTAACCCATCATCATTTTGACTGGGGGCACCTTATAATCTTTGGGGGCACCATCCATTACTTTTTATTCTTCCTTACACTTGGGGGCACAAAAAATTAGACTATCATCTATCATCCCACCCTATTACTTGGGGGTCTATCTTATCCAATCATCTTGCATATCCAATCGGCTAAGTCATCACCTAGTCCCATATCCTACCTTATCACATCCCTCATCATATCAAACCTCCTTTATCTTATCCAACCAATCCTGGTATCCCACATCCTTTATCCTATCCCAAATCATCCCTTTATCCCACATCCTTTATCTTATCCCAGATCATCCCTTTATCTCACATCTCTTATCCTATCCAAAACCATCCTTTAGCCTTGATCAATATCTACGTATCCCTTGGGACTTACAAGAGAAAGTCACCTCCTTTCAACCCCACCCATCCCTATCACATCTTCATCCCACCACATCTAAAATATCTTAAAAATCCAAAAAATCTAAAAAAAATCTTAACAATCCATAAAATCAACAACACACATAAAATTTAAAACAATTTTGCATGCATTTGTGTGTGTGTGTGTGTGTGTGTTTGTTCGTTTGTTTATATTTTTCTTTCATTTGCATCATATTTTGGCCGATGATATGAGACCACTTTTTTCTTTTAGCACTTGGATGATGATACGAGGCCACCTTTTATTTTATCTTTCTAGAGGTCCAATGATATGAGGACCCTATTTTTTACATCAATATGTCCAATGATATGAGGGACATGTGCATCTAGCAATTAAATCACCATGGTGTTAATACCATTGGTGCACCTTGCTCTATGCCACAATCATAATACTGCTAATGATGATAATTGTGGGAACTTTATGATAACACCACCCCTTTACAATCATCACTTATCCTAATCATCACCACCTTATTCAATCAATCCTGCATCAATCATCTACAAATCAAATCTTATTCATCCAATCAATCTTATCATATTCTAAATCATCCAAAATTCCTATCTAGCAACATCCAATATCAAACATCCAGAAACATCAACCCCTTGACTGGGGCATCTCAAATCCAAATCATCAAATCCAACATCTTAAACAACATCTTCACCCTTGATCATACATCTTGACTGGGGCATCAAAAATCCAAAAATCCAACCTCTCCTCATCCGCGGATCCTCTCATCTTCTACTTCTTCTCATCCTCTCATCCTAATCCTTTGAATCCTCAAATATTCTCATCCTCTAATCATCCCTCATCTACTATCTTGGGCCTCTCCTCTTTTTTCGAGTGGTTACCCGCCTCGTTCCTCCCCCCCTAACCCCTGGAGGGGGAATCAACATCGTATTACCATCCTATCATCTTCTACTTCTTTGAATTTTCATTGCTAAGCAATAACACTTCAAAGAGGGGCAAAATGTAGACACCTAAAATGTCTACATGACTAATTAACATTAATCATGCCCCAAATTTTAGCTTTATCACCATTTATCTACTACCAATCCATTTTAATTTACTTTAATCCATCATTATCATTATCACACATCAACCATATAATAATTAATTATAAGATTAATTATTATCATTAATCCATTTTATCATTTTACCATCATTCATCATTCATCATTAATCCTTTTATTCCATCTAATATCCCATTTCCATCCTTAATTTATTATATTTCATCATATCACTAATTTAATATTCCTATGCCTCACCTACCCTAGTCTACACTCACACCTACCACTAGCTATTCCATGTAATCACATCCCTAATCACATTTATTATCCTAATTTAATCCTAATCATGTGCACATCCTCACCTCTAAATCTAGAAGCTTCTCCATCTTTCCCTCTCATTTTTAAATATTCAAATATTCTACACTCTTCTATTAAATTAAAAACTCAATAAAATATCCACACAAAATCTAGAACCCTCCACATCTATCTAAATTTCTACACTCTCATGCAATTTCAACCATTGGATTCAATCCAACATGGATTAATCCTCACCCTCCATTTTTCCACTCAAAAACTATAAATCAAGCACTCATCCTCTATGAAAGACAAGTTTCTTAATCCATATCCAATTGTTGTTAGTTTATCCTCTCAATCCTCCATCTTCCTTTCATCTTTTGATCATCAATCATCTATCTCCAAGCTATCAACAATCTTCAATCAAGCATCCAAGAATCAAGCATCAAAGGGGAGGGTGTTGTCCAAGTCTTCCCACATCCAAATCTGAAGCAATTAATCATCTTCCAAGCACATCCACCCATCAAGGAAGGATAATTGTGTGCTAGATGGTAAGTGCAGGTATAATTGTCCCTCTTTTCATCCTTGCTTGATCTGAGGTAGTGATAGAGAGTGTTAGATTAGGAATTGATTTATTTTGATTTCTAGTTTGCATTTTTCTCTAACATCTCTTTTTCATCTACAAATTTTATAGGTAATAATTAAAAGACTCCGTGCACATGAACCTCCTCTGAATCCTTCCTAGGAAAATCCACAAGGAAGAGATGATAAGAAATCTTCAATGGAAGTTACTTGCAGGAAATAAAACTAATTGTAATTTCTCCTTTTTTTTAAACAAATGATTGAAATGATTACATATTGGAATCTAAACTAAAACAAAAAAAGCTTCAAAATAATTCAATTACATCCTCAACCTAGAAGTGTAGAAATGAGACAATTTCCAGTGCTGGATGTGCTTTTGTTGATCCCCTCATCTTCTTTTCCAATGGTGAATCTGATATTGTCCAGGGAGGTCTGTTGGTTGGTAAGAAATAAGAAGATGTAGAATTACCTGGTCTAGCTAGTTTGCAGGTAGTCTAGTAGCAATGCATGAAAGAGAGTAATAAGGACAAATTTCTATGTTTTCTTGTGTGCTTCTTGACAATTTTTTGGTAGCATAACTGTGTAATTCCAAATCAAAAGATTCAAACTACTAATACTTCAGGAAAAAACATGGTTTTAATAGAAAGATGGCAGGGAAATGGTCTGACACACTTGGCAATCAAGAAGTGTTATATCATCATGGGAAGAGGCATATAACTTATCAATAATAGTAAGTCAGGAAGATGAAGTCTATACGCATCTAACAAGCTCAAAGGAAGTTGATTTGGTGTAAGAAACATGCGAGAAATAAACTTGGGAAGAAACAACACACACTCAGAACTCGTTGTTTAAGTCTCAGGTTTATGCGGATGAAACCTCACGATCTATGCTGAGAGGAGGTTACAAAACTGTTGTAGCGATTGTGTAACCACCTCACAAGGAAGATCGACGATTGTGTAATTGTCATGATGCTTACGCAACCACCACTCCGGATTAGAGAATTAAAGGAAAAGCTAAGGAAAAGGGGGACCAAAAATTAATTATGGAAGCATGCAAGGCTTCGGAAACTAAGGAGAAAAGTAAACTAGTTCATGTAGGAAAGAAAAGCAAGGAAATTGGACTTAGATTCATCATTTAATCTAGAAATGAAAGTTATCATCATCATGGACTATCACCTTGCATGTTCCAACAATTTAGCATCGTGCAATTTTGGGTGCATACATAAACCTTAAGAGAAGGAAATTCAATGGAATAAGAAGATGGTCTCCTGATGTCAAGCATGGGCAAACCCAATCCATCAATCTAACTTAACCCAATCATTATCCCCTTCCCTAATCCATCCCATCCAGAGATATAATCCCATGGGGACCATCTTAGTTAAGTATCTCTACCTACATCCTATCCATATGCATTATTTCCATTATTCCTAAATCTTATCTTAAGCCCCATCCTCGATCATGTAGCTCCCATCAAATGTAAAATCCCCCCACTCATCAACCTTTACCTTCCAGTTAGTATGTTTGATCAAAACATCCCTATTACTATCCAATCCTTATCAAAAACAAATTACGACACTCACATCCCTCTATCCAACAATCTTCTAACCCATCCCAAGTTTTCTTCACAACCATCAAATATTGTCCCACCATCCTCACAAATGGATCCAAAGGGTATCATGGTGTTGTATATGTCTCAACATATGATGTTTCCTTCAATCACATCTTAGCCAAACATCTTCTCAACCATCCTCCCTCATATCCACTTATGATAGTGAGGACGGTTATTGACTATCGAAGAAGATGATCCCATATCTACACAACCAATCACACCTAATCATAAATTCAAGCCATCATCAACATGGTCCTAACCATCTTCCTTATTCACACACAAGTAGTTAAATCGATTTTGATCAACTCCAATCATCACCCTCATCGACCAATAAATGATCTCTTTTTTCAGAATTTACCAAACTTTAAACCAACTATGATTCATCCACCACATCCACTTCTAATAAGATCCAATCAAAATGAACCAAAATAAACATAAAAAACCAAACCTAAATCAAACCACCACCACCATTTAATGACATTGTTTTACAATTTGTTTAACCTATTATCTACGCCTTAATCCTTCATCACCATGTATCCTCCCCCAAATCCCCTGTCAACCAATCTAATCCCCAACTCCTCCCCATCAAGACATATCATAGTGTACCTTATACAGGTACCCATCCACATCCAATCAAGATCAAAGTCAAACCACAATCATTATCCCCTACATCACACCTTAGTCCTAAATCCTCATCATCCTCATCATCCCAACTCATCCCATGGATTTTCTCTTAAATAGTCCCAAGTCCCCTCCTCTAACATCTAGTTTTGTCTCCTAAGCCTCCATAACTTATATCAACCCTATCCAATGACAGAGTGTGACTCCTAAGTCACCCACATCCTCTTCATCCCCTAATCCTACTTGATCTAACGTGGCCCCCCATGCCACCTTTATCCTCTCCATCCACATCTAATAAATCCACCAATCACCAATCTAATCCCAAACCATCCAATGTGTCTCCTAAGTCACCTGAATCTCCAAAATCTAATACAGTTTCCACATGGACCCCCCTCTACCTCGACTCAAACATCATAAATTCAACCCATCTCCCTCATTAACATCTACACCAAGACCTTTAAATCCACACAATCTACATCTCCCAAATCCAACCCGTATCTAACATATCCTCTTCATCCAAATCTAGTCACATCCTCTTCATACACATTTACCTGTATCCATGTTCCCATCCTAAATAAAAACCATCTAATCGTACACAAACCAACCCTACACCATCCAACTCTCCCAAATGTAACCAAATCCAATCCCAATATGTAAATCCACTACCAATCCAAAACCAAAACAACCTCCTAACACCCCAAGGTTAATCCTCCATCCAAATCCTAACCAGTGGTAATCCACATCCTAAACTCTACAGGCAAAATCAAATCTAATCCAACACTCCTCTTCTATCCTATCCACTCATACACATATCCTACCTAACCCACCCTTATACCCACACCATATCTCTTAACAACCCCAATCGCCTTCTGACCTCCTTAGGTGAATCCTTGATTACCATCTTCCATCATCTTAAAAGGGGGCAGTTTTTAACATGATGATTTCATCCCATCCATCAAATCATCATATTTTAAATCTTCCCAAACCATCTTGGTATAGGGACCATTATTATTGTGACCGCGTTCCATCACACCCATGGACATTTGACTTAATTGATGTCATGAAATTCCAGTTCTTACGGGATACAAAATCCTCTTTAACCAATGAATTATTATCCTTGTACCTCTGGGGAAAACAAAAAGAATTATTTTCTTTGTACCTCTTTCATCCACCATCCTTTCATCCTCAATCCTCTCGCTAACTATCGTGCACCTATCCAAATCTCCATCCTCTCTTAAATCCCAACATTTTCAGACCATCAAAATCTCATTGTACATCCCAACAATCCCTCAACCAACAAGAAAATCAAAACAAAATCCAAAAAATCCAAAACTCCCCCCACCTAAATATCCATCCAAGTCCAAATCTAAATCTGGCCTCTTAGCGGATGACACAACATACAACCCCCAACGTCTCATGATGACAACATCACTGTAATCATCTTCCCCATCCACTTCATATCCTTTAGCCAAAAAGATGCTTGCCAACATCAAACATTGTGGTAAAAGCCTAGGTATCCATGAACAAGACATCCTTACCCACATCATCTGCCCTCCCAACTCCGGACAATGAGGCTTAGGCTGTAAACCTCTCACTAACAATACCCAATCACAACCCGATCCTACCAATTCTTTTGATCATCCCAATAAATCCATCTACTAATCACGATTCCTCTAATCCCCCTGCACATCCCAAACACCTAAAAATAGATTGAGCATTTAGGTTGTCTTTTGTACACAGATGTTCTTTCCTCATCCCTCCATCCTCATTCCAATCCAATCCATATTCACAAGTACTTAATTGACTTAATTGCACATTATGTAAGTCATTAGTACCTATTACACTTGTGTGATCCTTGGGCTATCCTTACTATCAACATCCAAGACCGATCATATCTTAGAGATCCAATCACTTAATCACACATCTTAATTAACTAATGGTAAAGACCCTTGGGTGCATCTTTTGACAATATAGCCAATGTCCTCACTACACTCATTTCCATCCCCCCATCAAGCCATTTGTGATTCTTAACCCCTTGAGAGTTTTCAAGAGAGTGGAAGCTCTTAATGCCAAAAAATATAAATATAAAAAAGAAACAAAAAAGCAAAAATCATATCAAAATTAAAATTATCCAATAAACTCCACCTCAAAACTCTCTCTAGGGGTGTTTCTAGCGAATTTATCGAGGCTATAGACATCCTGGATAGCAATAGAGAAATGTTGTGATAAGAATCAAATGCATCTATGTCGAGGCTATGGATGTCTGGTTTGCAGTGGATCAATGCACGACTTAACCTTCCGTTCACTTTCCATCCACCTATTTGACTTAATCACTTCCTATACATTGGATAGTTTGTCTTCACATACTACCCATTAAGTCTTCACTACAAGCGCACAATTAACTACCATAATTGCATACACACTTCATCTTGAAGAGGCATCGCGCTTGTATGTTGCCAAGTATGGCTTAGAACTTGTTCACACTCTTATTTTAGTCTCACTTTTGTTTTACAACATGTGCTTTTAAGATAATCTTTTGTTCATCATCCATTACAAACCACCCATCCCTTACATCCCCATCCATTTTCCCTGGAAAATCAATGATCATATGGTGGGCCAATCAATGATCCTATCCACCCTTTATCCTATCCACCCCTCTTTGTAGCTTCCTTTAACCCCATCATCATTATGAATAGGGGCAACCTTTATAAATCTGATAGGGGGCAACATCCCTTAATTTTTATTCATTCTTTACACTTGGGGCACACCAAATCTAGATTATCACTCCATCATCTCCACCCTTCACCTGGGAGGCCTATCTTATCCAATCATCTCGTACCTTATCTAGTTTGGCTAAGTTATCACCTTGTACAATATCTTACCATATCACATCCCTCATCCTATCAAACCTCCTTTATCTTATCCAACTAATCCATATATCCCACATCCTTTATCCCATCCCAAATCATCCCTTCATCCTGTCCAAGAGCATCCCGTTATCCCACATCTCGTATCCTCTCCCAAACTCATCCCTTTATCCCTAATCCCTATCCACATCTACCTTGGGGTTTATAAGCGAAATTCACCTAATTTCAACACCATGCCTATCCCTATCACATCTTCATCCCCACCAAATTTACACTATCTTAACACAATCCAAAAAATCAAAAAAATCTTAAAAATCTTAAAAAATCCATAAAAATTAACAACACACGTAAAATATTAAAAAACTTTTTCATGCATTTGTGTGTGTGTGTGTGTGTCCTTGTTCGCTCGTTTATCTTTTTCTTGCATTGTGCATCATATTTTTGGCCGATGATATGAGGCCACTTTTTCTTTTCTTTTAGAACTTGACTGATGATATGAGGCCACCTTTTATTTTATCTTTCTAGAGGTCCAATGATACAAGGACCCCCTTTTTGATATTAATTTTTCCAATGATATGAGGACATGAGCATCTAACAATTAAAACAACATGGTCTTTATAACATTGGTGCATCTTGCTTTAATGTCCACATTCATAACATTGTTAATGATGGTAATTTTGGGCACTTTACGATAGCACCACCCCTTTACAATCATTACTTAGCTTAATCATCTCCACTATTATCCAACCGGCCCTTCATTAATCATCTAACATATAATCATAAAATCTTATTGATCCAAATCAATCTATCCAATATTTTCAATCAATCCTATCAAGTCCTATCATCCAAACATCCAACAACATCCAATATTCAAACATCCAAAACATCAACCCCTTGACTGGGGCATCTCAACATCCAACATCATCAAATCTAACATCCTTTAATCCAAATTGTAAATCTTCACCCTTGTCATACATCATTGACTGGGGCATCAAAAATCCAAAATCCAACCTCTCCTCATCCATTGATCCTCTCATCTTATACTTCTTCTAATCCTCTCATCCTTTAATCATAATCCTCTGAATCCTCAAATATTCTAATCCTCTAATCATCCCTCCTCTACTAGTTTGGGCCTCTCCTCTTTTCGAGTGGTTACCCACCTCGTTCCTCCCCACCTAACCCCTCGAGGGGGCATCAACATCATATTACCTCCTATCATCTTCTACTTCTTGTTTGAATTTTCATTGCTACGCAATAACACTTCAAAAAGGGGGAAAATGTAGACACCTAAAATGTCTACATGACTAATTAACATTAATCATGCCTCACATTTTAGCTTTATCACTATTCACATTTTAGCTTTATCACTATTTATCTTCTACCTATCCATTTTAATTTATTTTAATCCATCATTATTATTATCATACATCAACCATATAATAATTAATTATAAGATTAATTATTATCATTAATCCACTTTACCATCATTCATCATTTATCATTTATCATTAATCGTTTTATCCCATCTAATATTCCATTTCCATCCTTAATTTATTTTATTTCATCATATCACTAATTCAATATTCCTATGCTTCGCCTACCCTAGTCTACACTCACACCTACCACTAGTTATTCCATGTAATCACATCCCTAATCACATTTATTAACCTAATGTAATCCTAATCATGTGCACATCCTCACCTCTAAATAAATAATCTTCTTCATCTTTCCCTCTCATTTTTAAATATTCAAATATTCTACACTCTTCTATTAAATTAAAAATTAAATAAAATATCCACACAAAATCTAGAACCCTCCACATCTAGAAATTTCTACACTCTCATGCAATTTAAACCATTGGATTCAATCAAACATGGATTAATCCTCACCCTCCATTTTGCCGCTCAAAAATTATAAATCAAGCACTCATCCTCCATGAAAGACAATTTTTTGAATCCATATCCAATTGCTACTATTTTATCCTCTCAATCCTCCATCTTCCTTTCACCTTTTGATCATCAATAATCCATCTCCAAACTATCAACAATCGTCAATCAAGCATCCAATAATCAAGCATCAAAGGGGAGGTGTTGTCCAAGTCTTCCCACATCCAAATTTTAAGCAATTAATCATCTTCCAAGCACATACACCCATCAAGTAAGGATAATTGTGTGCTAGACGGTAAGTGTAGGTATAATGCTCCCTCTTTTCATCCTTGCTTGATCTGAGGTAGTGATAGAAAGTGTTAGATTAGGAATTGATTTATTTTTATTTCTAGTTTACATTTTCTCTAACATCTCTTTTTCATCTAAAAATTTGATGGATAAGAATTAAAAGACTATGTGCACATGAACCTCCTCTGAATCCTTCCTAGGAAAATCCACAGAGAAGAGATGATAAGAAATATTCAATGGAAGTTACTCACATGAAATAAAACTAACTGTAAATTCTCCTTTTTAAAAAACAAATGATTGAAGTGATTACATACTGGAATCTAAACTAAAACAAAGAAAGCTTTAAAAGAATTCAATTACACCCCAACCTAGAAGTGTATAACTTAGACAATTTCCATTGTTGGTTGTGCTTTTGTTGATCCCCTCATATTCTTTTCCAATGGTGAATCTGATATTGTCCAGGGAGCTGTGTTGTTTGGTAAGAAAGAAGAAGATGTAGAAGTACTTGGTCTAGCTAGTTTGTAGGAGTTTGGTAGCAATGTAGGAAAGAGAATAAAAAGGAAACAAATTGTGTTTTCTTGTCTACTTCTTGGAAAGATTCCGGTAGCATAACTATGCAATTCCAAATCAAAAGATTCAAACTAATACTTCAGGAAAATTCCTGGTTTTAATAGAAAGATGGAAGGGAAATGATTAGGAACACTTGGCAATCAAGAAGTGCCATATCATCATGGGAAGAGGCATATAACTTACTAAGAATAGTAATTCAGGAAGATGAAGTCTAAACACATCTAACAAGCTCAAAGGAAGATGATTTGGTTAAGAAACATGCGAGAAATAAAATTGGGAAGAAGCAACACACGTTTAGATCTTGTTGTTTAAGTCTCAAATTTATGTGCACGAAACCTCTGGTCTACGCTGAGAGGAGGTTACAAAACTGTCGTAGTGATTGTGTAACCACCTCACAAGGTAGATCAAAGGTTTTGTAACTGTCACGATGGTTACACAACCACCACTCTAGATTCGAGACTTAAAGGAAAATCTAAGGAAAAAGGGGGACCAAAAATTAATTATTTCATTGTTTTTTTATATTCTTTCATTTTTCTATTGAACCATTGTTTTATCATTACTATCACAAGATTGTTAAATTTAGATGGATCATCTCTTTCCTTTTGTGACAAATCAATAGTTGGAATATGCATGTGTCGAATGGTTCTGAGATATTATACAGAGTTAAAATCAAATTCATCATCCTATAAGCCTTTAGGAACCTGGAAATGGCTGATATCTTTAATCTTTTGTAGAGATAGCCTTCCAAAATAGATTTTTTGTACTTCATATTCATCTACACAGTCTTCCCAGTAGTCCTCCATTATGAGAATATGATAGTTAGCCATCCTCAAATGTTTGGAGATGAAGCCCTTACTATAAAAGGAAGAACCTCTTTTGATAAGTATGGAATTTCAAATCATAGATGGTCCTTTCCACATTTTGTGCATCTAAGGTATATTTACACATGTAGTTTCCTAAAGAGATATGAAACTGAATGCCAGTGATTTTCATGTCCCTACATGTTTTGTGGAACACACCCAATTACCTAGATACCTCCACAAGAACCAACTTATCATTACAATATATGGGAATTTTTTTAGGAACACCTTCAAAACCATTTATCCTGATATATGAGAATTTTATGAATTACAATGAAGATGTTTCCATAGGTAGGAATCAACTACTTTTCCTCTTATATACGCTCTCTGAGCTATATTCCCTTCCAATAATTTGATTATGAACATTATGAATGTATCATTGACTCTTCTATAATGAATTTTATTCTTTTCATAAATTAGCTGAGGGTAGAACTCACATACAGGTGTATTCTTCTTATCATCATGAGGTCACAGGTGACAACCCTACCAATACTCTATAGGCTAGAATAGTATACATCATTAAGTAGGATGTCATATAGAAATTTTTACTTTGTTGCACATTTACCAGTTGTTCACTTAGGTTTTCATAAAATATCTCTTCCGAATTCAAATTTTGTTTTCCTTCATAGATGATATTAATTTATACACATTCGGAATTGAATTTCATTGGTAAAATGCATGCCCATCAATCTTTCCAGCAAGGTGATCATATATGACAGTTCCTCTTTTGAAATTTGATTTGTATAAGACATTGAGAAAATGAAGCTCATTTCTTGTGGGATTTAAGCCAAGATTTAGCTATCATTTTCTTATGCCTATCTCTGTCTCGATCAAAAATATTTTGAGCCTGAGCTCAGGTCAAGGCGTTAGAATCCTCAAAGGTAGGACTCCCCAGGGTTGTATTTATGTAACTTGCATCTAATTCAGTAATTATTTGGCCTTCAGGATCCTTGAATACTTTTCTTTTTGGCTCAAAACATGAAGCATAGGCCAAAATGGTGCATCAGCGCATTGAACAAAGAGGGGAAACCTAGTGGCATAGGCAATTCCATTATTTTGATACATTGGGAAATGATAGTGGGAGTGTCTTTAGAAATTCAGGCCCAAAAGTCATCCAAATTCAGGTGCCTAACATCAATATCACAAATATTGGGTATGAAGGTCTCCAAAGAATAAATATGTTCATACCCCCCATATTGGAACTTCATCGTGAAGATGTGGGAGAAAATTCAAAAAGAATGGAGGCTTAACAATGGCTTTCTGAGAAATTTGAAGAGGAAGATGAAAAACACAAATTACCTACAAATTGAACTAAGAGGGCAGGAAATCACTATGAAAATAATGGTGTCTTCACAACGATCGCAATGCAATTTGAATTTTTTTATAGTGGGTTAAAAATGAGCAAGTTGTGGCCCAAAACATTTTTAGGGTACATGAGTGAAAACACAGTGGACAATGAAATTCTCAATTGGAATGGTAAAATGATTCCGGTTAACCCCCTTTTATGACAAAACAGTTCGATAAAATGAGTTAATATGGGAAATTTAGTGCTATGCGGGCAACAATGAGCTTTCGGGAGCTCATTAATCAATCTCCCCAATAGTGCGGATATGACGAGGATACAAGGAACTGGAGGCTCGAAGGAACGAGTACCTTATGTTCCAATAACTTCTGCATCATCTGTAACACAAAGAATTCAAATGACATGTGGGAGATTGAAGGATGTGGGGAACAGTTCCCCATGATGGGAGAATTTGCGCACAACTGTTGAAGGTAAAGTTTGCGGGTCGAAGCAAAATGTGGAGAACCACAATATGCAGGGAACAAGGGATTAGGTGGAAGAAGTTCATTGAGTTCTAAAAATGTCTGCAAAACCCACAACACAGGGAAACAATAAAGCAATGCGGGATGAAAGGGATTGCGGGGAACCACAGGAAGATGAGAACAAGTTCCACAAAAACCCGCAAAGGCCGCATAAAAGAAACTTAACATTTTGCGGGAAAAGAGTATTCTGCGGAGAACAAGAGCCCCGGGGGAACAAGTTCCATGGGGAAACACAAAATCCACACAATACTAGAATGTCTGATGAGTTGCGGGTGACACGAGGATGCGAGGAACTGAAGGAATGAAGGAACTTGTTCCTCCAGTTCCTCAAAAGTCCGCAATTGCCACAATACACTAGAAAAAATCCAAATCAACTCAAAATAAACTAATTGCTAGAATTTTTCCACTCTTCAAACTTCACATTAGCAAACAAATTAGGGCAAAACGGTTACTTAACCATTGTTTTTTTTGAAAATTGCACATTTTTGGGTAGGTGACAACACAACTCAAATGGATTTATTATTCCATTGATTATGTTGATTCTTAATTCCATTAATTATGTACTTGTGAGCAAGAGACTCTTACTGCTTAGGGTATTCATGAGCGCCCTGTTGCTCGACCTCGTCGTCGACTTAAAATTTCTTAAACAACCTGAGTGGATTTCCTCCTCATCACAGAAGCATGTAACACAGATCACTGCAGCCACAATCACCCCCACTAATACACGTACGACCACAGCTAGAAACCCTTCCGCTGTCACGCTGGAGATGGAGGAGGCTAAACTTATTATTGTTGTTTACGATTTCTATTATGCAATACATTTTATCTATTTGTCATCTAAATGATTTATGATGTTACTACATGTTTTTAAATTTTGACTCCAAAATATTATGTCGCAGCTTTGTTCAATATGCTATTGAAATTCCATGTTTATCACTCCACTTTTGTTTAGTGCCACAAAACAAAATTCTAGTTGAAATGCTTTCTTCACCCACAATCTAAATTCATCATTAAAGGCACTATAAATTTATTAGTCTACGATTGTTACTTCCACTCCATAATATAAAACTTGCCGATCACGAACTCCTTTTTTATTATTAAGTGCATCTAGTGGACAAACCTTGACATTGATTACAACCAAAGCCCTTTATAAATCTCCTTCCCTTTGTATCATATAAGTACCTTTCGGTAGTTTTCTTTTGAATGTAGATGGGTTTAGGGTATAGGGAGCGGCTAGGAATAATCGCTAGGTCCTATGAAATGACAAGGATAAGGGAGATTAGGGATTTAAGTTAAATTTAATTATAATCAATGATGAAAATATCTTTGGGAATATGAAAGGGCAAAAAAGCAAATATCAGGAGCGTGTGGACATAACGATGAATCAATGATGCACAAAATTCGAGGAAAAAGTTGTCGCGGACTTCAACAAAGAATTAAGTCACGCGCGTGCGGCAAAAAGGGATAGAAGTCCGGACTTAAAAAAAAAATCAATTACAAGAAAGGAATAGACGCAGATTTCGAGGAAAAACGGAGAAAAGCAGAAAGCTCTTGCGGATTTCAAAAATTGAATGAAATATAGTTAACTGGGGGCTTGGAGCGGATAGACTCCAGAGACTTCCGAGGTAAAAGCAAAAAAGCAAAAATCGAACGTTAACGGTAAAAAAAATTCAAACGTTGAAGGCAATAAATCGAACGTTGAAGGCGAAGATTAGATCTATAAAAGAAGGGCAGTGAGATTGAGATTAGCCTAGGAATTATGTCGATGGTTTGGCCTCTTCGTTCAGTGCTTGTGTTTTTTTGGTCTGTATTCTGTACTACAGGGCCCTGTTCTAGTCTGGTCTATTCTCTTCGTTTTGTGTATTTTTGGTCTGTATGCTTTACAAGGCTTTCATATTTGTTCTTCTGTCTTTTGCGTTTTGGCTTTTCGTTTGTGTTGTCTGTTCCTGGCCACCATCGACATGATCTGAGGTCTGGTTGCGACAGGTGGAAAGATGACGAAGGAAAATGCCAGAATGATACGTTTACGAGGTAAGTTGGGGTTTAAATTCAAGCATTTTTGTCACGCTTACTCATTTACCTCCCATTTGGAGGCTATTCACACTATCTGCACTTTTTATTTGTGTGTGTTTTTATCAAATCGTTTTGGCGGAGGAGATATTTGTACGCCACGCCGAGAAGGAGAGAGACAGACGCAGTGACAGGTTTGTGCGTTACTTCCATCAGTATTTCACCCCATTTAATTTCTGAACTGTTGAATCATACTTTAAGGGGTTTGTTTATCTAGTAGTGTCCTGCACTTTATTTATCTGGTCAGCCTTGATAGCATTACATGCCTCTGATGGCGATTTATTTGAAGAATCGGTCATTATTTACTACTATTAGACAGACACATTTGTATTTATGATCGGCTACCAGTTTTGGTCCTACATTGCTCATGTTAAGACGAAACCTAGGAGGCATTAACCTTTTATTGTTATTTTTATATCGATTCTATGCCGCGTGATTAAATGTTGAAGGGCTAAATTTGCAATTTACATTTGCTTTGGTCTTCAACATTTCATAAACTGTAGCATCTTTTTTTCCCTGTTATTTTTGTCCTGTTGATTTTAGTTTAGTTGCATCTTTTTAGATATTCATATATAATTCTGTATTTAATTTTCACAGCAGGGTGCTTTGTTATATCGTTGTGTGTAGGCTCTTGTTTATTTGATGGATATTTTTAGTCGAGTGTGTTGTAATTTATGGGTTTTGTGACTATTGAGTAGGGTTTCAATTTTAAATTGTGTGAATCTGTTCCTGTTTTGGGATACGAGAATGTGTTCTTCCTAAGCAGTTGGACTCGATATTTGTAAGGGAAGTTTGAAGCAGTTCCTCTGTTTGAGATACTGATTTATTGGTGTTTTTTTCCTTCTCTGTTGCTATAATATGTATCACGAGTTACAACAATGAATGTGGTTACTATCGGAATCATAAATAGTTCATCACTATATATCTAGTTTGAGTAATAACCGCTTGATTAAGACTTCAATAAGGAACTAAGCAGTTGGACTCGCTATGTTAAATTGTGTGAATCTGTTCCTGTTTTGGGATACGAGAATGTGTTCTTCCTAAGCAGTTTTATTGGACTTTGATATTTTATCACGTATTGGGAAGTTTTAAGGTCTAATTTCTA
Source organism: Taxus chinensis (assembly GCA_019776745.2). Classification (NCBI taxonomy): domain Eukaryota; kingdom Viridiplantae; phylum Streptophyta; class Pinopsida; order Cupressales; family Taxaceae; genus Taxus; species Taxus chinensis. Next base: position 133,622,900 of record CM034157.1, on the reverse strand, counting down.
GTCTGTTTGAGATACCGATTTGATTGTTTCCTTTTATTTCTCTGGTCTAATTTTGTATGTTTCACGAGTTATTGAACTTTACATGAAGCCGTGTGAATATGACCAGTCCGAATCAAGAATAGCACAGTTAAATATTCTAGTTGGATCTCTCCTTAATAGCACAGTACGATTGATTTTCTAATTGATTAGGCCTGTTTGGTTTTTCTCTATTATTAAATTTTAAAGATTAATTTAATATGCGGAAGGGCTAATTTAATTGTTTATCTATCTGTTTGAGTTCTGTGCTGGATTTGAGATGGCATGCGGAATTTTGTTTTGTTACACGTCTTTTGTTAAGTTTCAGTGTTACAGTGATTTATGAATGTGAAGTCCTGTACAGGTGTCATGGTATGGTTCACATATACTGGCATTTTGTGCAGGGGGTTAATTGTTAGAAATCAATCTACTTCGTTTTAGTTTGTCAGGTTTTGTGTGCTTATAAAGTAATACACAGTCGCCTGATTTATTTTTTCTATTTGGTTTTAAATTGCGAGTTTAATGGTCTTTTTGTGTCTAAAATTTTGTCCTTATGATGTCTGTGTTACTTTTAAACATCTGGCTATTGAACTTTACATTTTGAAGCCGTACCGCCTATTTTAATTTGTGCTAAATGGTTGAAAATCGTTGGTGTTAAAACTGAGCCTCCTTCCAAGTTGGAAAGATTGATTTATAAAAATATGTATAAAGTAGGGTCTTCTTGCTATCTGGGAAACGATGATATATCTCCGTTAGTTAAAAGATCACCAACTAATTTTGTGTTGGCTAATTTATGTTTATTATGCAAAGGATATTGATGTCAAATGTGCGGGATGTGTGGCTGGGGAATATTTGTGTTTGTTACACGTCTTTGTTAAGTTTCAATGTTATGATTTACTGATTGTTATGTCCTAAGTACAGGTTCATGGTATTGTCACATTTCTGAGATGTTTTTATGTGGCTTTTTTATTTACCATATTGTAGAGGTTTTTTAGTACAAATGTGTCTATTTTTGTTATTGTTTCTTGGAGATTGGAGACTTAATACACAGATCGCACTAAAAAATATATCTGTTCGTTGCATCCATTTCTATTTTACAGTTTTTTTTTTTCTTCTTTATTCATTTGTATGAAGTCAATATCTGTGTTCTGTTTGCCTTTTAAACCTATGTTGCATGACCAAATTCCCTCTTTAAGTGTACTTATTTGTTCATCTTCATTTTAATATGCCTATTTTAATGTTGTGTTTTAATATTTAATAATTTGGTTTTATAAAATCCTGTATCAAAGTTGGAAATGTGGATATAAAAATCATGTATAGAATGTGTAATTTGTTTCATATGCTATTTTTTTTGGAAAATGATTGATCTTTTTAGTTAAAAGATCACCAAAATTTTGTGTTGCAAAATTTATGTTTATTTGCAAAGGATATATTGCAATGTCAAATTGTGAATAACTTTTAATTTTAAAAGTTGTGTTCTGGGATTATTTAGTTGTTTTTTTTTTTTTATTTTAAAATATGTTTACCATTTTATGTGCTAAGAGCAAAGGTTTACCATTGTTAATTTTAACATTTCTGAGATGTTTTTATGTGGCTTTTTTATTTAAATATTGTAGAGGTTTTTTATCATAAAAATTTGCACTATTTTTGTTATTAAATTTCTTTATATAAGAGATTGGAATAAACCGAAAGAGAGACACTAAAAAATATATCTGTTCGTTGCATCCATTAGTATTTTAACTGAATTTTTTTTTTGATATCACATTCATTTAATTAAATTTATTAATTTGTACATATGTTGCATGACCAAATCCTCTTTTTTTCTTATTTGTTCATTTATTCATTTCTCATATGTTTTATTTTTAATGTTGTCATTTTAATATTTAATAATTGGTTTTATAAAATTGTATCAAACAAATGTGGATTATCATGTTAGACATCAGTGTCTTGTTCATATGTAATATTTAGAAAATAAACATTCAATTTTCTATGAATTTCTAAAATTTTTTGTTGTCAAAATTTTTATATTTCTAACCCATTTTTGCAAGGGTATATAAGTTTTTAATAACTATTCACACAATATCTATTTAAGTATAAATAATATTGTTATTTATTTTTATGATAAATATTATCTTGTCATCAAAATTTATTATTTCTAACACAATTTTTGCAAGGTTTCAACTAAAGAAAGGATAAATAATTTAATTTCATATTTTATATGATTTTTATTGAAATCTTAAATTACAAATGTATATTCAATTTATTTATAAAACATCATTTTCTCCTATTTTTTAAAAACATCTCCATTATATAAGTGGGATAAACCGAAGTGTTTGAAAATATTGTATTTAAGGGACATGTATATATCCATGTCTAAATGTAGTAGTTTGCATGTATTATGAATGATATTTTGTTGAAATATTTTAATATAAATAATAACAAGATTTTGTACATATGTAAATATTAACTAGAAAGATTTTTTAATTTTTATATGCAATTTATTACTTTCTCATATGCAGTTTATTAAATTCTCATTTATAATTTTAATAAAAGAGAAATTATCCTTTGGGTGGGTGCGTTGGGGAGCGGCGGGGCTGGGACATATTTCATAAATATATTTCATAAACATAATTATGAATTTGTATTTAATTTCTATTTCGAAATTTGTGTTAGCATTTTGAAGATAAATATATAAATATTTTATGATACATATATTTTTATACAGGTATATTATATAAATAAATAATTATATTTATTGTAATTTTTAAATATATATTATATTGTATAAACATAAGAATTTCTATTATATTAATAATTTAATATATATATTAGCTAAATAAATATTTAGCTCTAAGTGTATTATATGAATTATTATATATGTGTATTTTATAAATTTACACATACATAATTATGTGTAGATTGGATGGATAATTATTTCTATAATATTTATATTCGAATAATATTACTACTATGTTTTGTGTGACTTTGAATTTATTTATATGAAAATATTTATTAATACATTGTTTGTATATCTTACATTTTCTATCAAATACTAAATTTGTGTTATATTTTGATAATATAATTAGTATCTTTATTTCACTGTCTTCTTTATAATATAATTTAATGTTATAGTTTTTAAATATATATAATATTTTATAAACATGTGAATTTGTATTATATTAATGTTGTCTATATAAATATTTGCTTGTAAATAAGAAATATTTAATTATAATTTAATATAATTTTTAAATAAATAAATATTTAATTCAGAGTCTATTTTATAAATTTTGTAGATACATTAATTATATGTGTAAATTTAGTTCCGAGTCTATTTTATAAATTTATAGATACATAATTAATATAAATAATTAAAAAACTATATTAAAAAAAAATCTTTAATTAATTCATAGATAAAAATTTTCCGAAAAGAAATAAAAATGTAATAAAATAATAATTGATTGAAAAAGATTAAAAAAGTAATAATAAAAATTCATAAATATTAAAATAATATTAAAAACAATATCTAATATTAATAAATAATAATGATTTTAATATTAATTCAAAATTTTATAAAAAGAATAAATAAATCAGATAAATTAATAAATAAAAGTAATTAAAATTGATATAAAGAAAATAAAATTTCGTAAATTTATAAAAGTTAATAAAAATGAATAGATATTAAAATTATATTAAAGAAATTTATTATTAAGGGAATAATGAATTTAATATTTAATTCAAATAATAAAAGAGTCGAATAAATTAATAAATAAGAGTAATTAAAATAATATTAAAAACAATATCTAATATTGAAAGGAATAATGATTTTAATATTAATTCGAAATTTTATATGAATAAAAAGAATAATAAATCAGATAAATTAATAAATAAAAGTAATTAAAAATCGATAAAAAAGAAAATAATAAAATTTCGTAAATATATTGAAGTTAATAAAAATACATAAATAATTAAATAATATTAAAGAAGTTATATTTAAAGGAATAATATTTAATATTTAATTCAAAATTTAGTAAAAGAGTCGAACAAATTAATAAATAAAAGTAATTAAAATCGATAAATGAAAATAAAATTTTGTAAATTTATAAAAAAATAAATAAATAATGTAATCAATTATAAAAATACAGTAATTGATTTGTCAACTAAAACGCAGTAATAAAATATTAAAAAATAAATAAAACAGTAAACAATTTAAAACAAGAAAATTAAAATATAATAATATTAGATTAAATTAAAAAATTGATTAAAAAAATATAAAAAATAGTAACAAAAATTTAAACAAAAAATACATAAAATTAAATAAATAAATAAATTATATAATCTCATTTAAATTAATTTAATCTGGTTTAAAATAAATAAATAAATGTCAATTAAAATTAAAATAAAAAAAAGAAATAAAATTTTTTTAGTTAAAAATCATAAAACAATTAAATAATAACTACAATCGTGAACAATTTAAAATTTTAAAATGAGACAATTAAAAATATAACCAAAAAAAATTAAAATAAAAGTGATTAATTTGATTTAAAGTATAGTATAATTTTATTTTGTCCATTAAAATAAAATATTAATAAATGACAATTAAAATTAAAAAAAGAATAAACTTTTTTAGTTAAAATTCATAAAACAATTAAAATAGTATTAAAAAAGATTAAAAATAAATAGAAAATGAAATACTAATAAAAAACAACACAAATATTTAAATATAAATAAATAAATAAAAGCAAAGTTAAAATTCTATAAAATTTAATGAAAAACAAAAAGTAGAACAAATAAATTGGTATTAAAAATAGAAGAAAAATAAAATTAATTAAAAATTGATTAAAAAAAAAGAGAAAAATAACAATAGATAGAAAAATTTAAAAAATTATAAAATATATTTAAATATAAATTAAAGTTAATATTTAAATGTGAATAAATAAAGAATTAATAAAAATTTAATAAACTTGATAAAAACAAAAAAAATTAAATTAAAGAATTAATGAAAGTATAAAACAATTAAAATTTTGATAAAATATTTTATCCAATTATTCTAATTCAAAACCAAATTTTGGCGCTTGGAAACTTTGTATCTTTGGGTTCTAGATCTATGTTCATATTCTTGTTGTCACGCTTCTATAGTAGAATATAAGGTCTTTCTTCTTCAAAACCTAGATCTCTCTACTTGAAGGACTGAAAAAGGGGTTAGTCCGATTGTGATTCAAGGTTCCTCAACCCCCTGTTGAGTTGAAAACTTCTTACATAACAATACTCTAAAGAGGCCTTCGACTGGTTTTTAGTTCTCCCACTAAATGAATGTCCAATGGCAATTTGTTTGGCAAAGGGAACTCTAATAAGATCTTCAACAACTTGGCAATGATCTTTTGTGCAAGTTGTAGCATGTGATAGTGATGTAGGGCTGCAAGATGTATTTAGACTTAAAAACTTTTGGATGTGCTTCAAGAAGTTATATTGTGTTGATAGTCCTTTTGGTTGGTTTGTATGTGTGATCCCTTAGATAGCCCAAAGATGTGAGAGATAATGCCCTTTTAATTAGTAGGATGCATGTGCCTTTATCTCTGACTTGTATGAATGGTTTTTCCGCTCAATTGATCCTAATCCGACCTAGGTAGTTTGTGCATTTAACAAATTGACCGTTGGAAGAGTTTAGGACAAAAACATTGTCTAGGGACAGGATTGTACGGCGATTATGCTCCTACTTAGTCAAGCCCTGATATTAAAGTGGAGAAATGTAGTCAAGAGTTCGAAGATGTGTTATGTATATATCAAGAATGTCATTGATGAGAAAAACCTCAATAACAAGTATGACCTAGTGGCTATGGAGTACTAAATAAGTGAGATGTGTGTAAGATTAAGTCAATTAACTATATAAATGGGAATAGACTAGGATACATGCGAAATGATTATTGCTAAGTGTCTACAATTACCCTTATTTTAATCAAGTAATTGAAAATTGTTAGATTAAAATAAATGAATTATAAACACAAAGCTCCCAATGGATGTGATATGTGTGAAAATGGAATGTGTGTGTTCACCTGTCTCTTTGTGCTATAGATGTGAACCTACAAACCGTGTGTAAAAGAGTGTATCAATGCCCAATAAAGATGTTTATAAAATCAGTAAACTAGCAATCACACCCTAGTAGTGCTATGGAGACACTGATAGGAAGGCATTGAAGAAGTTGAAGGATTTGAGTTGAAACGTTGCAAGGGGAAGGGTGTGAAGAAGGGGATTGAGGGGGGATAATTTCTAGGGTGGGAAATCTAATAGGGGGGGCACATGCGATCCTCTTCTTTCTTTCGACAAGTCACTTATGGAGCAAATATCATTTTTGCAAACCGCTTGAAGGAGAAAGGGGTGCGATGCATAAATACTCGAGGCAACTCACTTTGGGAAAAGCTTTGAAAGTAAGCCCTTGTTGTTCAATACCCATAATGTGAACAATTGATTTATGCAATGTCAATGTTTTTTGTTATGGGGATAGTTAGAGGCCACACCATGTTGAGGGGAATTCACTTGTGTTTGCTGTAGGAAACTATAGAAATATGGACATGTTTGGGGGGACTTGGCATCCCATGTCACATTGATGTAGTTGTTGAATTTGATAACCAAAAAACATGACAAGCTAGGTGGTTTTGTGCCAAATTTATAGACAATAGATTTAACTTAATAAGGTAAAAAAGACTTAATCGTTAACATTACTAAATCATCTTTTCAATACAATGTATATTTAGTATTAAATTTGTCTTAATAACCACCAAACTAAAAAACCTTACTTTTTAAAGGATTTGTAACTTTTTGGGATTACTGCAATCACATTATTATGTGTTTTAATAACATAAGTGACAAGCTAATACAAAAAAATGGGTAAACACAACAAAAAAATGGTATATTAAGAATATATTTTGATACAAATTTTAAGTGTCCCATCAAATTCGATAACTATAAATATTATTAATAGAATATAGCGTCAAATACATTAGAAACACATGAGACATTAACTCTGTTGAGGCCAACACATAATCAATCAAAAAAATAGTGCTAATTAATCTTTGAGTGACACTCTTATGAGGTGGAACAACATGAAGTGGAGATGCGACATGTTGACCATGGTGGTGGTGCCCACGGGACCACAAAACATACCATTAGCCATGTTGCTGGAGAAGTGAGCACATGATAGGAGGGGACTAGATGGATGTATTCACTATCTCCTTCACCACCACCTATAGATAGGAAATCTTATATATATATGAACCCATCACACTTCTTCCTTTACCCACCACACTGCCCATCATGGAGTGACACAACCAGTAACAAGAATGATGCCCCTCTTGATGCCCTAGTTCATCACGCTAGTCGGTCATGAGCTTGATGTCAATTAGATAATGCTTGCACCTAGAATGACACTCTTAGTGTAGTTGAAGTCCTCTATCACGTACATGTTGTGGATGGAGTCAAAAAAGTTGGCAAGATCCTTGCATCATAGTATAAAACATGTAGAAATGTGGTTTACCCGTACCATAATACGATAAAATGGGAATATTCAAATCCACTATAATAATATACCAACGTCATCCTTGCTCCACTTCGCATCATAATGCAAAAGCACCTGAGCCTTGAAATGGTGAAGCCCATTTACATTGAAGCCACGTGGAGAGGGACGAGCCTATCTTTAGTCACGTAGGTTCCCATACTACAGCTCAATGCAAAAATTGGAAGCTTTCTGTAGGCACACGTCCCAGTGGTTGACATGATGAAAACTCCAACAACATGCAATACTATTGTTGACCTTTGCAGTAGAACAGGCTTAAACACAGTTTGCAATGGTCAATGTATCCTTTACTTTAGCATGCAAAAAATATATTCAAAGCAAAATGACGTTGTAAGGATAAGCCATGGGTATTGAAAGTTGGATCTCATGAGCTCCAATCTTCAAGGGTATGAAGGTAGCTACCACTGAGATAGAATTCGAGCAACCCCCGTTAGCTATAAACATTGCGTAGATGGATCAAGACAATTAATTATGTATTCCCTTTGAAAGTAAAGCAAACACTATGAATAGATTCCCTACATATGTGAAGGATAAAGCAAAGGTTAAAATCATGGGTGTAGGGAGACAAAAATTAGGTAAGAGGAGCTTAGTGTAGAAGCTCAATACCAACTGGCCTAAAAAGTTACATATGTTGATGGAAGAGATGAATGTGTAGACATCTACTGTGGTGAATCCTAAACTATGGACGATCTACCCCATGTTGTCTATGGTTGTTAGAGTCACAATATGCTCACAATGGATTGTAATGAACATGATCCATAGCCTAGGTTCATGATGGCTTTGGGAGTTAAAATCCAATTCCTTGCTCACTTTGTGCCTATAAATTTCCATTTCCTATCCTAAAGAATAGCTTTGAAATCTGCTCTCATGTCATTTGCCACCAAAGAAAAACGAATCCAGTTTTGTTATCATGTGGTTGTTAGAAATGCCTCGTTGGAGAGAACATTCTACATGCAATTGGATAGCTGTGGGAACATCTACAATAAAATCTGTCTAGAAAGGCTTAGGATTCTCTCATGCTCTCTTGTAATGCCTTATGTGAATTTGGCCTGTCACACCATTACTAGATATCCTCCAAGATTCAACTTTTTCATCTTGGACAATGTGCAATAACCATGGAATCATAGTTTTTTTTGCTTATTTGAAAATGCCAATCAAAGGAAAATTCACATGTTTTGTCAAGTCTAATTCTAGTAGTCCACAAAAATAGATCATGCTAAAAAGTCTAGGGAACTTTAAGAAAATGCAATTAAATCCGTTAAGCTCAAACTTCTGAGTGGTTGGCTTCAAGGAAAGGATCCTCGTTGAGCATGTGCAGGAATTTGAAGAAGCTAAAAGTTAAGGAGTGAAGGGGAAACATTACAGGAGGAAGAAGGGTGATGAAGAAGGGGATTTTTGGACATAAATTTATGGGAGAGAGAAATTATTGAAGGAAACGTAGGTGATCCTTTTCTTTCTTCTGATAAGTCACATATGGACCGCCTTGGAATGCATCTCCAACTTACAGCCCAAATCTAAAGTCCATCCTTTAAGGGGAATCTACTTGTGCTCCCATAGCACGGGATAACTATAAATATTGGGACATGTTAGGAAGACTCGACATCCCATATGCATTTTAATAAGTAGAAACTTCATGAAGGTACACAAACACATCAAATCAAAAGAGGATATATTGATAATAAATTAATATATATGCTCAACAAACTAATAATGAAGAATCATTTGTAAGCTGATCAATTTTTTGACTTTCATGAACAACAATGCATAATCAAACGTCTTATAAAATCATTTTTGATCTTAATAGCTCCCGTATGCATGACGTTTTAACAATTAAAAACATCCAATATTGGATAGAAAAGTATATAAGCTGTCGATTACAAGCTTACATATTAAACACCTAATGCAAATGATTTATCCTAAAAAAGGCAATGATTTCTAATGACACGCATTAACACCTCTCTAGCTCCTATATCGGGGAAGTCAACCTTTGAAATGTGTTCCTTGGTAACATGGTATGTGACATTTAACTTTAGATGAACACAATTACAGAGATCGTTATGATCATTTAACAATACATGACTAGGAGCTCAATTGACTATTTTTGTGTTGAGTACTTGAATGTATTTTGATTTGTAAATGCTTATGAAGAATATGCAAATGCGCGGAAGAGACCCAACCTCTTTGTATATTCAGATTAATCTGTTGACTAGCAAACCATTGCAAATATTGCTACTAAGATTCACTGTTAGAAAATCATGTTACAACATCATTGACCCTATGAAATCCTATTGGAATAAGCTTGTTTGTCAATTCGTGATCTCTGGGGACCATGCAAATGCAAGTTGTGTGGTTCAGATCAATGATACTAAATTTTTATATGTACAATTTTTCATCAAAGTATGATTGGGATTGTCTGTTAAAGATAGTGATAAAGTTGGAGGAGTGAATCCCACCTATTTTTGGAGGGACAAGTGCATGATACCAAGAAGGGGAGGTGTAGAAGAATATAAATTTGGAGTGAGTGGAGAAACAATATATGAAGAAGAGGAGATATGCGATATAGGGATTCATGGAGTAGAATTGTAAACAAGACCATTCCATATGCAACACCTTGTTTTTCTGTGATGGACAAATGACATACCACAATGGGGTGTGATCTAGTTCCGCTCGGTATAGCTAACCTTAGAGACAAGAACGTGTCAAGGAGACATCCATTATGCCATGTCAGTTGCGGTTTTAAAAGCTGAAAAGATGAAGATATTAATACATCAAATCAAAAGAGGTATATTGATAATAAATTTTAATGTATGTGTTGACAAACCAATAATAAAAAAACAATCAAATCGTAAGTTGGATAAAAAAATGACTTAATCATTACCATCATTGCATTGTCTTAATTGTCTTATAATAAAACCAATTATAAATTTATCCTTAGTATCTCGTATGCATGAATTTTAACAATAAAAACGCCCAATATCCAAAAAAGTATATAAGCGATGTTAGAGTATTGCATCATTGCATAACTTAGATATAAATGGTTGTCTTATTTAATGCAATGTTTGTTGAGTATCAAATTTGTCTTAATTTCTGCCAACTAAAAAGTCTTATTTGTTAATGGATTTGTAACGTTTTGGATTAGTGCAATTACATTATTATGTGTTTTACAAGGAAAATTTTAAGGAACCCTCCTGAAAAAAACTTATAGAAATCGTGGCGAATATGGCCGGATACAGATTCGTAGGGTTGGCGAATTGTCTAACATCGCTGTTCATGTCATTGACGAAATAGAATATAGTTTTTGAAGGAAGTTGTGGATGGAGTGGCGAATGAAGGATAATTTTTATAAATTGCAGTTTTTTTGTGAATACAAAAACATATGCGAATTTTAAAAACAGCCAATGGAGACATTTAATTTTGCCCTTAAGTTTGGATGTTGAGTCGCTAACTGCCCACGTGGCACAATCACATTCGTTTGCATCCCCGTGTTATCCTTTGGTAATAGTGATGTGTTGGCAGCTTAGTGATCAGGATGTTGTCACATAATAACATATAAATATATATGGATTTGTGATGCAAAGTATATTTTATTAAATTATTTGTAAATATTATGCATCGTTCGATATATAAGGATCAACGATGTAGGCTCTATTCTGGGATAAAGGTCTGACATACCCACATTTCGAATGGAAGTCCCCGAATAGTCCTAGCAAAGTGACAATTGTCATCCACTAAATGGTCATTGATATTTGTCAATTTTAACATGTGACTATCAATACTATAAAAAAACCAATCATGGGCTCGACATTTATACCCGCAGACATATATTTCTTGTAAATACATAAAAACGTATTAAAAATTTAAAGGTGTTATATGATTAATAAAGTTTCATGTTCCACGTGGCACGTTTCTGGGTATCTTTGAAACAAATGGCTTTGAGACATGAAATTGAAAGGTTTCACTATCTAAAACTTAAAAGAGGTCAAAGGAAAATGTAAACCTATTCAATCCACGTACACAGTAACACAATGGGTGTGTACTGTCTACAATGGACATAGGCATCACTTGGGGATGTAGGAAAAGGTTTATAATTATGTGTACAAAACCCCACCCAAAAATAAGGCTCTAGCCTGTAAAGGTTAAATTAGAAAAAAAATTGATGTCTGTACAAGTACCATTTGTTGGTTCTTGATTTGATTTTGTTGCAAATCATGGCATGTTATGCATCCTTCCCTATGTTTGTTGATGTGCATTGGCCTTTAAATTAACTCCTTGAACCTTCAAGTGATATTTAATGTTCCTCGAGTCCCAAATTAACTAAGTATGTTGTGCTCTCGATCCAATGTTTGTGCTTTTTCTAACAAACGTAGTGTTTCTTGTGCTTCTTGATTTAGTGGGATGATTTGGAGGTTTGAGGGGCATAAGAGATGTTGTGGTGGATCTTAAATACATCGTTGATCCATCAAAATAAGGCCTTATGCCTTTGGAAGTACGTTCCCTATAATTTTACAGGTTTGTAGCTCTGTGTGGTTGTAAAATACAATTGTATTCGAAGAATCTGTGGTGTGCGGGCTTTAGGTGAAATTTTGCATTTTCTGTGAAGTTGCGAATTGCAAGCGCAGCCCCAGGCCTCGCAGCACAACAGATGAGGACACGTGGTGTGATCTGACAACACTTAATCAAAAGTGCATCTTTACAACATGATAGTTCGCAGCTTGATAGTTCCTATAAAACTGCAAATTGCCTCTCCATCCCCGAGGCCCGATAGGGACACGTGGCATTTTGTGAGGAACCTCGAGGCCGAATCTATATTGCACCAAAGTAGTTTGGAAATCTTACATTTTTTATAGGGATGCAAACTACTTCCTTACCTCCACCACCCATCGATCGATACCAACATGTATGCTCTATGTTTAAACTTAAAAGTGAGAATCCAAGGTAGAAAATGTGTAAAAAGATAATAGATTTCCACCATCAATGGATACATGTGAAGAGGTTATATGTTTGAGAACTTAGTTAAGTCCCCCCGCCCCACTTTGCACTCGAAATTCAAGGTTATCGAGCATTCCAAAGCCATAAGACGAGAACGAGCTATGACTGTGTATACACAAATAATTTTTTTATTGAGACATATCTTCATTTTTCCATATATTAAGGGTTTGTGAGGGATCATGAGGCAAGTCATCCGTTCTATACATATGGTTCTTGCTCCCTACGTTTTCCAGTTCCCACAATGAAAATTTAGCTAGTTGGAATCCCTGTCATGCTAGTATTGTGTCTCACTTAGATAATGCGACTGATACAAATTTGGGGAATGATGATTTAAGTGAATTTATTCAAAGATTGCATGCCCCCAACAGAAGTGAGCTTATGGAAACAATTGATGAGAGTGTTATTGTTCTAGTTGTAACTTTCCCCCCTTTTATTCAATACCCAAAATTAGTATGGGACATGTGCTAAATACTATAATCCAAAGACTAAGGAGGTGCGGGATAGTGAGTGATGTAGTAGTCTTTTCCTTAGTCCCCTGAATACCTTTGACAGGAATATTGGGGCTTCCTTGCAAATCAAGATGTTTTTGATATGACCATTTAAATCAGTAGAACAACTTATGGACTACTCATAACGTCTCAATACTCCAAAATCACTAGAAAATTAAGTGGTTTTTAAAGCCAAGGATTTCTTCCACAAGACTTCCCAAGAGGTTAGACCAGAGCATATTTCATCGAATAAGTTGAGGATACCTCATTACCCTATTAGCTATAATTACAGGGCTTGACTCTACCACATTATTTTCATGACTGGGTGTTCAGGTACATCCAAGTTATTCTCCACTTCAAAGTACCCATTCAATGGGGAGAGTTGATCAACAACTCTATCCATGAGCAACTTATTGGGATAAAAATGCAAATTCATAAAGGATCTAAATGGAAGCTTGAGTTCTACATGACTTCTTATATAGTGTATAATATAGCTTGGCATAAATCATTTCATAGTATCTCAAGGGTTAAATATTTTTTTAATTTTAAGGTATATGATTTATACCCACATCTCAACTTCGAGAACCAAAAGTGTAATTTTAAAAGAGCTCATGATGAATTTTTTGCCCCCATAATTTTCTTATTTAAGCATGAGTGGGAGCAGTATAAAATGTCACCCATGGAAAGGAAGGTCATCACTGAATTTGGATGATATTTCATTCAATTCAGATTCTTTACATACATCAAGGTGAGTGGCTTCCAAGGCACTCCATACATGTTGCCCAGGTACTTAGATGACAAATGGGCATTGCTTGAGCTATCAAGACAAATTTCTGAGGTTCACAGGCTCATTGCAGGAAAGCATAAGACAAATTTCAAGTTCCCAATCACTATTGGGAAGTACACATTCCCCACTATGGTTAAGGAAAGGCTCTTGGATGCATAAATGAAAAGGTTAGTCATGTAAAAGGTCCAGGCTATAGAACAAATTATGATATCAAATGGATAATACAAATAGTCCTTAGAAATTCCTATGAATATGAGCCTCATTATGAGGATTATTAGATGGACTACAAGGATGAAGAGGAGGTGAGACTTAGGGAATTTTCCTTAGTGACTCTATCTCAGGTTATAGATTATAAAATTGCAGTTGTCCCTGAAGGCCTAGTAGGATGATAAAACTATTGTGAGTAAGTTTTACATTTGAAAAACTTAGCAGCACAACCAATGCACCCATTGATTGGAACAAAGTCTAGAACCAACCCATTTTGCATGAAATGACAACCAATGTGATGAGAAGAAATCTTTCCTGGATCATGAGTAAAAGGTATTGATTTATCTCTTCAGAACACTACAGTGTTAAGAGAATACATGGCTTCTAGGATACTTAATCAGGATTTCCCACCATTAAAGGAAGGAACAACTAGTTTGGAACCATTAAAGGGAAAAACACCACAAATTTCTACCAATGGTACAACTTCTGGGGTAAGGGAAGAGTTGAGTACAACAACAATTAAAACAAACACTTTTATGTCCTAATTGAAACAAAATGCAGAGAAGATGCTGATGAGGACAATTAAGGATACACCTATCACACAGGCTACTCCACTCAAAGCCATGCCCCCTCACACTTCAAAGCCAAAGTTATATGTTTCCCATGAAGAGGTCCATACAAGTGCAAATTTTCCCACCCCTAAGGAATCACCAAGTAAAGGAAAAAGGATGAGGGGAACTTTATCACCTGAAAGATTAGGAATTGATCTAACACTGGGCACTACACTTGAGGAAGAATATGATGAGCCCAAACTCAAGCATTTTGTGAAGATGAGAAAAAGGTTGTAACCTTTACAACAGAGGTACTCACAAGAGTATAATTGTGCTTGGAATTGATGCAAACCTTGAGATACCTTCAAAGGAATTAGAATCCTAGGGTGACTAATACCACCCCATTTTTGTCTACACCAAAAATCCCTACTACAACTATTACCTAAGAAGAGCAAAGTTAAACAAGTAGGGATAAGTAAAGAGTAGGTGCAAGAGACTTCTCATGAACAAGTCTTTATTGACTTATTGCAATGTGTAGGGTAAATATGTTGGTGTATTGACATTCCCTTATAGATACCTAAAAGACACACTACCTGCAAAGTGGATGTCAACTAAAGAGTAAGGAAAAGCCCAATATTATCCTCAACAACTTGACACATAGAGCTTCAACTTTCAAAAGTAGAATTAAAAGTATTTAGAGACAAAGGTAAATCCCACTACTGAGGCGGAACAATCTACTCAAGTAGATCCTCTCCAATCATTCATAGAGGTTTTTGGAAGGGTGTTGGTAACCCATGAATTTTTTAAGGATATTGAAGAGGTGAGAGATTAGGAACAAGTTGAGAAACAGGGGGATCCATCACAAGAAGCATATCCATCCAAGGAGACAAGAATTATTATTGAGGGGGGAGGGCTAGTGTGATGCAACTATTTCATAGCCAATCCCTGAACCAGAAGAAAAGAAAATGTGTGGAACCCCACAAATATAATTTGTTGATCCTAGTGTTACCCTTTCTAGTTCAGAAGTAATTGTGGTTACTCCATGTGCCTCACAACAACAATTACTAGCACAAGGAGAGGGTAATACCCTACTAAAAGATGGTTGGGAGCATCACTCCCAAAGAAGAAGAGTACAAAGATACAATTGGATGCAATAGAATTTGAAAGTGCCATTTCCTTGAGACCACCCAAGGCACCCAAGAAAGTTATAATTTTGTCAAAGACTATAGTGGGGCCACAAGGGGATATATATGTAGATATTGCAACTCCAAAGGGTGAAATTTTAAGGGATGATGCTACTCCTACTGATCACCAAATCACACAACTTCGATTGGGGAAACCAACTACTAAGGGTATAAAACACGAGGTTACAATTTGCTATGGGAGGTCTCTTCCAAAAATATTGCAAAGGACAAAGAGAAAAAGAAGCAATTGAGAGAGAAGTTTGACATCTTGTCAACCTATGTGCAAAAGTGGTTACAGCCTCCTGCTAAGAACCAAACTAAGAAATTGTTGTTGTTTTTACCCTTGATGTATTTTCAATAGCTGATGACTTAAGATGCAGGGTAGATGCAACAAAAAGAAGTGAGAGGAATAATTTACCAGGAAAGGCAGTAAATGTCCTCAAGAACGTAGTTGAATGTTACAAGATAGGTATCATAAAAGATTGAGTTTGTCAGTATACAAATTACAAAACATAATGATGAGATAGAATATTGGGATGGAATGTTGCCCAAACTCGAAGCTATCACTGATGCAATGGATGATGAATTGGTGGAAAAGGAAGGCATTTTTCCTTTAGATTGCAAGGCAAACAATATGAATTTGAGAACATCCATAAATTTGAGGGTGAGAACTTTAGGAGATTACGTAAGCAAACTCCAAGATATGAAAGACAAGGTAGGGAAATACATTGATGACATTGATTCCAAGATTGAAAAGATTCTGCCCATCTAAGACACTAACACTATAGGGGTTGTAGATGCAAATAAATTGATTGAAATCCTTTAGCGTCACGTTAAGGGTGAGTTGGGATCTTCTACTGAATTTAATAATGCATCCATTCAAATGTTTGTTCATTTAGAGGGACACATGAATAAATTGGTTAAGAGGGAAAAGAAGAAGAAAATGATTTCTACTAAGTTTGACGACATATTTTGTCTAAATAAGAAATAATTGTAATTTATCATACTGGGCCTGATGAAGACCCCCTTCTGGGAAAATGTTCAAAAGAATGGATGCATATGTTAATGATATTTTAAAAGAAAAAGAAGATCGAGCAGATTAGTCTTGATCCTTCTTAACTTACCTTTCTCCTGCTTTTCCCTCATTCTTTATTATTTCTATTTATGTATCCTGTTGAAAAATGAGGCATCAAAGTGGCAACTACAGATAAGAAGCTGAGCATGAAAGCATAAACTTTGTGGGACATTCTCATTGCATGTATACAAAAGCACATTGGTATAAATGGGGAACCAACACCATTAATGTTGACTGTGTATGCTCAGGGCAAGAAGGAGGCTTAATTGAGGCTTGGGTTTGAGAAAAAATATAGTCTTCATTTGATCTTTCAAGGAAATTTGAATTATAAAATTGTTGGACTAGTATGGGAAGGTGGATTTTAACCTCTATAAACTATTTGGAAGGTTCATAAAATCTTTATCTAGTCTAAGTCCTCCAAACTGCCATTTAGGCTTAGTAGCCCGATTAATTTTACAAAGAAGCCTTCTTAAACGATAATGATCTATGGATTTAAACAATGTCAAACTATTTTGAATCAAAAATAATAATCTAAAGTTGCAAACTTTCCAACTTTACTTTATTATCCTAAGAAAGTTTACACTTTATGATTACAAAGGACCAAAATATTGATAGTGTTTTTTTCATTTTATTTCCCAAAAAGTAAAAATCAAATTGTCTTGTCGACAATTAAGACTTAAGTTAAAACTTAGGCTATTTTGTCAATAAATGTTTTTTGAAAAATGTCAAATCTTTAATCACATGCAAAATCTTAAAAAATGCTTTTAAATTTTAAAAAAGTGACTTGATAGATCATTATTTGGGCAATTCGTGTCACCATTAATTTGTGTCACTTGGCAGTTATCTCCCATGGGTGACATTTATATTTTAGTTTTCCACCAACAATTTTCTTTAAAAGGTGTTAGTCCATGGACCGGTCATTGTAACTTGTCATTATTTCGTATTACACTTGATCAATTCAAATTATTTCTTCCAATGTTGTAATGGATTCTATTTCTACTAGTAGATGATACAATTTTGTTGAAACTCTCCTATGAATTCCTCCAAGGACTTTTAATTTGGTAGTAGGAAATGAATCTTTTATTCATAAAGTGTTGGAGATCCTATGTCAAGACAACTATCAGTGGGCGGAGACATCGCCACTAGTGGTAAGCTGAATATTTAGGCTCAAATTGAGGCGTATATACAAAGTGTTTTATGTGTATCAAGATATTTTTCAGAATGTCATTCCTTTAGAGGCCTAGATTCCCTTAAAAAATATTAGGCCTATATGGTCATATAACTGGTCTATCTTGTTTCTGCTCCATGCCTCCGAACCCATCCCCTACTTTGTTGGAATATGAATTTCCCTTAGTTAATAATTTTAATCTCTTTTGACTCTCTCTAATGAAGGAAATAAAATGTGGATGTCCTTGCCTAAATGCAATGGACCAGACAAGTTGATGAAGGAGCATGTTGCGGCACATACACTACAATTAATTTTCCTCTTGGCCTCCTTTTTAGAATCCTAGTTCATGTAAAATTTAAGTGATCCAACTAGCAACACAAGAGGCCATTTTTAATTTGTATGTACATTGTAATATATGTAATTCACATGTTTTTTATTTGTAAGGGAGAGGGCCCCAATAGAACCCTCATTATTAATTTATTACTAATTAATTGATTTCTTGAAGCTTATAAATAATTGAGTTAAAACTATTTCTTATTTTCTGTTATTTTTGTGTCGTTTAATTGAGATAAAATGTGTTTTTGTGAAGTTGCAAGATTTCAATTGTTAACGTGACTTACTATTATTTTGAATCATTTATGTGAATAGATGTATCAATATTCTCCCTCTGTATAAGATTACTCTCCTTTCCTAGGATATGTATATACTTATTCCTTTGTAAAACATCCACACACTAATATGCTCTAAGTTATACTATAATTCCATAAATGAAGGATTGTTTTAGTAAGTATCACAAAACTAAATTGTTGGACTACAAATAGAAGATTCAAGCTCTCTCATGAACTTAAAACTCTAGTCTGGTGATTCCTAGTTTTACTCTCTACTTTACATTGGTATGCACCTCATTACTCTTCAGATATGCATTCATAAAGGATGTCTATTGATCAACTTGAGAACGAAATTTGGAGCATTCAGTAATTTTATGCTTTAAGCCATCAGAGGAAAACTCATGAGACAAATATATGCATTCAGAATGAATCGTGATGAGGTTTTCTATCAAACGGCCATGCTTAGACCTATGGACACCACCATGTAGTTCTACTAAGGACCATATTACAACTAAAAACACTAATCATAGACAAGCAAAACACAACACAATTAACTAAAAAATGGGTCAAACCAATGCAGGGTACTCTTCCCATTATTTCCTCAATTATAAAATATACAAGTGGAGCATCCTATCAAGTGGAGGCCATTTATTTTTGATCTACACTAGTTGTGCCTATATAAATATGCAAAGTTATTTCGTAGTGTATGTTTGCAACAGATAATTGTTGCATGGAACCAACATTAGTTAGATGAAATATCTTTCATGTTTCTATTTTGGTATCATGAGATAAGGTACATGTTGTAGTTGTTATGGTGGTCATCAAACCACCTCCTGTATTTCCATCTGTACCCCTTCAGATACAGAAATACCCATCCTCAAGTAGCAACACCTAAGTCTTTTTGCAATAAGGGGTATTTTTACCATTTTGACAGCTGTAATTTTGCAAGTTGCATGCTCATGCCGGACCCCCACAATTGTGGAGGAATTTTCATGGATGAATTATTGGGGTATACAAGGATTATAAGAAATTTTTCATT
Organism: Taxus chinensis; assembly: GCA_019776745.2. NCBI lineage: Eukaryota > Viridiplantae > Streptophyta > Pinopsida > Cupressales > Taxaceae > Taxus > Taxus chinensis. Next base: position 133,603,222 of record CM034157.1, on the reverse strand, counting down.
TTTTGTCAAAGTGTTAATCTGCAATGTAGCACAAGATAGATTGCCCCGGAGACCTGATTGTTCTCTAAACTGGCTGCCATATTCCTTCACTTGTTGATCAATAAAGGTTAATGGGTGATTTTCAAATTGTATTTCCCATCTCGGTTTTGAAAAAGGACTTGATGCCTCATATATTTCGAAGGGGCATATGCTTGAAACTCAGGTTTTAATTTTTTGCGTTCATCTGGACACCATTGGAAAGATCTACAAAGGGAATCGCCCACGACATGGCTTGCCAAATAACAAATAATTTAGGAGGTATGTGAATACTATGAGATTATCCTTGACTATATTTACAACACTCATAATGCTAGCCATCTTATTGCCTCATAAATGCATAGCTTTCATGATCAAATTATGTTGTTTTAAATTTTCCTTTAAATTTTAGGTGCAACCTCGATCCAAGGATTGATGCAAGGTTAAAGAAGGCATGTTCTATGTTCACTAGGCAGATCCCTATTATCAAAATGATGGGTGGTTTTTAGTATCAGCAGTGGTTGAGCTTCACCTACTTTATCGAATGGTTCTAGTCCCTCTCTTTCTTCTCTCTGAGGCGAATGACTATAACATACGGGCGTATCTTCATTGTAAAGGGTGGACATTCTTATGTTTAATGAGGACTTCTCCTTTAGTAAAGTGGATTTTTGAAATTCGTATATTATGTGTTAACTGATTGTAATTACTAGATGTTTAATTTATTTATTACATTTTGTAATGAACTGTACCATATACAGAGCTAATAAAACATGTATGTGATAAATTCTTAGAATGATCTTGTCTTATTCCACTTTGATGAATATTCATTTACCATGGAGTGAGGAGAGTCATTAAAAATATTACTATCTTTGAAATGTGTTTATTAAGTAGCATTGTATTGGTTTGTGTCCGCTTAAAAAAAGTGTTCAATATTCCTTATGGTTATCACCTGTTGAGGGTTTAGTTTCATGGAATCTCATGCCTATATTCCTTAAGACATGTTTACATCCTTCTCAAAGTGTGTAATCTGTTTTAGTAAAATACAACCCCAATCCTCTATAGTGTCCAAACATATTAAAAACCCTGGTTTGCTACATGATGAATATCATGAACCGACCTTCAATCTGGAGAACTTTTCCAATAGAATCAAGGACATCCATCGAAGAAAAATATGGGGAAAGGATTCAATGTTCAGATGATGTAGTTGTACATTGCCCTAGTAAATGCTCTATACCTTAGAAAATTAAACCTGTATAAGTCACTTTGGGGGTGCTATGCACTCTTGCAGAGAATGGTGTGACCTCCAATCTCCTTTCAATTGAAACAATGGATCAACACTCCTAGGTTGTAAGTGTTGCACTTGTATATTGGAATGAGTCTCCGGATAGGGAGGGTTCCCCTAGTGCAACACCTAGATACTCATTCTATCTCCAAGGCTACTCTATTTTACCAAAACCAACAAGAATTAAAGGGAGAAGGACAAGAAGAAGAAATTTAGTGTACTTCAAGTTATGGTAATAGGACCAAAATTTATTGAGGATTTATCAAACTGTAGGAGAGAATTCCAACACAAATGAATGCACATTTGAAAAAACTTACAGGAATATTTTCCTAGGCATATTTTCTTACTAATGGAGTATTTTTTCCCACTTGTGATTGTATCAAAGAAAAAAAATTCAATATAAGGGTTTAAGCTGAATTAGGACAAGATAAAGAAGGGGACAAAAAATGCTCTACAAAGTAATCCCCAAATACAAATTAGTTAAACATTAATATATTGACCTACAAATAGATGTTACACAAAACTATACGATAGGCATGCAAGATTAAACTACATAACCCAAGGATAAGCACATTACCATTGAAGATAATTATTGTAGAGTTTTATGATGAGACAATACTTATGCAGTGTAATATCAAATGGTAGAAAGGTAAAAAAAATCCTTTATTTCATACCTTAAGAGGTAATAGAATAAGATTTCAAATAATCTTGTCATGACCCTTTGAGTAATATCTTTTCTTCAATGATATGTAACTTTGACAAAATGCTCTATTTGATGTATGGCAATCCTTCATTAAAATATTTTTTTATAATGCCACATCTAGAGTTAATTTAAGAACTATTTAAATATTTGAGATATTTGAAATTTTATGTAAAATATCAGACATGCAAGTTTGTTTTTCTAATTTAATAGGAATATTCTTATGCACCTCATTAAAGAGTTTCAGAAAACTTATACTCTGTTTGATAGCCTTCAACAGTTTGGCATTCTTACCCAGCTTCGGGAAGCCAAACTTTGGCACCAAATCAAGAAAATATGCAAATCCCAGAAATCAGAAAAAACTCAGACTTTCTTCCACTCGACTTCATTGGATTTGTTCTAGTTTTTAGACAAATATTCCAAAATGATCTTGAGAAGCTTTTAGGTCTGCATTCATATGATTCCTAAGCAAGAAAACTAGTAATTGACAACTATCTTTGGCCTCTTTGCTTTGTTTCTAGTCTTCTTTCTGGTCTTTTACACCCTACATCCCAGTTGGTACTTTATTTCTTTATCTTTTATGACTTTGGACACCAACACCCAACTAGGCACCCTCGTCCCCTCTGGGCCCCTGAACCTCTTTCTATCTTACTTGCTCTTTTTTGGGTCTCTTTTATCTTTTGGGCATCTTATTTTCTTATGGGTCAACCTTCCAGTTGTCAATTATGAAATTCAACCAAGGGAATCATATAAATACAAAGCTATGTGACCAAAATAAAGGACCAAGCTCTAAGCATCTATTATCATCACCTAAGGTTGCATCCAAAGGCATTCTAAGAGCATCAAAGGCATCCATCTAGCTTTCATTCAAGGGACAAGGGACTGTATTTTCTACATACACACATAGGAGGGGAAGTTCATTTTTCCATCCACACATCTATTTACATTGGTACATCTAGCTATCACCCGTTATCATGTGCACTTGCACAAGGGCTTCCTAGGGCATGATTCTTTCACACACACACAAGAACTACATGGAGTCTGAGATGTAGTGCAACAATTGGTCGTAAGTTCACTCAATTGGTTGACCATCGAGATCAATCTGAATTCCCATATTACATATTTTATTTTTGGCATTTGATGTAGTTTGAGGGTTTTACAGGTCATCATTTGTTTTAGGTTACAAGTGAATTTCTGTGATCATCCAACGACATACAAGTGACCAAAAACGACTATTAACGAAATATTTTGTGACAAAAAAAGTCAATTTTGAACTTTGGACATAGTCACAGGTGCCCAGAGGTATCTAATCTCCATTGCCCCTGACCCATTCTAGGCCCTAGTCCAGGCTCATCTAAAGTTCCATAATTTATATGCAGTTGATATAACAGTATGCTCCTTCATGTTTATCAATTTTCCAGTCCATATTAGTTTCAATAAATAAAAATCAACTAAGTCATTTTATCTCTCTCTTGCACTTAGGGTTTCATATTTATCTAGCTTATTGCTTGTGTCAATCTGGTATTTATCAACTGTCTTTCATAGTCTTACATTTGACTCTGTAATTAGGGTTTGACAAAAATTCTATTTTTGTTAAATCATTTGGTGAACCCGTCACTTCGAATGCTCTTCATTGGATCATCACTTTTTTTACAAAATCAAGGATCCTCTCACCATGGATATCTCCATTCATGATTTCTTGTAAGCTAATCCTCAATTGTAATTTTTCTGGGACTTTGCATGCCAATCAATTCTCTCTTGGATAATACTCGTATTCCCTTCCAATACTCATCTAGACCTTGTATATCATGAGGATTATTCTTAGTGCATTTTCTCGAACAACTGAAATTTCCATCTGATGTAGTTTCTTCTTTCTGTTTTATGACAATGATCCTCCCCTATATATATCAGCTTGCATCTATAACATTCACTTATCAAGAAAATAGTCGAATCTAATGGAATCTAAGCTCAATCTTTTACTTTTCACTTCATCAAAACATTGGCCTTTCCTTTTATGTTATTGATAATCCCATCATCCATTTCTCTTCTGATGTGTATGATTCTTCTACACATCCATGCATATGGACTATGAGGACTTTACCTATTACAGTCAGGCCAAAAACTCTTTCCTAAAGGTATTCAACTTGTTATTGATTCTTGTTCAATACAATTGCTTACTTGGTAGGCCATGATTCACGCTATGTAGGATGCCTTCTACAGTTCACAATGTGTTGAATTCCTACATGAAGGATTGAAAATACTATCATTGTTAGTCATGACCCATTCAAATATTGTCACCTAGACCCAATCACTGAACTTACCTACTCCAGCAACTTCCTACTACTTCAATGCATCCCACTGATGATTATCAACTCATGGAATATCCTTGAAATCATACTTGCCTCCTCTTGAGGGTTACTATTTATGCATTGACATATATCATTAAAATCATTATTAAATGTCCACTCTATTTCCCCTCGGCATTACCTCCTTTCACATGCACTCTTTTCATAAATAACTCTTATTGGTTCACATTCCAGTTTGATCCCAATATTCCTTGATAAGCTAGTTGTTATCATTCTAACATGATGGTTTAGATTGGATTGGGATTCTAATCTCTTTGAACTCCTTCACTCCACTCATTTTCTCACCTAATCAAGATATGCATCAATGGATAAGCAGATATTTTACCTTCATTGTATAATCCATCTATAATATGAGTTCTAGTAAGTGATTATCCACTTCTCCACTTGACACTTTGGGCCATGTTTTGACTACATTGGAAATATGTTTGAAATCATTAGATATCACATGACATCATTGTGGATTTAAGGGTAAAATGATCACATTTCTTGAATTATAAGATGTGAAAACTCACTCTTTTTGCCATCGAAAATGTTCCAGATGGTTAGTCACTTGAGGTATTTCAATGAGAAGGATTAAATTTGCTACAATGAGTTCCCATGTAAATTTCATAAATGTTAAAATCATTATAAAGGAGCTAAATCACAAATGTCATGCAATATGACTAAACCAATTATGGCCCTTGAATTGTGGCATTGACTCTCCTAAGAATGCATACATGGTAAAATTCACCATTACAGACCTTACCCCTGGAACCTTTCATTTAAAAGAATTATTTATATCAAAGGGGGAGTTCTTCCTTTGGTTGGTTCTCTTAAAGGCCCGAAATGTTAAATGTGTTGACGCTTTAGTTCACAAATGTAAGGGGGTTAACCTTGTCACTGGGTTTGTTTGAAAATTTTTACTTAAATTGAGAGAAACCATTTCCACTCCTATCCACATTGTTGCCAAGAAAAGCCTATTAAGATTAATTATGGCACTTATTCTTCTTTACGTTGTCACATGGTTACAAATCAACCTACTATTTCTTACAAGTTTGAGAATTCCAATGTTTGGCTTTAACTCATGAAAAGGCCATGATCTCTTAGATGAACAAGTTACTTGATTGTTCTCTACATCATACATAGCATACCTTGGGGGAGATCATGTTCTAATTCTTCCCCCTCCTATTTATCATTTTCTCATAAAAAGCTACATCATGCTTGCCCATTGTATCATATTTCATATTTATAATACATTAATCTTACAATGAATTTACACTTTATATTGTCATCACTACCCTATGACACTTTCATATTGTCTTAGTTTGGGGAGCTTCACACTTCATCTGTTGAAAGGCATACTACATCCATGAACCTCACACATCTACATATTTCACATTAGGTGCTTCATGATACATATTTTTAGCATTCAATTCTTGCTACAAAAGAGTTAACACATTATCCTATTGATTCACTCATAGTTCCATGTTCATCACTCTCATTGATGGTCTAAATCTGAAATGAATCTCACCATACTACACTTAATGCTCTAAATGATGCATTTTATCTATCTTCCTAGGCTTTCAAACTATTTCCCATGACACACTCTTGTTTTCTTATGGTCTCATTCTTGATTCAAAATGGCAGGATGGTCACTCTATAAATGAACAACATCTCATTTCTTGTACATTTACCAAGGGGGCACATCAATGATCACATAATCACATTGCATTGATTCCATTCAAACTCATTGACCTGCAAGAAATTGTCATATATTGGGAGGTGATTATACATTTCCTGGAGTTAACTTCAGAATGGTTGAATAAACTTACAATGTTAGGATGCCAAATTGGGTTTCACCTCATGCTGGAATTTGTGCCATTCTAAATAAAATGATCACTTGGGATTTTATTGTGAATTCATTTCCTTGCTCTACAAATTTATTTACACACAAAATTTAATCATGTTTGGAATTGGTAATTTAGAAGTCAATGGGTCCTATACTTGGTTCCATTGATTTTTAACATTCCAACATCTAGAAACCCTAGATGTGTAAATTGATTCATTATTTATAATACCTATTCGATACCCTAAATATTTTCCTTTGATCTATACATTCCCAAATTGGAACATAAGGTCTTATATAGTTTCAACATGAACATCTTAGTGGAAAGTATTTGTTCGGTTGAATAAGAGGCATGAGGGAGTATAAACCAACCTTGCAAACAATAATCTGTTTTCAAAAATTAATAATTCAACCTTAATCTCTTAACTTGGTAGAGAAATGGGTGAGGTTTTCTTCATGAAACACAATACTGCCTCAATCAGCTTCCCTCTTACATTCACAATCTTTATGATTCAATAGTCCATGATCCTCATGTTTTGTGAAGGAGACTAATGGGTGTCATATATCATGCATCTTTCCTAACTTGGTGGTGATTCAAGATTTTACTAGGGAAATCATGAGACTGTTTAATGCTTCAAATGATCTACTTCAGGTAGTTTTTGGGAAGGTTGGGAAATGTAAATTGAACCTTGGTTAAAATAGGGAAGGAAGTTGATATCTCATTAACTCCTACTCATGAGTCCTAAAACATTCTAATTCATGTATGAAGGATACTGTCGACACTAAAATTTTCCTCCGTAATTTCTATTTCATTAATGTATGTATTAGGAATAGGATGTTGTTAAGTATAATTAGTAGTAGCGTCCGATAGAAGATAACGGCGCTGCCAGTACGACCGCCAATAATGTATAGTACGGTAATAGTCAAAGTACAATAGGAATGTTGTGGTAAAAAGTAAATATTTGTCGTAAGTGGTCCGGTAATGTTAAAATGTCAAAGTTAGGGTAAGTAGAGAAGTAGGGTCTACATGATTAGGAATTAGAAATATTATATTGGTAATAAGGACAAGGAGTGAGGTCATAAATATTTTGTGTATTTTATTTGTAAAAAGTCTAAAAATGTGGAACCCATGTGAAATGATAAGGTTTATCTTATCTTAAAAGATAAGCTTACATGTACAGATAAGAGTTAAGGTATGGAATATGATTCGTCAGAGTGGATTTCTTATCCTATCTTAGAGATAAGATGGATAAGCCTGGAAGTTCTATAAATAGAGAGGCCACCCCCCTCATTTAGCATAGAAGGAAGTAGTGAGAAATATTGTATGAGTAAGTGTGTAAAGGAAGCCATCATTTAAAGGTGTGTTAAAGAAGCCATTAAGAGGTGTAATTGTGAAGTTTCTCCCATAGTTATTGTTGGAAGGCAAGTGAAGTCAATAACACTTGAAGTACCTCATGGGTGAGATTGTAACAATTTCATGTTAATATTATAATTTACACTTGATATTTCAGATTTGTCATCATTCCTTCTTATCATAGTCTATGGTATTCTTGTGTTATGTTTGTTGTTTTGTTTCCAGATTACATCCACCAAACTAAAGGCTGTGCATTAGTAAATAATCATAGCACGAGGAGTTCCCGGTGAAGAATTATCATAGTGCCGGATTGGTGATGACATTTTGGTTCCGTTGCCGGGACCATTCCTCGTTGGTGGATTTTCTGGAGAGATATTCCCACTTAGTCAAAAATCATTTGGAGGGTAACCTTGTTTTTACTGTGCATAGTAGTTACCATGGTAAAGTCATGACAAAGTCATTTTTGCTTTTTACCATGGTAATAGTAATAGTATACCACAGTAAAGTCACTTTTTACCGTGAATAGTATTTACCGCAGTAACTTCACTTTTTACCGTGAATAGTGTTTACCACAGTAAAGTCAGTTTTTACCGCAGTAAGTCAAGTTTTACCATAGTTTACCGTGGTCATTTCTATTTTACTGTAGAAAGGTGTAAAGTCACTTTCTATTATAGTGATTCCAATTATTTGTGCACATAAGTCTTGTTGATTGTACTTGTGGGTTGGTATTTCACTGTGGTTACTTTTGAAAATGGGAAAGATTCCTGTTTTTTCAGCCCAATCTAATGAAGATGCTTCCTCTTTCATTCAAGAGTTTAAACGATCTTGTATTTGTAATGGCCTTATAAGAAGGGAACAATGGACTGAATTTTTTCCTACCTTTTTGGATGGTTCAGCACTTAGGTGGTTTGAAACACTAGGTGATAATGTGAAAAACTCATGGGATTTATTAACTGAAAGTTTTCTTGAAGAATTTGGTGAACAACAGAAATATGCAGATCTCATGATCGATATCACAAAGCTATCCCAAGGAGAGAAGGAGAAGATAAGGGATTATCATGCTCGTGTTCTAGAGCTAAGGAGGAAGCTCGATGCCCAGATCCGGAAGGAAGGATTAGCGGATGGGTTGATGAATGGCGTGGATAATCTCCTCTGTAAGCACTTCATTCTTGGGATGAAGCCAGAGATCAGACAACGAGTGAAGTATGACCGCCCAGCTACCATTGAACAAGCAAAGGAGATTGCAAGAAGGCAAGAAGAAAGCATGGAAGAGGAGCCCAAAGAAATTGTTGCTAAAGTAGAGCCTACACCAGCACCTTTGGTCCAGAATCCACAACCACTCTCGGTGAGCACAAATATTTCTCCTAGTACATCTACTGAGTATGAAGATCTGCTCAAAAAGATGGGTCAGTTAACTATTAATCTTCTTCAAGGAAAAGAATTTAGTTCTCAGGGAGGAGATAGAGGTCCAAAAAGAAATATTTCTGAAGTTGTATGTTATGGTTGTTATAAAAAGGGTCATTATAAGTATAATTGTCCAGATAGAGCTTCTACATCTGGTAAAGGAGATAATGATAAAGGAAAAGCACCTGTGAATTCTTTTGATGTAGTAGATAAGAGCAGAAATAATGAAGTAGATGTGTTTGTAACAAAAAGAAAGAAAGAAAAAGATAATCAAGATGGAAATGATCCTAAGAAGATGAAAGGAGAAACTAGTAAGAAACATAGGAGAAGAAAGTTGGGTGTGCAGGATTTTCTGATTTCACAGGGGCAAGGACCATACTCCATCTTGGAAGATCTGTCCAAAAGGCCTGCAAATATTACATATGGTCAACTCTTGGCTATGTCTTCTGAGAAGAGGCGGGAGCTGCGAAGTGGACTCAATGCTCGACGAAGGAAGGAGGTTGAGGTCCCTGTTTTGGAGGCAGAGGCAGATCCCTATGCTCCACAAGCTGAGGTATTATGTAATGGTATTTCAATTCATGATGTCTTAGTTGATGGAGGTGCTGCAGTTAATGTAATGACCGAGTCTGTAATGAATATGTTGGGTTTAAAAATTGATCGCCCCTCAACACTTATGTTAAGGTCATTAAATAAGGGAAAAACTAAACCAGAAGGTGTAGTTTCAAATGTGGCAATATCTGTTATGGGTGTTGTATGTGTGGTAGACTTTCAGGTGATGAAAAATGGTACTGTTGCGTACCCAATGTTGTTGGGAAGACCATGGCTAAGGAGAGTTCATGCAAGAAACTACTGGAATGAAGGCTTCATGACACTTGGACGTGGTAGAGAGAGGGTGAAGATAAACGTGATCCCTCGGCATCATAAGGCAGAACCTGTGGATTCAAGTGATGAAACTGATGATTGGACATCCTCTGATTACTCTAGTACCAGTGAAGTGGACACTGAAGATGAAGAAAGTGATGTTGATGTTTCAGTCATGGATATCCTTCCAGTCACACCGAATCATGAACCCATAAAATTACCTGAAGAAGAAATTGGTGATCGTCTCCAACAAATAAAGATTGGTGATGTTGTGATGGAGAGTGAGAAGGAATCCTACCTCCAGCTCTTTCGAAGGTACATACACCTATTCACTTTTGATTACAAGGAACTCCGTCAAGTAAGTTGGGTAGAACATTCTATTGAGCTGGTAGATGGTGCTAAGCCCATAAAGCAAATGCCATATAGAATGAATCCTAATTTTTCCAAGACTGTAAAAGAAGAAATAGATAAGTTGCTTGATGCAGGATTCATATTTGCTGTGGAGAATTCAGAATGGGTTTCTCCCATTGTGATCTCAATAAAAAAGAATGGGAAGCTACGCATTTGTGTTGATTATAGGAAGCTCAATAAGGCAACAAAGAAGGATCATTACCCTCTTCCATTCTCAGATCAGATCTTGGATGAAGTAGCTGGCCAGGAGTGCTATAGTTTTGCTGATGGATATAGCGGATACAACCAAGTTCGTATAGCGGAGAAAGATCAGCTGAAGACCACGTTCACCACTCCTTGGGGAACGTTTGCTTATAGAGTTATGCCTTTTGGGTTGTGTAATGCTCCAGCAACGTTCCAGCATTTGATGAATAGGGTGTTTGAACCCTACATTGGGAACTTCATCAGAGTATTTCTAGGATGATTTTTATATCTATGGGAGCAAGATGGACCACCTGCACCAGATGGAGACAGCATTTCAAAGGTTAGATGAAGCACAAGCCTCACTAAACCCTACAAAGTGTGTCTTTGGATGTTCTAAAGGCATTTTGTTAGGGCATGTTGTATCCAGAGATGGTATTGGTACTGATCCTGATAAAGTTTCAAAAATCAAAGAGTTACCATTTCCTATGAATAGAAGGAAGTTGAGATCATTTTTAGGCCATGTGGGTTACTATAGAAGGTTCATCAAGAATTTCTCAAAAATTACACAGCCACTAACCCAGTTCTTGAAGAAGGATGTTACTTATGAACCAGGAAATAAGGCGCATGAAGCTTTTGAACAACTGAAGGAAGCCCTAGTGTCTTCACCTATTTTAAAGAATCTAGATTGGAGCAAGCCATTCATTGTGTATACTGATGCCTCAGACGTAGCACTAGGAAGTACTCTGAGCCAAAAGGATGAAAATGGGAATGATCATCCACTTTACTTTGGGAGCAGACAAATGAGCAGTGCTGAAGTAAATTATACTGTAACTGAAAAAGAGGCTCTAGCTATCATTTTTGCTGTAAAGAAGTTTAGAAATTACTTGCTATGGCAGAAATTTATAGTTATAACAGATCATCAGGCTCTAAAATATATTGCAAATAAGCCTAACCCATCAGGGAGGATAGCAAGATGGATAATTTTGCTACAAGAATTTGAATTTGATATTATAGATAGGCCAGGAAAGAAGCATGTCAATGCAGATGCACTCTCTCGAGCCTATGATGGTTTAGGTTCATCTTGTGATGATGATGATTTCCCAGATGCAACATTGTTATCCCTTGACACAATCCCTAGTGAATACATAGATATTTGGAATTATCTGAATGAATTCAAGTTTCCTGATGGTGCTAATGCAAAGACTAAGAGGAAGATTACTCAAGCCAGTCATCCATATTCTATTCTGCATGGAGTATTATTTTGAATAGGACCTGATGGACAGTACAAGAGGGCAGTTGGACGTGATCAAGGGAAGGAGCTGATAGAAGAATTCCACAATGGTACATGTGGAGGACACTTCTCTGGACAACTTACAACAAGAAGGATCTTGGATGCAGGTTATCACTGGCCCACTCTTTTTAGAGATTGTTATAATTATTGTAAGACATGTGATATTTGTCAAACACATGGTAACCGTAAGACTTCATCAGCTCCATTATGCCCTATTCTTCCACTTGGTCCCTTTGAAAAGTGGGGAATAGACATTGTAGGTCCACTTCCAACTACCCCACACCAAAATAAGTATATTGTAGTTGCCACAGATTATTTAACCAAGTGGGTTGAAGCTAGGCCATTGAAAACAACTTCCATGGATGAAGTGGCAAGGTTCATATATGAACGCATTGTCACCAGATTTGGTTGCCCATTAGAAATTGTAACAGATCAAGGAAGCCACTTCATTAATGAGGTGGTAGAAGCCCTAGTCAATAAGTTTTCTATTAAGCACAGGAAGGCAACAACATACAAGCCAAGCACAAATGGACAGGTGGAATGAACAAATTTTGTGTTGTGTCAAATTCTAGCAAAAGATGCAGCCTTGCAGGTACATAAGTGGGATAAAAGGATTCATGCAGCATTGTGGGCATATAGGGCAACATCAAAGTCAGCAACAGGATACTCCCCATTTCAGTTGGCTTATGGCATTGATCCAGTTCTTCCTATTGAGTTTGATATTCCCACTGTGAGAGTTATGAAAAATGAAAGGATGGGTTGGATGAAAGTGATTCAGTAAAAGAAAGGTTGGTACATCTTCATTTGCTAGAGGAAATGAGGGAAATAGCAAAGGATACAAGCTATAAGAAGAAAATGAAGCAGAATGAATACTTTGATCAAAAGATCCGTTGGTCTCCATTTCATGTGAATGACTTGGTTCTAGTATATGATTCCAGATACAAAAAAAGAAGACAGAGAAAATTTCTTCCAAAATGGATGGGGCCCTACAAAATAGCAGCTTGTGCATGAAAATGGTACGTACCGACTGGAGGAATTGGATGGCACTCCCATTACGAAATGGGTCAACCACGACAAGTTGAAGATTTTCCAAGCACCAGAATAGTCTACTCCGAGGACGGAGTAGAAGCTAGGAAGGGGGAAGATGTCGACACTAAAATTTTCCTTCGTAATTTCTATTTCATTAATGTATGTATTAGGAATAGGATGTTGTTAAGTGTAATTAGTAGTAGCGTTCGATAGAAGATAACGGTGCTGCCAGTACGGTGCCACCAATAATGTAGAGTACGGTAATAGTCAAAAGTACAATAGGAATGTTGTGGTAAAAAGTAAATATTTGTCGTAAGTGGTCCAGGTAATGTTAAAATGTCAAAGTTAGGGTAAGTAGAGAAGTAGGGTCTACATGATTAGGAATTAGAAATATTATATTGGTAATAAGGACAAGGAGTGAGGTCATAAATATTTTGTGTATTTTATTTGTAAAAAGTCTAAAAATGTGGAACCCATGTGAAATGATAAGGTTTATCTTATCTTAAAAGATAAGCTTACATGTACAGATAAGAGTTAAGGTATGGAATATGATTCGTCAGAGTGGATTTCTTATCCTATCTTAGAGATAAGATGGATAAGCCTGGAAGTTCTATAAATAGAGAGGCCACCCCCCTCATTTAGCATAGAAGGAAGTAGTGAGAAATATTGTATGAGAAGTGTGTAAAGGAAGCCATCATTTTGAAGGTGTGTTAAAGAAGCCATTAAGAGGTGTAATTGTAAAGTTTCTCCCATAGTTATTGTTGGAAGGCAAGTGAAGTCAGTAACACTTGAAGTACCTCATGGGTGAGATTGTAACAATTTCATGTTGATATTATAATTTACACTTGATATTTCAGATTTGTCATCATTCCTTCTTATCATAGTCAATGGTATTCTTGTGTTATGTTTGTTGTTGTGTTTCCAGATTACATCCACCAAACTAAAGGCTGTGCATTAGTAAATAATCATAGCACGAGGAGTTCCCAGTGAAGAATTATCATAGTGCCGGATTGGTGATGACATTCCCACTGGAGGTATGGAAATGATTGGTGTACTTTTCTCAAGTGTTCCACTAGTCTAAAATAGTGTGTCAAGGATGTGCATGTGCTTCTAAGGTGTGCTTCAGGTCATGTGGTGCATGTCACAGTTGAAACTAGCCCATTTAAGCCTAGTTCTAGAGCCTAATGAGGTATAAGAGTCAAAAAAGGCCATGAAAAGCCTAGGTAATCATGGTAAAAGCCTAGGAACACTGCATAGAGCATGTATGAGCATTTACAGGGCTTACTTTTTCTTCTAGAGGCAAATTTGGAGTTGTCACTAAAACTGCCCTTAAGAACTAGCAGTGGAAGCTTAGATAATTGAGATTGATATTGGAATTTCCAGGATCATTTACAAGAAGTCAATCCATGGAGCATGTATATGGAGGTGTTTTGGTGCTCTGGGTCAATTTTCATCAATTTTTGAAGAGAATTGTGCAAGTTATTCAAGTTTTACCAAAACCGGTTTTTTAAAGAATGCAAATTGAGCACCTTGTCTTCTTAGCACTTAATTTTTTTGTCAAGAATCCTTTAGATAAATCATAGGAATTTTTTAAGAGCACTCCAAGACTGAATTTTTTAAATTTTTTTAGGACAAATGGCTAAGGAACAAAAAATTTCTTTTCATTTTATTATTAGTGTTATTCTCTCTTCAAACATCCTTCCTAAAGCGATTTTTGAGCGACATAAAATGAGATGTTTTGAATCCAAATAAAGTTTGTAAGTGGGTACAACCACTCAGGGTTATATAAGGATCCTCCTATCTCAAAATGGTGGTATCTTTATGTTTCAAGTCTGACTGTTCTATATAGGTTCATCTCTATTTTGTCAGTTTTTGACCATACAATGTTGTTTTAAATGCTCCAAGATAAGTATCAAGGTGTGAAAGCTTGAACATGAGGTAGTCTTAGTGTTCTTAAAGTGTCTTAGACAAGTTTCCTATATAATTTCTATGAACTTAGTCCAACTTCCCCTTCTACCGTCAAAATCAAACTCAAATTAAACCTGTCAGGGTGTTTGAAAAAGGAGTTTATGTACAAGTCTCTATGATGAAGTAAGTAAGAATTTGTGATAATCACATGATACAAGTTCAACAAGACTTGATGGATCTCATGTATTGTCTTTGTGAGGATTTTTAAAGTTTGAGTTCTGTTTTTCTTCAATTGAATAACATGTCAAGTCAAACAAGGCTAAGAAACTCAGGTATTTGTATGTTTTTCTCCTCATAGTCCATTTGATCACAAGCATTTGATGATGATTTAGAGATTCCATATAAAGTATTGGAGGCATCTTATTGATCCTATGGTGTGAAGGTATGCTAGTAAGGAGACTTCAAACAAAGAATACTCCTTGATCTCTCAAAAATCAGTATTCACAGTCCTACAAAACTTGTCTCTCATGACCATGTTTCTTGTTTTGATGAGTGCATTTGGAGTAGTAAGAAGATTAAGGAAATGATCTTCTCAAAAGGGTGTATTAGGTGCTAAGGACATATATTCACTCATGAAAATTTACTCATTTAGTATACTGTATTTGGTTTTCTATGATAGTCATGAAGGACTGTATCCTTGGCCTTAAACCATGATGTTCCATTATCAATAAATACAAAGCAAGGCCTGAAACTTGTAGTAGGAACCCCTAGTGAGATCAATCTTCACTTGCATTGGCATAAGAATGAAGTATAAAGTGATGTAAATCCTCAAATAAAAGGCTAGGGTTTGAGTTCAAAACCCTAAGTGTGCAACATTAGAAGATCAAGTTATTTGATTGAATGTGAATGATGTCAAACAAAGTCCTGCTATGGGAAGCTGTGAAAACTTTCTCTCCTTAATGAAAGATGTTGTTACAGTCATGTTTGATTGAGAATGCTCATGAAGTAAACTAAACCCTTAATGGTGTAAGTCTGTGATTGAAAAACAGTGAATACCCTGTCCAAATGAATGTGTTATGAAGAATTTTAGCCTCTTGAGTGTGATAGATGATGAAATGCTTCTATATCATTCTCTCCAACTTGTGAATAAGTTGAATACTCAGTCTTTATGGTGTGTCAAGATCTCTGTTTGAATGTGATCATGTGCTCCAGGACTGTGAGTTGGAGGGTATGAAGAAATAGTGAGAAAAAAGATCCATATCCTACTTTGTCAGCTTGCAAGCTCTTATGGTTGAATTGTACCTCTTAAGCGAGTCATGATCACGAATGCATGACCTATTATAAACACATAAAACCCTTCCTCTTCAAGGCTCAATAATAAAACAACTAGTTCTTGCACCTATAATGCTTACATGAACTCAAGTTGATAATTGGAAGATAAATGGTGAAGAATGAGGCATGTTTAGAGGTTATAAGGATGTTTTGGAGGACTTGTAACATGTCATCTCATTGATTACACTTGAAAGAGTTTAATTTAAGCTACAAGAAAAATCTCGCTCGATGAAGCATATGAAAAGTTAAAAAAAGCGTTACAAATTAGAGAATGAGGTCAGAATAGAGACTTTTCAGCTAAGGACAGTTTGTGTAGGAAGATTAAATGACTCCATGAGTAAGTGGTTGCCTTCAAGGCATCATAATTACACATGCACATTATGAGAATAGGGCATATTTATGACATATGTAATTATGACTTGTTGAGGTAGTTTAGGAGACAAATCAGTTTATCTCCTTGTATGAGTCAGACAAGGGGTTATTTGAAGAGTCAAAGGTATGTGAAGTGTAAAAGACATATGTGAAAGGTTATTCATGTATATAGGTGCCTTGGAAAGTTGGAAAAATGCTTGCTGATACATGTTGAAGCCTGGGAGAGCAGTGTGTGAGCATGTAGATGATTATATGGCATAGATAGGTGTTCTTGGACTAGGTGCATGAGATGAAATTAGTATAGAGAGCCAAAGAAGTATGAGAGGATCATCCTTGTGAAGAAAAGAGAATGATTCAACATGAAAATCATATTTTAAGACTTGATATCAATTGTATAAGCTAAAAAACATATTAATGTTTTGAGAGAAGAGTGCAAATGAAGTGAAGAGCTGAAATAGTGATCACAATGTGTTGATGTATGCAAATAAGTTGAAGGCGATAAAAAATTCTTTGATTAAAGTATGAGTTGTTGCTAAAAAATTTGGGAGTGGTTTCTTATGTGCATATAGGTATTTACAAAAGTACCAAGTGGGTGTTTGGCTTTATATTCGAGTGGGTGCTTCAAAATTGGAGTGGGTGCTTCAAGTTGAGTCGGTGCTTAACATATGGTGAAATCATTGCAACTTTATAGGACACTTGTCCAAGCTAGTTCTCTAGTTTCTAGTGGATTTTTATCCCTTGATGGGTTTCCCACATTAAATCTTTTCTCCTCATGTGTTCATGTGTGTTTATTTCTCTCTCTCTCTCTCTCTCATGGTTGAATATTCATTCTCCATAATAGTTAAGATAGTTTAATTTTGGGTGATTGAATAATTGTAGATTGTTTTAAAAGTTTGAATGAGCACCGATTCACCCCCCTCTCAGTGTCTATAATTCCTAACAATATTCTCCTGAATAATATTTAAAAATATCTAACAAAAATATAACAATGAATTATAAATAAATAACCATGATATATACTCTCTATTTTATTCCAAATAAACCATAAGTTTAAAAATTACACTTATATCCACTTTAATATGTAATTTATGTAAGGAAAAAGAATGTCAAATCTTGTATAAATGGGCCCTTTTTTTGAGTCATCATCTCCCCCACACCTAAGCTCATGCATGTCATTTTCCTTCTTTAAAATTATGCTTCTTTCTTTTGAATGACAAGATATTGTGTGGATCCCATCCTACTACTTGTCTTTCTTTTGTATTGATTCATAAACAGGTTCTTGTGTGGAGGTTTTCCTATTATCTACCTTCTCTACTTGATAGACCTTAGAATAGGTTCTTGTGTGGAATTTCTCTTGGTACTCCTCATTTCTTCTGTGAGAGTAGGTTTTTGTGTGTAATTTTTTTACATCTACTCTTCCTTTCTTTTGTAATAGTAAGTTCTTGTGTGGAGAGTTTTCTACTATGCTAACAATTTTTTTACTATAAAACAACATTTGCTTGTATTTGTTTTCTCTTCTCTCATTATTTTTTCCATAGAAAATGAATCCATATAGAAAGAATCCTCATAAAAAATCTTTTTGTTTTGAAATTTTCCAGCATAGGCTTGAAGGAATGATTGCCATCATCAAAGTCATATACCAAAAGATGTTTTTAACGATTGTGATTTAATATGACAAATTATTTTTCCTATCTTTTTCATCTTCAATCTTATGCATATAATGTACAAGTGCATCCTTATGTAATAAAAAAGCTTACAAGTAAATTCAAAACTAAAATAGTAGAGTAAAATACCTTGGTATACTTTGGTTTTTGTTGCCTCTTCCATGTTAGTAAAAGTGAAAATGTTGGGAAAATTGTTGATAAATTGTAGTCGTGCTATGCTGGAAAAGAAGAGGGAAAAAAGAACAACAAGGTATTTTATTGCTTATTTGGAAAAAAATGTCATTTGTTGGTTTTCAATTTTTCTTTTCAGCAACTCAGAGCAGCCATGGATGGCAGGGACAGGGGGTGAGCAATACATTATAAAGCCCAATAAAATTTATAGCAGTAATAATCAATGCTGATTTTGTTATTCATCTTCATTCACAAAACCCAATAGAATATATATAATAATAATCACTGCTGATTTCCAATTTATATTCACTGTCAGACTTGCACGGGTAGTAGCACTGGGAATGAATGGCAGTGCATGGACAGTAAGCCTTCCTCAAAACTGTTAATCAAAGGAGGAACTGTTGTTAATGCCGAGAGTAAGCAGTTGGCAGATGTTTATATTGA
This sequence comes from Taxus chinensis, assembly GCA_019776745.2. Taxonomy (NCBI): domain Eukaryota; kingdom Viridiplantae; phylum Streptophyta; class Pinopsida; order Cupressales; family Taxaceae; genus Taxus; species Taxus chinensis. The sequence goes on along the minus strand of CM034157.1, from coordinate 133,584,610 downwards.
AGATGGAATTATTGTTGCAGTCCAACCCAACATCAAGGTTAGTGGAACTCTATTTTTATTTTACATTGGTAGGTTCAAGGGAATCGAACCAGTTTAAGTGCACGAAATTGAATCCATTTTTTGCTGACCCACGAACTTCTAGTTTAGAAATAATTTGCCTAGCTTTCTTTGCTACTTTTTTTCCCCCTTAATTCCAATACTAGTGATTATAGGCAAAACCAGGGTTTATCTCGGTGAGTAGATACACAGTAGTGAAATCTTTCAGTGGGATTTTGGCAGGCAACATATATACACAAGATCGGAAACAGAGTCTGTTTTGGTCCCAGTAAGCATCTTCTTCTAACTACACAATTATAGACTTGAACAACCTTGAATTGCTTTATTAAAATCCAAGAATTAGCTAACTCTGTTTTTCTAATTTTCTTTTATTTAGGTCGGTCATATTTTGGTTTTTGTTCGAGTGTCACTGTCCTTAAGGTCTAGAACTTCCCCGCAATTTTGAACCATGGTTCTCAACTTCTTTTCCTCTTGTTTAACCTTGAAGACCTGCAGTTGCCCTTGCACTTATCGTTGATGTATTCACTAAAGAAATAATGTATGTAAATGTGCTCTTCTGATCTTGGTTGTCGTGTAGTCTCCTATGGCCTCAAAATGAACGTCTGTGTGCAACCTCTATAGTTTTCTCTTGTAGGGCTTGCGGGTCTTGAACCTGAGTCATTTGGGAACATTAGAAATTCTATCCTAAAAAAGACTTCAAATTAGGATGTAGAACTTAACAACTTCTCTACCAAATACTATATTCGAAAGATTGAGGTCTATAGACTATAACAATGAGGAGCTAGTGGTTAGTCATCAAGGCTTAGGGGACATCGGATATAAACCCACTCAAATTGGGCTGGTAAGCAATCTAAAAACAAGAGTTATCTGGGGGTTATTCAACAAGGCTTAGGGACATCTGATAAAAGCATACTCAAATTGGGCTGGTAAGAAATCTCAAAAAAGAGTTTTCTCCAAAGATGCATCTTCTAAGTTCTATAGATTATTTGCTATGTTGAATTATTTATTGGAAACAATTTTGGAAATGATGATGTCTGGAGTCCTAGTTTTGCCAGAAACTTACTTATTATCTCTATTGAAAGAAAAATCATAAAATTACAATTCAACAATTCACACAAATGATAAAATCAAAATCAAATACATTGTTTAAGACACTCCATGGAAAAGATGGACATTGAAAATCTAATACCATTATTAAAAACAAGTCTTCATGAATCTTATGAATTCAGCTAAGTATCTTCTAATATGATTCCTTCATCATAAATGGTATATGATAATGACAGTGTTGAGTGATTAGAATGCCAAAATGCATAATACCAAAACCAGAAATGAAAAATGAGAGAATAAACATGAAGTCATGGATCTGGATTATCTACATCCACATTCTAACAGACTGTAGGCGCCCCTCAAATAACGCGTGACTTCCAATGCAAAATTTGCAATCTACAATGGATTTTTTCCCTCTTTACAGCTAACTTGTTCCTCTTTACCGAGTAGACGAAGGAGTATGTGGTCTTGTTATGAATCAGACTTTGTATTTTAATTGAGGTGACTCCAACATGGCATGCAACTGTTTGCCATTCCACTGTTTTTTGCATAACTATACAAATGTAGACTCTATATGTAATGTCCCTTTTTAAGAGACTTAAATAAAATTCCAAAATTCTGATTTTAATTTGCAGCAGACTGGAAATTTATTACAGCAGAATAAAATTATGGAAATAAGTGCCAAAAATCCTCAACAAGTATCCAAAAAACCTTTAGCAACAATTATTAAACAATTTTGAACTGAATTCAAGTCAAATCGAATTGATTTAGGTAGAAATCTAACTGCTGTAAATAACTGTGCAATCTGGGACATCGCAGCAGTCATATAATGGTTCAATTTGCATGAAACAGTGCCTCAATTTGTGTGAAAAGACAGATTCAACCCTTAAAATGTATGGCGAATTGATATAGTAAATTGATTTGATATTTATTGCACTTAACAAAATATATTTCAATCACATGCAAGTCGAATAGGTAGAAATAATTGCAATAAATCTGAATATGCTCAAAAAGATCTTTAATTCAATGATAATCTGCAAATATAAATGTCTAAAGTCAATTGGAGAGGGTTTTCGTCCTTCCAATGGACCTCATATGGGGTTTCCGTCCCACATGGAGAAATAATGAGAGTTCTCTCTCAAAGTCTGATTTTTCAAATGAATGTTCCTATCCCTAATGCTGCCCCTAAACCCCTATTTATACATTTTCTAAGGGTGGCACCAAAATTGAAAAGACATGACCCTTCATATGCCTCATGACCTTTGATGTCACTTTTTCTCCACCATGGCCTACCCTGACCTAGATACTTGAGTTCAACTTTACTAAAAACATCATAAAATAATAAAAGACCATCATAAAATAATAAAAGACTGATTATAAGTCTTCTCCTTGCTTTTCTCTTTTCATTTCATGGAGAAGAATTTCCCACAACTCCAATTATGCTATTAATTTGGAGAAAAGGGATATGACAGTCCTCCCTCCCCAAGATTGCTTGTCCCCAAGCAATCGCAATTTCGTGGATCCCATATGATCCTTGTAGTCTTCATCTTTGTACCTACACAAGAAACAAACTCCGTAGAAGAAACTCGAGTGTTTAACAACACTCCCTTTGGCCTTGCAATTGTCTTCTTGCTGGTGGTAGTTCCACAATCTTCATGCATCTGGTGGCTGTCCTGAACATGGCTGTAATCAAGCATTTCTCCTCCAAAAATCAGGATGTACAAGTCTGAAAATGATACAGCATAACCTGATTTTATTTCTTTATTCAACTGAAATCTTCCTCTCTTGATATCCCATGAAGGAATGCACTCGAAAAAAGCAATTTGCACATTCAATCCTCTAATCTGTTATAACAATTATGAATCTGAAAACTCACTAAGGAAAGCAATCCCGTGAGATAAGAAGAGACTGAAATTTGATTTGCATGACTTGACCCATGATTTGTCTTGTCCTTAAATTCGAGAAAATCATACTCATAAATTTTTGATTTCATTATTCTCCAAGTGGAACTCATACTCCATGTGACCTTTGAAAGCAAGTTCCTCTAACTTTTGGATCTCGAAATGCCCCCAAACTTTGTATGACTCTCTGTGGTGTAAACTAAATGGACTAAGCAAAAACCATACCTTATTATGGGGTCATAGAACTGAAAATTAGAACCATCCGCCTCCACTCTGGTGACTATGTGAACAGCTGCAAGTTTCCCATAATATCCTTCTGTCCACCCATATAGAGAATATACAGAATTTCCCTCAAACTTATGCTGCCTGGAACATATCATGCAAACATCTTCTAAATTCCACAAGTAAGGAGAAGGACTAAAATTATTTTCTTCATGCTTGTTTTGTCTCATGAAGTGGCCCCGATGATTAGCCCATGGAGTATCATTATCAGCCCTCCAGATCTTACTCTTCACCCATGATTCGAGTATCAACTGGACTTGGTTTTGGTAAGGAATAAGCCCAACCATCACCTGATATCTTCCTTTACGGATTTCTCTACCAATCACATCTTTAGCAATCTTGTTCTCAATATACTCAACTGATATTGATGACTTCCAATCTTGCAATGAGATTTTGTGTAATGACCCTTGGTCCACGTGGCTTATCTTCATGCTTTGATAATTGAGAGTGAACTCTCTCAATGAATGCCATCCTTGATCTTTAAACTCAGCCACATTAATTATCAAAAAATCAGCACTTACCTTATTTGATCTTATGGAGATGTCGAGTTGAGAGCCCCTTTTTGTATATTGCATAGAGAACCCATCCGCTATCCTCTCTGGAATTGTAAACTGTTTTGGTATGCTGAGAAGAAATGGATTGGAAATCTTCCATGAGCTGTGTTTATCCTTCAAACATATAGGCCAAAATAAAGGAAATTTTCCCTGATGCCTCCCAAAGTGTATGGTGCAAGAAACTCTTTTTAACATGAATGACTAATGAAAAGAACTGATTTATTGTATAACATGTCTGCTGTTCCAAATCAGCAACATATAGGCTTGTATTGGCAAGCTTAATACACCATAAACCAACCCCTTGATTGCCCTCCATCATACTTTTCAAACTCAGCTGAGTTATTAGACTTGGATCGAAGAAGTAACATTCATTCCACACCAATTTTATGCGCACATCCTTTATATTAAATGTGGAGCTTCCCATGTACCCATGTGGATCACCTTCAATTAAAGAGTTGTAATTTGGTGCTCCTACCAAAATGCCATCATGTCCAATTTCACCCTCCTTGTTAACCTCATCACAATTTGAAAATACTCTAATGCAAAAAATAACACCCCTTTCCTCTTCATCCCATGAAGTGTGATGTGCACAAAGGTATCTCATCATTAGTGACCAAAGTGGACTCACCATATATGAAACCTGAGTGTTTCTAATTATCCACTCATTGTGAAAAATCTGAATTAATATATAGGCCCAAATTGAAATATTTCCTTTCCCAGGGCTGCTCAAAACTTCTGAGTTCAAATCAGCATGCAAGCAATATTTCAAAAACATCATACCTCCATGATTTTCTGCTTTCCGGGTGCTTGAATTTATTGTATCTTTGCTTGATGCTTGCTTGTCAATTCCCCCATGCCCTAGTGCTTTCACAATGCTGATGTCTCCCACAATTGTCCTTGTTTTTGCTGCTGCTAGGATCAGTCCAGCTTCTTCATGTTGCTCTTTATGGGGAGTTTTCTCTGAAATATCCCTTGAAAATCCGACCCTGTTTTGGTGATTTGAGCTCCAAGGAATATTGTCAAACACTTGGCTTGCAAGTCTGTACTTGCTGTTGTAGTTTCTTCATTTGGTGTTTTGATTTGTTTTGATGATTGCAAAGGACTTGCAAGAATTAATTTAAATGACTGAAATAAAGGGACACAATGCTACAGCTACATGCAATCAATATATGACTGAAATGATATGAGAAATGCACCTACAGCTTAGTGGACATTATTACAAACATTTGCCATGTAAACTATCAATTGAATATGAACTGAAATAAGTAACTACAACAATGACATATTGACAAACATTTGTTGTGCAACCTTATTTCTCCTTTATTGAATGCATAGACTTATTTCAATCTTATCAAATGCTGTTTACAATCTGAGTGCAATGCCAAGACTCTTGGCTTACATCGAATCATGAATGAATGCCGCTACAATGTCCTATACCAAATATTCATGCAACTACAGCCACTATATGGCAGCAACTAATACAATGCAATGTAGCCTATAAAAATGATATGAAATAGAAGAACCTGATATGCAGCAAATGATCGACCTCCTCTTAGCTGATAGACCTGCTTGGGTGCCACGATTTTGAGATGATGCTGCACATATTTCCTTCCGTTTATTGCTCACACACTCTGATCATCAGATCGGTCCCCATGACTAAATTGATACTCAATATTGCCCACAAAAACAACTGAAAATATCTTCAATACTTCCTTCGATTGAATCACGGCAATACATCAGCTGCCGTGCCAAAAGAAATGATATTTGCAACAATACCTCAGCTGTTGCAACTCAACAATCTTCTCAATAAGATGCAATAATATATCAGCTATTGCACCCAATTAGTTAGCTCTAAGAATTGCAATAATACAACAGCTATTGCAATTGATTGAATCCTTCAATGAAGCACAAATGGAAATCCTGAATGAATCTCCCACAATATGAATTGGGTTTTCGTCCAATCCACAATCCTCCAAGGGGTTTTGTCCTCGGAAAATAATAAGCATGAGCTGCTCTGAAATTGTCTTTGAAAACGATAGATGATCCTCCCCAAATGAAAGAATGAACCCTTTTTATAAAAACCCAAACCCTGGAATCCAAACCACCTTTAATTTTATTTTATTTGCCTTTCAATTCCAAAGGGGGCGCCCAAGTGTGGAATTATACTAATTCCACTTTATAAAAATAAAATTCCACTTAACGTCATAATTAAATATTATAAAGTCACTTTTTCCGACTTAATAATATGACGTTATAAAGTGACTTTGTAACCCCACTTAATAAAGTCACTTTAATTAAAATAATATAATTTGCTCATTAAATAAACCATTCTGGTGCCTGACTCAAGTGCGGAAAAACATCTCATGCCACGGGAATCATCTCCTATCCATTGAATTTACCTACGGAGATGGATAATAGGCAAATCTCATCATCTGAGTGATCGACTAGGAAAGTGGGGACATTATATTCTCCCATTTCCATGGCGCAAAAGTTTTATTTTCAATACTACTCCAAGTCATTCTTTCCAACATAAGAGTATTAAGAGAATGACCAACCAAACTGAAAGAGGGAGTGCTTACCTTAGCGTTCAAACCATGGATTTTGGAGGGATGGTTATCCTTTGTCACTTCTATCATAGCTCCTGTACTTGTATTGTTGTATGCATGGATAGGATGTGGGTACTCCTTACCATTCAATGTGATCCGTAATCTGCCCATATTTGAATCGAACTGATGATGGTGATCAGTTCTTTGTGAAGACAAGCTAGAGAGCAACACATCTGAATTGTATTCGATCCTTGGGCCTTCAACAAAGCTTTCATCCACTTCTTCTTCCTTCGCACCTTGTTCACAATTGCTTGGGATGTCTTGGTGGTCCCTCCTTGAGCTTAATTCTTCATCTTCGGGCTCTTTTTTGCCTACTGCTACAAGTGGACCAGCGGACTGCCTTATATGGATTTCTTCCATTACTGCTTCTTGTTCTCCAATCTTTCTTTCATCACTAATGTTGATGTTATTTATCTTTTGAGGGAGGTCTTTATGGCCATTCACATGCACACCTAGAATACCGAATTCCTATCTTATGAAATCTGGAAATGGCATAGCATAACAGATGTCTACTGGTAGAGCTTGGTTTTTTTTGAGGAGATTTTCCACCCCCGTGATTATCGAAACCCCAGCCTTTTGAGAATCCATGCTCTGATATCACTGTAATGTCCCTTTTTGAGAGACTTAAATAAAATTCCAAAATTCTGATTTTAATTTGCAGCAGACTGGAAATTTATTACAGCGGAATAAAATTATGGAAATAAGTGCCAAAAATCTTCAACAAGTATCCAAAAAACCTTTAACAACAATTATTAAACAATTTTGAACTAAATTCAAGTCAAATCGAATTGATTTAGGTAGAAATCGAATTGCTGTAAATAACTGTGCAATCTGGGACATTGCAGCAGTCATATAATGGTTCGATTTGCATGAAACAGTGCCTTGATTTGCGTGAAAAACAGATTTAGCCCTTAAAATGTATGGCGACTTGATATAGTGAATTGATTTGATATTTATTGCACTTAACAAATTATATTTCAATCACATGCAATTCGAATAGGTAGAAATAATTGCAATAGATTTGAATATGCTCAAAAAGATCTTTAATTCAATGATAATCTGCAAATATAAATGTTTAAAGTCAATTGGAGAGACTTTTCGTCCTTCCAATGGACCTCATATGGAGTTTCCGTCCCACATGGAGAAATAATGAGAGTTCTCTCTCAAAATCTGAATTTTCAAATGAATGGTCCTATCCCTAATGCTGCCCCTAAACCCCTATTTATACATTTTCTAAGGGTGGTGCCAAAATTGAAAAGACATGATCCTTCATATGCCTCATGACCTTTCATGTCACTTTTTCTCCGCCATGGCCGACCCATACACTCTATAATTATTTATTAAAAGACATATACAAAAAAATAGTAAGGATCCTATTGTAAACTTCCTCCTTATATGTTCTTATTGTTTTTTTTTTTAATTCTGCCTTTGCTGACCCATATACTTGAGTTCAACTTTACAAAAAACATCATAAAATAATGAAAGACTGATTATAAGTCTTCTCCTTGCTTTTCTCTTTTCATTTCATGGAGAAGAATTTCCCGCAACTCCAATTATGCTATTAATTTGGAGAAAAGGGACATGACACTATATATCGGCATACTATTTAACAAAATTGCTTCTTGTCTTTGAGTGTGAAGCAGAGTAATCCTCCCCCGTTCTCTACATATTTTATCCGTTTTAATTCTATCCGCAAATTGTTCTTTGGGATATAGAGTCTGCTCGACTGTGTAGGATTTGCTGATCAAAAGGGGCTGCCAGAGTAATGGTGCATTTATGGTCATATCATACCTTTGAACCTATGTCATGTCCCTTTTCGGAGGCTGATTCTGAAGACCTTAACCCATTCTTTCCGTGTGGGTTTAAGGAGAAAAGCTAGGGGAAATCTGAATTATATTGTATTGTTGCTTAGGTAGTTGTCTTCATTTATCCTATTGGAAGCCTTTTTGCTCCAATAGAGGAATTAAGTAGTTTAGTTTTATTGGTATTGTGAGCATGTAGGCTCCAATAACCTTTTACTATTTAAAAAAGCATTTACTTAAGGGTCGGCCATGATGTAATGTTAGCTTTAAGCACTCCTTAGGCCTATTTAAGGAGGTCGCTTGGGCATTTATGAATCATGTTTTTGGTGATTATTCTCATTTTGGTTGAAGTGGCTAGTGTAGCTCTTTTACTCTCTCTCTCAAGGACAAAACCCCTTGAGTTGAGGATCTCCAAGGACGAAAACCCTTGGGAAAAACTTGTGAAGGACGAAAACCCTTCATGAGGTTTTGATTATGCAAGCTGGTTGGAAATGCAGTAAGGGATCTTTCTCTTGCAATTGTGGTCTTCTTTGATGCAAATTATATTTATTTCAAGTGGAGCGACCTATGTAGAAGTGGAATTTGGGTATGCTTGGTGACATTTTGATAAATCTGAATTAACTCTCTTATTCCTCATATTTTATAAGTCCAAGATTCCGAGTTTGGTGATTTTTGGTGATGTTCCACTAATTTTTGCTTGCTCGGGAATGTTCGCTAGTTAGGGTCTCATAAGTAATTAATTTCAAATACAAATCTGAATTCTAACAGCTGAAATTGATTGCTAAGGGTTTTCTAATTATTTTGGCACAATTTTGGAAGCATTTTTTCAAGGTTTATCTCCTTTTCGAAGGGCTGTTCTTCCCTAGGAAGGTCGCTGCCCTAGGAAGGGTTTTGAAATCAGTTTTGCAGGGTTCATAACATCAGTGTTTTCAAATCTGATTTGAGATCTTTTGGCCATTTCCTAATGTCCCCAATAAAGAGACATTACAACCTATCTGAAATTAAATGTAGATATTAGTAGGTAATACAGATATTATTAGATGTCATGTTTGGAAATTAATAAAGTCACTTGATAAGCCATATATGTCTGTAATTAGGATTGTTTATAATGCTACCTGTTTGCCTTTTTGTATCTCACTCAGAAGAGACTGTTTCGGTACAGGTACGGGTTCGGTACACTGAAACGACAAATTTAAAAAAACCTCAGGTACGGTACGCTTTTGGGTACGTTATATATATATAATTATAAATGTAAAGAAGCATTTGCATACTTATTGAAATTTAATACTCATAGCTTATACATTGCATACTTATTGAAATTTAATACTCATACAACTTAAAATCATTCATAGAACATGAAAACAAATTTCCAATACTTTGAGAATTGAGACTTGAGTTTGTATTGATTCATAATGTTCAAAACATAATAGTTAATAACATAGACTGTATTATAGATTTGATAATTCATTATTAATGCCTTAAGCTTGAGTTAGACGTCTCATCCTCCATAATTAGTCCAGTAGAGGGAGCTGTGAAAGAATTTCTGAGCATTTTATACATTCTGAACTGAGATTGAGGAAGCTTATAGAAAGCTTTAAGGTCTGTCCATTCCATCCACTTCCCAAATCTGTACAAGTCATGAAATATTTTAATTCCTTTCTCAAACCAAAGGAGGGCAGAACAGCCTCTTGTCAAGGCAAGGATCTTGTCATTATATTTCTGATTTGACGAAATTGATTTGTAGGCTTGGCACCTAATGTCAAATGAAGAGAAGATAGGCTGCCCAACCACCAAGTGCTTCACTTGTTCCCATGCCTTCCAAATTGACTGAAGAATAAAGGACCCATGAGGAGCAACAAGAAAGCCCCCAAATAGTAAGTCAACCAAATGAAGTCCTTTTCATCTCTCTTGACCCTTCGGAGCCTATTGGCAATATTGAATCTCACACGAACTTTCCAAGGTTCAATTCCAGTCAAAGCCCTCAAGTTTTATTTATTTTTTTGCACTTAAAAAAAAAAAAAGGGTACTGGGTATGTACCCACAGTGGGTACGTACCCATTTCAGCCCGTACCCAGGGCCTGACGTACCCAACATACCCGAGTACCTGTACCCGATACGTACCAAGCCTGGTACGAGGGGGTCTAGGGCATATTTCTGTGTAGTCTAGACAAAAGCCATAGAATCTCAATAATCATTCACGAGTAACAATTGCAGCAGTTGGTTTCTGTTTGGTCATGCACGACATTGTTCCCCTTTGTGATCATCTATTTCAAGAATGTATTCATATTGCTACAGCATTAATCCGGTCAGTCAAAATTGCAACCAGTGTGCCTGAGGCAATCCCCTGAATAGGATCTTCTTTGGTAGAGTTATTACGTGGAAGTGTTAGTGTGCATTAATATATCTTAACTGGTTTTTATAGTTTACATATTTTTCACATTTGTGAATGGTGTTTAACAGCTCTCTGTTAGATCTACAACACCCTTACAAAAGTATCGAGAATATGCTGTTAATCTAGGATGAGATAATGCTCACGAATGAAGTAACCCTTCTAGTTCTATCTTAAATTGGATCACTAGGATTGGATTCAGGTTTCCTAAACATTTATTCTTCACACTTGAATATTACATTTAATTGTTGACCATGGTGTTAGTATGGTTTGCTCGCTTTGACAATTTGTTATTCGGAGATAATTCTTGAATATAAGTTGAGAGGAAATATAGCTGTCTCTGTTCCTAAAATTCTTGTGGTCCATGATAAGGTAAATTGTTGAACTTGGATGAGTTTGCTTACTCAGGTTTCAGATGAAGTCCGTGTCCTTGACGCTACCGGTAAATATGTCATGCCAGGTGAGAACAAGGTGACCGTAATTTTAAAATTGAAAAACCTACTATTAGCAGTTATTTGTGATCATATTTTAAGTAAAAGTTATTTTATGGATTTTGTTGTCCTTTACAATAGCCATCATTAGTATATGAATAGATCACATCCTTTTTTTGGTACAAGACAGGTGGTATTGATCCCCATACACACTTGGAGATGCCTTTCATGGGCCAGGAGTCTATTGATGACTTTTTTACTGGCCACGCAGCTGCATTAGCAGGAGGAACAACGATGCATATTGACTTTGTGATCCCAACTAACGGGGACCTTGCACATGGTTTTGAAGACTATGCAAAGAAGGCAGAAAAATCTTGCATGGACTATGGTTTTCATATAGCTGTTACAAGTTGGAATGAAGGTGTTGCCAGAGACATGGAAATGCTTGTTAAGGAGAAAGGTCAGACTTCTTTGTTTTTTAAGTCTGCTAGATCTGAACTATAGAACTAGAAGGTAATTTTTCAGTAGTCAAAGCCATCATTTTCAGAATGTGTCTGTCCATTTATTATATGATTATGATATTTTTGCCTAAGTGGAAATACTCTTGGCTTGGCAGGTGTCAATTCCTTCAAGTTTTTCATGGCATACAAAGGGGCTCTCATGGTAAATGATGAGCAACTCTTACAAGGTCTAAAAAAATGCAAGTCTTTAGGTGCATTAGCTCAAGTTCATGCAGAAAACGGGGATGCAGTAGCAGAAGGACAATCTCAAATGATTAACCTTGGAATAACTGGTCCCGAGGGTCATGCACTTTCCAGGCCTCCAATGGTATCCACTTAAAAGAAATATCTAAGCTGCATAAATTGTTGCTATCTTTCATTCTGTTAATTTTATTTCCTTTCCTTTTAAGCTTATATTTTGGGTTCTCTTATATTTCATAGAAAGATCTGAAAGAAAGGGAAAGAGGGAACATTGGGAGCAAGTTATTAGCAAAAATCAGTAAGATAATAGAGCAATGGGCAAACTGATAGCCACTATTCGCTGGAAAAATTCAGTTAATAAAATCAGTGTTGCAGCTTTGCCCATATACACGTGTCCTCACTCAGAATCCTACAAAATATAGTAAGGCTTACTGAGTTCCTTTGGAAAGAACCAAATGATGGAAATAAGCAGCCATTTCCATCCTAAGGAGCAAATTGTTAGGAAGATCTCAATGCAGAACCAAGACCTTGCTGGAAGGATATTCTGGAGATTGATAAACCCAAAGCATCATGGTAAAAAATGATAACAGCTAAGTGTCTTGGCACTCAAAGATAATGGCAAATACCACACTAACATACAGCTAAAAGCCAAAAGGCAGTTCAATATGAAATCAGATAGAGGATGGAGTATTGTAGTTAACATACAATATGAAAATTGTTTAGGATGCAACTATAGTGAATTCCTGTTTGTTTAGGATGGAGCTATAGTGAATTGGGAACATGCCACTAGTGGTGCAACCCAACTAGCAAGAACATAAAGGGCTGTGCGTTGTAAAATTGTAAAGGCTATATGCTACAAGTCTCCCCATAAGATACTGTCACACAACAATAAAATACAAGGTAAGTAGTATCCATTGAATTCAATGGCATCTATGGATAAAGCACCTACATTAATCATAAAGTTCAGTTAAGTCCAGGTTCGAGGTGGATTGTCACCAAACCGTGCCTGAAGAAGAGCATCCCCTGATGTTCGTTATCATGAGGCATCATTAATTTTGGAATCCAGCCAACTTTATTTTCTTTGTCTGGCCCAAAACAGAAAAAATCAACAATCTGATCTAAATTCCATGTAATCATCATCTCAAGATCATGGCCCATATGCATCCTCGACTAAGCCTACTGTCACCCACTACATAAGAAATGTCAATTGAGCCCTTCAATTGGCATAGAGAACATGAATAACCTCAACTAAACTTGAATATCCTCAGAGAGCACAAGAATCCTCAATTAAACCTTCTAATCACAAAGTCATTGAGGAGTGCAGGGAATCCCAATTGAACACCCTCAATCGAACATTGGGAGAGAGTAACCTGAAATGACTGCCACCATCAAGGAGGATCATGAACAACCTCAATTAAACTGTCTTGCCATAGGTAACACCATCTTTTAATATTTTACACCTAAGAGATATAGAATGAATCAAACAATGTGCTCATTCAGATTATAACCATAAAGACAATAAACACACCGAATCTGAATTGTAAAGGCATGATGAATGTGCAACTAAGCAATTTGAATAAGCAAGGCAACCAGTAGGGACAAGATACTTAGCATTTACAGATTGTCTGTTGATCTCAGAAACTGTTGCATGGCTTGGATCACCTTAGAAATGTGTTGTCAAGTGCTTAGGTGAAAAGCAGAGGCAAAGGAGCTACCTAGACATTGCTGGTAGAGTCAGATCCCTGCATTAGATGGCACTGTTTGCGTTTTCCAGCAGCGTCTGGGAGGGAATTACAGGCTGGAACTGGCTGGAGCCATTCACTTGTGTTTGCAGTCTAGTTTTTTATGCGTGCAAGCCTTTGATCCGATGTGATGAACCTGTGTGATCTCTCCTTTGTCCAAACCCTAACTGCACATGCTCGATAACAAGACACCTTAAAAAGGGGTCAGCATTTTCGGTTGGACTAGCCTCAACACATCATTGTGATGACTGAGTGTTGCCTACGTACCATTACTCTGAAGAGTTCTCAAACCACATGTAGTTCTCCTACATATGTGAGTATGTGAATGTGCAATCTAGATGTAATATCCCCTTTTGGGATATTATGCAAATCTGCAAAAATTATTTATCCAGATCACCCTAGGAAGATTAGATCTTCTTAGTTTGACCTCAAATAACCCAATGTCAGCAATAATACAACCCAAAATGGGGTTGGAGTGATGCCAAAGTATGGGTTTAGATGGGCTAACTAGTTAGAATGTCTAATATCACTTCTTTAACCATATTAATTGCAGGAGTAGTAAATAAATAAATAATATACTGAAATTAGCTGCAATCTTCTAAAATTAATTCCCGCTTAACTCCAAGAAAAAATGCTCAATACTTGGAATTTTTGCGGCCACAAAAATATGAAGAATAATGTCCCAAAATTAGATTTTGCACAATGAACATAAAACCCTAATTTTGCCCTAAAAAGTAGGTCTGCCCAGCACATTGGGGCACTAAATCTACTCCAAAAATTATGAAATCACCTTCTCCTTATTTCTCCTAATTTCTACAACACATTCAATATTAAATTGACCCCAAAACTGCAGATCTGAAATAACATATTAATTAATTGTTAGATGCTTGCAGACAAGCTGAAATAGAAAAAATTTATAACTCAGCCCATACTATGCTGTCTTTTGCTTGAAATAAAGTATCACCCCCTATAATTCGAGCTTTCCCAATACCATAAGAAACTGAATTTTTATTGTAGCCATGAAAATGAAATCAAAATCGTATTCAAAATTTCTTAACAGATTGCTAGGGTTAAGGGAATCAATCATTATCTCTTTCTAACAAAACAAAAGAGCCCTCCAAATAACTGTCCAATTGCTTAGCTTCTTATGCAGAACATAGACTAAGATGACTTTTCACACAATTGCATTCACAAAACATGCCAAAATTCTCCAACCCAAGTCGCCTCTTTGGAATAATTGCAGCAACAATAAACAGGGTTGAAATACGCATACACTATAAATACTTTCAAACTCTCCACAATCAAGCCTAGAACACTCCTAAATAAATGCTGCAATCTTCAATGAAGAGTAATGGACAAACTACTGCATCAATTCACTAGAGAATCTCAATTGAATGGCAAACACACAATTCCAAATAAGAGGTTTCAAATGAAGCTTACAAGAAAGCAGAGACAAGCTAGGGCATACATCCCATGGGCATACATCCCAATATTCCAAGCATGGAAGTAAAATCAAATTGCTTCATCAACATAAGTTGACCAATTCTATCCCAAACATCTCCTTTTATAAATTAATGGAGGCACAAAATTGATTGAAATCCCTGTTCTCAGATTTGACTTAAATAAAAATGAGTTTATTTCAATTGAATTGGCGTCCCCTTTCAATTTTTGACCCTTTGACTTAATAAATTAAAAGCTAATTACCATTGCAACAAATTATTTAATTAATTCCCTACTTAATTTGCATTCATGGTGTGATTAAATGTGGGGCACCTTGATAATTGGATAGTGGTGTGGTTGAATATGAGCCAAAAGTCACTGTTCCAGGCATAATATTGAATTATTTAATATAAGTTTTCCCCTTGCAACATCAGCTAAGCATACCAAGGGATGGATAGGCTAAGGGTCTTCAAAAATTTGTGGACATTACATGAAGTATCCATCAAATTCAGGTTTTTGACTATTGACATTTGTAGTCAACTTTGACTGCATTCTTTTATCAATTGGGTACTTTAGTACTGAGTTAGAATTGCCAATGAAGTTTCACCTTAGTGATGTAATATCCCTCTTATGGGATCAATGGGAAATGGCAGTCAAAATTGTAAATTTTCACAAAATGATTAGTTTTGAATAATTTCACTTTCATAATGTTCATTGTTCAGGGAACATTACTGTCATAGTAGAGTTTTGCTTCTGATCTTGGTAATGATGCAAAGTCAACCATAGAAACCCAGCTGATATATGATAACATTTCAACCTTGCTTGTGAGCTCAAAACAGTCCGGCTAATGCTAGAGTTTTGACATAAAACTCCTTTGAGTCGGCTTTCTGCAGATGAAAGTAATTAACAGTCATCGTATATTCTCATTTGCCCTGATGCAAGGTAAAGCTCATAATCAGTTGAAAAGTGGAAAAAATAATGAATATTGGCCTCACAATACCAATTCGCTAATGGAAGCAAGTTCACATGTGCTGAATCAGACCCAAGCCAAAATTTGATCGCTGCAATGAAAAGGTTTATTAAATACCCAAAGATACTCTGGAAAAAAGTTGATTCCACAAAAACTTTAGTTGATAGCATCAAGCATATATAAGTTTTTCAAAGGTTGCATACGGGCTTAGATTTGGACACAACTGGTGCAAACGTTGTGCCAAATGAATTGACTTAAGCACATCCAAACACAATAGATCCAAGTCCAATATAAAGACTCCCCAAATATTGTCGTAACAATTTTTTACCTTTGATTAATCACTATTCATGCAAAGTTGATATGAGAGACATAAAAAGGGTCACTCACGCAACCAGCGTCTGAAAGTTTTTGATCCAGGGGGTATTACAAGAATGATTTCATTCACACAAATGGGATTCTGCTGCCCAAGGACACTTAAATTCACCAAACTATCTCAAGTCCCTGCTGCAGTTAAAGGCTACAAAACACCAATACAATAATGCATTAAGCCAGTCATTTTCTTTAATCAATATTGCCAAAATATACTATGGTTAGATGCTGTTAACAAGGATCCCAGAAACACCCTGCCATAGATTTTGGTACAGATGGCACTTAGATTAAAACATTGGCAGGAAAAATTCAAATTAATTTCAATATCAATTTTTCAATTGCAGGAGGTTTTGCTTCGTTAATTTACACTTGTGTGGAGACATGATACATTGCATACATAGGCTTCCTGCACTTCCTACCCTAGGAATGCAAGGAAGCTTGCCTCAAGGATAGTTTTTGAGTTGCTCTGTAACACTCACGAATAATGCACATAGGTTGTTCAAACAACGTTTGAGAGTCTAACAATTATATGGTTGTCAATATTCTTCCTAGGGCATGGATGCACTAAGTGAATTCCTAACATTATGACAAATTCCAATGTAAGTCGCTGAACAATTTTTGGTTAAGCCTTAAATTTGAAAACCATTAAAATATCACCAAATTCCATTACAAGACTTGCCTTTTTGGTTCAAAAATGCAATGCATTATTAAAAGAGGGTTTGGAAAAGTTAATATCTCAAGTCCGCAAAAAAATTTTAGCTACAGCCAGTATATTACATAAATATAACAGGCTAAGCATAAGCACTTTAATTCCTAAATAAATCACTGCCAAGGATCACTTTTGACAAATTTAAAATAACTTAATCAGTGTTCCCAGCATAGACAACATTCGAGTGGCTCCAAAAAGATGACTTCCATTTGCGTACAAAATCATTAATCGGTTGTGATCAAAAAGTGCACCAATAAATTTTCAAACCGCCCATTTGATCATCAGAACCAGATACAATCTTGACTAATCATAAATATCTTCAACAAATCAGAGAGAGAGGTGTTGAATGAAGCATTCACCATGTTTGAAGCAAGGATTGATTTGTCTCCAGGATGGAGTAATTTTAATTAAAGGATTTCTCAAGAATCATTTTTCAAAGGAAATTTTTACTTCATTTGAAGAGAGTTTATTAATCCAATTTCAAAGTTTTACTCATGATATCTAATTGCATAATTTGAAGGAAATCCCTGTACAAACTTTCACATGTCTACTTGTAGTTAATTAAAATCATTTTACCATTGAGTTATGCAGAAATTGATCACATTAACTTAAAAATTGCAGGGACAAGAAGAAGTAAGTAGACATCCTATTTCTCCTAATCACCCTTCGGAAGCTCATTTGTAATTAGGCATTGATATGGAATGAAAGGACATTATCCTTTCAATTGCATCAGCCCTGAGTTTCAACAGATGTTCATTTTTAGAAGAAGTTTCATCAACATGATGGGAGTTTGTTTGGTATCACACTCCATTACTTTGAAGTTATTGGGTTAAGATTGTCCTGAAATGGCAAAGGTTAAAATCTTGATACCAAGAAGATCTTGAAGGATGAATCTTAAAATGTTCGAAGTTCCAAATGAGTGGTGATCATCAAGTTCTTTTCGGTTGCCTTCTTATCATGGTTGATGACTGATTATGATATGTTGGGAAAAGATGCCTTTGAAATGAGTTTGGTGGCACTCACTTCTATTTATTGGTCTCAAAAAGAAAGGTTTATTGATGGGGCTCACTGACCAAAGTATTATGGTGCCTTTGGGGCTGAATCTGAACACCAAAGGAACTTGCACAAATCAAATAGTAAATTGAAGAAACTGAAATTAAATTCTCAAACCCTAGCATCAGGCTGCAAATATATTTTTTAGGATAGAAATCAGCCAAAAACTTGTTGGAAATAATATAAAAAGCCTTCAAAATATTATTCTTCAAAGCGGGAGTCAATTGCAAGGAAAAAGTACCAGAGAATATATCTTTTTTTACCAATTTAATATTAGCTGGAAATTAACTAACACTGAATACCATTACAAATATGGCTAGAAATGAAGAATTCTAAGCCCAAACTCAAAGTACAAATGAAGATTCCAGTAGGGGAGGAGAACACAATGATGATTGAATTTGAAGTTGTCGTTGAACACCCCAAACTTTTAGGGCAATTTACCCTTGGGAAGGGCTGGAAATGCCTTCAAAATTGAATTCAAAATGTTGGTTAGAGTCAAATCTCCTGTATGAGATCACCCTTTTGCAAGTTTGAGGGGTTTTGTCCTCAAACCAACCCACTATTGAGAGTTTTCATTCTCAATTAGGTCTTCCAAGAGGGTTTTCATCCTCAATGGATGAGAGAGAAAGCAAAAAAAGCTCCAACTCTAAGAGAATAAATTCCAAAGACATGCATAAACCTCTTCCAAGCCAAGCGAACCCCTTTAAATAGCTAGAGGTGGTGCCAAAAACCAAATTACAATCCTCTAAAGAGGACCGACCTCCTTGGGAACATAATTGTTCCTTTTTCTTTTATTTTTCAATTGGATTTTCTCCTTTTCTCATCCAATAGACTATACTTAGAAAATTACTTTAAAATAATGCAAAGCTCACAAAAACAACTAAAATCATGACATTAACTTCCCTTGCTCAATCCCTTTTAGCCCACGGGAAGTGGAATGGGCTCAAGGTCTTGAAATGAACTAGCTATCAAGAAGGGAATAAGCCCTCCCCTCCCAAAATTGCATGCCCTCAAGCAATTGAAAGCTCACATTGTAATGACCCCCTTAGGACAATTTAGAAAATGGAGAAGTACTTATCAAGATCAAACAAAGAATGGATAAATGCTTTTGCTTCACCTAAAATATCCCAATGTTAGCTATTTTTGAACCCAAATGGGGTTGGAACTAGCCAAGGTGGTTAGATTAAAGAAAACAATTGAATTTAAAACCTTCAAATCAGATTTTTTAACAACAAAAATAATTAATAATATTCCAATGCTGCAATCTATCCAAAATATTTCCCGCTTTAACCATCAAGCAAAAATCTTCAAACTTTGGATTTTGGGCCACAAAAATATGAAGAATAATATTCAGTTTTTGACAACCAACGAAATCCTAATTTTGCTAAAAAGTTCGCCCAACACATTTAGGGCATCAAATTAACTCCAAAAATTATGAAATTAAGTTTCTCTTATTCCTCATAATTTCTACAATCAAAATTGTCTTAAACTGATATTCGAACTGTTTTCAGAAGTGATTTTTATAACAGTCTAATTGAATAAAACAGATAGCTTGCTCCAGAAAACATCTTGAAATCTTCTAAAAATTCATAACTCCTTCAATACTTGGGTTTTTCTATGAAGTGGTAAATTGCATAAACTAGAAACAAGGGCTTTCCAATGCCTATTAAATCTGAATTTTCTGATCAACAAAACTACTTGAAAACCCCCAAAATCTTTTCCTTGCAAGTCGTTAGGGTTAGACAAAATTATTAAATATTTATCAACCCTTTCCTAGCCTCAAAACACTAAATAACTGCCCCAAACTCCCTAATGCTAACACAGTCTTGCGGATCTAGCATTTATGACGTCAAAATATGATCAAATGTACACTCTTATGAAAGTCCTTATGGTAGCAAATAAGTGCAAGCGGCAACAACAATAAAGAAGCAAACCCTTCAAAATGAGCAAAACATATGATTTTACTCTAAAGACTGCCCAAACTTGTTGCCAAAGCTTAGAAATACTGATAAACACACTCAAAACAAGAGATCACAATGACTTGCCAACAAAAGTTTTTAGATCTTCAACAATTCGAAATGAAGCTTACAATGAGAGCACAATGCAAGAACAAAGGCATACATCCCATTACTCCAATCATGGAGTGAAATCAAAATGATCAATCAACATAACCCTCTAGACAAGAGCGACCTCCTTTTATAGAGTTAAGGGATGCAATATCCAAAAAAGACTTTTCCCTTTTGGAGGGAAAACATAAACTCTCATTGTAAAAAGTCTCTAATAAACTAGGCCCTATGTGCAATTATTTTTAATTAAGTGGAAAAACAAGGTCTTCCTATGTTTCAAATTTTAACTAGCCTTTGAAGCTCCTCCAATGTAGTCCTCTCTCCCAAGTTGTTACAAAATCTCACAATTGACAAGCTTGGATGTTCTAACAATTAATCATAACCCATTTTCAATGAATTGGGTTGAGGGTCTTGCCAATTTAAAAAATGTTCAAGTCTCAACAAACTTAAGTACCATCATACCATAATAACCAAAACATCTAAATCCCATAATTTCCAAGTGGAACAACCTCCTCCAACAATTATCATGGTGTCTACTCCATCCATCACCCACATCTATATCCTCTCCCTCAATGAAAACCTTCTACCCAAAGCGAGAACATCTTTCATACACTCCCTTAAGGCCAAAGGCTGCCCCAAGTGCTCACTACCGTGTTCCCGAGGTACCCATTTGCTCTTCTCTTGTGATGAAGGATCCCATACACTTGCTTCATGACTATAGCCTTGAGCTCCAATGGGTCCCATAATGTTACCGTGGGCTGATCCCTCCAAAGCATGGCACAACACAACTTGCATGTAAGCTGGAAACAAGTCATAACAGCCACAAGTCACTTGGAATTCCATCCAAATCAGCACTAGGATGGCTGGGAGGATTGTCTTCAATAGTGGAGCCCCTCCACTAACATTACCATGCAAGGAAACCCTCTCAAATTGCACAAGTGTACAGTTGTTCATGACTGAAAATATTATGACCAACAATATAGAAATGATATAAATATGACAAACCCATGCAAAATTCAATAATGTGATTGATGTAGAAGTGGTAGGTAGCCATACAAGGACTGAAAACTCTCCATTAGTCATCACCAATTGGAAAATATTCTTTCCCATGACTGGAAACCCCTGCCAAATCACTTGTGTGAGTGCCCATGAAGTGGTGCGATGGCTGATAATTATGATGACAACAACATTAGTGCTAGAAATTAGGTCCATAGCTGTCCTGGGTATGCTTCCGCTGTCATATGATGATATCATCTCATCATTGTTTCCATATTTGTCACCATGTGCTTCTAATGCTTGGAGAAGCATCTCTTCCATCCCATCATCACCAACTGCAAACTCATACTCTTCCTCATTTACTTGAGCCGATAACAAACTCAGCTGCTCTATCACATCCTTGTCTTCTTTCTCCTTCATACTCTCTACCTCCCTTCCAGGTTGTTTACACTTTTCTTTTTTCTCCATTCCTGGACCTGCACATAGAACAAACACATTAAAGAAAACAAGAGTTCCCATTATCACTTCATTATGCCTTATAGACATGATGGCCAACTCTCTCTCATTGCTTGCAACCATCTCATAACCTCCCCTCAAGTTATGGATGTCTGAAAACTCAATCACGTTGTCCCAAACACAGTTGTAACCTTGCATTTCCTTCTCCAAAATCAGAGTGATAGTGGCTGGAAACTCTTCTACGGCTGTCAACAAAGTGAGAAGGGGGTTGGAAATGTTGCGTGCAACAGGTGAAAGGATGGTACAACAGTTGTCCCACTGAAAACCCTTCATGAAATTCCACAATGACAATGTTATGGGGGCTGGGAACATCCCATTATTGAATGAAAATTCTCCCAATGACTGAAAAATTATTCCATTTCATGACTGTCCCCATTTGTGTGGCAGCAAACAAAGTGTTGGGCAAACTGAAAATGTTGATAACAACAGTACAAATATTTATGACAGCATGTTTAAAACCCATAAAACATGACTTCTACTACTTACAATCATACCACCAATTTCCAGAGGGTTACAATGCTTTGGGGCAACAAGATAACATCCATCTTGCTCACTTCCAAATATAAAATTCATGAACTCAACATCCACTTTGGAAGACTTCTTCTAAGAGCATGTGCATTGATTAGGAGCTGAAAACCTCTATGATATAACTGCTGTTCTAAAAATGAAAATGTGGGATTTACCTTGTGTCTACCCATAAGCATTGAAAAGTTGTTCTCTCCATTCATAAGGAATGATGAAGCTCCTTTGTAGTGACATCATCCTTCATCACTTGTTATTGAAACACAAAAAACTTTACATGACTCTTCCCAAACAGCATGTGTGTTGATTAGAAGCTGAAAATTTCTATGAAGTGACTGCTGTTTTAAAATTGAAAGTGTAGGGGAAAACTTACCAAACTTGCCCATAGGTCTTGCCCTTCTTCCAAGGAAAGTTCTCTCCATCCTCAACAAAATAGAAACTTGAGGAGCTCCACTCGTCATGCCTTGAAGCACAACCTCTTGACCATCAAGTTTGAATCTCAACTCCATAGTTTGATAGTTTTGGGTAAATTCACCCAAAGAATGCAACCATTAACCCCAAGCACTAAATCTTTCTCCTCAATACCAACAACATAGAAATCTTCATTTACCTTGTGCCTTCCCAAAGCAATATTGAGGTGTTGAAACTTTTAATGCATAGGATGAAGAACTTATCAGCAAAAGTTGCAAACTCCATATCCATACCCACTATGTTATTAATAACACACCCAAGGGATCCCATATTTACCTCTCTAGATTCTTGTATCTCCAAAGATCACCCGGATCCCAAACTTTCATGTACAAGCAATTTGGAACTTGTATGAAAGTATCCATGTGCCCTTTGCCACTCAAAGTGTTCTTCATTCTATCACCATTTTCACTATGTTGTTCATGATGACCACAAATCTAAAATGACTTAGTAGGAATTTCAACAAATCTGACAACACACTTTCATACCTTTGGCTGTCCACAACTTGCTCACCTTCCTTTGCCGGATGAAGAATGATTGAGATATCTTCCACACCTCCATCCTTGTGACTCAAATTTTTGAGTTAGGATCACATTCTCCTTCCTCTTAGACTCTTCACATTCAACAAGTGAAGCCCTTTCCGCCTTGACTTCATCCATACTTTGTTGACACCAACTATGGAGCATCTTCATAGTTCTTGCTAGAGTCATGAACACCATTAACTTGCTCCTTATAGGTTGTTTCTAAAAATTCCAGCCAACTGAAAATCAACATTAGCAACCGGTAAAGCTCTTTTCTCATGTGCATGCCCTTCAACATGGTCTTCTTGGGACTCCACCTCAAAACCCTCTTGCAGATCTGATTTTTCTTTTTCCGGTTCATGCCCCATGATTTCTTCCTTGACCTCTTGAGGTGTTGATGTATCCGCTACCTTTGCTGGTTCTTTTTCTTCTTTCAAGAGAAACCCTTTTGGGTTTGGCTCCTTGGCATATTCTTGTGGTCTAGGGTTTAACCCTAGCATCTTCATCCATGCACCGGTTGTCCCCTTGTTGGAACCATCAAATGTGGAGAGTGTCACTTTCCCCAAGGCATGTTGAAGATCCTTCTGTGGCGCTTGAGATCTAGGCTTGGGCCTTGACCTACCCTTGCTTACTCCTATGAACTCCCCAAGTGAAATGGCATCACAAATCTCTTTTGGAAGAGCCCTATACTCCTCATAGCTGGCCACAATGTTGTGACCCACTGAATGTCGTGTTTCAACTCTGGAATGACTTCTTTGAATTTTTGGTAAGAACTTAGGTCCCAATCCATATTCTCCCACCTAAGTTCCCTTTCACTTATGTGTCCATTGTAGATTTGCCTCAAATGTTAGCTTTCTACCCTACAAGATGGGAAGATTGATGCTCTGATACCACTGTAATGCCCCTTTTGGGCTGAATTGAACAGAAATCCAAAGAACTTGCACAAATCCAAATAGTAAACTAAAACAAACTGAAATTAAATTTCCAAAACCTAGTATCAGGTTGTAGATATATTTTTTTAAAGATAGAAATCAGCCACAAACTTGTTGGAAATAATTTAGAAACCCTTCAAAATATTATTCTTCAAATCTGGAAATTAATTGCAAGAGAAAAGTACCAGAGAATATATCTTTTTACCAATTTAATATCAGCTGGAAATTAATTATCAACAGCAACAAATACCCTTTACAAATATGGCTGGAAATGAAGAATTCCAAGCCCAAACTCAAGTACAAATGAAGATTCCAGCTGCTAAAAATAGGAGGAACACAATGATGATTGAATTTGAAGTTGTCGTGCCCTAGAACACCCCAAACTCCACCTTAGGGCAAGTCGCCACCCTTGGGAAGGGCTGAAATGCCTGGCAAAACAGCTGGTCCAAAACCCTTGCACAAGCTCAAACACTTTGTGTGGCTGTCCCACACTCAAAACCATGCAAATCCTCTGAATGATGCCCTAGCACTGATAAATCTGGCTTGAATTCAGCAAAGTCCCTCTGTATGAGATCACCCTTTTGCAAGTTTAAGGGGTTTCGTCCTCAAACCAACCCACTATTGAGAGGTTTTGTTCTCAATAGGTCTTCCAAGAGGGTTTTTGTCCTCAATGGATGAGAGAGAAAGCAAAGTGTGCTCCAACTCTAAGAGAATAAATTCCAAAGCAAGCATAAACATCTTCCAAGCCAAGCGACCCCTTTAAATAGCTAGAGGTGGCGCCAAAAACCAAATAGAATCCTCCTAAAGAGGACCGACCTCCTTGGGGACATAATAGTTCCTTTTTCTTTTATTTTTCAATTGGCTTTTCTCCTTTTCCCAGCCGACCTGACTATACTTAGAAAATTACTTTAAAATAATGCAAAGCTCACAAAAACAACTGAAAATCATGACATTAACTGTGCTCCTTAGAACAATAAATGCTAGTATCTCAAAAACTGGTAGGATAGCACTAGATCAAGGCCTCATGAAAGGTCCGTTGCTTCCCAAGGTCATCAAGATATGCCTTCTTCCTTAGCTCAACAACCACAGAGTACAAAAGTCTATGTTCGAAATCCAAGGACTGATCCTACATCAGAAGAGGAGGAAGATTCTATTGAAGTTCATGTAGAAAATATAGATGAAGTGGTTTGAGGCAAAAGTTAACTATAAGGAGAGCTTCCATCTTGGTGTCTCCAGATTTTACCTTGAAATCTAGGACTACCGATTTGAAAAAATTTCGTTCTTTTAAAATAACCGGTTATTTTGTGTTTTTATTGCTAAAAGATGTATGTATTATGTTAAGATATTCCCAGTAAATTATATGAGCCAATTTCGACAAATACCCAAATGCCCAAACTCATTTTATCCCTCCGCCAAGTTTTGTCTGCGGGAAATTTTTATTTAATTATTTATTGAATAAACAATGCCCCATTTGAAGTAAATTGTGCTCCGGTTGAATCCTATTGAAATTTTTGCATGCTAGTATTCACTCATCTCATTAGGGTTTTCACCAAGAATGAATTCAGGGCATTATCTACAACTTTTGGCAACGTTTTTTGCTTTTATTTATTTCTTTTGCGTTTTTCTCCGATTTTCTCCTCAGTTTCTCTGTGAAATTCCCCTAGGTCAATTCCTTCGCCAGTATAGTCTGTTTAATTGCCTAAAGCATCTGGAGATCATCTACCGACATAGCACCAGAAGGAATCAACCTCAAAATGCAAGCTTCTAACCAAAAAAGATGAAGTCATGCACAAAAAGCCTCTCCCAAGCAAGTCGCATTTTCTGGAATTAATGAGTGTAAGCTGCAATGGGATTTTTGGTAGCTGCAGGCAGGCGGGAATTTCTTACCTGCCTTGCAGAGTACTTTTTCCCATGAAGTCAAAGTCACTTAAGCTGCAATGGGAAAATTAGAGGCAGCAGGCAGGCGGGAATTTCTTACCTACCTTGCAGGGTGAAAATTCCCATGATAAAATAAAGAAAAAATCACTTAAAGCACCGATGGGAATTTTTTGCCTGCTTAGCAGGCTAACTTTTCCCACCAAAGAGGTTTATTCACCCATGCAAGTCGCACTTTATCAAAGGAGGCTAATTTTAATGCAAGTCACACTATTTGCAAGATGTTTTAAGTGAAAAATGGGAATTTTGATAGTAGCAAGCAGACAGGAATTTCTTACCTGCCTTGCAAGGTATTTTTTCCCATGAAGTCAAAGTCACTTAAGCTGCAATGGGAATATTAGAAGTGGTAGCCAAGCAGGAATTTCTTACCTACCTTGCAGGGTACTTTTTCCCATGAAGTCAAAGTCACTTAAGCTGCAATGGGAATACTAGAGGCCGGGAATTGCACTTGCCTTGCTGAATAAAAATTCCCATTATAAAAGAAAAATCACTTAAAGCACCGGCGGGAATTTCTTACCTGCCTTGCAGGGTAAAAATTCCCATGATGAAAGTCAAATCACTTAAGTGGAAGAGGGGATTTTTGGAGCTGCAGTGCAGGGTGGAAATTCCCATCAAGTTGACTTCCTATTTTTGGAAATTACCCTTGCTAAAAAATGCGACCCACCTTGGGTGAATAACAATGCATTTAATAATATTTATTAATGGTTTATTCACCCAATTTTGGCGCCATAAATAGAAGGAAAGTCAATGCAAGTGGAAGAGCTAAGGAGAAGTCAAGGATGCATGCTAAAAATAAATAAAATAAATTTATTTAATGGCAGCCAGCAGCATGCAAAAATAGGCGCCCAATTTGGGTGAATAAACATGTTTTAATTTTGCCAGAAATAGGATGGACAATTATTAGAAATAAAATGTTGAGGGTTATATAAGCATGGGCTGCCATTATGAAGAAGCAATTAATTCTTTTTGATGAAGATTGCAGCCCAGACAGGTTTTGGCGCCAAAAGGAGGATGTTGCATTAATAAATATTTTCCACTGCCGGGAAGCTTCTAGTTTTGGCGCCTAGGGTTGGAATGGCCTAATTTTTGTCATTCTGAGTATCTGCATGTTGGTATATGTGCCCAGGTGAATTAAAGAATATTTTTGCTTGCTTTGCATGCAAGCAAAACCTCAAATTTTAGGGCAGCATGCTTTATATGCAGATTTTGGTGATAAAAATCAAGTATTTGTGCCATGGACTCCATCTTTGTCTGAATAAAATTGCAGGTATTCATCACAGGTGCTCAAATCAATGTCAGGTACATTGAATGTCTTCCGAATCTAAAGAAGTTGTCAGATCTGCACAAATGGATCCAATTGCAAGGGATTCTGGCAGAATTAAAAGAAAAAGAGCTCAGACAAAGATTGTTCCAACCATGTTGAAGCATGATGAAAGAGAAAGATCAGCAAAATCATGCATAGCTTCCAGATTTGCTGAAGTCAATGATACAGACATAGGCCCTGAAACCTATCACCAATTTAATTGACAGATCCATATCTCATAATTGCAAAGGCTTCCGGCAAAAATTCATCCTCTTGTTTCTAACACAGCCCGTGTAGAAGTCAATGCATGGAAAATTCCTTCCAGGATCTTGTGCATGTGCTCCCAATCTTCCAGTTGAAGCCTTCATTGAATTTACTTTGCATGTACTGAAGAAGAATTGCAAAAGCTTCGAGGATAAAAGGGGAAGACAGGTCAAAGGCAATACCCGCAAGAAAATCATAGTCATCCATAGCTTCCAGATCCAGTTTGGTGAGAATCAAAGGCAAAAGAGTCAATCGCATGCAGAATATGGAAGAAAAACAAGACTGAGAGGGTTGCAACTTTCTTCTTATTTCTTTTCCTCTTTCTTTTATTTTCTCCGACAAAGTAATTGAGCAATCAATTAAATTATAAAACTTAAGTGATTGGTTTAAAAGCCGTTACTTGAAGAAGTCAATTACTTGGAAATAGGTGGCAGACATGCAAAATAGAAGGTTCTATTTTTCAGTTATAAATCATGCATGTCATGCAAAGAGGAATTCCAGGAGGAAGATTGCTAGTTGTTTCCCTTTTCATAGCTTCCGCATGTGGAAATTCATTTAAAGCTTCCTATTTGTAATTGCCCTTTATACACTATAAATAGAGGAAGAACCTACGGGTTAAATGATCAGAATTTGTAATCAGCATTCTTGTGTTCTAGACTTTGAGCTGAAACCCCTGATAACTTTCTGCAAGCAGAGGAATAGAGAAGAGATTTCCGGAGAACTTTGTGTCAATGGTGCATTCATGTTCTTATTTCTTTCTAGATCTGTTCATAAACTGTGTTATTCTAGATCTAGATCTGAAAGTTTCCTTTGCTTTGAATTTGTGCGTTAATGATTTATTTGTTTTAATTTATGTGCATGTAATCAACTATGTAAACTATTGTTTGGGTTGCACATCCTCTCTACTTTATTCCATTTCCTATTATTTTCTTCTTCTGCAGATTTTTCCTTTCTTTTACAGTTGCTTACTTGTTGTAGAACCGTATAGCTATGGTTCATGAGCTACACGGTTAAAGTAATACCAACAGTGAAAGATCCCAAACCCCTTTTTGCCTGAATACTTTTTTTTTTTAAAAGATTGCTCAGGCTTGGAACTGAATTGATAATATCAAGCGAAACCATGGAACAACATTCTCATACTGGATAAACAAATTAAATAATGCAAACCCTGCAAACCGGGTAAATATAGAAAATGCGCCTAGGGTTTAAGGGGCAGACAAATTTTGCTTCATAAATAATTCAGCAGGTGCATTTAATAATGATCTATGTTGACAAATATTGGCATGACAAAACAATTATAAATCTGCGAAAGGATTGATCAAACAAAAGATTGTCCAAAACCCAATTGTAAATGATTCAAACCAAATCGATTTGATATATAAATGATACTGGAAGCTACAATAATAATCTAGCATGAAGAATACCTCAGATACTACATAAAACAACTGTAGAATAAGTTGTCCCACTCAGAAGATGTCTGTATGCCCACTGCTGCAATTTATTTCTCTTTCAACTTGCTAAAGCTGATAAAAAACTGTGATTACAATCTAAGATCCTTGAATAGGAAAATTATCTTGCTGGGGTTTCCGCCACAAGATAGGAATAATCCAGAAGGTAGTCCTTGATTTTGTTTGAAAAGCTCAAAGCTAAGGTGAAGGAGAAAATAAAATAATTTGCGAGAGAAAGCCCTTGAAATTGGTGACAAGTTGCACTTTTATGGGACATAAGAAAAAACCCTTCAAAGATGCAAGTCGCACTTTTTCCAATGCAGGAAATTAATTTTGTTATCCAAAATTAAGTCGCATTTTTGATAGCTTATTTAATTCCTCATTCCCAATGGCATTCGCATTGCCGTTACCTAGGAAAGCACATTAAATAATTTATTAATTTATTTAAATGTACTTTCCTAAGTCGAAGTCACTTAAACAGTCTATTAATTCTTATATGTGCTTTAGGTGATACTGTTATTTTTGTTTTGACATCGAGCCCAATAAAATTAATAAACCGAAGTCACCCTTGAAATCACCCTTTTCGGGTAGACAAAAAGGGCCAAAGGTCATCGATCGAACTATTCGAGAAAGAGGGACATTACAAACCCTGAAATATTAAGACCTAAGTTGCTGAAACGTTTTGGATACGGGAGCGGGAGCGGAGTATCCGATACGCAGAAACGACAAATTTTTTTGACCCCAGATACGGCATTAGGATACGACAGTACAAAAACTATATAAAAATTAAAAAATATATAAATTCCAGCCTTCTAAATAGGAATTAACCACATATTATGATGCCAACAAATAACCACAACTACTCATACATTCATAATTTCAATTGTCCCTTTCATATCTAGTTGAGGTGTTTATTACATTTATGATTTATCTCATACATGCTATTTTTATCCATGTTTATGATGGCTTGTACTTGGAACCTTCTGTAGAATAATGGTGTCGAAAACTCACTAATTTCTGCTGTAATGATATATTAAATTTAAACTATGTAACTTCTGTAGAATAATGGTGCTGTGAAAACTGTAATTTCTGTGTAATGATATATTAAATTTAAACTATGCCTTCTGTAGAATAATGGTCTGTGAAAACTTAATTTTTGCTGTAATGATATATTAAATTTAAACCCAGAATTAAAAAACCAACTAAAGAATAGGGCTCAAAATGCAAGGCTTCTACCAGGAAATGGCTGGGTATGCTGCAAAAGTATCCAGGCTGTACCCGGACCTGCCTGGCCGTATCCTGAGATTTTTTCCCAAGCCGCTTACGCTCCGAGAATTTCTGTACCGCCTTGTAGGGTAAATAGGGGTGCCGTAAACAGCTACTTAAGTTAGGACATATGAATTGAAAAATCTTACACGGGAGCCTCACCGGTTAAATGAGGGAGATTTATCTCATGACTGCCTAGGTTTTCATGCTATGCAGAAAATCTAGCCAACAATCAACTTTAAATGTGGACAAATATGGGGAACAATTAAATTAGCAGATACAAGTAGAGTAATTAATGTTTCAATAAAGTTACCGGACTACAACTATCAAGGCACACGTCATTTCAAAGGATAATAAGCAGGAAACACTTTTTGAAGGACTGAACAATCTTCTGAAGATTGCACAGATAATTCAATTTCAATTTGAGATAAAATGGCAAGTTAGACTATCAAGATCTAGTCTCTAAGTAAATGTCAGAATTTTAACAGAGTTTCAAATGTAAATCCATTTTAAACAGCCATGAAATTATCCATCAATATGTCTATACTCTCAATCAATCTTCATAGACGGTGCTTCCATCAAATGCAATTACTAGTTTTTAAACTAAAGAGATGTCACTCTTATCATGGGGAGCACTTTTGGGCCACTTATTTCATAGGCTCGCCAATGATGATCTTGTCAATAAAGGGTCTATTTTATGTGAAGAATCTTATAAATTCTTTTCATATCGGTCAAAAAAAATGTGTTGATCACATTAAGGCATACATGTCAACTACTTGTAAAAATTATGCATCTACGCAATGGAGGATAAACTTGTCCCTTCAGATTTCATTGAGATGCTCCATGATTTGGCCAGGAGAATGGTTCTATAGACTCAGGATCAATAGAACTATCACATTGGGCGTCCATGCGAGAAAAATTTTGTGGTCCAAAATTCAAACCTGTTTAAGTACATATTTGATCTCACTCGGTACAGTTCAAAGCATTTGAACCAAATTTGAATTTGACGACTTTAGTTGCAAGGTTGCAAAGGATTTTGTATAAGATCCCCACTTCAAATATTTAATATTAGCAAATGATAAAGTATGTGTTTAACCCCTTTTTATAAACATTTATTGTAAGCCTCTATAAGGGTCAAAGGGCAAAAATTATGCCGATTCTTGCTTTCTCATCGAAGCACGATGTCATCAAATGTTTTTTGACAATGGAAGAGAGCTATGAAATGACATATATCATGGCTGGTAAAATCAGACAGTCACCCCACAAAGGCTCTGGATTCTTCAAGTACTTCTGTCTGTAAATTGGCTAATTAGACATGTTGACAACTCTAAGATAGTTGATATATAAGGTGGAAACTTAAGTTCAAAACTATGATATCATAATTTAATAATGTATAAAATCGGAGGACGTTATTGCTGCACCAGAACGGTTGGTAATTGTTACCTATATATATGAAGTTAACTCTGGAACAACTTGGAAACTAATGAAAAGATCTTGTGCTCTGGTGAATCATTTTGAGTTTTGTAGCCTACCTCATAATTATCCAACATTGGTTATTCTAGAATGAATCTAGATAAGGGCTATTATGTTATTTTTGAAGATTTTGAGGTTTCAAATTCGGGTGTTCACAAGGTTCCCAATCATGTGCTCAAAATGTTGAAGATTTATCCTCAATATTAAATAAGAGAAATAGAAGTATCTTGGGCACATGATGTACTATCTGAAAAAGAGGAGTACAATACCCTATTAGCTCCCAAAGATTAAGCATTTGCATATTCTGTTCAATCTGCAATCAAAACCAATGTGCAACAAATAGAAGTAAGTCAATCATTACGACATTATTGATCACATTAGAAACCCAAAATTCATTATGCTTAACAAGTATGAGTATTTGAGGGCACTTCCTGACATTATTTAAATATATGGTTAAATTGTGAACAAAGTAAGTGGTCCCAATACTTGCCAACACAATAGTGTTTCACATATCTTTTCTAGTCCAAGACCGAACTCTTAAATAATGAAACAATGCTCATTGTTCTTCTAACATTGGAAAATCTAAGCCATTTTTATGTGTCATTACTTATTGACGAAAACATATAAATTAAGTAATTTTGATTATAGACCTGGAGGATTATGACAATGTAAAGCCTGCCAAAGTTGCTGACATCTTTGAAAATCTCACATTGACAAAAACCATTTAATGACTATGCATATTCAATGGAAAGACAAGTTAGGAACTTATGGTTAAAATCAAAGAAAATGCACAGTATAAAACTTGCTAATTCCAGAAAGAGTGTTAAATTTACTATCCTCATAGTGGCCCAGACTTATGACTTCGCTTTGAAGGAACTTGGTCAAAGAACTGGGCACTCCTGTAAGAAGTCAAGATTGATTCATGTCTAAATTGTGCAATACTTGTAAGTGAGTTAATAGACTAACATTGGAGCTTGATAAGAAATCCAAAAGTACACATATCGAAATCTGGAAGATTTTTATCCAGATGACTTGTTTCAAGATTGATCATCGACTTTCGTTATCTATAACTCACCAAAATTTTCAAATCCTTGCATAAATGATTTCAATTGGATAATACAGGTTTGGTCTCCTAAAAGGAATCTTGACATGTTCCATATTTTTGAAATCCGGTGTAAGGCCTTCTGTAATATTTCTCTTGAGGGAAAACCCTATAGCACATTCCTTCAAATTAATGTTTGAAAGAACTAAGATACAGGCCCAAAGTGTTCAATGTTGATAGCCTATGGAGGTGTATTACATTGTACCTATCTAGTGGTGGATCTTACAAAGGGTATTATGAAGTTCATACTTAAAGATAAATCCTTGCCAAGTGGAGGTTGGTATCCTCTTTAGCATCTATAAATATGCATAACTACATGAATTTCATTAGATTTTATTTTAGTACCTAAAGGCAAAGTAGCATAGAATTCTGAAAACTTGAAGTGTTGTTCCATCATTTGACATACTGTCAGGAATCCATAATATAAGTGCGGTAATTATGCCATCTAAATTGAAAGACAGGCTTTTCTCAGCAAAAATGTTGGTTTTGAATCTTTGTAGAAATCACTATTGGTAGAATATCTAACCTATGAAAGAAACGAAAGATTACATGAAGAAACATAGAGTAATTGTTGGAGAAAATGTGCTAATTTGCCTAATAATGAACCGAGGCCATTGTAAAAATTTAAACTGAAACCATTGGCAATAATAATGCTTTTCACAAATTTTGCAAGTACATACCTACAATTACACTGACATACTAAAGGTCCTGCCCAATAATGTGCAATAGAAGAGATATAAGCAATTTATCATAGGCACCAAGAAGTGTCAGAAAAACCTTAGAGTATTGGACATGGATCCTTGATTGATGTGATGACCATTTTGAGTCACTTGTTGATCACAGGGTGGATGATGCTAGTGTCACTAATAAATGATGGAGCAGTGAAGAGGGTGTATGCGAGATAGCCCAAAGTTTGAGCGGGGATGATTAGCTTGGAGATAAGAACACTTGGTGCGGAGAAAATGAACATGTAACATGTAATTGGTGGTTACGATGTGAAGAAACCATTAGTCATAACTCCATTACCTGTGGTCAAAGATGGTGATGCAAGTAATACAATTAAGAACATACAATTTTATAATTGAATGATATTTTGTTGTTCATTTATCTTAATTTTGCTTTTCCATGCAGATTGGTCATTTGTGCTCCAAGGAGTTTTGTTTATGATAAGATTCAAATTAGGTTTTGCAAAGAAGCAGATGTAGGCATTTGTTGTTTCTTTATTTATTTGCGCAGTGGAAGGATTTGAATTTTAGGGTGTAGGCTTGCAAAAGTGAGATAGCTGAGTCTAATTTGAAAGAGCGAGACTGAGTGAATTGTTGGGCTCGGCCAGAAGATTTTATGTGACAAAATCCCTATTATCACAAAAAAAATCTTCCCGATGGAAACTTTTAAATGAAACAAATATATTTTAGTGTTGACGTTGTTGAAAGGAGGGTAAATAAATGGAAATGATTCTTTGTTAGTAGGGAACAATCATGTAAGAAGAAGGAAATATCCCTTGTGGGATACCACTTTAAAATGCACAAATTATATGAAAATTGCAGCAAAGTAAAATTTCTGATTTTTACAGAAAATGACCAGCTAGGGC
The DNA here is from genome assembly GCA_019776745.2 of Taxus chinensis. Classification (NCBI taxonomy): domain Eukaryota; kingdom Viridiplantae; phylum Streptophyta; class Pinopsida; order Cupressales; family Taxaceae; genus Taxus; species Taxus chinensis. The sequence continues at coordinate 133,550,154 of CM034157.1, read as the reverse complement.
AGCGAATGGTATTTAATTGATATCTCACAAAATACTTGCCCAAAGTGCATGAAATTTTGAGGGAAGCTTGCAATAATAATAATAAACACTAGAAAAATATTTTTGGAATAATATAATATATTGCTGCCAGAAAATTACAAAATGCCCTAGGCGGCTAGGAAACTTCAAAAATTCATATCTCCTCAAATATGCATGGAAAAATTATGAAACTTGGGAAATAACATCTATTAATATTGAGAATGAAAACCCAACCTCCAGATCTGAAAAATGACACTTGGAAGCCCTTAAAAACACTGCTGCAAATTTGGAACTGAGTAGATAAAACCCTAGAAAATAGATAAAAATCTGAATTTCTGGAAATAACATCTACCAATGATATAGAAGAGATCCCAACCTCCAGATCTGGAAACGGCACACTGAAACCCTCCCAAAAATCACTACAAAATCCCAAGGTGGGTCGCTCCCCTTGGGAAGAGGCCCAAAACCCTCAAAAGTGTCTCCAAATATGGCGCCAAAATCTGCTCTAATCGCTGCCACAAATCAGATCTGAAAACCCTTGATTTTTCTCCACAAAAAGCCCCAAAAATCTTCCAAAACCCTTCTCTGAAAATTCTGAAATTAATCTCTGAAAATCAGCCCTGAATCAGCTCCAAAATGACAAGCTAGGGTGGATCTTTCACCACCGAAGAATGCCCTACTAGCTAGGAATGGATCTCTCACCACCGAAGCTAGGGATCTTGTGGGATCTTACTCCACAAGCTAGATGATAGCAATCAACAGTTGCTCAATGAAAATCATAAGTGTGCATGCAAGAATGAGCTCTATCACTCCCCCAAACCTCATTTTATAACTTTTCATTACCTTTTTCCAAGTTGGGAGCTCCATGTGGGACTAAAAGTGACTTAAGTGACCCCAACGAAGAAATAGAATAATAAAGTACCATAAGTCACCCCAACGAAGAAATAGAATAATAAAGTCTTATGAGTCCCCCCCCTCAACGACAAAATATAACAATTATTACCACCAAGTCGCCCAACTTAATGTCAACGACAAAATATAACAAAAAAGCAACGTGGTAATAAGTCATCTATACCCAATAGCCTCTAGAGTCTTTAGCCCCTTGGGTATGACCAAGGCTAAGACTAAATTTTGGCCCTTAGGCCCTTGGATGAAGGAAAGGGGACATTACATTTCTGAACGACACAATGTGATAGTGGAAGCTTCTAAAAATTTGGCTCAGTTTGGAGGAACCAATTCAAAAATGCTAAATGCTATGGGAAGTTGGCTTAACAATCTCGCTAACACTATCATTCCAAAAGAATCAGATATTGCTGGAGCAGTGATCAAATTCAGGATGCATGTTCGAAAACTCAAAGTTCCGGCCTCTTCACTTTCCTCCTAAGTTTCCAAAAGAACAAATGTCATATTTTTGCGTTGTACTTTTTGGTTTTATTTTTCCTTGAATTATAAAAAATGTGAAAGTCACTTACGTACAATGTAAAAGTGATTAATAGTTACTTGGAGGCAGTTAGAACCCTTTTTCACTATAAAAAGAGATCCTCTCTATTGTAAAAGGGTTGTTGATATTTTCCAGAACAGAAATATAGAAGAGAATTTTTCCCCTTCTCTCTCCCTCCCCCCTTTTTTTTCTCGAATTGCACATTCCATTTAATGAAATTTAGAACTTGGTGTTCATTCTTGTCTGTTATAAATTGCTGAACTTTGAGTCTATGTTTATTTGAGTTAAATATATTCATTTATGGGAATATTTAATTCTAGGCAAGTATTTTCTGTCATGTAATGCTGTTATCTTCTTTTATTATTGACATGCACGAGTAGATGAAGATCTAATTTTGCTTTTTCCAAAAGTGTTGGCACTCATCTTCTCTCTTAAACCCGATTTCCCAAATTCTTTTTTTTTCTATTTATTTTTCCTCTGGAAATATCAGCATACGGAATTTAAAACCCCCACCAAGATAATTTTAGTGTAAATACTGTAAATATCTTGCATCTCTTTTTTGGCTTTCAATAAGGGAACCTTTCCATTATAAAGTAGGAACTTCAGTCCCTTGAACTGTTACCATTTTGTCAAGTACACAATTTTCCGCCAGCACTGTGAATGATGTCAAAGATATATGAGAGTGCCTTAGGTGATAGGGGTGCTCCAAGAGAGATAAGAGGTGAGGTACGACCTTAGAGGTCATTTGTATATATAGGTGATTCTTTGGTGATTTCCCACCATAGCCAACCCATGAAACATGTTTGGGCCGATTTGATTGAATTGCCCGAATTTGAAAAGTAGTTGTTGGAGGTTCATGGACACGTTTGGCGTCTGTGGTTGGTGGCATTGTCAAGAGGGAGGGAGTAGAGATATGATGATCCGAGAATATTTAGGATTTTCAGAGTGTTCTTGTATAGATTGGGCCAATCATGAATAAATATGATTGGTAGATGAAGGTGACCAAGACATTGGATGGGTAAATTGATGGCAAGAAAGTTGCTCAAGAATCAGATTAATGTCAATTGTCCAAGTGTGCCAAAATTGATATTATCAAGTGCCTAAGACCAAAGTTAGGTGTCTACAATTTCCCCCCTTTTAATCTAGTATTTGAACAATGCTATATTAAAAAGATAAAAGAAATATGTACTCATTATAAATGGTATGGGTGTTGACAGGTGTAACTGGAATGTGCCACTTGTCTTGTGTGGAAATATGCCAACAAATATGTATACATTAATGTGTAACTATAATAAGAAAAGTCAAATATACGAATCATTGAAAAAGATTGAAATTGAAAAGCTAAGGAATGAATAAACATGATGGGTATGCAAACCAAGTTGTCACTTGTTGAACTTGATTGGAGAGTGTTTTGGGGTGAACTTGCTTCATAAGATTTTTCTGGAGTGTCAAGGATTGTAAATGCCTCAACTGTCGCTGAAGAAGGTGATGCTAGAAGTTGAGTCACACAAGTCTCAACTGCACTACCTCAGGCATTTAAATAGCCCAATTTGTAATTGAGAATTGAACGAGGGTGTAATGGTAACAACCACTACTTGTGGGACCGCAAACCAAATCTGTGCGTATTAATGGATCAGCTATTGTAGATGGATATAGACCCACAAATGTGATAAATACCAACACTCACCACCAATCCAAAATTAGAAATAAAATGTTTGTGCTTGGATAAAATCCATGCTTCATGTGAATGTGCCTTTTCAAAATGTGAATGCAGTGCCTCAGGATGAATGAAATTCATGCCTCATGCGATTCAGTGTCTCTCAAAAAGATATAGACTGACCAATCTGTGATCGAATGTCCCTAAAAAATATATAGAATGTCCAAATGTGTGATCAAGTGTCCCTCAAAATGATATAGAATTTCCAAATCTATGATCAAATGTCTCGACATCATGTGAATCTATCTTAATAAGCTCAGTCTGATCCATAATTTGTCTCTGATCTATAATGCTCTGTTTGACATAGCCTGAAACTTTGAAACTAAGCTCATTGTTTTCCCCTCTTTTGAAGTGAGGGATGAAGCTTGTGGATCACTCTATCTCAAAAGAAAGAGTTATGTGTATCATCTGTTATGTAGAAAAAAACATAATTATATACAATATATATACACGCGTGATAAGATATATCATCGTATAAAAATTTGATCATTTGTGAGCATGTATGAAACATGTAGTCCAAGGCATAAAGATTGTTTATTAGTAGCATATGAGATATAATCATGAAACATCAGCGAGAGATAGGTGTAAGTATCAGTATCAACAAGATATATCAATGAAGCATGTAGTATTGTCACAATAAATGCATTTTATATATATATATCATGGCAATGCTAGTAGCAATATATATAACAATAGAAGTGTGCGTGATATAGAACAACACCAAGTATGTAACATCACGACACCAAGTATGTAATATCATATAGTAACAATCAAGTAGTTTCACAACAATAGCATGCAAATACCCGTAAGCAAGAAACACCATGATCAAGAAGCACACACGATATGTGACATGAGAATTAACACAAAAAACTGACTAGAGGATCCTCTAACACATGACATGACATAAGCAAGCATTTGAACCAAGCAGTGTAAATATGCATAAGCATAGAACAATCGATATAAACACAAAAATGATCAATCATGTAGACATCAATGTAACAAGCATCAACATCAATCAAAGAATCATAACCTGAAGAAACTGTATATTCTCCAGTGCTTGAATTCCCCCATCCTAACATGTCTAGCATAGGGGTTGTAGATAGAGGACATTCTTTCAATATATTAGAAATCAGAATTTGGCCCTCATGGCCAATGTGAATGGGCCAATCGGTAGGAGGAATCCAATGCTTTCCTCTTTGCCAAGGTTAGCTAGTTGGCTGAATATAATGGGCAACCTTTTTCCATCCTATGTCATGCAACCTTTCCATAATAGGTTGTAATCGAGGGAATCACATTAGAATAGGAGGATGTCCATCCCAATATTCTGTCCAAAAATTTGGCTTTTCCCCATTATTCACGATCCAGGATAGTTGTTTCTTAATAATGGCTTCACCAACTTTGAGAACAGCAAGTATAGGTGAACCTTTAGCAAGAAGAGGTAATTTAATAATTTGATTTGGAGGATTGTTCTCCCCATATTTAGCTCGAATATTAGCAGCCCATAAAGCATCCGGATAAACTAACATCCTCCAATAAAGTTTGGCAGCAAGGGATTTTTTCTATTTGATAGAAGATCTAAAGCCTAATCCTCCTTCCTTCTTGGATTTACATAGAGATTCCCACTTGAGCAAAGACCACTTCCTTTTCTCTTGCAAGCCACTCCATAAAAAAATTGGCATATAGCTTCCGAATTTTTGAAAATATTTCTAGGAATGTGCAATGTAGATGAAGCATATATAGGCATCGCCTGAAGGACTGCCTTGATCAATGTGATTTTACCACTTGAAGATAGCAATTTATTCGTCCATTTTTGCATTTTTAGGCACCTTAGTTACCATGTTCGAAAAGTCTCGGGTTTTCTTGGAGGCATCGACTCCTAAAATTTAATTCGAGAAGTTTTAAAATGGAAATTTGCAAAAATTCGGTCCTCTTGTTCGGTATGGTTAAAATATATATATATATATTTTCAATAAATATAAAATTATATAATCATAATATATAATATAACAGTAATATATAAATTATAATAGTAATATATAATATATAGCATTGTTAATAATAAATATAGCATAGTTATTATATATACTATACTGTATACTATTATCGTTTTCCCTAATATTGTTAATATATACAATTTTACCTAATATGATTTATCGTTAATCTATTCAGGAAATATATTATATACTATACTCTTAATAAATTCACAGTACAGTAAATATATGTGATACCTTGTTATTCCCCTTAAATAAATATGACAGAATACGGATTCACTTAATACTGAAATACTAAACCGTAAATTTATATATGTAAATCTGTATTACCGTAAATGATATCGTATGTATTAGGGTAAAAAACTGGATACCATAAGCGAATATGAATGCCATCATAACCTGGTAAACCGCCACGAATGTTTGATGAAACCACCATGAATGCCCTAGAAACCAGACGCGAATGCCCTTGAATGGAGAAATTACTAGTCGCGGGAGAAAAACCGAGCCGTGCAGAAGAAAATAGGAGAAAATACGAGTCGATTTAGGGTATTTTTGCATTTAAAACAAAGTCGCGAATTTACCTTAGCGAATTTCCACGATTTTATACCTGCGTTTTACATAGATTTTATGCAGGGTTTTTATAGCCATTTTTTTTAAAATGAAACCTCAAACGCACGAACCGAACAAATTCGGTTTTCCTCAAAAATTCGTTGCGAACCGAATTTTGCCCATGTCCGGGCGAATATGGTAACTATGTTTTTAGGTGTTCCTATTTAAAAACTTGTATTGCTTGGAGGCAAGCAGGACTCCTAAATATTTGATCGGAAGAAAGACCCTTTTAAAATGGAAGATATTACAAATTTGTTCTTGTCGGTTAGAACAGTGAAAAAAGATAATACTGAATTTACCTTCATTTATTAGTTGACCAGTGCCGATGAGAAAACCTAAAGGATTTGCTGAAATTGTTTACTCCCATACAAGTAGCTCTTCCAACCAAAGTAGAGGATCATCCACAAACTGCAAATGAGATATTGTACGAGTCCTTTTGCTAGTTGTACACCATGAATTTGTGTTCTTTGACAGGTTGTAGTAGCTAGACTTTTTGCATCTGCTAAAATAATAAACAAAAAGTTGGATAAGGGATATCACCCTGTTGGATCCCCCTAAAGCCCCAAAAATTGAAGTAATTTCCATTCACCAAGACTTTTCAGACTGCAAATAAACAAGCTTGGATCCAAAGTATCCAGTATTTCAGAGAAACCAAATTGGGTCAGAGCTTGATATAACAATTTCCAGTCTACCCTATCATAAGCCTTAGAGAGGTCCAGCCTGATAAACATGTACAATGATTTCTAGATGTCCATAGAAAGTTTTTCTTGGGCCAAAACATCTCATCATGTATTTGTCGTCCAGGAACAAAACCTCCTTGTTCAAGGGATATGATTTTGTGAAGAATAGGTTTTAGTCTTTCAGGCATTACCTTAGTAATGATTTTATACAAAACATTACATAGTGCTATAGGTTGAAAACCGAATTTTTACTTGCCGAATATCCTCCACCTCATTAGCCTTAGGAATAAGAGCTATAAAAGTTTTATTGATTTCTTCAAGCATAGTTTTGGTTGTTCTTACTTCCTCAAGTACTTAAAGGAGGTCACTTTTAATTATATCCCAAAATGCTTGATAGAACTCAATCGGAAAGCCATCTAGGCATGGAGTTTTACCCTTTGCCATGCTAAACACTGGCCCATATAATTCTTTCTTTGTAACTAGTTTAGTAAGATGCTCATTATCCTGGTGGGAGATAAGTTGAGGCAAAGTAGTCAAGATTTTGTGCTGGGAGGAAAATTGTAGAGATTCAGCTGTAAATAATTGTTCAAAAAACTGAGTAGCCATTTGTTTGATGCCATCTAGAGAATACTCTTTACTCCCATCCATGGTTGTGAAGCCTTCTGACCAGCAGTGACTTATGAAAGAAAGCTGTATTTTTGTCTCCTTTGAGCCACTGGATTCGAGATTTTTGATGCCACATTATTTCCTCCCTTGTTTCCCATTCTTGTAAACTAGCTTTCAAAAGGAGTTCTTTTTGAAGAATTTCAGCATTGCTTCCCAAAGTGTGTATCTGACCATTAAGTTCTTCCATCTGTTCTAAGATTCGGGTTTTCCTTACCTTTATGTCCCCAAACTCAGTCCAATTCCATGCTTTAAGTTTAGATTTGAGGTAAGCCAAACACTTAACAAAAGTAAACATATGAGTACCATGTGATGGCTTACCTTCCAACCACCATTGCTGAATACATCTACTTATATCTTCATGCTTGAGCCACATTAGTTGAAATCTGAAAGGGGCATGGTACGGGACTGATTTGCCCATCTCCAAGCACATTGGCTAGTGATCGGAACCAATATTATTAAGAAGTTGAGCTTTAGGAATAAATTCCTTCAACCACCAATCTTCAGAGATCAAAAACCGGTTTAATCTTTCCAATATACAATTCTCTCCTTGTCTTCTATTAGACCATGTCATCATTCCATTACCAGTGGGAACATCTACCAACTGATGAGACTGAATAAATTGAAACAAAGCATTAGAACTTGAATCTAATTGAAGTTTCTCCCCTGTTTTTCCTGCAAATTAAGGATAGTCTTAAAATCTCCTCCAAGAATAATTGGTAACCCCGGAAAGAAATGAATCATAGTAGAAATTTGCTGCTATTGTTGCACTTTATCCTCAATAGTAGTGGGGGCATAAACATTTATGGCTAAGAGTTGTTGAGCATCCACCTTTGAGTAAGCATGCATGAAAATAGCGCCTTTAATAGCACATGAATTGATTAGTGTAAACATCTTTGGATCCCATAAAGAGAATAGGGATCTGCCTCTGCCTCCAAAACAGGGACCTCAACCTCCTTCCTTCTTCGAGCATTGAGTCCACCTACGCAACTCCCGCCTCTTCTCAGAAGACATAGCCAAGAGTTGACCATATGTAATATTTGCAGGGCGCTTTTGGACAGATCTTCCAAGATGGAGTATGGTCCTTGCCCCTGTGAAATCAGAAAATCCTGCACACCCAACTTTCTTCCTCCTATGTTTCATACTAGTTTCTTCTTTCATCTTCTTAGGATCATTATCCATCTTGATTATCTTTTTCTTTCTTTCTTTTTGTTACAAACACATCTACTTCATTATTTCTGCTTCTTATCTACTACATCAAATAGAATTCACAGGTGCTTTTCCTTTATCATTATCTCCCTTACTCCAGATGTAGAAGCTCTATCTGGACAATTATACTTATAATGACCCTTTTTATAACAACCATAACAAACAACTTCAGAAATATTTTCTCTTTAGGACCTTTATCTCCTCCCTAGAAGTTTTGGGAACTAAATTCCTTTCTGTGAAGAAGATTAATAGTTAACTGACCCATCTTTATTGAGCAGATCTTCATACTCAGTAGATGTACTAAAGCGAGAAATATTTGTGCTCACCAGGAGTGGTTGTGGAGCTCTGGACCAAAGGTGCTGGTGTAGGCTCTACTTTAGCAACAATTTCTTTGGGCTCCTCTTCCATGCTTTCTTCTTTCCTTCTTGCAATCTCCTTTGCTTGTTCAATGGTTTGCTGGGCGGTCATACTTCACTCGTTGTCTGATCTCTTGGCTTTATCCCAAGAATGAAGTGCTTACATAGGATGATTATCCACGCCGTTCATCAACCCATCCGCTAGTCCTTCCTTCCGGATCTGGGCATCGAGCTTCCTCCTTAGCTCTAGAACATGCGAGCATAGATAATCCCTTGATAATTCTCCTTCTCTCCTTGGGTTAGCTTTGTGATATCAATCATGAGATCTACATATTTCTGTTGTGTCACCAAGATTCTTTGCATAGCACAAAACTTAGGCAGTCATGAGATAAATCTCCCTCATTTTTCACCGGTGAGGCTCACCATGTTAGATTTGTCAATTACCTAAGTATGCTAACCATCTATATGGGGTTTTACTTTAATTGTTCAGTTCATGAACCATAGCTGTACAGTTCTGCAGCAAGTAAGCAACTGTTTAAGAAAGGAAATCTTTATAGAAGAAGGGAATTATATAAACACAGAGAAGAAATGAGGAAGATGTGCATCCCAATCAATAGATAACAGAGTTGATTGCATGCACATAGAAGAAACCAATAGATATAAACACAGAATTATAAGTAAAGGCATCTCTAGATCTAGATCTAAAATAACACAAAGTTTATTCAAAGATCTAAGATAGAAAGCTAGAAACAAAATACACTGTGACACAAAGTTCTCTGGAAATCTGCTCCTGTATATTCCTTTGCTTCAAGTGGCTCTCAAGGGTTTCAGCACAAAGTCTGGAACACAAGGATGCTGCTTACAAATTCTGATTCCTTAACCCGAAGGTTCTTCCTCTACTTATAGAATGTAGAGGGGCAATTACAAGTAGGAAGCTTTTAGTTGAACTGACACATGTGGAAGTTGGAAAAGAAATAACTGACAATCTCCCTCCTGGAATTCCTCTTTGCATGACATGCATGATTTGCAACTGAAAATAGAACCTTCTATTTTGCACGTTTGCCATTAATTTCCAAGTAGTTGACTTCTTCAAGAAATGGCTTTTAAACCAATCACTTAAGTTGTATAATTTAATTGATCGCTCAATTACTTTGTCGGAGGAAATAAGAGAAATAAGAAGAAGAGGAAAGTTGCAGTCTTGTCCTTTTATCATGTTCTGCATGCAGCTGATTCTTTTGCTTTTGATTCTCACCAACTTGGATCTGGGAGTAGCTAGATTTGGAAGCAAGCTGGATTCTGGAAACAAGCTAGAAATGGCTGGATCTGGAAACGGAACTACTTCTTTCTGGATCTGGAAGCTTCTCTATTTATAGAACTTACAGGCTTATCCATCTTATCTCTAAGATAGGATGGAATTTTGCCTTCGCCTTGTCTTCTCTTTTATCCTTGAAGCTTTTGCAGTTCTTCTCCTGTACATGCATCAGTGCAATGTCTGCCGTAAATAACTCATCATTTTTATTTTTAATTGCATATGAGCAATTAAAAATTCTGGAAAGCACTCCGGATGAATGCAACTTCAATGAAGGCTTCAACTGGAAGATTGGGAGCACATGCACAAGATCCTGGAAGAAATTTTCCACGCACTAACTTCTACACGGGTTGCATCAGAAACAAGAGGATGAAGCTTTTTGTCGAAAGCTTTTGCAATTATGAGATCTGGTACTCTGGATCTGGGCCTATTGGCAGTCTTCGATGTCAAATCTAATCTAGAGCTACATATGATTCTGCTGTGCTTCTCTTCTTTCATTCCGCTTTGCCATGGCTGGAGCAATCTTTGTCTGAACAATTCTCCAACTTCTGTGCCTTGGGCGCGAATTTTGTCAAAATTGGTGCGACACTCTGTGATAATGTGCACCTCAACCTATGCCTTGGAGCACAAATTCAATGTCATGTCGACACTCTGATGTTGTGCCCCTCCAACCTACACCTTGGGAAAGCACCTGTAACAAATTTCATGTCAATTACTCTAGACAAAGTTGTGCCCCTCTAACCTGTGACCTTGGGCAGTGAATTTTAATCATGTCGACACTCTGTGTAATGTGCAAGCTCTAACTTGCACCTTGGGCACAAATTGATGTTTTATGTCGACACTGCAAGTGTTGTGCACCTCGAAGCTACACCTTGGGTGTAAATTATTTCATGTTGACACTCTATGTTGTGCACCTCCAACCTACACCTTGGCTGTTGGTGACGCAATAAATATCGGCCAGCTTTGAAGAGGCTTCTTTGGTTTCACATATTCTTCAGTTTGTCTATATTTACCCGGGGGACCAGATATATACAATGGTGAATGCCTTCTGGCACAGCGGTGCGTATGTGATCTCTGAAGACTCCAGACCAAGAATCAGGCCAAACCGGCAAAGGAATTGATCCAAAGAAATTTCACAGAAAACGAAACAGGAAAAACACAAAAACACAAAATGTTGCCAGAAGTTACAAATAAAGTCTAGAATGCATTCTTGGTTAAAACCCTACTGGTATATAGGAATAACGATATGTACGATCACAACAGAGTCAAACCGGAGCGCAAATTGCCTCAAATGGGGCTTAAAATAATTAAATACAAATTTCCTGCAGGCAAATCCCGACGATAGAATATAACAATTTTGGGCATTTGGGTATTTTGCGAAAATGGCTAATATGGCTCTTTGGGAATATCTTGACACAATATAGGAACTTTCTGGCAATAAAAATACAAAACGACCCATTATTTTAAAAGTACAAATTTTTTTCGGATAGGGTAGTCTCAGATTTCAGGATGAAATCTGGGGACACCATGTTGTACACCAAATTCTTCAAGAAAGATTTCAGTCAACAAATAATCCCTTGAAGTTTTAACATCATCATTCAATGTTTCAAACCATCTAAAGAGCTGAATCATCTAAAAATGTAGAAAGAAATTTAGTTCATTGTTCCATCTTGATGAGCACATTACACATGCAAGATCTTTTAATCTCTTGTATGAGAGAGAGAGAGAGCATCCTCATTAGATTGGAGAGAAAAAACATGAATCTTACGCATTCTTCTTTATACAAAAAATATAATCACAGTAAAATACCAACCCACAAGTACAAGTGGTATGACTTATTTACAAAAATAATTGGAATGACTATAATGGAAAGTGGCTTTACCATGAAAACACCCTTTATGGTAAAAACGAGAATGGCTATGGTAAAAGTAAATTTACTATGATAAAACCTATTCACGGTAAAATTGGATTTACCATGGTAAAAATGAATGACCGTGGTAAAAATTGACTTTATTGTGGTAAATACTATTCAAGGTAAAATGTTAATTTACTGCGGTAAATACTATTCATGGTAAATACAAAGTTATCCTTTAGGTAATTGTTGGTTAATCAAGAATACCAATCCAGTATATCCATCAATGAGGAATGGTCCTAGGCAATAGAATTAAAATGTCAACACAAATCCAACAACTAGATAATTTTTGCACCAAAAATTGCCAAAATCACCACAGAACTTCACCAATCAATTCGCCACTATTTTATATATATTTTATGGATTTTTAGAAGCCAAAATAACAAAGAAACACTTCAGAAATCACTGCTGGAAATTAAATATGCACTGGAAATTGCAGCTACAAAATAAATATGAAATATGGGTCTGGAAACACTCTAAATTCATATAACTTGAGATTCCGGCCTTTAAAAATATGGCAAATTAGATTACAAAACCAAATTCATCAAATTCCTCTTCAATGTTCCCAAACCCTACCCAAGGTAGGTCGCTCCGCCCAAAATAATTACAATAATCACTGGAAATTACAAATAGATCTTCAAATCAGCTCTTCTCTTCAATACCAAAGGATGATGAAGGGTTTTTTATCCTTCATCCAAGCCACATGAAGGGTTTTCGTCCTTCAATGAGGCCTCACAAGAGGGTTTTCGTCCTCAAGTGGATGACCAAGGAGCAACTAGCTCTCTTTGCCCAAGTATAATAAAATGCGCCAAGACTAGGTGCTAATGAAGCCTCTAATCTCCTTTTATATCTTCTCTTTTGGCACCAATGCTCAATTAGAAAAGGCCAACCTCTTAAAGATGTTCTTTTCCTTCATTAGCTTCCATTAATCAATTAAAACCCAGCTGACCTGTCAAAAGCAAGAGAACACTAAAGAAATATAAAAATATTAGATAAAATATATTATAAAGAAGCCCAAGGGTCTTCTCCTTCATTTTAGCTTCTTTGCCAAGGAGAAGGAATGGCAAGAAGACCAATTTGTAGCTCTCAAATGGAAAAAAGGGACATTATAGTCCTCCCTTCCCAAATTGCTTGTCTTCAAGCAATTGTCAATGTCCGGATCCCAAACAAGTTTCAGCTCATCCTTCTTCGTACAACCTGATTTCTTTCCTTTTTTCCACAGAAATCCTCCTTTCTCATTTTTCCATGATAGAATTGGCACCTCTGATTTTTGCAAACAACTCATCACATACCAAACTACATAGGAAAAACTAATACCAAAAATTGTCATACATGCTGGAAAATGAAGATCAACAAGCTCATGATTGAAATCACGAACATTTTCACTCCTTTCTCAAAAATCAGAATACTTCAAATACCAAAATAAGTAGTATCATGCTTACCGTTGATTTCTTTCCTTTTTTCAACTGAAATCCTCCTTCCTCATTTTTTCATGATAGAATGCTCTCAAAATCTGAAAACATATCTGCTGTTCATGACTGGAAATGGCAGCCCCAAATCTGATTTTTGCAAACTCAACCCAATAGCCATAAACATAACAATACCAAACTGAAATTTCATAGGAAAAACTAAATTTGTGAATGCTAAAAATTGTCTTACATGGGCTGGAAAATGAGGAGATCAACAAGTGTGTCTCATGATTGAAATCCTTGTTGTAACACCCTCATTCTTTGCAAGGCTCCTTGATTTCCAGCCCCAAAAATAAATACTTGGAATACCAAAATAAGTATTCCGGGACTGCATGCTTAAAGTGCTTCACTGTCCATAATTCCCAAAATTCGTCCAACACATTACTGAAAATGTGCATCCTATCAATCCAATGAAAAGTGACAAAAATATGGACATTCAATCAAGGGTGATTAGAAGAGTTTTGAAAATCTAGCAAATTACCTTTGCATCTCAGTTGAAATTAATGCTTCCAATCCGTTGTAACATGGACTTATTCCATGAAATGGTATCTTCAATAACAAAGTGGGAAGCATTTTCCCAAACTTCTCCAATGTGGCTTATTTGTTGGGTCTTTGGAATGTGAAAGATCATGATCCCAAGATAACCAAACAATATGCATTTGAGAAACTCCTATATTCATGCAAATGGGATTGATTTCCTATCGATACTCTATGAAATGCACACCATACTATTTTCCATTCTTCCACAATAATCACACAAATGAGGAAGCAACAAACAAGTGCATGTCTCAAAATCTGAATGAACCCGAACTTGGAAAGATTACCTTGTTGTAGAACCATCTTTTACCAAACATGTTGCCTCAAGTGGGGTGTTTGGAACACTCCAAAAATTATTTTCTTGATTTCCAGGCTTACTCATCAATAAGAATCAGAATTGCACCCAACCTCCTTGAATTGCTTTTAATCTATAACCTGAAAATTATGCATTGGGTCACTCCCAATTGAAGTGACCATAGCTGAAAGTACTTCAATGGTGACCCATAATGCTTTGAAAATAGAGAAAATGCTAATTTTTTCATTATGGCTGCTTCAATTGTGCCAATCAGACAAGTATGATGAAAGGAGATCTGAAAAATAATGTTTTTCATACTTATGTTACAAACCTTTTCGTCCTTGGAATTTGCTTGTCACCTTGTACTTAAAAATTCATCAAGACTTATTTCTCCTTCAAAGACATCAACTCCAGCAAACTTATGCCCTTTGCATACTCAGCTGAAATTAATGCTTTCCAATCCACTGTAATTTTTGATAAAGGATAGAAATTTGGCTCACATGAAATGGTATCCCCCTACTAAGAATATAACAAATTTTTGCAAGTGTTTCCGGAAGCATACCTTGCATAGAGACCTTCTTACCTTTGTCTATGTTTTAATAGCTTATCTTCATGCTTTGATTAGTTGAGAGTGTGCTCCCATTACAGAATGCCACCCTTGAACTCTAAGCACCACACCCAAATCAGCCTTCACATAAAAATCAGCACATACTTTGCATCTTTGGCTACACCCTTTACTTTCTATCTTCCTTCTTCTTGGCATAGGCTGATTATTAGAATAAATGCCCAACAAGAACATAGAGTAGAGCCATGAAATATAGTCAACATACCTTTCTAAAAATGCGAACTGTTTTGGCATGTTGGGGAGCAATGAATTTGAAACCCCCTTGAGCAATGAGCTGCCCTTAACCTTCCTTAAACTCAGAATTTCTGAGTTAGAACCAGCACTTAGAAAATATTTGAAAAATACTTTACCTCCATGAATTTTTGCTTTCCGGTTGTCACTCTTGAGGCTCCTTTGCAAAACAAATTGGTCTTGTAGATGGTGGAGGTGAGAACATTGCAGCCATATAAGAAAGAGCACATAGTCCTCCTTTCTTCCTCTTTGTTCATGATGTCCATCATTTTGCTTATGCCTCCAAGATTCTTTAGTAATTTTCCACATGCAATCATCAAAAAACAAAGGAATATCAAGAACAACCCAAAGTCTTTTACCTCCTTTGCTTGATGCTTGCTTGACAACACTCCCATGTCCTTGAGCTTTCATAGGGCTGAAATTTCCCTCAAATGACCTTCCTTTCATTGTTGTTATGTACAGACCAACAGATCCATCTATTGTGATCCTCACACCTTCATGGAGAAATTTTCTCTCTCCTTGCCCTTATCAATTTGGGTGAGTTGTTTTGATGCATTCATCATCATGATCCCAAAATTCTTTCTAGGCACATGTATAATAGCTGACATATGAATCAAATGAAAGAAGTTAATTATCTTTTCAAACATACCATAGCCTTTGGGAGGGGGAAAGCTCTTCACCAATTCTCCTTTAGGATCACCCGGATCCCATTCCTTCATGTGCATGCTATTAGGATCTTGCAAGCTTATTGTTTCCTTTAGTATCCTCTTATCATTACTCAAGACATGTCCCAATAAATGCAAAGATGGAAACAATAATCCAGAAGTGTACATACCAAAACGTGGGCTATCCGTCCATGTTAGACTATCCAATGTGTTGCTCCCTTTGATGCTATGCCCCTTCTTGAAGCCACTTATCTTCAACAATTGGAGCTACCTTTGTCATGCAATCATCCATACTTTGTACACACATGCATGTACCATCCTCATGGCTTGTGCTTGAGTCCCCACCTCATCCTTTTTATCCTTATGCAAATCTAAATTTTCTTCAACACATTGCCCCATACAATCATTAGAAACCAAAGGAATATCATTAAATATCAATGAACTATTACCTTGGGACTCATCCTTGAAAGCTTGCATATCGAACCTTCCTATGATCTTTTCACTGAAATCATCCAAGAAGCAAACCACATCTTCTCCTTGGGTCTATATCACATAGTACCACCAATCTTTTGCTATCTCTTCCAAATGACGAGGGATGAATTCCAGGGCATCCTCCACACACATAGGGTTTGACTGCAAGTATGTCTCCAATTCTGACAACCATGATCTCACTAAAAGTTTGTTAGTGCCATCAAAAATAGAGATCTTACCCTTCCGTGCCATCAATTCTTCAAACTTGAAACCCTAGGCCTTTTGAAGATCCGTGCTTTGATACCACTGTAATAACCCTTTTGAGGGTTTTAATCAAATATTCTAAATGCAGATCTAAAAATGAAATTGCAGCAGACTGAAATATAAAAATCAGCGACTTGTACTTGCACCAAAAATTGCCAAAATCACCACAAAACTCCACCTATCCATTTGCCACTATTTTATATATATTTTATGGATTTTTAGAAGCCAAAATAACAAAAAACACTTTAGAAATCACTGTTGGAAATTAAATATGCACTGGAAATTGCAGCCACAAAATAAATATGAAATATGGGTCTAGAAACCCTCTAAATTCATATAACTTCAGATTCCGGCCTTTAAAAATATGGCAAATCAGATTACAAAACCAGATTACTCAAATTCTCAACCAATGTCTTCAAACCCTACCCAAGGTAGGTCGCTCCACCCTAGAAAATTCAAATATCAGCTGAAAATTACAAATAGATCTTCAAATCAACTCTTCTCTTCAAGACTCAACAATGATGAAGGGTTTTCGTCCTTCACCCAAGCCAAATGAAAGGTTTTCATCTTTCAATGAGGCCTCACAAGAGGGTTTTCGTCCTCAAGTGGATGACCAAGGAGCAACTAGCTCTCTTTGCCCAAGTATAATAAAATGCACCAAGACTAGGTGCCAATGAAGTCTCTAATCTCCTTTTATATCTTTCTTTTTAGCGCCAATGCTCAATTAGAAAAGGCCGACCTCTTAAAGATGTTCTTTTCCTTCATTAGCTTCCATTAATCAATTAAAACCCAGCCGACCTGTCAAAAGCAAGAGAACACTAGAGAAATATAAAAATATTAGATAAAATATATTATAAAGAAGTCCAAGGGTCTTCTTCTTTATTTTAGCTTTTTTGCCAAGGAGAAGGAATGGCAAGAAGACCAATTTCTAGCTCTCACATGGAAAAAAGGGACATTACAAAATGGCAGCCCCAAACCTAAGTTTTGTAATTTCAGTCTTATAATCATGGCATAACAACTAGCAAACTGAATTCTCACGAAGAATGGAAAGTCCATGAGTAAAATAGGGGCTGAAATTTGATTTGCATACTTTGAAGAACTATGAGTAGTAGGCCTACAATTGAAACCAACAGACATATTGATCGTAATCTTAAGAAAATCAACGTTCTTAACACCCCTCTGAATTATGATTTTATCATAATTGCTTCTCTTTTTCCATACTTATTTTGGTTCTCTCATGGAACCATATGATAGCAACCCATAGGGAGAAAATCAGAAATCCCCTCAAGCTTATGTTTCCTTAAACATGCTATGCTAGTAGTCTCTTTCATCAAATTCCATAAGCAAAGAGAAAAACTGAAATTTTTACCTTTGTCTTCTTTGAGCCTCAAGGGTTTACCCGGATTCCAAGGATGCAAGAAATCTTTGTAACTCTTCACTATCCCTCGTTTTCTCTCAATCATCACATCCATGGCAATCCCTATCTTGAAATCCAAACTTGTGAGAAAGAGTTTGTGTTGATCAACCCAACAAAATGATAAGGAAACAATTGATCTGAAATGTGTGAGTACCTTGGACTGTCATAAAAACCCACTTTATTGCCTGGAAAATACATAGTGAGTCCTTTGCAAAGAGTCTTCTTCCCACCTTGCCCCTTATTAGCATAGATATGATCACCCAAACATGGCCATTATACATAATGATAAAATAGACCTTTGACATGATCGAATAAGACATCATAGGACTTACCATGGGCTGCTGATCTGAAATTTACAGCGGGTTGAAAGAGGACATGGACACCCGGAAATGCTCTTGTCTCACATAAGCACCTCCTAACATTGTCCCCGGGAAAATCCATTTCATCTTTCCTTATGGTTCCGATTTTTCACCCCTTATAACCCCTTTTCTAGTTTGTTGATCCATATGCACCGCCATTTGCCATGTTTTACAAGGGAGCCTCAAAAATGCCATATTGTTACCAAATGGCTCAAGACAACAAACTTGAATTGGAGTAGAAGGAAGCAATGATTTTAGAACACATTCATACCTTTGTGTAGTGACCCCACTTAGGTAAGAACCAATCAGATGACTGAGAATTAGGCCATGCTCATCCTTTTGGGGCTGAATACCATAAGGATATAACTGCTGCTCTGAAAATGATGTTGTATACACCTCATAAAAAGCATTGTATGCCCTTGGCACTCTTGATTCCCTTCCATTGAACCATATTAGCATACATAATGATTTCAAATTAATTCTCCATCAATGTTTCTTTTAATCATGTGCAAAGGAGTAACAATACCAAAGACTTCCTTCCTATCATACAAGAGGTCAACTGGAACCACATACCCTTGCAAGGAAATGTCTAAATGCCATTTATCATCCCACGAATTCTTCATACCTAAACATGACATGTGGTCCTTAATTACAACTTTCCCATGATGACATAAGTATGGCAGCGATATAAAAGGAGATAAAATATTATCATATCTTGAGTTGTTCCCCACATGTCTACCTTCCCATGCTGGGTGAGGAGTGATCGAAACATCCTCCATTTTCCCAATCTCGTGACTCAGAATTTCTGAGTTGAAATCAGCCTTCTTCTTCTTCTTCTTAGATTCAACAAATGAAACCTTTTTTGCCTTGGCTTCAACCATATCTTGATGGTGTCCACAAAGGGCATCTTCGTAGCTCTTACCATGCTCATGGACACCATAAATATGCCTCTCATTAGTGCAATTCTGAACAGATCATCAAGCTTATTGTCATCATGTTTCATCGGAGAAGGGTTTCCAACCAGCCCTTCCTCTTCCCCAACATGCTCAACACCCCTTGCTACATTTCTAGATTCATCATATGTTAAAACATTTTCATTATTAACCACAAAATGAGCAATATTTACCTTATGAAGTTGATTCTTCGGAATGGGTGCAAGTGTCATGACTTCAACTCTTATTGTCATATGAGAATTGCTTGAGCTATTCACTTCACCCTCTTGTTCCTCAAGCTTCCCTTCATCCTTCTGCCCTTGTTCCCAAGTTCCCTTAGTATTTTTCAACATGCAACTATTAGAATTCAAGGAAAAATTATTGACAATTAAAATTTCTTTACCTTCCCTTTCTCTTGGCTCTTGCTTGGCTATTTCTTCCTCTTCTTGTGCTTCCCCAGGGCTGCAAGAGAAATCAATGAAGGGTTCACCTTTGGCTATGGCGGTGGGTGCTTCTAAGGCTCCCAAGAGCTGCTCCCTTTTAATAACCAGGTGCTGCAATAATTCTTCCTCCCTCTTCACCTTATGGAAATAGGTATTTCCATCCTTGCATGGCGAACTTGGGGTTTTAGTCCCCTCTTCAACAAGCTTCATGGTTTCTCCTTGTTTTGTCCACAAGATGGGGCTCTTTTCCTCAAGGGTTGGGATGTTTCTCCCATTACCCTTGTGCATGGCTCGGGGCTTGGACCAAGTTCGAATGCCCACTCTATCTTTTTCCAAATTCATGAATTCTGAAAAGGTTAGGGCATCACGGATCTTCTCCGGAAGAGCTTGATATTCCTCAAAGCAAGTTGCCACCTTGTTGACCTTTGAAACCCTAGGCTCTTCCTTGAATGTTCTTCCTCCTTGTAGGCTTTGCATGGTGGAGGCAAGAGAATCTAAGGTACTTGCTAGTTTTTCTTGCATCTTTATCAATTTGTCCATTAAAACCCTAGGCCTTTGAGATTCTGAGCTCTGATACCACTGAAATATCCCTTTTGGGGACAAAACTGAAAATTACGGAAATTAGCTCAAACCCCAAAATTAGCAAGTCTGATTTTAAAATCAACAAACTGAAATAAACAATCTACAAGGGAAGCGAACTGTTAATTAAATTCAAATCCACTTTTCATTGAGAAAACCAATGAATAATGCCACAAAACAATTATTCTAATCACGATAATATTTATTGATCATAAACACATCAAAAGATTGAAAGAATATTTGATTTCACATTTGGATTTAATTATTTAAAATCAACAACAGACTAGCCAAAACCGAGGGCTAGGAAAAATATTAAACCCTTACCAAAAATCACCAAAATAGAGATTCCGGCTTTATAAATATGCCAGAATAAGTGAGATCAAGTTAATTTTATGCCCTCTAGGGCACTCAAACCACCTCCAAGGAAGGCTCCACCTAGGGAAGGCTGCCCAAAGCCAATAAAAATCTGAATATTAAGTATTCTCCTCGAATCTGCAATAATCTTGAAGCTCAATCAATGTTGAAGGGTTTTTGTCCTCCAATAAAACCACTAGAAGGGTTTTCATCCTTGTAGGAAGCCACATAAGAGGGTTTTCTTCCTCAAGTGGAAGAACATGGAGCAACAAGCTCACAATGCCCAAATAGGAAAATGCGCCAAATCTAGATACCCAAATGAACTCCTCTAATCTTATTTTATACCTTTCTTTGGCGCCAAGGCCCATAAAGGTAAGGCCAACCCCTAACAAGTCATTATAATCTTTTATTAAGCCTCATTAAAGGCACTAAACCCAACCGACCCACTAAGAATGGGTAATACAAAAATAAATCATGAATATGGATGATGAAAACTGAAATATAATCCATGATCTTCCATTGTTCAACCGTTGCTTGTTAAGGAATCCTTTATTTGAGATTAATTCGAAAAAGGGGACATTACACTATTTATAAAACTTTAGAGCTTATCCACCCTGCCTCTAAGATAGGATAAGAAATCTCTGTTATCCAATCATATTACATACCTAATTTCTTATCTTTACATGTAGGCTTATCCCTTAGGATAAGATAAATATTATCTTTTACACATGGAATTCCACCTTTTCTAGACTTTAGCTCTAAATATAAATAAAATATTCAAAATATATATGACATCATTCCTTTGTCATTACAAATATAATATTTATAATTTATAAGCATGTAGACCCTACTTACCTACTGACTATGAACTTTAATACTTTGATATTACCATGGCCACCTACTTTACTTTTTACCATTGACTGTTACTTTCACAACATTCCCCTAACGTACTTTGATTGTTACTGTATGATATTTACTGGTTACATTCTACCACATGTGCTGTAATTCATTGGTGAGCGCCTTTAACTTTTAGTGGATGCTACTATTGACTAAACAACATACTATATATATATATATATATATATATGAAATAGAAATTTTAGAGGAAAATTCTAGTGGAAAAAAAGTTCATATCTATATCACACCCACTATTTGAAGCCAAAATCCAACTTGTATGTTAGTGTTTCCAATTATTGAAGTGCCCCTAGCATGCTACAACGATTGAATGATGCTAAAATAACTTCTATACTAGATACCCTCCTCTACAAATGGAGGTAAGCAATCGTTTAGGGATGCACTCCGTGGCCCCTCTTCTTCAAATACGACCACAAGGAATTTTCAAAAAATGCCACTTCGTATGCCTAAATTTGATCCAAGAAAAAACGATAAGGGATGTTTACGAGCGACTGATGGTGTTCCAGTCATTCAGCTCAAGAAGGAGGATGTGCAAGATAATATTCATGAACTTGAGAATCGAGGTTTGATTATCAGATTTCTTGGATTTCGCCCACCATTGTCAAGTCTCAAAGAATGGGCGAAGAAAGCGTGGCAAATTAAAGGTGAGATTACTTTCTCTGTGTGCCCTAATGGTTATTTTCTTGTGGTTTTTACTTTAGCAACAGACAGGGAATATGTATTCCAAGGAGGATCATGGTTTATGGGCCGTGCAGGTTTATTTATGAAACCCTGGCACCCTATGTTCAAACCGGAGGAAGAGCTACCTTCGGTGGCTCCTGTTTGGGTGCGATTGTATGGTTTACCAACGGAATACTGGAATCAAACTGTTCTTATGGCTATTGGTAATACATTGGGCAAATTTATGATGATAGTTGATACTACGATCCAGTTGGAACAGATGATCTATGCCAGGATCTGTGTTCTCATGGATCTAAATAACCCATTACTACCCAAAATTTCTTTGGAGATTGAAACTAACAAATGGGAACAAATGGTGGATTATGAGAACATACCCTTTCGGTGCCGAGTCTATCATGAATACAAACATTTAGTGAAAGATTGCACTGCAAAAATGCCAAAATCAAAAGAGAGGGAAAAAAAAAAAGATGGATTTGTTACTCCGAAGAAGAAGCAAGTCATAAAATGTTTGAAAAGGAACAGGCTGGAATCAGCAACTCCAACAGATATGCTAGTCTTCAAGAGGAAAATGAAGAAGAAAAAGTGGAAGATTTGATGGAATCACAGGTTCCAAAAACACAACTAGACAAACCAACAACAACAACAGTTACTTCGCAACCAATGGATATTCAAAATCAAATGGTAATCTTTCAAGCCAATCCTAATAATGCTAATGCCCAGTCAGGACTAAAAAGCTATCAAAGAAAAACCAAGTTTAATGACAAGTTTCAGGAACAAAATCAAGACCCGAAAGAAATGGAGAACCTGGGAAAGGCTTTAATAATCAGGGAGAACAATAAATCATATCAGGAAGAACAATCTTTAGGGGTGGAACAGGAACAGCACAAGAAATTCAAAGTAGATGCTAATATAAAAATGGGAAGGAAATCCAATCAGCTCAAGATTCAACAGGAAGGAAAAAAGTTGAGTGATTCAGGAACAATTAGGGATCTGTCCCAATACCTGCAAAAGCCTTCTCAATGAAGATAATAACATGGAATATAAGAGGTTTGAAGGGTTCTCCTTCAAAGTTTCAAGAGATTAAAAGAATGATTGCAAAACAACAACCATCAATGGTTAGTATTCAGGAAACAAAAGCATCCATGCACCTCATGTCCACAATGGCAGAGAATATGTGGCCCAGGTCCCAACATATCTCTATTAATTCCTTTGGGGCTTCTGGAGGTCAAATTATTTGGGATCCACGGTTAATTTTTGTTCTCAACTCATGTGCTTTGAAAGGTATGATTTGTTTACATGTTCTTAATAAAGAGGAAAATCAGCAGTTCCTGGTTTGTAATGTTTATGCTCCTACCTCTATAGAAGAAAACAGACAACAGAGGAAAGGTATGGACTATATAATTCGGTCTTTCCCCCATTTACCGCTCATTTTAGGAGGAGATTTTAATACTATTCTAAACCTGTCTGAAAAACAAGGGGGTAAGACTCATTTGGATGCTAGTTCAAATGAATTAAACTAGTTCATTCAGTCTCATAATTTAGTAGATGTGCCTACTGAAAATGGGATAATGACATGGTCTAACAGAAGACAAGGACACCATTGTATTCTCGAAAGGCTTGACCGTTTTCTTATTTCAGAAGAATGGTGGCTAAATGGAGATGCTCCTAAAGTTTGGATTCTTGATAATAGTGGATCTGACCATTGGCCGGTATGTTTGCAAATAGGAAAAACTCTTCATGTCAAAACTCCTTTCAGATTCCAGCTAATGTGGCTTCGTCATGTTGCTATCCATGACCTTGTTAAGCAATGGTGGATGGAAGGAAATCCTTGGCATGGAACAAATATGTTCAAATTTGTCAAAAAGCTGAAATACCTCAAGGTCCAACTCAAGAAATGGAATTGGACAGGTTTTGGAGATATAGCAAAAGAAAAAGAGAAAATCCGCAGAGAGCTGGAAAAGATTAATGAGGTACACCGTACAACAGGTATTCTTTGGATCTCTTTAAGAAGGAATGCAGTCTTAAGGAAGAACTCAATGAATGGGAAATTCGCAAAGAAATTATGTGCAGACAAAAGTCTAGAATTCAGTGGCTAAAGGAAGGTGATAAAAACACATCATTCTTTCATAAGACATTATTATCTAGAAGAGCTCATAATTACTTTCATTTTTTATCGAAAGAAGGTGGGGCCAAGGAATCTTCAATGAAAGGTATGAAACAGGTAGCTAGTCAGTACTTTCAAGAATTATTTTCGGCACAATCTCTGGATATGACAGCTCAACAAAAGCTTTTAGATTTGCTCCCAAACAAATTAACCAGCATGATAATGAGAAGCTAACCCAACCAGTCACAGAAGAGGAGCTTCGGAAGATTGTATTTAGCATGCAGAAAGGAAAAACTCTAGGGCCGGATGGATTTCCGATTGAATTCTTTCAAACCTTTTGGGAAATAATAAAATCAGATTTACTACAGTCGGTGGAAAAGGCGAGAACAGCTAAGACTATTCGAAAAGAGTTGAATAAAACCTTTATAGCTCTCATACCGAAAGCTAGAGAGGTTGAAGGTATATTTGTATTCCACCCTATAGCACTCTGCAATGTGGTATATAAGATAAGAACAAAAATTATAGCAGAGAGACTGAAACCTTTGCTGACAAAAATTATATCACCTGAACAAGGTGGATTTGTGCCAGGGAGACATATTCATGATGAAATTGTGCTTGCTCAGGAAATTTTACATTCAATGGAAATTCAGAAAAAACCGTCAATGTTCATCAGGTTGGATTTATCTAAAGCTTATGACCGGGTGGATTGGACTTTCCTTAGTAAAGTCTTGGAGCATTTTGGCTTCTCACCAGATTGGATACAATGGGTCACAACATGCTTTTCTTTTGTCTTCCTTTGCTGTTTTAGTTAATGGATCACCATCAGAATTTTTTGGAGCATCAAGGGGAATAAGACAAGGTGATCCATTATCCCCTTTCTTATTTATCATTCTTGCTGAATGTTTGGGAAGATTGAGTCGAAAGGAGTGTCAGGAAAAGAACATCAATGGGGTAAAATTGGCCAAAAATGTCCAACCTTTATCACTTCTTCAGTTTGTGGATGATTCTTCAATGATGAGTCGTGCTACTACGGTAGAAGCCAAGCATATTCAAAAGACTCTTCAAACCTTTTCATCTGCCACTGGTCAGAGTATAAATAATGGAAAATCCAATATTTACTTCTTCCATTGTTCTCAAAGACAAGAAGAACAAATTTTGCAAATTCTTCAATTCCAGAAAGGAGTTCTTCCTGTGAAATATTGGGCATTCCTTTAGCTCCCAATAAACCCAAAGATTGGAAATGGTTAATTGACAGATTTGAACAGAAAATTCAAAAATGGACAAACAAATGGTTGTCTACAGGAGGAAGGATGACTCTTATTAAGGCGGTTCTCCAAGCAATGCCGATTTATGTGGCGTCTGTTTTGAATATTCCAGGTACTATTTTAAAAAAGATGGATTCCATATGCTTAAGATTTCTATGGAGTGGGGCTCAGGAAACGAAAAAGTGGGCATTGGTGAAATGGACATATCTCTGCAAACCAAAACAACATGGAGGGTTGGGCTTTCGGTCATCCACTCAACAAAATATAGCTTTGGCAGCCAAATTATACTGGAGGCTTATAAGTTGTCCTGATGATCTGTGGGTTGTTAATTTCAGAGGTAAATATGCGGAAAGTAGTCGACCAGAGAGAATAATTACGACAAGTCATCCTAATAATGGATCTCTAGCATTAAAGTTCATTAAACGCGGAGAAAAACAACTTTTCTGGATAGTTCACAATGGTCATTCAGCTAATTTCTAGACAGACTCATGGGAAGGTCAACCCCGAATTTTAACTATCTTCTCTCAAATTTATCGTATTAAGGAATAAATGCAAGTGAAGGGATGGACCAAGATAAATCATTATATACAGACAAATATTCAGCCTTGGGGTATTGAGACACAATGGAGACCTCTTACGGATTGGCCTATGAGGTTAGAGCAAGAAGATCAAAACCTGTTGAACAAAATTCTGGAAGGAAGATCTCTTCTATTTTCAGCTGATCTTGATGAACTTGGATGGGGAGGCAGCTCTTCAGGGAAATATGATGTAGCTTCTGGATATGAATCCCTCATTACAAGTTGCACTCATCCTCAAAAAGCCTTGTTTCAACGTATATGGCAGCCAGAGATATGGCCTAAGGTAAGTTTCTTCCTTTGGCTTATCATTCACATAAGGCTTTTAACTGGAGATAGGCTCCAAAAAAGAGGTTTCAGAGGACCTTTTAGATGTGCACTTTGTACTCAAGATGAGGAAACATTGGATCATCTTTTCTTTCAATGCCCATGGGTTTCTATATTGTGGACACAATTGGCTCGGTTGTTTAAACTTCAATGGAATAGTTTGGGATCCCTTGCACAGATTAATGATACTTGGAAGAAAGCAATTCCCAAAGGACAAAATTTGATCCCAGCTGTTGGAGTGGTATTTCTTTACTTCTTTGGAACACGTGGAAAGAGAGGAATTATAGAATATTTCGCCAAACTAGCAGAGAAGTTATATATGTTTGGGAAAAAATAAAAAGCAACTTGACAGAGAGCCTCAAACATAAGGTTTCTATACCTGATCAACCCTCTCAAGAATGGGAGCATATCTACCAACAGCTTTCTTTGGATCCTAAGGAAGCCACCATGCCACGCTTCCACAAGAAAAGAAAAAGATAGCAGTTCATGCTACTCAAGTGCAAGATGGGACAGATTTATGATGGGGTGATAAATACAGATGGAGCGTCTAGTGGTAATCCTGGCAAAGCAACTATGGGAGGGATTAGACATAACAGAGTAGGAGAAGTGCATTTCCTATTTGCTGAAAACTTGGGAATATCTACCAATAATGTGGCTGAAATCAAAGCTATCCGTAGAGGAATACAGGAAGCTATTAAAATAGGATGGCGAAAGATCAAAATCCAATCGGATTCCAAAATCATGATGAACTTATTGAGTGATTCTAGTAATGGTTATCCTCCGCAGTGGAGAATTGCTAAGGAAGTTTGTGAAATACAAAATCTTCAGCAAAAGGTTCAAGAAATTCAATTTACCCACATCCCCAGACAGAAGAACAAGGTTGCAGATGGATTGGCAAATTGGGCTCTTGACAACAAGGATATCCTTTGCTACAGGTCACCTCCTCTATGGTGGTCAACAAAGATTCAAGAAGAAATCAGGAAAATCACAAACCTTGACTCTTCTCAATGAATATTCATATTGTTATTTTTGTTTATAGTGCTAGAGATATGGCTAATAGCTTCCATGCTTGGCATGGTAGAGTATGTAATTCAATATTTGCAAATTGTGTAAATGCTCAATCCAAGAATCAAATGAAACCCCCTTACCATGCTTGCTTGCAATGGTGGTGAAGAAACATGTGAGAGATATTCCCTTCTTGATTCTTGTGCTTTGATAGGCTCTTCCTCCCCTTTTGGTTGTGGCTGCACATTCTTGCTTTGACCATTCTTTGGGTGAAGATCTGGATGGAGTTTCCAACACTTTCTATTCCAATGCCCAATAACCTTACAATGAGTACAATAATTATTAGACTTGCACATGATCATATCAAGTGGATTCCTATGTCCTTGGGAGTATGTCTTGACCATTCTCTTCTTGTTTGCTTGAAGAGTGGATTATCTCTTTGCCATCTCTCCTAAAGAGCTTGGGTTCCTTAGTGATGGTTCAAATGGATATAGCCATACAATAGTTACTTTTCCCACAATAAGTGCAAGGAACAAGATACCAACATTCTTGTGTGAAATGACCTTTTTTTAGAATTGAAACAAAATACGGAAGATTTCTTTTTAGCATACCTTTTTGGGCTGCCCCCATGCTTGTTTCTTTTCCTTCTTTTACTCACGAGTGGTGAAGTTGTAGGAGTGTAATTTCCCATTTCCTGTTTGCACTTGCATTGTGCAGATAGAGTAGTGATGCCCTATCTTCTCATTCATGACTTGAAGGCTTCCCACTCTTTGGAAGTGCTGCTTTGTCCTCTTGAGGTAGACTTATGCTTCCCTCTTCTTGATTGCTTGTTTGCTTCCCTCTCTTTGGAGGAGTCCTACAATCGTCTTGAGGCTTAAAAAAAATGATACTAGAAACATTTTAACCTTCTCTGGCTGTCTTTGGTGTGTAGATGGCATGGAGTTCTTCATTGGAGCTACTCTTGCTTCAACTGTGCTAGAGCATTCCCTAATCTCTATTTTACCGTACCCAAGTCCTGCAGATTGATGCCTTTCCTCAACCACAATGGGATTAAGGAATCCTTAGCCATCCTTGCCAAGTTCTTTTCCGCTATAGCCCATCTTCACTACAACTTAGAGCCAATGACCATAATGTGATATTCTCGAATTTTCCAATGGATTCATCCAGTGTAATATTGGAAGAAACAACATGTGATGGAGTGCTTAACATGCGTACCTTTGTCATGGTTTGAGCCACTTTGGTAGAGGCTGGTCCCTTTCTCTTAGTAGATTCTTCTCTACTTTCTTCTCCTTCAACATCTTGCTGGATATTTGCCAACGATTCCTCCTCTGTCAACAAATCTTGTTGCAACTCTTCAATGATACCCATGAAGAATTCTCCATGATTTGTCCATGTCTTTTGTGACTGCTCATTCTCTGTTTTGAAGTGCTGCAATAGCATTCTCAGTTCTCTATTCTCCCCTTGTACCTACACATGACACTCTTTGAGCTCCTCAAGTCTTCTTCTCAAAGAATTCCGTCATGGCTTAATCAGTGCAACCACAGATACTATGCAACAATTGTATAAGAATTTATGTGCAACACGATTTTCATACACACAAATTCACAAAATCACATATTGTTGTACTTCAAATTTGCTTCAAAATGACTGAATTTTAATGCTTTAGAGTGGTAGAATGTGTTAACTACAGAAATAATGCTTGCAAACCACGAACAGTAAGGAAGGAATGGAAACAAACACATAACAAAAAGGTTTTAATCTGGAAAACCCTGAGATGGGGAAAAACCAGCTGGAAGTGGCAACTGCACATCTTCCTAGTCTTCCTTCAAATGAAACGGGTAAATACAAAGTGCTCCAAGAGTATACACTCGTGCTCTTCTGTTTCTTCTATCTTTAGTTAATTATTAGAAGATGTGAATAGAGAAAGAATGAAACTCAACTAGAATGCACACTTGGTAGATTGTGTGTTCGTCATTTTATTATGCAATAGATAGTTACAAAATGGTTGAGGAGGTTACAATCGAACATTAGTTAATACATAACTAATAGTTTGTTATGAGTTAATTAATATATTAAGAATATTTTTTACGTAACCTGCCTTAATGACTAAACCCGAGACATGTTTGTCCCAAAATTTTACAAATACAATAAAACCAAGAAGTTTAGTCATTAACTCTATAGGCTGCTCTTGAGATATTACTTTGAAAGCTGCAGTCCTCTGATGTTTTGCTGCAGTCCAATGTAGGAGCTTTAGTGTAGACAGAGACCGAAAGAGACAGTGATAGCAAACGTTCGGCAAGATCCGATTGTGTGGACATAGGATATAGCAGGTTATCCACCAAGTGTTTTTTGAGTGACTCTTTGACCGGGAATGAATCATCATTGGCTGAGAAGTTCAGCCCAATCTCCAGAGTTTGGAAATCAGATTCTTAGAGATGTTGATTGATTAGAGTGTACTAGGCTTGCTGGAGCCTGCTTGAGTCCATGTAGGGACTTCCTAAATCTGCAATCCAGATGATTACCTTTAGGAAACACCATGTGAGACCTCCTAGCATCCAACTCTGTTCAAGAAAGCACTTTGAGATACCCTCCAACCCAATTGAGCTGCTATGGAGAGAAGCAATTGAGTGACCATCTTTGCAGTAGGAGTAACAACCAACTCCACAATAAGAGAAATAACCATCTCCGCAGTAATAGGTGAAATGACTTTATCCTCCTGTTGCTCATCTATCCCCCTTGTTGCGAAAAGCCTTTTGCAACAAGATGAGCAAAGTGTCCATGCTTTAATGTCCTTTAAGCCAATGCCTGTGAATGTGTGGCATGTTCTGCCATCTCACCATGCCTCTAATATTGATCCAGTGGTTTTCCCTCCACAATGGTATTGCGAGAAAAAGTTCATCCTCCCAAGATATTTGTTTCAAGCCTCCTGCATTGGAAGGGTGTATAGTGATGAGGACATCCTCCAAAGGCATTTGTTTAGTGCATGTAAGTTGACTAGATCTGCTATAGGGTCAACAAACCTATGAGGAATGACATCCTCCAACACATCTTGAATGATGGAGTCTCCCTCCACACGCTATGCTTTTAAGTTGAAGTAGCAGAGTCAACTAGCCTATAAATATGAGCCACCTTGCCCAATGCCCCATTGCAATCACCCATCCCTGTTTCACATCTGACACAAGACACTTCTCCCTAGGGAAATTTACAACAATATTGGGATTCTCTATTAATTGACAAACAAATAAGAGATTTTTATGCAAGCTAGGAACATACCTAACATTCCTTACTAATAGTTTTTTAGCATTATTCTTCACAATGCGTACATCTCCTATCCCTTCTATTGCAAGTGACTCTCCATCAGCTAATGCAACTGAATCAGAACAATGTGTAATTGCAGTAAATGATATATATTAGTTTCCTTTGACATGAAAAATCGTTGAGAGGCATGCAGAGTCCAATTGTGTCCAACAATTGGTCTCATGGTATCCCTTCGAGCATGATGTTGTAAGACAATACCCGAGAAACCATGCTCTTCCGGAAAATCTTGTTTCTGCAATTATCCTCCAGCACATTTGCCTCATTTACATGGCTTTTTGTTCTGTTGGGAAAGATCATATTGCTTGTCCTTCTCTAGTCTTTGTGAGCTGCCCAACCTTATGAAATGATCTATCATTTTATTTTACCAGTCTATTCTAAGATTCACCAGAGTGCTGCCACTTCCCCTTTGATAGCAGTCAATGCACTTTATTGGCTCTTATCTGGAGTCAAGTATCAATTTTGCCTTCTTCCTTTGTAACTAGGTATTTCCTTTATCAAAAGTCAAGATTGGACTGTTCTAGCCATCAAATCTTCAATCAGAATTTTTCTTGGTGCAAATGCAAAATTTAACCCATGTTCCAACAGTTTTAATGAAGCAGCATCCAGATTTTGGCTCAATATATTCACAACATTTGTTTTCGAACCATTTATCTCCAGTTTTTGTCTCCTATCTTCCTAATGTTGTGATGGAAGAAGTAGGTAGCATAGAATAGTACAGTCAAGACAACTGCAAAACTCTGCTACTCTCTCATAGATTCGCCAATTCACTCCTTAGTACAGTAATCAAAGAGCTCAACCTGAAAAGTGCTCAAAATGAGAATAGCAATCATTTCAGATCCTTGAAGTGTCCCTTCATTTGCCGTAGGCGAAACCATCGGTTTACGCAAACCAGCAGTTAACTAGGAACTGCCCCTGTAGGAATACTGGCAGTACTGGAAACTGTCGTGGCAGTTGCAAAACAATCATTAAAGGCTTGGAAAACTGCCCCGGCGATTTTGTAACAGAATAATGTATCTCAACTTCCAGAGTCCATAACTTTTGCATACAAACTCAGAATCAAGTGTAGTTTCTTTTGAAAGTGCATAACTTTTTGAGAGGAATCCAAATATGTAATCACATTTACACTTTGATGAGGAATACTATCTCTTTCACCTAGAGGAAGTAGACAATGCCTTGGTCAAAGGTCCACTCAACATTCCTTGTTTCGTCGACCCTGACATGCCCTGATTCCTTTGGAGTTATAGATGAATTTCATGGATATTTATGGATTGCAAGCACTGGTCAAAATCACAGAGCCTAACTTGTTGTATGTGATGCCCCATAGTAATGATAGTGTCAGCCCTGGTTGGAGCACTTGTTTTTTGGTACCGCCAGAAAACAATGAAGCATGGAATCTTAACCCGTGGAAGGTGGGTGGCTGTTCTTATTGTAACTGTCAAGCTGTCTCTTCATCTTCCACACTTGTATTATAATATACAATAGCTATTCTCGAAGGGTTCTTCTTAGTTCAGTTTTGGACCTTTTGGTTGATTCCACGTCTGACATCTTGGATCATTGTATGGAATTTGCAGATTCTGAAGCAATTCAATCTAGATTTACGGTGCTGCTTTTAATCTCTTCGTTGCATCCTTTTTGTAACACTACTCTAATTATTGTTCCTAAAGCAACATAAACTGTTCCCATTCTTAACAAATTGGAATGCTATTTCAGTGTGTTGTCCCCCAGATCACTTTTGGGCTCTGGATCAGAAGCTGTGGACAAAGGTTCTACAGAAATTTGTTAAGTCTAGTTTAAGTTACATCCATCCATCACATCCAAATATCCTGAAATGAGCAACCATAGGTTAAGTATGTCTTTCTATTAAGTAATATCTTCCATACATGTCAATGATTTTCTTCCATGTTATGTACCTTAATCTACCAACCTAATTAAATATGGTGCTATTGTTTTGAAAATTTCAAAACTATCACTCATATAAATGCCCCATCAGTATTTGAAGACAAGAAAGTGTGTATATTAGGAACTATTACTGAGTTGCCTTTTTAGCCGGAGCATGATAGGTTAATTCATTTGGAATTTAATAGATGCTTGTTGTATTATTAACCTTGTTTGGACATAGCTATGTTGCTGATTGACGTGGAAAACATATGTAGAATTTCTTTTCCATAGAAAATTCATGATTCCTGACATGAATGTGCTTATATAGATACTGTTTTTTTCCTTGCCTATACAGCTTGAAGGGGAGGCAACTGCTAGAGCCATCAAGTTAGCAGGGTTTGTGAACACGCCACTGTATGTTGTTCATGTAATGAGTATTGATGCCCTTGATGAGATTGTCAGGGCTCGCAAATCTGGTATCTTCCACATCTAAGAGCTAGTTTGCTCCAAATTCTTATAAACATTACATTATATACTGCAAAACAGATTAGCATCATTTCATTTTAACAAGTTATGATTATGGTATGTGTGTAGTTACTTCCATTGTATGGTAGATTCTGTGTCCTGTTCAAATTTCAATTTGTTTATTTTTGCAAAAGGTATTGGAACTTCATTTAATTATTTGATTCTACAAAATGGTTTACAAGTGTAATCTTCTTTGTAAAGCTCTTTCTGTCTAGAAGTGAAATGAAATTTGACTAGATTTACAGATTTCTAGGCTAAAAATAGTTTCTGCATAACTTTAATTTACTGACTGTAATTTACAGTTCGGTTATATAATGTTTTGATTTAAAAGAGGCGTGGCCTGAATTAGAAACTTTTGAGCTCCAGGGCAAAGAGTAATAGGAGAGCCAGTAGTTTCAGGTCTGGTCCTTGACGATTCTAAGCTTTGGGATCCTGACTTCAAGATGGCAGCCCAGTGAGTACAGTTGTACATAACAAGTTATTTTCTTTATTGTGTTACTTGTGTTTCTCTTTAATTATTGATATTTTTCTTTCGTATTTTTATTTTTCAGATATGTTATGAGTCCACCAATAAGGTCATTTGGACACCACAAAGCCCTTCAGGCTGCTCTTTCAACTGGGCTCCTGCAGGTCAACTATACATCTGTTTTTAACTCGGTTGGATTTGTTTATAATGCCTTAGTTGGCTAGATAAACTCAAGTTTGGTGGTGTCACAGCTAAATTGCTTGGCACTTCTATTTTAGGATCATGCAATCCAACATTTCAGGCTTAAAATCTCGTTCCTTTAGTACTGTTGTAAGGAAAGAACATATATAGAATACATTGCATCTAATGAGGTGTTTATATTGGAAAATCAAAATCTACTCTGTTTTTCATCATTCCATTTTCCCTGACTGTTGAGGTTGCAAAAAGAATGAAGTGGATAAACTACCCAAGGAGATTGGTAGTTTAAAAGAATTCTTTCTGTTGAGGTATATAGAAACTTTCAATTATATGTGGTCAGAATTCGTTAAAAATCTTATTATATTTTCAAATTTGATGTGTTAATATGTGAGGTCAGAGTCACTTCAAGAATGCAGCAGTCTACTTTAAAGGATGTAGAAATTGGCATCCATGCAAATCCAACAACTTTCAAAGATTCCATTTGATCATCCAAATCAGTTGATGCAATCTGCACCGTGCCAACATTCTCTGACAGTCACACACAGGGACAAAAGGTGAATTTGCAGAGAGAATACTGCATGAAAACAAGAAATTTTCTATCGAACTACTTAGCCAAGAAAATTTTAAGGAACTTGTAATACACATTTGCTTCTCATTCAAGTGGTCAGATAAGGAAAATTTGTGGAAACAGCGGCATTGAATGTTGCTGCCATAAATATCATGGAAGATTTTCGAGAGAAGTTAATTTTCAACTCCAATGAAGTGTGACTGAAGGTAGACATTGTGAATTGTAAAAGGGCACATGAATGGGGTGGATGTGTCATTAAAGTTATTATTTCCATTTGATGTCACAAAGACGCATTCAACTTGTGCATGATTGCAATACTAGATAATTATAACAGTCCACTATCTGTACCTGCATGTCAACCATCTTGATGTTAACAGGACATTATATTAACCCATAATTATTGGGAAGTTGCTAGAGATGATAAAATATTATATAAATATCTAAAGATTCATCCAGTAATCTCAACATTACAACATGCATATACATAGGTTGGAATTTTAACTCGCATGCAAGTATCCATTCTTGGGCTTATCCAATGGGAAACTACTCAACTTTTATTGTATCTAAGCAGAGAACAATGGAAAGACATTTTCCTTTCAATGTCCTTGGCCATGGTGCCATCTAATGGTACAACAGAGTTTCCTTTCTTAATCAGGCTTTAGTATGCCAAGATGGTTTCTGAGTAATTTGCAATGCCTTTAACAGCAGAATGGTTACAGGATTCCTCGGATGCAGGAGGCCAGTAGAACGCTGACGGTAGTACCGCCCCCCCCCCCCCTGATGGGTCCCACCCCATTCTCTATAACAGATATTTATTCTATCAATATATAAGTTAACTGTTAGGTGCATCAAAGTTATGGGCAGTACCTCCCATGCAATAAGGAACTTGACAGACAACCAGCAGAGATATTAGAACAAAATGAATCCACAAGACCATATACATAATCCTGTGCTATTGGTCAAAAGCACCCATTGATGGTCCCACAAACATCAAGGGGTCAATATGTGTCACCAACATAAGAATCTAACATTCACATGTATAAGGAATGACATAATGACATTCGATGATTTTTAGCGTGTTATTGTGTCAAATTTTCCTCTAACTTTTCAAAAAATTGCCTTGATAGCATGTTTTCCCTGATGGAAATCCCATGATTTTGTTTCTGTCGTTGTTCCAATGTTTGATCATCTCCCACACACTTCCATTATTATCTCTTGGTCTCTTTTTAACCTTCACTTGCACCCTTTGGTTAGTTCCCATGGTGCACCATCATAGAGCTCAAGAGGAATGAAATAAAAATATATTTTTCTAAGACACTTATACCATTGATGAAGAATAAGTACTCATCGGATCGAAGTCTCATTGTTTTTTCTTAGTTCCAATTCTCCTCATCTCCCATAAAGTTATTTTCATTTTTCTAAGTTTCAACATCATTTTCACAAGAGTGCTTTGGTTCCATTATGTACTCCAAATGGGTCTTAACATTGAGTGAACTTCTAATTTAATATTGCGATAGAAGTTTTGTTCCACACAACAATCATAAGGGAACATCACCTCATATGGGTTCTATTTTCACCTTGCATGGGTTATCAAGGAACTTTTGGTTCTCTTTTTTTTGGGAGTGCACCTATGACTTAAAACATTTGGTTCCCAAAACTTTTTGGTTTCTAAAACTTCTTTTAGAGTGTGATCACGACAAGGTTTCCAAGAACTCCAATGGGTGAGCAAGTGCACCCAAGTTCTTAATGAAGTCAAAAAGTGTTCTCATGACTTAAAGGTGGAGAAGCACTCATAAGATGGAACCAGTTTAGTTTTGACCATAACTTTTGTATCTGGACTCTGATTTGAGTGCCATTTGAAGCATTGGAAAGCTTCTAAAGCAAGGATTAATATTGTACAAGTTTTAGAACCTCAAACAATAGCATATGTTTTTATGAGAATATTTTTCAAGACAATTGCTGTTTTTGCCTTCATTTTGAGAGCTTGTTTTGCTCATAGTTCAAGTTCAACTCATTGAATCTTTCTCAAACTTTGTCCATAGCTTCCTTACCATGGAACCATCTTTTTGAAGTGTATTCATGATGATTTTCCCATTGGTGATGGCAATGTTGATCATATGAACTTCAGTAACATCAAGACAAGAATGGCCAGTGGAAAGCAGACTCATATTAGAGATGCATGTGTTGAAGGTGAAAGTGCTTGAGTGAATCAAGAAAGGAACCTCCATGGCTGGAACTTCTTATTCTTATTCTCTTTCTCCTTTCAAGTGACTTTCTATTTTTCCATTGAGAAAGTACTTTTTGTAAAGTCACTTAAGTGACTATTTCTATTTCTCTGTTGGGAAAAGTGATTTTCGTCATAAAGTCACTTTAAGTTGTGACTTAAGTGAAAAATAAATTGTAAAAAGGTCACGTAATTACCTTGAAGTACTTATCAAGTAGTTATGGGCTAAAAGTATAAATAGGGGTGGCATTTTCCATTGTGGGGGTTCTCTCTTTTCTCTCTCAACTCTGAAGAGAGTTTGTTGCAACTTTGTGCGTATATACTATTTTTAGTCTTCATGAATAAAGAATGTAAACAAGTGGAATAAGAATCATCTTGTGGTGTTGGTGCTTTCTAATCATGAAATTGCGCTTTGTTGTTTATGGTTGAATGATGTCATTTATACCTCCATCTATCTATGTTGTAGGTGATACTATGATTTGTAGGCTTTGTATTGCATATCTGTGTAGGTGGACTTTGTGCCATACACAAACAATTTAGGGTGAAGACTTTGTGCTTCTGGGTGTTTTTTATCTTCTGCACAGTTGTTTCCTATATTCTGGTCCTCATGTGAGAAAGTGGATTTATTGCTTTATGTTTATCCCGAGTTATCCAAACATTTCTATGTGTTAAGTTTGTTGTGGATTTCTCCCTATCCATATCCTTTCATTTTTCACTATTATCCATCCTCTCTCCGTATTCAGTTATTTTTTCCCCATTTTTTGTCTCCCTTGTGATTCTAGGATAAAAACACCGAAAAATACAAAAAACTCCATCATATTAGGGAATTTTCCCTCTCAAATGTAGAAGAACATCGCCCTATGTCAATAGGTGATCTTCCCTTGATAGTTTCAAATTTTATGTTACTTCCACTCAAGTGAATCCAAGATCACACACAATGACATTAAAAACTACCAACACAATGCATGCACATGCTTATATAGTTGTCATAAATTTCTACTTCCGTACCTCTTAGGACTCACTAGTAGTTTGTTCCTTAACTCATATATCCCAAAATTAATGGTTTCAACCTTTGTTGCAAGGTTCTCCAAATTTTATCAAAAAATTTTGAATTTTTCCAAGCTTATTCTCATTGAACATGAACTCAAACTTTACCAATTATTTTGGCATGGGAATTTTTTGACACTATTTTGCATTATTTTACAAATGTGTGTATATATACATATACCAACTGAAAGTAGTAGACAAAAAGATCTCTCCATTTTGTCACTTTGACATATTTATGCATTTTTTTCAAAAAAAAATTATAGAAAAAATTGTTCGAACTTAAAGGCATTTTTTTTCCTCGAACTTTATCCCTTGGCGAACTTGAACCGAAATTTATTCTTGTTGAACATAAACGCGAACTTGAACCTTGTGACTTAGGTTTCAACACAAAACTGACAACTTCCAGCTAATGTTAGAATTTGATAAGAATTTGATGCGGCAAGACTGCCAAGTGGGTGACGCTGTGGTAAAGGTGACATAAATGTAAATCAACTAGAAGGTTTTGACTATATGTTCACACATGCAAGAAAAGGTATGTAGACTCATCAAGTCATTCACCTATGTGTCTCAAATGTCAGGCTACCTTATGTTGATCTATTGGTATATCAAGATTGATGGACTATCTGTGGGCTGTCATGGAGTTCTAGAGGAATCTATATGATCCCAATCTCTATGGGCTCAATCAACTAGCATGAAAGGGGAGATTGTACATTTCCTATTGCACTATGTCGACAACGTAGTTCATCCCCCTATTGTGACATGAGGCAATTGACATTGAATTGTTAGAGGTGTTTAGTGCACCCGCAAAATCTCAATGTGATCATTCGACTATGTAGATCTTCTTGGATACTGCACTACTATCTATGTGATTGGAAGTATGGAAAAATGAAACTTACCATGCATTCTGTTGTGCTCCCAAATAAAATATGCCAAGACAATGCTCGAGAGGTTTTAGATGATGGCCAATAAACCATTTGATACACCCAATAGAGGAAAAACTTTAGTCTGTCTCACAATGCATCACTGGAAGTAAATCCTTTCACTCTATTGGCAGTAAGATTGAGAGCCTCATTTACTTGACATATACTAAGCCAGACATCAGCTATGTTGTCACCTATCGTCTCACGGTTCAATGCAAGATGCTGAAAATCAGGATCACTAGAAAGAAGCAATAGCGGATTTTGAGGATGCATTAGAGGAACTGTGTATCTTGGCCTAGAATATAAGAATGATCACATTCTTCTTAACAGGGTATTTGGACTTAGATCATACATGTAATATTGATGACTAGAAATCCACTTTTGGATCTGTTCTCTTTGGACAATTCGATCCAATATCTTTGGGGAGCAAGAAACAAAACTTCATTAAATCTCGTAATCTTCCATTATGTAAAACGATAATATGCATGTCCGTAAGTGAGTTGTCACGTGAAGCGATTTGGTTATGTACAGGCATACTTGAAGTAATTGGAGTACCATATAAGCAACTCGATCCGTCTTGTAATGTTGATAACGTTTGTCAAGGTGTCTATCCAAGCCTCCCCTTGCAACTTAATGCTTTCAGAATGCAATGGTATCACTATTGTTGAGTACTTTAGTGTCCTCGATGTCAGTATGCAAGCATGGTTCTTGCATGAGTTCCTTGCAACATGCTGACTTTCACTATTGCTCTTGACAGATCGATACATGCGGATGATCCTCACAAAGGCACTTGGTATGGGATACCAATCTTGAGTATCTCTTAGGTTCTCTTGGAACCATGATGAATTAAGGCAGGGGAATTTCATGAATAGATGTAATTGTCTCATTAGGATTTTGTAACATCTATGTTGTCAACTTTACTCAATCTATTTTAGGCTTGTCGCATTGTGAGCATCTGTAAATCGTAAGAGTGATTGTACTCCTTTGAATTCATAGGGACTGTTGACATTCTCATTGCTTATGGATGAAGCGCTCGAAACCTGCTTCCCTCATTAATCATTTTGTTTTAGCTGAATAAACCAAATGATATTTTGTTTCTACCTTTTACATTTGCTATCAAAGCAAATCCTTATTAAAAATATGCCCCGAAACCCCTAAAAAACAAGGGGTATTAAAAACACCTGCCTTTTGCACATAAAAGAGGAAAATGTGAAGAACCATGTACGTATGAATTTGCTGTGGGTACCTAGATTGTCAACACTATTGTTCCCATGCAACCAGTCTACCTTCCCAAGAAGATGGACTTTTAAGCAGGGTAATTTTCCCTTCTCAGGTCTCCAAAATGAAGATTTATGTTGTCAACGAGAGGTTGCTGCTATTTGTGACATGGAGTTCTTCAAGCCTTTCTTACACATAGCAATAACATGCTATAACTTCACATGCATATTTTAAAGGATTTCATTTAGCTTAAAATTTTTGTTCAAGTCTTTCTGCTTCTTTTTGTATGATAAGGGAGGCTTTACTAGCCCTATGCTTAGGACTGTCTCTATTAAGAGGTTCACAACCAACGTGTTTATGTTTTTAGTGTTTTTTTGTTATCTTGGCCTCGGTTTTTGTCTATGCAAATGACCTATATAGGATGTAGTTTGCATGGATCTCTAAACAGTTCCAAACCAAGCTATGTTTTTATCATGAATTCTAGGATATTATCATATAAGTGACATAGCATAAAGAGATGTTGTGTGCCGTTTGGTGAACGAGGATGCCACATCTATGGTAACTAAAATTTCATAATCATCTCCTGTTTTTTCAGGTTTAGGGGACTCTATTGTATATTGTTGAAACCCTATTTATATAAGTGTTTCTCACTTACATAGCTACTCCCTCGTTGTCCCCAAAAAAATGAGAATTTTTTTGCCATCTCGGAAACTCTGAGCCCTATGTCTCCAATGTCCCCCCGTCTTAAAGTCTTAGGTAACATATGGTTGTGAATGCCTATAGGATTGATATTGCAAGGAAGATTCTAGGGGAAATAGTTCCATGTTACGTATCAACCTGAGCATTCTGCATCCAATTTAAGGAAGGTTGCCTTAACTTTGAAGAGGCCTGCTTTGTGATCAAGGAATATTAAATAAGTACTGAAGCTTATTTGCAGCTACCAACTATTGTTCAATGAAGAATTCATTTCAATTTGGCATCATAGTTATCGTGCATTTTCCTTTAATATTCCAGAAGCAGGTTATCTAACAATTGACTTCCACAATATCTTGGAATTGTATGTTTAAACTCTATAAGGTCCTCCATTCCCACTCGTGATATTGCAAGGAGGAGGTTTGTCATACCTCAAGGCCATTATGACCACAATGCTCCATGATCTTACTGCTTCATACAACATAATTCTCGGAGATTCCAAACATTCGTTATCATATCGTTACCACCTATAGGCATAAAACAAAAATTGGGAATAAAGAATGGTCAAGAAATTAATCTTGCAGACGCCAAGCTATTTTTTCCTTCTGTTATGATTTTGGCTCAATCTATGGACCATATCTGACAAATGTATTAAGCTTATTCTCCCAATTGTGTAATGTCCCCTTTTTCAAAATAGCACCAATTGAAGACTTCTTGTCATTTCTCTTCCCGTGGCCAAGAAGGAATTGCACAAGGGAAGTCCTTGGGTTTCGTTTTTATTTTCTTTTATTGTTATTAATGTTTTTCTTTGGTGTTTTACTCCCTAAGGCAGGTCGGTTGGGATTATAATGCTCCCAACATGAAATTAAAAGATAAAGTAAGCTCCTTAAGAGGTTGGCAAGGTTGGAGAGTTTCCAACATGGAAATAGAAGATAAAGCAAGCTTAAGAGGTCGGTCTACACCTTATGACTCTTGGCGCCAACCAAAGGGTATAAGAGGAGTCTTAGGGGCTCATTTGCACATCACTTTTGGCATATACACTTTATACTTTGGACTCTAGGGCTGATTGCTCTATTTCCAACTCCACTAAGGGCGACAATCCATTAGTGTGGCATCCAAGGAGGACAAAAACCTTCCTTGTGGGATTTGGAGAACGAAAACTCTCCAAATTGGGTGGTGTTGAAGTAATGTCCCCTTTTTCTAGATTAAAATAATTAATAATATTATTTAAGTTCGGCCCAGTCATTTCTAATCTTTGGGAAACTTAATAATATTATTATTATTTAAATAAAACGTATTTTTGAATACTTAAAGTAATATTAATGATTTAACTAAGTCGGCCAAATGTAAATTTATGTTAAGAGCATAAGGCAACTTGTGTTTTAAAAAGATAAAAGCTGTGTTGGCTAGATTGGGTTATGCACAGCGTAAAACCTAGGCAGTCATGAGATAAATCTCCCTCATTTAATGGTGTGGCTCCCGTGTAAGATGTTTATTTATTTTGCAGGGGTGAATCCTAATAACTATACTTTCAGGGCTTTTGCTTTAATTCCCACCACTCGTGAACCACAACTGAGCAATTTTGCATCAAGTAGGCAGCTGTGTGTGGCATTGGAATATTTGCAGAAGGGGGAAATAATAGAATTTGGTGAAGAAAGGAAGATGTGTTAAATCAACCATCTAGTTAACAGGTTTGTCTCATCCACACAAATTAAATAAACAGGTAAGTCATAACATTCAGCAGATTATTTGAAATGACTTCTAACCTAGATCTGAGATAACACAAAGTTTATCTAAAACCTTAAATAGAAGTGATTAGCAAAGCACCATAGACACAAAGTTCTCCGGAAAATCCACCTTTTATTCAATCCCAAGCCTTCGCAGCAATCACACCAAGGGTTCCAACACAAAGTCTGAAGACTCGAGAATGCTCAAATTACAAAAGCTCTTGCTAAACAAGTTCTGCTAAAACAAATTGTGATCCTTTAGCCCGTAGGCTCTTCCTCTATTTATAGTGCATAGAGGGAAAATACAAATAGGGAGCTTTCAATGAATTGTTGCATGCGGAAACTATGAAAAGGGGAAGTAGTTGGCAGTATTTTCCCCTTGACTTTCTTGGCTAGATTTTCTGCATAGCTGAAAACCTAGGCAGTCATGAGATAAATCTCCCTCATTTACCGGTGAGGCTCCCGTGTAAGATTTGTCAATTAAATATGCTAGTATCTATTTGGGGTTTTACTTTAACCATGCAGCTCATGAACCATAGCTGTATAGTTTTGCAGCAAGTAAGCAGTTGTTAAAGAAAGGAAATATCTAATGAAGAAGGAAATAATAAAAACACAGGAAAGAAAGAGGGAAGATGTGCAACCCAATCAATAGATTACAGAGTTGATTGCATGCACATAGACAGAACCAATAGATATTAACACACAAAATTATAAGCAAAGGCAGCTTTCAGATCTAGATCTAAAATAACACAAAGTTTATAAGTAGATCTAAGACAAAAAGTTAGAAACAAAATGCACCGTGACACAAAGTTCTCCGGAAATCTGCTCCTTTCTATTCCTTTGCTTCAAATAGCTATCAGGGGTTTCAGCACAAAGTCTGGAACACAAGAATGCTGCTTACAAATTCTGATCTTTTAACCCGAAGGTTCTTCCTCTACTTATAGCATGTAGAGGGGAAATTACAAATAGGAAGCTTTTAGTGAACTGGCACATGTGGAAGTTGTAAAGGAAACAACTGGCAATCTCCCTCCTGGAATTCCTCTTTGCATGACATGCATGATTTGCAACTGAAGATAGAACCTTCTATTTTGCATGTCTGCCACCTATTTCCAAGTAGTTGACTTCTTCAAGTAATGGCTTTTAAACCAATCACTTAAGTTTTATAATTTAATTGATCGCTCAATTACTTTGTCGGAGGAAATAAGAGAAAGAAGAAGAAAGAGGAAAGCTGCAGTCTTGTCCTTTTTCATATTCTGCATGCAGTTGATTCTTTTGCCTTTGATTCTCACCAAACTGGATCTGGAAGCAGGATGAAGCAATAAGCTGGATCTGATTTTGCTTACGGGTGTTGCCTTTGACCTTGTCTTCCTTCTTATCCTTGAAGCTTTTGCAGTTCTTCTCCAGTACATGCATCAGTGCAATGTTTGCGTAAATAACTCATCATTTTTATTTTTAATTGCATATGAGCAATTAAAAATTCTGGAAAGCACTCCGGTGAATGCAAATTCAATGAAGGCTTCAACTGGAAGATTGGAAGCACATGCACAAGATCCTGGAAGGAATTTTCCATGCACTGACTTCTATACGGGCTGCATCAGAAACAAGAGGATGAATTTTTACCGGAAGCCTTTGCAATTATGAGATCTGGATCTGGATCTGGTCTCTGCATCATTGACTTCAACAAATCTGGAAGCTATGCATGATTCTGCTGAGCCTTCCCTTTCATCCCGCTTTGCCATGGCTGGAGCAATCTTTGTCTGAGCAACTCTTTTTCTTTTTATTCGGCTGGAATTCTTTACAATCGGTGCAGATCTGGAAATTTCTTCAGATTCGGAAGATATATTCAATGTATTGGACATTGATTTAAGCTCCCTTTCAATTATATAAGCACCTGTAATGAATACCTGCAATTAATTCAGACAAAGACGGATTCCAGAGCATGAACACTTGATTTTTATCATAAAAATCTGCATATAAAGCCCTGCCCTAAAATTTGAGGCTTTGCTTGCATGCTAAGCAAGCATAAATATTTCTAACTTCACCTGGGCACCTGTATGACTATGCAAACAATTAATCAAAC
The DNA here is from genome assembly GCA_019776745.2 of Taxus chinensis. Lineage (NCBI taxonomy): Eukaryota > Viridiplantae > Streptophyta > Pinopsida > Cupressales > Taxaceae > Taxus > Taxus chinensis. Next base: position 133,505,874 of record CM034157.1, on the reverse strand, counting down.
TTAAATCAAGCTCCTTCAAACCTAGGCGCCAAACTTTGAAGCTTTTCGGCAGTGAAAACACCTTTTTCTGAGCAAAATTCCTCCTTCTTTGGGCGCCAAAATTGCCTGGGCTGCACTTCTTTGCTAAAGAATTAATAACTCCATTAATATGGCAGCCCATGCTTATATAACCTTGATCATTCTATAATTAATAATTGCCCTTCCTATTTCCGGCAATTAATTAATTAAAAATCATGCTTTTCTCTTTAAACTTGGGCGCCTATTTTGTGCATGCTCATGGCTGCCATTAAATAAATTAAATTTATTTAATTTTAGCTTTCTACTTCCAGTCTACATTGACTTCACACTATGCTTTGACCTCATGCGCCAAAAATAGGAATTAATTCCATCAATTAATACTTTAAAAAGTATTATTTCTCCTCTAGGTGGGTCGCACTTTTTTGCATGATAGAGGGCTGCATTAAATAAATTAAATTTATTTAATTTTAGAATTCTATTTCCAATTTCTTTTATCCTTTCATCCCTTGTTGACTTTTCCTCATGCTTGGGCGCCAAAATTAGGAATAGAAACAATTAATAAATACTTTAAAGTTATCCTTCTTTCTCACCCAAAGTGGGTCGCACTTTTTGCCATAGCTAATTTCAATTTTTAAAAGTCAATTTCTAATGGGATTATTCACCCTGCACCGCAGCTCCAAAAATCTCATGATCCACTTAAGTTGTTTGACTTTCATAATGGGATTTTTTAGCCTGCAAGGCAGGTAAGAAATTCCCATCAATGCCTTAAGTGATTTTCTTTTATTTCACAATGGGAATTTTCACCCTGCAAGGCAGGTAAGAAATTCCCGCCTGCCTGCTGCCTCTAATTTTCCCATCATGACTTAAGTGACTTTGCTTCCATGGGAAAAAGTACCCTGCCAGGCAGGTACAAAATTCCCACCTACCTGCTGCTACCAAAAATCCCATTGCAGCTTAAAACCTTCCTTTCCCAAAAATGCGACTTGCCCAGAAGAGGCCTTTTTTGTGCATGACTTCGTCTTTTTAGAGAGAACCAGACTTCCTGTGGCAAATTCCTTCTGGCATGACGTCCGTAGATGATCTCCAGATACTCCAAGCAAGAAAACAGACTGAACTGACGAAGGAATAGACCTAGGGGAATTTCACAGAAAACAAAACGAAAAAAATACCAAAAACGCAAAACATTGCCAGAAGTCACAGATAAAGCCCAAGATTCATTCCTGGTGGAAACCCTACTGGTATATGGGAATATTGACATGTAAAACCTCAACAGGGTTAAACCAGAGCACAATTTGCCTCAAACAGGGCTCAGAATAATTAAATAAAAATTTCCCGCAGGCAAACTCCAGCGACAAAATATAGCGATTTTTGAGCATCTAGGTATTTGTCGAAATTGGCTTATATGACTCTCTGGGAATATCTTGACGCAATACAAACACTTTCTGGCAATAAAAACACAAAACGACCCATTATTTTAAAAGTACAATTTTTTTTTACATGGGGTAGTCTCAGATTTTAGGGTGAAATCTGGGGACACCACCTTGATTTACAGTTTTAGCCCTAGAAAGAGACATTACATTGGTATCAGAGCTAGGGTTTCTCGCAAGAAGATAAATGGCGGATAAAGTTTTTGGTGATGTTAGATTAGAAAGGCTTGTCCTAAGTCTAGGGCAAGAGAAATTGGCCAATTATTGGCCTCAGCTGACCATACCCTTAAAGATCTGAATGGTGGAAGGAGCTCTTCAAAGGGAGTCAATAATACTCAGCCATTGAAAGTGGATATTGCTACTTGGTAAGTGAGGAATATAGGGCTCTTCCTCTGGAGAAGATTTGTCATACTATGTCATTTATTGACTTCATGGGAGTAAGCAAGGGAAGATCAAAGCCCAAGCCTAGGTCATGAGCTACATGTAAGAGGAAGAATTCTCACTGTAAGTAATGGAGGAATCCATCATGTGAGTTGAAGAGGAAGAAATCATTAAGGGGCTTGAGCCAAAGAAGGAAGAAGAACAACCGAAGTTGTTGGGCATGGAAAGGGAACAAACAATGGGAGCCATAGAAATCCCCATCACCATTGCCAAAGTTGTAATATTCCCCTTTGGGATATTATTTAAATCTGCAGAAAGGAATTAAGTTCAATCCTAAGCAGATTAGATAGCTTCTTAGAGACCTCAAATAAATTCAATGCTTGGCAATAATACAACCCAAAATGGGGTTGGAGTATGCCAACGTGGTGGGTTAGATGGGAGAAACTAATTAGAATGGTAACCTCTCCAATCAGATTTTTTAACAGCAGTTAATTAATTAAAAAACACTCAGAACAACTGAAAACTTCAAAAATTTATATCTTGCTCAATAGCTCAATATTTTTCCACCAAATAAATTGCAGATTATTCTAAAATTCAAGGCCTTTCCAATCTAGAACTATGATTCTGAATTTTTAGATCACTGAAGACCCCTTCAAATAGGTGTTTCCAAAATCTGACCAAGGGTTAGGATCTAAACATATAAATTACCCAACTCTTATAAACCCTTCATGTTAACACTTCAAACGATCAACCCATTCATCTGAAATGATTAATAAATTGCAACAACATGTAAATCTATCAAAAACACTTCAAAATGTGATGGAATAAATCCAAAACCTAGTCGATTTGCCTTAGATAATTTGCAGCAGTAAATAAGAACACAATAACCCCCAAAATATCAGCCCCACACTTGGATCATTCAAATGGCCAAAACAGATCTTAAATATTGTTATGAACCTTTGTAACATGCCAAAACCACATAAAATCAAGTCAACCATAGCTATTTAAATCCAAACACAGAATATTTATTAATTGCACTTCAAAAGTTGACCCAAATGTGCCCAAAACAACCTCCTATGCATGTCGACTTGGCATAAATAAATTCAGGAGTAGCAGTAGATCATAAAACACACTTAAATCCTTCAAAACTCATCACTAATATGCAAATATTCTTCTCTAATAAATGCGCCACACATAGGGTGAATATATGATGTGATATTCACCCAATGCAAGCTTTAGAAGGTCTCACACTCTCCACAATAATGGTGGTGTTTAAGAACACCTTTTTTGTGATCACATATGGGGATACATCCCTCTTCAAGCATGAAGAATCTCAATAAAATCCTTGACCTTCTCCAAGGGGATGCAACTTCTCCTTTTATAGATTTTTCAATACAAATCTCCAAGTTTTCCCTCCAAGGTTTGGCACAAATCTCTACATGGGAGAGATTTATCAACATAATAATAGCCTTCTTTACTTGTAAAAGGTCAAACTCCAAATAAAATATCAATTCCTTCCAATTAATATTTGAATAAAACACAAGAGGGGAATTAAATATAAATTTTAAAGCACATGGAGTAGTCGACTTGCCCTAATTAAATTAAATATTATTTAATAAAAGCTGTTAGTCGATTTTCCCCCAATTAATTCCTTTAATCCAATGGGAGTGGATTAAAGGTCCTCCATAATTATTTTTAATTAATGCCCAAGGAAGGGGACATTACAAAAGTTGAGCTCTTGATTGATATTCAAGACAACAACATGAAGACATTAAAGTTTGATGAAAGTTTGAAGCATGAGCCTAGAAGGGAAAGGGAAATCATGGAGCATGAGTCCCAAGGTAATAGTTCTTTAATATTTAATGAATTTTCATTGGTTTCTAATGGGTGCATGTGGCTAAATGTTGAAAAGAAATCAGATTTGCATAAGGGTAAAGAGGATGACATTACAGAAGGGTATGTCCATGAAGGAAGGGCACTTCCGGTTCCTCATGATTATTTTTAGTTCGCTGGAAATTTCCAAACAACAGTCAATGATGGGCAAATTGAGGAAGTTTACCACCTTGGAGTGAGTTCCAGAGATGTTCCAAACAAGTACCAACAAAAAAATGGTGGGATCCTTGTTGGCAGCCCAAGGTATGATGAAAAAAATCACATTTTATCTCCTCTTATGTCGCTTGCCATACTTGTGTCATTATGGGCAGCTTGTTGTTAAGAAAGATCACATGTCATGTTTGATGCCTTGTAATGTGAAGAACTTGTGGAGTAACATATGGCACATAGATCTTTTCTTGCAAGATTATGTGGGCATAAAAGTTTGGGTTCCGGTTGATCCCTTGAATTGTAAGAAAGAGGAAGTCCTTGATATTGCTACTCCATGCATATGGTTAGAAAGAAATTTGATGGATGATTGTTTTGAATTTATTATGTATCCTAACAAAGTTGTGAAGGATTCTACCCTCCATGGACAAGGAGTCACGGTTTTGATTGATAATGGAGCTACTTACAGTTTCATTGATGAGAGCTTGAGGGCAAAGGTGGATTTGAAGGTGGAAGACTTCAAAGGCTTCACAGTCAAGATAGCGGATGGCTACTCCATGCCATGCACAAGAAGGTGTCCCAACTCCTTTTCACATTGGGAGAGCATGAGGTATGTGATGATTTTAATATGATTGGCATAATTGATATAAATCTTGTGCTTGGGGTCCAATGGTTACATTCATTGGGAGAGCTCACTCTTAACTACCAAAGTATGGAGTTAAGCTTCATGGATAAGGGAAAGAAAGTAATACTTCAAGATTGGAAGTCTTTAATTACAACCAAGTATAATGTCAGATCAGCGCAACATAAACATGGTAGAATTGCTTCATGGTTGGGTATCCATGCAAAAGGTCACCAACAAAGTATGTGGGTGGTTAGTGGTGACGAGGGGAGTGTACTTTGGAGAACTATAGCTCAGAATTTCAGACTTAGTGCTGCTGTCATTATTCAAATCAGCCACCACAAGGTCTCATTGGCATACATACAAGTTGGTAAGCCTAGTAGTTCTATTCCTAATAGATACTCCTTGCAGCCCTCTTTTGCTAAGTCATTGTTACATTGGGATCATCTAAAGAAGGATCACAATTCTGATTTTCTTATTGACAAGGGGCTGACCCATGGTTCCATGCTTGAGAAAAAGGTAAGGAGAATAAGAGGAAAGGGCTGCATTCTTATTTTGGTGTATGACATACTTATCAACCAATCAAGGTGAAGGGTCTTCTTCATGGCCAAGAAGCCACCATGCTTGCAACTCATGGTACCATACATAATTTCATTGAAGGAAACTTTGCAAGAAGGATGGGGCTGAGTACGGTTGGTTACAAAGGCTCCATGATCACCATAACCAAGGGGACAACTCTCACTTTTCTCATGGATAGGTATGAACTTTGCATTGAATTTCTTGTTTCAGCTGAGATAGAATTTGTTTTTTGGAATGCAATGATTCAGTTTTTGGGGGAACTCACTCTCAATTGCCTGGGAAAAAGATTGGAATTTTGGATTGAAGACAAAGAAAGGAGAATCCAAGGCATGTTGAAGGAGGGATTCATGGTAGCCAAGCAAGGGGAATTTCCTTATTGTTCTCTTTTTCATATATCAGCTCATTGGGAAAACAGTGATGGTAGGATAGTCACCATAACCGGGGCAGCGAGATGCTTGATATGGGAAGTGGGTAAGCCATGTGATATTTTTATATTTGATGTCATACAAGTAGATTCAATCATTGGAGTTAGTAAATGGCTGTTCTTGGGCATTGTTGGGACTTATTCCATCAATGTTGGGGTGTTTTCAGCCCCCATGTCATTAATAGTGTGGAATATTTTGAAGAGAGGTCATGATTACAGCTGTTGTACCCTCTTTTCAACTGTTGTTCACAACTTTTCCAGCCACCTTCCTACTTATGAGACACAAAGAAAAGAGCCTCCAATTATAAGGTTGAAGAAATTCCAAACTACTACTAACCTTGGCATATTTGTGGCTGATTTAAGGTGGTTTCCAGCCACTAACATTCTGATTTTTGAGAGAAAAATGCAAGGTTACAGCTGTTTTTGGGACAACATTACCGAAGTTTGGGGAATCCATCATTTGGATGGAAATTATGAGATGATGGCAAGCAAAGGAAGGGAGCTAGCTATCATGTCCCTACGGCATGATGAAGAGATTGTAAAAGTGTTGTTAAACACTCTTGTTTTCTTTGATATGTTTGCTTCATGTGCAGGTACATCAAAGAAGGAGCCACATAGAATTATTTGGGATCCAGGAGCTTGCATTTTGCTTGAGGGCAAGCAAATTTGGGAAGGGAGGACTGTAATGTCCCTTTTTCGAAATAATATAAATTGAAGACTTCTTGCTCATCTTCCTTTCCGTGGGCAAGAAGAAGTTGAACAAGGGAAGAACTTGAGCTATATTTCAGTTTCTTTATTCATATTTATGTTTTTATTTTGTGTTTTGCCTTTCAAGGCAGGTCGGCTGGGTTATAGTGCTCCCAACATGAAATTAAAAGATAAAGTAAGCTCCTTAAGAGGTCAGCAAGGTTGGAAAGTTTCCAACATGGAAATAGAAGATAAAGCAAGCTTAAGAGGTCGGTCTACACTCTTATGACTCTTGGCGCCAACTAAAGGGTATAAGAGGAGTCTCATAGGCTCATTTGCACATCATCTTTTGGCATATACACTTTATACTTGGTCTCTAGGGCTGATTGCTCTTAGTCCATTCCACTATTGGGCGACAATCCATTAGTGTGGCATCCAAGGAGGACGAAACCCTTCCTTGTGGGAGATTGGAGGACGAAAAACCCTTCAATTTGGTGGTGTTGAAGATTTTAATTGAAGACCATCTTGTTGGTTTGCATCTAGGGCATCAAGGAGGAACCATACAAAAGCTTTTGACATTATTTGAGCCCTCTCCTAGGGAGCAACTTAGGGTAGAAGAGGATTTGGGTGCCTTCTAGGGCACAAAGCTTGATTATTCTTTGATATTCAGATTTATCATATTTTATAAGGCTGGAATCTACAATTTAGTAATTTTTGGAGGAGTTTATCTATCATTTTCAGCCCTTGTTTGTGGCTTCCCTTCTGCTGTCATAAAATTAATTACAGTTGGGTATAATCTCTTGTTTTCTCCATTTCTTTGATGTAATTTGGATGGATAAATGTTGTCGTGCTTGAAATAATTATTTAGAAGCATTTTCAGCTGTTGTTGCATGGTTATATGGTGAGTTGAAGTCCCTATATAGTTTGCTGCTAGGGTTTTTGATATTTTTAGATCTGATGTTATAAAAATAAGAATTTATTTCACTTGAGGGTTTGTGCCATTTCCTTGATTTTCAGTTTCAGCCCTAGAAAGGGACATTACATGATTTGGAGCCCCTCTCCTAGGGAGCGACTAGGGTTGAAGTCATTTGAAGTGCCTTCTAGGGCATGACACTCATTTATTATTTGATATTCAGACTTGACATAATTTATAAGGCCGAAATCATTCATATTTGGTCATTGTTGGGGTTTGGAAACCTCCATTTTGATTATTTCTCTTAGTTGTACTTCTGCTGTTAATAAGTAATTTTCTAGTTGAGTATTTGATTGATTTTCATGGTGAAAGTTGTTCTAAAGTATTCCTAAAAGGTTTATAAATATTGAGGATGAGTAAGGGTGATATTTGGGTGAAATTTTGTTGTTTACAAGCTGCTGTTCATAAAATCAGACTGCTGTACCATACTAATTTAATTCTCAGTTTTCTGGTCCAAAAAGCAGACTTAAACCAGATTGGTGTTTGTGCTCTTTCCTTGTTTTTTCAGTTTCATAGCTAGAAAGGGACATTACAGTGGTATCAGAGCATCAATCTTCCCAACCTGAGGGTTTCTTGTGAGGTGAAGCAAAGATGGACAGAATGATGATGCAAGAAAGACTAGTAGACACCTTGGACTCCCTTGCCTTCACCATGCAAAACCTACAAAGGGAAGGACATTCAAGGACGAGCCTAGGGTTTCAAAGGTTAACAATGTTGCAGCTAGCTTTGAGGAGTATCAAGCCCTTCCGGAAGTTATTCGTGATGCCCTAACATTTTCCGAGTTTGTAGGATGGAGAAAAGATAGAGTGGGCATTGGAACTTGGTCCAAGCCCCGAGCCATGCACAAGGGTCATGGGAAGGATATCCCAACCCTAGAGGAGAAGAGCCCCATCTTGTTGGCAAAGCAAGAAGAGGCTATGCTACGGAACTTGAGGAAGAGGGAGCTAAAGTCCCAAGTTCGTTATGCAAGGATGGACATGCCTATCCCTCGAAGGGTAAGGAGGAAGACATATTGCAGCAGCTGGTTACTAAGAGGGAAAAGCCCTTGGGAGTCTTAGAAACCCCCAACACTCATGCCAATGTCGAACTCTTGGTTTATTTTCCAAACAACACCATAGAGACACAAGGGTTTGGTGAAATAGTGGAGCACAGCCAAGAAAGGAGAAAGAAATCAATGAGCACACAACTCAAGGTAAAAATATTTTAGTGTTTGATGATAAGTTGTTGGTGTCTAATGGTTGCTAGGTTGAATATTCATAGAAAAAAATCAGATTTGGGAAAGGAACAAGGGGATGACATTGTTGGAGGTCATAACCATGAAGAAAGGGCAATTCCAAGTGCCCATAAACACTCTCAGCCTATTGTGATGTCCTTAGCAGCAGTCAAAGAAGGAGATGGAGTCATGGAGGATGAAGATTCAGCCCTAACTCCCATTGTTGTTCTAGGACAACATTATGAGGTAATTAATGATCATTGTTTGGTTAATACTGATTTTATTTTAGCATGTGATGAATTCAGGGTTGAAAAGAGGCATGATGAGCAAGAGGGAGAAGAGAAAGGGAGGGTTGGAACCCATTTCCCAAATAGATATGATGACAACAAGCTTGTTGGACTGTCCATAGCAGCAGTCGAGGAAGAACATAATGATGAAGAATTAGGCTTTGGTAAGAGCCACAAAGACATCCCAAGCACAGGTGATCAAGGTGTGGAGATAGTACAAAAGGGGGAAGCTCCAATTATTGAAGAAACAAGGACCAAGAAGAAGGAACACCTTGATGACAGTCCAAGGGGTAGTAAGGAAAGCACATTAAATGGTAAGGAGCACATACACCCTCTCATGCAACCTCCGAACTATGTGAAGACTGTTTTATGTACATGGGCCAAGTTGGAATTGGTGGGAAGTTACCCCCCTTCCAAAGACCATGGTACACTTGTAAAGGTAACCACTTCTTTTCTCCATTTGGATTATATCTCAGCTGATACACATGTGTATAGAAAAGAATTTTGGGGTCACAATAGTGGATGCATTGAGGGTAACTCAACAAAATTGATGAGGCCAAGAAGAGGGGAAGAAATTCTCCATGAAGGATCAAAGATAGCAATTGGGGAAGTTGCTGGACTGTTATCAACAGCAGTCAAACATGGGAAAATTATCAACATACTCAGCCATAATAAAGTCCCGTGCATGAGTATCATTACTAGCTTGAAGGAGCTAAATGATAAAGTGAAGGTAAGCAGCCCTGGACCTAGAAACAACTCAGATTTATTGCCTATTACTACACCATGTCAAAACTATGGATATCATGATCAGCTGGGAAGGAATGATAACTATGTACTCTTTCTTATGACGCTGCCATGTTTTCACCTCCACAATCCACAAGACCAATCAGGTTTGCAAGGAACCCTCAAGGATGACACTAGGGAAGAGCAAGTCCGTGGAGGTAAGGTGCCTTTGAAATATTTTCTTAGTGCTTGATTCTAACTCAGAAATTTTGAGTTGTAAGAAGGTTAGGGACAACACATGGTCCAAAAAGATTTCAATTTTATTGCCTACCAGCAGGCCAATGCAGTTCGGTTTTCACCATGTCCCATCGGTCAGGTATGATGACTATGTTGCATTGCTCCGCCCCATGATACTGTTGTGTTTTTATCCTCATGATCAACTTGCGCCAAGGGAAGAGAAGGTAAGAAATGAATGGTGTAGCAAAAGGTGCATGGATGCTTGGGTGCATTGCCAAAATTGTTTTAGCATGTGTGGGATTGGTACCGTTGTGGGCTTCAAAAAGGGAAGGTCTGATTGTGAGATCAATATGATTGGTAATTTCATCCTTGAGTGTACGGGAATGACCCACACCTTTGCATCTTGGGTTAGCACTCATACATACCACCTTTTTTGGGTAATTGGTTTCTTTATTGGCCATGGAATAGTAATGCTTGTAGATAATGGCACACCTCATAAATTCATCAAAGGAGAACTTACAGTTAAGCATGGGCTGAGCATGATTAACCTTGGAGGCTTCAAGGTCACCAATGTCAATGATATTTTCATGCCTTACAAAAAGAATATAGGACAACTGTCAAATCTCATAGGAAGGTGCAAGGTATGTGATGTTTTTCTTGAAATTAAGCCAGCTGAAGTTACAATTGTTTGTGGGATGCAATGGATTCAAATCTTGGGGAAATGTAGCCTCAACCACCATGATGTAGGACTGAACTTTGAGAATAAAAATAAAAAGTTCAGAATTCAAGATTTGGAGGATGGAGGATTCATGGTAGTAAAGCAAGAGGAATTTCATCATGATTCTCTTTTTCATATATCAGCTCATTGGGAGAACATAATCACAGCTGGGCATGCACAAATTCAGCCACCAGATAAAGTTATAAAAGGAGAATTTAAGTTGTTGATCATGGTGGTGAAAGTGGACAAGGTTAAGCAAAAGGGGTTGAACTCTATCCCTTACCAGCAGTCCAGGAAAGGTGGATCATAGCTGAGTTTGCAAACACAAGTTTGACAAACAAAATCATGGGGAAATATGGAGAGAGTTAAAAGATGCATGACTGATTTTTCTTTACCAGCTCTCCTATATTTTATTTCAGTCCTCATCTATTCCCTTCCTAAAGGGAAATTGATTAGTTACAGTTGTGTCATTGATAGCATGGATTCATATCAGCCAAACAAGGAGAATAGGGAGTTTGATAGGCACGCGAGGAAGCTGATCATCATGCTTTCAAAGCATGAGGGAAGGCAGATAAGAGAATATTTTTTCTTTAACAACTTTGCTTCATGTGTCGACACAAAGAAGAAGGAACAATTGAGATTAATTTGGGATCTGGGTACTTGCAATTGCTTGAGGGAAAGCAATTTTGGGAAGGGAGGATTGTAATGTCCCCTTTTTCAAAATAGCACCAATTGAAGACTTCTTGCCATTTCTCTTCCCGTGGCCAAGAAGGAATTGCACAAGGGAAGTCCTTGGGTTTCATTTTTATTTTCTTTTATTGTTATTAATGTTTTTCTTTGGTGTTTTACTCCCTAAGGCAGGTCGGTTGGGATTATAATGCTCCCAACATGAAATTAAAAGATAAAGTAAAGCTCATTAAGAGGTTGGCAAGGTTGGGAAGTTTCCAACATGGAATAGAAGATAAAGCAAGCTTAAGAGGTCGTTCTACACCTTATGACTCTTGGCGCCAACTAAAGGATATAAGAGGAGTCTTAGGGGCTCATTTGCACATCACTTTTGGCATATATACTTTATACTTGGTCTCTAGGGCTGATTGCTCTATAGTCCATTCCACTATTGGGCGACAATCCATTAGTGTGGCATCCAAGGAGGATGAAACCCTTCCTTGTGGGAGATTGGAGAACGAAAACTCCTTTAATTTGGTGGTGTTGAAGAAATTTCATTGAAGACCATCTTGCTGGTTTGCATCTAGGGCATCAAGGAGAAGACCTACAAAGAGCTTTTACATTGATTTGGAGCCCCTCTCCTAGGGAGCGACTAGGGTAGAAGAGTCATTTGGGTGCCTTCTAGGGCACAAAACTTCATTATTCTTTGATATTCAGATTTGATCATAATTTATAAGGCTGGAATTTATCATATTTGGTCATTGTTGGGGTTTGAAGACCTCCATTTTCATTATTTCTCTTGTTGTACTTCTGCTGTCATAAAATTAATTTTCAGCTGGGTATTCTCTTGTTTTTCCATGGTGAAAATTGTTGATAAATGTATTCCATGGTTTATATAATATTGTGGAAGATTTCTAGGGTGTTATTTGGTTGAAATGGTGTTGTTGACAAGTTTGTTCCTAAAATCAGTTCGCTGCTAGGGTTTTCTGATAATTGTAGATCTGCTGTTGTAAAAATCATAATTCACTTTACTTGGGGTTTGTGCAATTTCCTTGATTTTTCAGTTTCAGCCCTAGAAAGGGACATTAGCTGCAAAAGATTTCCTTCGTATCTGATCTAAAGAGATACACAGGACATGACCTACTGAACATTACCGAATCTAAAGACTCATTGTAGCATCCATAAAGATCGCCCAGATTGCTGTTATTAAGTATTACTACGGTGCGACAACTCAAGCTGCAATAAAACACTTGGGGTTACTTTCAAATGCCTTCACACAGGCGAATCATTGCTAGGTATGTCCATTTAGATCATTGGAACATGTATTCTCCCCTGTCCAGTCATTCAATATTTTACCCCAAACAAACACATTCAGACTCGCTGCCCTAGACTGGCTCAAAACATCATGAAAATAACAGCTTAACCGATCATGCAATAAATAGTGCCAAACAGTCCGCTGATCTTTTGAGGTCACAAAACATACATTCAAGACATTCAATACCTTCCCCAATGAGAGTTCGCTGATCCAACCCGAAAAACACTAGCAGCTTCATTCATACTCAAATCAAATAGGTCACAACCATATCAAATACTAGGGCACAGATATTACCTTGGAAAGAGATTGCTGCAACATCAGATATATCCTATCATGCATACGATAATCGATTCAGGCTAGGGATACCGCGTCCCATGCAATATTAAATCAACTCCACACTGCAGATCTGAAATAAATGGTTAATTCACCGTAGCCAGAGAAGCTTACAGATAGCTGAAATATTCCAAAATTAATATCTCACTCAATAAGTCGATGGAACTATTCACCAAATAACATGCAGATCCATTCTATGGGTATACATATACTTTCCAAACAAGTAATGAACATGCAATGTTGTGACAGCCGAAATCCAGATTCCAAAACATGCCCAGGCATAATCGCTGCAACCTAAATAGACTAAAAAGAGGTTATGCAAACAGACCATAAACACCATTAAAGGGATTCGCCAAAGTCATATAGACATCCAACAATCATCAATAATCGATTTGCAAATATCCTCATCAAATAAATACTTTTATCTGATCACAAACCAGTTGCTACCAGTGACTCGCTAGCAGTGATTCGCTACAATAAAAACATGCAGATTTCAATGGTAACCCTCATCTAAAAAGTCACTAAAGCTCAACAGACATGGATCTCACTTGAGATTGCACAAATAGCTTCTTCAAATTGATCTTCAATAGCCAGCTTACAAAGATCTCCCAAGCATGAGAGAAAGAGAAAATCATCAATGGGCATGCATCCCAACTCCAAGCATGGAGCACAAAATAAATATCATCAAAAACATAATTATAATAATGACCCTAGCACTCCTTTTATAAGCAAGGAGGCACAAAATTCGAAATCCCTAGGAGAGGGAAATTATTAAATAAAAGCAGGATATTTTCCCTAGGTGTGGCGTCCCCTTTTTAAAAGAGCGATTTTAATATTTAAAAGCCCCCTAAATATTATTTGATTAATTCCCCTTTTTAATTTGCATTTTAGGAATTTAATTAAATAATTACTTACTCCATAAATATTAAATAATTAAATAAATATTGCTTTATAATGTCAAATGATAAAAATCACTCCCCAGGCAATATTATAAAATTATTTAATATAATTTTCCCCTTGCAACATCCCTAAAGCCCACGGGGAATGATAGGCTAAGGGTCTTAAAAAATGGGGACATTACACACCTGGGTTACCGAATCCAAGGAGTATGTAGCATCCAGAAAGTTGGACCGATAGATGAGTAAATCTCGGCGCGAGAACCAAGGGAAATAAAGTGGCATGACTATCCAAGGTCTTCCAAGGCGAATATTTAAGAATAGCACTTAAACATGCCCTTCTAGCTTTAGGAGAACCAGGGGATATGAAATATCTGCATTCACAATAAAATCCTGATTTAAAGGAAATTCTTAATTATATTTGTGTTACAGAACTGTCAATTGTGTCAAGCTCAACAGTAGCCAACAAGTTGTGTAGTTTCATTCAAGATAGCGTCAGGCTATCTAGTTGTGTTCGAGATAGACCCCACATTATTTAGATCTGAGGGCACACAACTACCTGGGTTTAAACTACTATGCCTAATCTAATATCGTTTCCTTCATAACGAGTCATGATCCCCAATGCCATGTGGATGTCTTCCCCACTCCCTCTCCACCTCCACCAAACCCACAGGTCCATTCTACCCGTTAGACTTCCAACATGTCAAAGCATCATTATCTTCTATTTGATCTGAGTGATTCCTATATCAAATATCATTAAATTTCTTTTGTTGTCTTGGGTTGCAATTTTGTCACATTGTTCTGTTAAAAGTATGTTTTATGGACTAAAATTGCCTTAATAAAATTGTGGTTTTAAGTGTGAAGTTGCAGGCTTTTAACTTACAAAGGAAACATGCATTTTGGATTTGTGATGTTTTGTGGACTGTCATCGAACATCACCACAATGTTGATCAAACTTTCAATATTTATTGTAAGCGTTGATCTTACAGGTTTGTAATGTTTTACCAAAGCAATGCGAAGGATGTTTATTCATTCGTTATTTAATTTAATAGACAATCTCACAGATCTGACAAGTTTTCTAGTCCCAAGGTGATGTGGAGCTTTTTTATTTATTCACCGTTCACTCTAAATTAATTAGGAAAATTGGTCTACGAGGACTTACAAGTTCTGAATTTTCTAAAGAAATTGCACTATGTGGTTGTCACTTATCAATGATAATTTTGCATTAAGTCCATATTTGGTGACTAACAAGATCTTAGTAAAGACTAGAGGATTGAAAAATGTGAGGTAGCATGGAGTTTCCTCATTGGCTCACCATTGAAATCAATTAACAAGGTCTAGCTAAAGGATTGACATCGTGATATCTAAGGTGTTGTGGAGCTTCCCATTGGTTCATACCTTACACTTGGGTATATTTGATAAAGAGATCTAAGTGATTAATGATAGGTGAAAATCTATACACACATGTATCTTTTTCATTGGTTTGCTCTTCGAATTATGACATTGTTCTTACAAGGAAAATAAAGTGCAAAGCTATCAAAGCTCACCACGTGGCAATAATGAAATTTTAAAGTGACAAGATTGACAAAATCTATGGGGAACATGTGGAAAATCACAAAAAGCGGCTAATTAAAGCCACATCAGCCATAAAAGGACATGAGTACCTCAAATTCAATGATAAATTGCATATATGGTAGAGTATACTTGAATTTTGTAACAATATGCCACCATTTTAGCACATATATGTAAGATTTAAATTAAGTTCAAAGATTTCATAATAGATACCTTGCATTTAAGCTAATATAGAGCAACTGAAACTAAAAGTAGAGCAATTGTGAGAGCAAACAAAGCATTTTTACTTTTAATATATTTAGAGATTTGTATACATACAGTCATCTAAACATTCTTGAACTAGTTACTAATGGAGGCCCATTTGCATACCTTCTTCTCAAACCAGCTCTTCATGGACACAGTCTTTGATAAACAAGTTGTAGGTGCAGACATTACATGACCTTGAAGATGGAAGTTGAAGAAGCTAAATTGATAGATGATGATGATGAAGTCAGACCAGGATAAAGTGCAATATATGGCATATTTAGTAGCAATTCAACAAATTGGACTGCACATTTTAACAGGTAAACATGAGGTAATGCCATGTATCAATTTACTCTAGGGCATAATAAGACCTACACATTGCAAAAGGGGGAATCTTAATGTCAAAAGGAGGCAATATAATTAGAAATATCATTGAAGATGCGTTCTTTAGTTACTTATCATCTCGCACCAATAATATTAAGTTTGATCAAGAAACTATGGAGAAATGGGGGCATAAGAATAAGGTTAGGGAATGCTAAAGGAATGGATAGAGGACCAAACTAACTTCAAGTCCAAAGGTCTCTACTGATAAGATGTCCAATCATACCATTCAGACGAGGAGTTAGGATTGGAATGGATTTGATGAACAAACTTTTTGGTGCAACAAACATTATGCACGTAAATCATACTTAGGTGCCTTGTTGGCTATGATAATTAACAACAATAAGATTCCTGCTTTGGATGGAGTTTTTTCCTACAACATATACAATAGTATTGTAGAGGTTAAAAAAGAGACAAATTTTTATATGATGTCTTCTTTGCTAGATGTAGTATGTGTAGTGCAACAGTTTCAGGGGGTTCCTAATTGGACACCTCAACATCCACATATAATTTCCAGGGTTTTCAACAACATGCACATGCATAATTATAGGAAGAGCATTGAGGTAGTTTGTAATCATTACTACTCTATAATTTTCAATGCTATATATGATACCCCAATGCCCAGGGTGAGCCAAAGGATAATCAACACATTAAGTCCTTGGGGAGCTTTCTGGTGTTATCCAGATTGTACTATGATCAGGGTAGAGGGAATCCTCTCCATCCCTTTTAGGCTGCCAAAGTTTGTTCCAGAAAAGCTGTAAGAGCAAGAAATTGCATATCAGTTTATTCATGGCATCAACCATGTAAAAAAGAAGGGAAGAAGAAAAACTCCACTTATCCCATTTTGACCTTTCCAGTTGGTTATATAATTATCAATTATTGGAAAAAGGTGAAAATGGTGCCTTCACGTATACCATCATTTCATTTGGAGTACCATATTCCAAGGAATTTTGATCCAACAGGGAGAGTTGCACAATTTTGCGGAGGTACCCCAAACATGAGCACTTACAATTATAGGCACCAAACACATAAGGATGACTTGGTCTACAAGAATGAGACCAATGGTAAAATTGTATCCCTCAACATGAGAAATCATAAGGTCACTTATACACCTATAGGGAAACCTGTTAGAATTGGTGGAATAGAGCTTAGGCCAGGGAAAGAAGTGGAAGAAGAAGAAGAGGAGATGTAGATGAAACATGTAGGCAATATAAGAATCTTCTTGTTGGAGTTCCCTCATACATTCAAAGAAAGAGATGGTCCTTCTCATCCTGGAGCTTCTCCAAGGATACACAACTCCCAATAAGTACTTCAAGGTCACTATAGGGGTTTCTACAAAGCACACAAGTGGATAGTCCTACTACAAGTTCCCCTTGGTAAGTAATATGGAAACTATGGCTATTTCCCTTCTTCTCCTAATTCTTTTGTTTCTTCAACAGTAGTTAGTTTTGTGGGGACTGTGCATCCTCTTCCATTCCCTCTTCCTCAGGCCCCTCTACCACCAGTATCATCCTTCTGTTTCTTCAGAAGATGAGGCAAGAGACGATCATGAGATATTAGAACCCATTGAATTTCAAGCTCGTCTTTCTTCCCCTGTTTCAACTAGCCCTATTGTTTCCCCTTCTCTTCTAGCTTCTATCTTAGCACAAGTTTCTATTCCCCTGCCTATTTCTTCTATGCCTGTTTCTCTAATTGTTTCACCTTCCTCTCTCCCAATATCAATGTCCTCATAATTGTCTCCACAAGTGACAGTTCCCCTTTCTCTGTCTTCTCCTCAAATCACTGTAGTGGAACCTACTCAATCAGTTGTATCTACTACAACAATATCAAAAGTAACAGTTGCAGATTCCTACAACCATTGTTTCTGCTCCTCTGGCTATGCACATCTTCTTCAGTTCTAACTTCTTCTTGCACCATTATCAGAAGATCCTCTAGAGCTAAATTGAAGGCACTTATGCAACCTTCTCTCTCTTTCCAGGTCCTTCCACCAATTCCTCCACAATTTGGTTGGTTTCTCAATCCACCATTGACCCCTTCACTCACTCCCTATGTTTCTCAGACCTTTCTGCCAGGCATGCCTATGCCACTTCTTCCAATCCCTTCTTATATTCCAATTTCTTCTTTTTCTACTCCCATGGCTACTCAAAGTTTCATGAGTCATCTGTTGGCCCCTCTAGAACCTACTCAACCTCAACCTACATTGCCTTAGACACCACAAAATTTGCCACAAGTGGTAATATCTTCCTCTGCTCCACCTTCTATAAATACATTTACACCTGCTACCCTAGGGGGAACAATGACTCCTCCCAGTAGGCAGCAAGCAATGGCTTCCACCATGGTACAGATTGAAGATCCTGCAGTGGCCTTGAAATATGATTTTCCTACAGGATCTTTGAGGAGGATAACCAAAAGAAAATTGGCTCAAGGGACAACCCTTGTATACATGGAGACTGAGAAGGATATTTTGAGAATCTACAAAAGAGCCCATACAGGGGAAGAGGTCATGGACAGAGACTCTCAGTATGTCATTGATGCTCTCAATAGATGACAACTGATCTAGTCAGAAGAATGCAGACTAGGTTGGATGTGCTTAGTGCTCAGAAGCAATTGACAGTACCTAAGAGCACTCTGTCTAATGTACAAATGGCCTAAGGACTTTGTATGAGCTTCTAGGGGCTATACAAAATCATAAGGATATATCAAAGTATGGGTTGTTTCAGGTTAAGAACCAACATAAATGAATGATTAGAATGAGCTCCATGATGGATAAACTGATGGCAGTCATAAACAAAAATCTTTGCCTAAACGTACCATATTTATAAAATAATGCAAAAGCATTTAAAAAACTTGCCATGTAATATAAAATAACGAGGATAAAGTTCGGCGAAGTTCAAATTTTGTTGATAAAGTTCGGCATACCCTGTGACATATGACTATGAACTATTGTGTTAAAATACAAATTTTATGTAATTGGATACCTAATCAGACACTTGTTAGGCAAGACCTATAGTATGAGTTAGGCATTGATGAGTACTCATGAACTAATTATCAACAAATTACCTTATTCATTATTGAGTAATTAATAGTCATAAGTCATTAGTGAGGATGATATGAAGCCCCCAAATTTTCATTATGGGGGAGGGTTAGATGTTAATGACAATTAGACAGGGCAAGAATGCCAAGTGGGTAATGACGTGGCAAGGTGCCACAAAAATCATACAAATAGGTTTGATTATATGCTCACACATGCAATAAAATTGTCAACATTTTGACATTCTCACTCATGTGACAGTCATCTATCATATCTTGATATATTGGGATCAGTGTTTTAAAAATCGGAACCGGACTCTGAACCGGTCGAGGGTTGGATCGGACCGGTGCCAGAACCAGACTGATTCAAACTTTATGAACCGGTTTACAAAAAAACATAAAAAATACATTTTTTTCTAGGGCTAAAAATGAAAATAAGGGTTTAGCCACAACCCCAAATGAATCAAATCTGAAAATACACCATCAACCAACAAGCATCAATCTGAAAATGACTGGAAACACACTTTAACCCTATTCGAGCAATCAATAATCAGTCCTTTAGGGCAGCGAACTGTATAGGCACTTCAAATCATCATACAACCATGCAATAACAACTGAAAATGCTTCTAAATAATTATTTCAAGCACGACAACATTTATCCATCCAAATTACATCAAAATAATAGAGAAAATAAGAGATTACACCCAGCTGCAATTAATTTTATGACAGCAGCAGGGAAGCCACAAACAAGGGCTAAAAATAGCTCATAAACCTCTCCAAAAATCACCAAATTGTAGATTCCAGCCTTATAAAATATGAAGAACAATAATATCAACTCAAATTGTCCAAAAGTGCCCTAGATGATATCAAACCCTTCACCCAAGCAAGTCGCCTAGGGTTAGAAGGGAAGAAATAAATATGAAATCCTCCTTAAAGCTCACTTGTGACCTCCGTATGAAGCCACCAATGCACAAATGAGGGTTTCCGTCCCCAAGTGTGATCCTATTGAAGGGTTTCATCCTCAATAGGTGACCAAGGAAGGGTTTTCGTCCTTTCAATGGCAAGAAGAGAAGCTACACTAGCTCCAACTCCAAGTAAATGTCAAAATAGATGAAAGATGATGATCTCCTCTCCATTCAAACTTCCTTAAGTACCCCTCCTTTGGCGCCAATGATGAATTAGAAGCCCCAACTTCATGGCCGACCTCCTAATGCACTTTTTAATCTTCACTTAAGAAGACCGACCTCATAATGAAGAAATAGAAATTCTCCTTGCTAAGTCTTCTTTCCCCTAGTCGAACCATTCCAATGCCATGATTAGTAAATAAAATAATTAATCATGAAGGTACATCACTTACAACCATGGCGAGTTCCCCTCCTTTGCTCCTTCCTTGATGCCCACAGGAGGAGGAATGGGCATAAGGTCTTCCATAGTGACTAGCTTGGAAAAGGGGACATTACAGTCCTCCCTTCCCAATTTTGCTTGTCCTCAAGCAAATGCACGTGCCCGGATCCCAAATGAATCTCAGCTGCTCCTTTGATGTTCCTGCACATGAAGCAAACAAATCAAAGGAAACAAGAGTGTTTAACAACACTTTTACAATCTCTTCATCATGCCTTAGGGACATGATAGCTAGCTCCCTTCCTTTGCTTGCCACCATCTCATAATTTCCATCCAAATGATGGATTCCCAATACTTCAATAATGTTGTCCCAAAAACAGCTGTAACCATGCATTTTTCTCTCAAAAATCAGAATGTAGGTGGCTGGAAACCACCTCAAATCAGCCACAAATATGCCAATGTTAGTAGTAGCTTGGAATTTCTTCAACCATATGATTGGAAGCTCTTTTCCATGTGTCTTATAAGTAAAAAAGTGGCTGGAAAAGTTGTGAGCAGCAGATGAAAGGAAAGTACAACAGCTGTAAGCATGACATCTCTCCAAAAATTTCCACACTATCAATGATATGGGGGCTGGAAACAAAGTATGACAGTCATAAATCACCTGATTTTTCCCCCAATTTGGAGCTATGTTGGCTGAAGTAGTTGTCTTCTTTAGTTGGAACCATCTACCACTATTTTCCAATGATTTAATGACCTCAAAATGATCACTCTTGCAGCTGTTCAAGTCTGAAAACAACTCATAATCTGATTTTATCAAAATCAACAACTTAAAAATGGAACAGCAGCTACAAAACTGAAACCTCCTTGCAAAATTAGGAATTGTGAGCATGACAATGACTAAAAACACCTCTCTAAAGGCTGAAAATTTTCTCCCAACATTCATCAATCGAAAAATGCTCCATCTCTTGACTGAAAATACTTGCCTACCCACTTGTATGTATGCAAATGAAATCATGTGGTGGCTGATATGAATAATGACAACAACACCAAGTCTGAAATTCTGAGCTATAGTTCTCCAAGGTACATTCCTTTTATCACTACTAACCACCCACATACCTTGTTGGTGATCTCTTGCATGAATATTCAACCATGAGGTAGCTCCACCATGCTTATGTTGTGCCACTCCGACATTATACTTGGCTGGAAGTGGACAAAATTGGGAATATTTTGCGAGTCTATCAATCACAACATATAAACAACCCTTACCTTGAACCATGGGCAGCCCGGTGATGAAGACTATGGAAATGCTTTCCCATTTTTGAGTGGAAATAGGAAGGGGCTGCAATAGTCCAACTGGAAATTCACGCTCCACCTTGTTTTGTTGGCAAGCCAAACATTCCCATATGTATTGAAGCACCTCCTCTTTAAGACCTTTCCAAAAGAACCTTCCTCTCACCTTTTCGTGTGTCTTGAGATAGCTTGGATGACCAGCCAATGGGGCATCATGAACAACCCTCAATATCTTGTTCTTCACCCTTGATTCGGAAACCAAATAGACTCCATTCTTGTAGAGAATGAGCCCATCCATTATTTTGTACCTTTCATCCACAATTTCTTCCTCAAAAACAACATTAACAAACTTATTCTTGTTACACTTAGCTGTAATTAAAGACTTCCAATCTGTTGTTATCCTAGATAAAGAGCAAAGATATGATTCTTTGGACAAAACCTCTACCAAATACTTGATTTGAGTGGTTTCCGGAATCATACCTTGAAGTATCACCTTCTTGCCTTTATCCATGAAGCTCAACTCCATACTTTGGTAGTTGAGAGTGAGCTCTCCCAATGAATGTAACCATTGGACCCCAAGCACAAGATTTGTACTAGCTATGCCAATCATATAAAGATCATCACATACCTCATGCTCTCCCAATGTGAAAAGGAGTTGGGACTCCTCCTTGTGCATGGCATGGAATAGCCATCCATTGACCATGAAGCCTTTGAGGTCTTCCACCTTCGAATCCATCTTTGCAACCAAGCTCTTCTCAACACAAACTTCTTCCTCTTTCTTATGACTCAAAGGATCATCTGAAACCCAAACAATTATGTTCACATAACCTTGAGCTTGCCATAAAAGATCTATGTGCCTGGTGTCCCCAGATTTCCCCCTGAAATCTGGGACTACCCATTTGAAAAAAAATCGCTCTTTTTAAAATAACGGGTCTTTTTGTGTTTTTATTGCCAACAAGACCTCCCATTATGTTAAGATATTCCCAGTGACATATGAGCCAATTTCGACAAATACCCAGATTCTAAAACTCATTTTATCCCTCCGCCCAAGTTTTGTCTGCAGGAAATTTTTATGTAATTATTTATTAAATAAATAGAGCCCTTTTGAAGTAAATTATGCTCCGGTTGAATCCTGTTGAAGTTTTGCAAATGCCAGTATTCACAGGATCTCAATAGGGTTTTCACCATGAAATGAATCCTGAGCTCATGTCTGCAACTTTCTTCTCAACGTTTTCTTCAACTTTTATTTATTTCTTTTGCATTTTTCTTCAAAATTTCTCCTCGGTTTCTGGTGTGAAATTCCCCTCAATTCTTTCGCCAGTATAGTCTTGTTTAATTGCCTTGACCATTTGGAGATCATCTACCAACACAACGCCAGAAGGAATCAGCCTCAAAATGCAAGCTTCTAACCAAAAATGATGAAGTCATGCACAAGTAGCCTCTTGTAATTAGTCGCACTTTTTGGGAATGAATAGGTTTAAGTCAGTGGGATTTTTGGTAGCAACAGGCAGGTGGGAATTTCTAATCTGCCTTGCAGGGTGAAAATTCCCATGAAGTCAAATTCACTTAAGCTGTGATGGGAAAATTAGAGGCGGCAAGCAGGCAAAATTTATTACCTGCATTTGGGTAAAAATTCCCATAGATGATGCTATGTAATCACCTAGGTGTAAGAAGGGATTTTTAGAGTTAGTGTGCAGGGTTGAAAATTCCCATCAGGTGTTCACTTTTAAACTCTCCTAAAAAGTCTACCCATGCTTAAAATTGTTAAACCTTTGGCTGAAAAGTATCTTAATCATTAATGATATTTAGTAAGTTTAATGAAACCCTAATTTTGGCGCAATCAAAAAGTGAGTGAATAGAAATGTTTGGGGGTTGTTGAAGTTGGAGAAGTTTTAGAGGGAGAATACCAATGTGATAGACCCTCAAAGAGAACTGAAGGTAGCATGCTAAAAATAAATTCATTAATTTATTTAATGGCAGCCAGCAGCATGCAAAAATAGGTGCCCAAACTGGGTGAATAAACATCATTGTTTATTAATTAATTGCTAATGAATAGGAACAATTATTAAAAATGAATGCTGATTTAAGTTATATAAGGATTGCTGCCATAATGATTTGTTAATTAATTCTTTTATGCAGTCAGAAGTGCAGCCTGGGAAAGTTTTGGAGCCAAAGGAAGGAGGATTTTGCTTAAATGTGTTTTCCACTAATAAAAGCTTCCAACTTTTGGCGCCTAGGGTTGGAATAATTGATTTAAGTCATTAATTGAGGAACTGCATAGTATTATACAGTGTGCCCATGGTGAAGTTAAAAATATTTATGCTTGTGTTTGCATGCAAGCAAAGCCTCAAATTTTAGGGCACAATCTTCTATGCAGATTTTTGGTTAGTCCTAATTAAGTGTTCATCTGAGATTTCTTGCTTTGTCTTAAATAATTGCAGGTATTCATTACAGGTGCTTCATAGTTAGGTGAAAGGGAGTTCAAATCAACTCAGGTACATTGAATATATCTTTCGAATCTGAAGAAATTATTTGACTATGCAAATTGATCCAATTGTAAAGAATTCCACTATTAAAAAATAAAAGAAGATTGCTCAGACAAATATTGACTCCAACCATGAATGAAGCAATGATAGAGAGGGATCAGCAGAATCATGCATAACTTAGGATTTGCTAAGATCAAAAATACAAACATATTTCTTAGTCAAGAAAACATAACCCTCAAGATTGTAATTTGCCAAACTCCTTGATGGACTATGCAAGGCTTCCTGGGTTAATCTTCCAAGACATTTTGAAGGACCATCATTTGGGTTTTGTACACCCGTGAAGGGTTTGCATGAAAATTCCTTCCATGGTCTTGTGCATGTGCTCCCAATCATTAAAGTTGAAGCCTTCATCGAATTTACTTTGCATGTACTGAAGAAGAATTGCAAAAGCTTCAAGGACAAGAGGGAAGACAAGTCAAAGGCAACACCCGTAAGCAAAATCACAGTCAGCCGCTTCAAGATCTAGTTTGGTGAGAATCAAAGGCAAAAGAATCAGCTGCATGCAGAATATGGAAAAAGAAACAAGACTGAAAGTGTTGCAGCTTTCTAATCTTTTTTCCTCTTTCTTAAGTCTTTCTCTTATTTCCTCCGACAAAGTAATTGAGCGATCAATTAAATTATAAAACTTAAGTGATTATTTAAAAATTATTTGAAGAAGTCAATTACTTGGAAATAGGTGGATCATACATGCAAAATACAAGGTTCTATCTTTAGTTATAAATCATGCATGTCATGCAAAGAGGAATTCAAGGAGGGAGATTGCCAGTTGTTTCTTTCCGACTTCCACATGTGCCAGTTCACTAGTCAGGCTTCCTATTTGTAAGAGTTCAAGAACATGCTATAAGTAGAGGAAGAACCTAGGGTTAAAGGAAGAATTTGTAAGCAGCATTCTTGTGTTCCAGACTTTGTGCTGAAACCCCTATAGCTATTTGAAGCAGAGGAATAGAAAAGAGTGATATTTCCGGATGAACTTTGTGTCAACGACAAGCATTTTGTTTCTAACTTTCTGTCTTAAAGGATTCATAAACTTTGCATTATTCTAGATCCAGATCTGAAAGTTCCCTTTGCTTATAATTTGTATGTTAATATCTATCAGTAAAATGTACCTATGTGCATGCGATCAACTATTGTAATCTATTGATGTGGAAGTGAACATCTTCCCCCTTGTCATTCCTGTGTTTTTAAGGAAATTTCTCCTTCCAATTAGATATTTCTAAAATTTGATACAGTGCTTACTTGCACTGCAAAGCCGTATAGCTATTTAACATGAGTTATTTGTTAAAGTAATACCCACAAATAGATACTAGCATATTTATTGACTGAACAAACATCTTACTAGGAAGCCTCACCGGTAAATGAGGAAGATTTATCTCATGACTGCCTAGAGCTATGCAAAAAATCTAGCCAACATGAAAATATGTTATTCAACAAGTTCTTCACATTACAAATGCATCAAACATGACATGTGATCAATCTTACCAACAAGCTGCCCATAATGACATACAGTATGGCAGCGAAGACCTATAGGGGAGGATAAAATGTAATCATTTCTATCATACCTTGGGCTGCCAACAAGGATCCCACCCTTATTTTGTTAGTACTTGTTTGGAACATCTTTAGAGCTCTCTCCAAGGCTATAAATTCCCTAATCTGCCCATCATTGACTGGTGTGCTTGGGAATTTCAGCGAATGAAAGTAATCACGAGGAACCAAAAGTGTCCTTCCTTCCATAATGTCATCCTCAGATACCTCATGCAAATCAAATTTTTCTTCTTCGTTTTTCGGCAACATGCCATGATTAGAAATCAAGGAATCATCATTAAATATCAAAAGATTTTTACCTTCCAACTTGTGCTTCATGACTTCCCTCTCTTCCCTAGGCAAGGTTGTGCTTTGAGATTTCATCAAACCCTTGACCCTTCATACTTTTTGTTTTGAAAATCAATCAATGGCTCATATCTTAGAAAGAGTGATGGGTACTTCTACGGATTCAATTTTGGTTGTTCCCTCTCAATGCCCAACAACTTCGGTTGTTCTTCTTCCTTCGGCTCCGGCTCCATGATTTCTCCCTCTTCAACTTGCACCATGGATTCCTCTATGGGTTGTTTCTTCTCCATTACTTGCAGCCCTAATTTTTCTTCTTGTGTAGCTTGTGACCTAGGCTTGGGCCTTGATCTTCCCTTGCTTACTCCCATGAACTCCGAAAATGACATGGCATCACGTATCTTCTCCGGAAGAGCCCTATATTCCTCATACCATGTAGCAATGTTGTCCGCTTTGGATGGCTGAGTATTATTGACTTCCTTTGAAGAGCTCCCTCCACCATTCGGATCTTGAAGGGTATGGATCAGCTGCGCCATTTTATTGGCCAATCTTTCTTTCCCTAAGGCAAGCCTTTCAAATCTAGCATCCCCAAAAATTCTATGCCATTTGATCTTCTTGCAAGAAAACCCTCAGGCTAGGAAGACCAAAGCTTTGATACCACTGTAATGTCCCTTTCTAGGGCAAAAACTGAAAATAAGGGTTTGGCCACAACCCCAAATGAATCAAATCTGAAAATACACCATCAACCAACAAGCATCAATCTGAAAATGACTGAAAACACACTTTAACCCTATTCGAGCAATCAATAATCAATCCTTTAGGGCAGCGAACTATATAGGCACTTCAAATCATCATACAACCATGCAATAACAGCTGAAAATGCTTCTAAATAATTATTTCAAGCACGGAAACATTTATCCATCCAAATTACACAGGAAAATAATAGAGAAAATAAGAGATTACACCTAGCTGCAATTAGTTTTATGACAACAGTAGGGCAGCCACAAACAATGGCTAAAAATAGCTCATGTGTCATGTCTACTTTTTGGGAGACTATAAATTCGAAGATTCTAACCCATTTTCCCTCCCCGAGGGTTTAAGGAAGGAAGCAAGGGGAAGACTTGGATGACATTTTCTAAGCAGATATTTTCATTATTATCACCCCATTCCTATTGGGAAGCCAAGCGCTTTAGTAGAAGAACTTATTTAATTAGAATATAACTATTTTGAGTATGTAGGCTCTAAAGACAAATTAGGCAAATTCAACAGGGTACTTATTATAAGGTTGGCCATAAGTTATGATGTAGCTCCCCTTATGTATAAAAGGAGGATGCTTGGCCATTATGTGGTATGTTGAATTTTATTATTTCTTCTGGGTAAAGGTTTCACCTTTCATTTCTCCTAGGTAGCGGGTACGTGCCCTAGGGACAACAGGTACCGGTTCCACTTCCGGGTAAACGGGGTACGGGTTTGGTTCGCAGGGGGTATGGGTAGGGATCTTCCTGCAGGGCCCGGGTACAAGGATATTACGTCTGTGGAATACCCGGGCCTTGTAGGAAGAACCCTGCCCGTACCCAGCCGTACCCGCCAAGTTTTCATGGTTTTTTTTTAATTTTGTTTTTGTTTTTTGGTAAAAAAAGTCAAACCGACTTTTTAAACAATAAATTATTCTTTTAAACCCTAATTTGTGCCCCTAAACTCTATAATAACAAGTCATTCACCTCACGTTTGCATTCTTGCCTCTTATTTGCATACTTGACTCTCACCTTCAATTTTTCCACTATTTTCAATTGCTTAGGGTTGATTTCAAGTGCCATATAGTTGAAGGAGCTTGCAATAAGTGCCAAGGAGTTCAAGGAGTTTGCATTATTGGTGTTGGGTGTATTGAGGTAAGTATTTTGTGATTTTTTAAAAGTGTTTTAGTTTGTATTTAATATTTTATTATTTTTTAATTGTTGTTTTTTTCTTTGCTTTTTGTTATTGTTTTAAGCTTCATTTTTCTACATTTGATTTCACTAAAATTTTAATTTTAAAGTTTCAACATTTTCTCAAGACTAAATTTGTTTTCTTTTTTTTTTTTTAAATGCATTGTGCAGTTAAAAACTTAAAATGGCTGCGAGTTCTAGTTTTGTGGGTCAAGGTAGTAAAGGTGTCCTTAACAAAAGTGATCCATCCTCCCCCCTTTGGAGCCATGTCAAACAACTAGAACAATTACCAGGTGGAGGGGGGTTTATTTGGGTTTGCTCACAATGTAATATGCAATTTAAGAGCTCCTACAGTCGGGTGAAAGCCCATTTGTGTGGGGCTATTGGCCACGGAATTAGAACATGTGGAGGGTTGGATGGAAAGGGGTTGCCATGTGCAAAGACCCTTGCATACATCAAAGAGCAGGAGGAAGTAGATGCAACAGTTGCATAAAAATCCAATCATCCTATGGCAAGAAAAGGAAGATCACATAACATTAGCAAGCCACATGTTTCTCCTTTTGTTGATGTTGTGGCTCCAGATCACCCATTTTTTTCAACACCTATTGCAACTGGAGGGGAAGAGGATTCACCTCTTTCTCACAAAAGAACAAAAGATGTAGGCCCATTGGAAAGGGCATTCCAGAATGAAAGCAAGGACATAGCTAACCAAAGTGTTGGACGCTTTATTTATGCATGTGGTGTCCCATTTAATGTTGTTAGATCACCATACTGACAAGATATGGTGAGATGTATTAATGAAGCCCCTAAAGGGTACATTAGCCCAGGGTATGAAAAGGTGCGCACCACCTTATTGTCAAAAGAAAGAAAAAAAGTTGAAGACTCATTGTTACCCATCAAGAATCAATGGCTCGAAACAGGAGTGTCCATCATTTCTGATTGATGGAAAGATATAGCAAATAGGCCATTGATCAATGTGGTTGTCATGTGTCCTAAAGGGGCAATGTTTCTCAGGGCTATTGATTGTGAGGGGCAAATGAAGGATGCCCAATTCATTGCCAACATCCTTATAGAATCTATTGAGGCAATGGGGCCTCAAAATGTTGTCCAAGTTGTAACGGACAATGCAAAAAATTGTAGAGCTACAGGGTTGTTGGTTGAGGCACGGTATGGACACATATTCTTGGACACCTTGTGCGGTTCATTCCCTCAACTTAATGTTACAAAAATTGGGCACAAAAATTACTTGGATCAAACAAGTATATGAGGAGGCAAGTGAGATTCAAATGTTCGTCAACAACCACCACATGTCCCAAGCCATCTTTCGTAAATTCTTGACATTGCAGCTATTGAAGATAACCTGTAACATTCTTTTTAATTTTTAAAAATAATTATTAGTTTTTAAAATTCATTAAATTAATTAATTATAAGTTTGTAATTTGTAGAATTTCGAATGTTTTAAATTTACTTGTCTTATTTTTATTTCTTTTGATTTCTTATTAGGTTGCTGAGACTCGATTTGCCTCGCACACGCTCGTCTTGAGACGGCTTGTGAAGGTGCGAGAGGCATTGAGTGGCATGGTTATCAGTGACCTTTGGAGTATATGGAGGCAAGCAAACAGTGAAAGGGCTAGAAATGTGAAATTGTTGATCCTGGATGAAGCATGGTGGGATCGTGTGGATTACTTGCTTAGTTTTACTGAGCCCATCGTGAGTATGTTGAGATTTGTTGATATGGATCATCCATGCATGGGTGAGATTTATGATGGAATTGACTCAATGATTGAGTCAATTAAGACCATCATAAATGCCAAAGAGCAAGATCCTACAGAGACCTTCTTCAAAGAAGTGCAGTCACATCTCAATGAAAGGTGGAACAAAATGACTACTCCATTGCATCTTCTTGCTTTTGCCTTGACTCCAAAATACTATAGTGCAGAGATCCTTTCTTTGCCTAGGAGGGTCCCACCATATAGGGATGTTGAAGTTAGTGAGGGGTATAAGGCGGCATTTGCTAGAATCTTCCCAGATCCAGAAGTAGAAGACATGGTTAGAGGTGAGTTTGTGAATTTCATATCCTCCAGGGATCACTCCATTAGCGCTCTTCGTGACAAATACAAGATGGATGTTTATTCTTATATGGTACCTCCATGGACAAGCATACACCTACCTCATGCCACTTGCAATAAAAATTTTATCACAAGTAAGATTTTAATTTTTTTAATTTCTTAACTCTTTTATTTTTTATTTTTATAAATTTAAAATTTTAATTTTGCATTGACTTTGCGGCTTGCCTCAATAGGTTGCGAGTTCTTCTTCAGTTGAGAGGAATTGGGGTACATATTCATTTATCCGCTCGATTAACCGCAACAAGTTGGGAGCAAAAAAGGCGGAGGATTTGGTCTTTGTGCATTCTAACCTGCGCCTTCTATCACATAAGAAGGATGAGTACAGGAAAGGGCCAACAAAGTGTTGGGATATAGACCCAGAGACTCCAAACTTGGATGTTCCCATTGCCTAACTTTCATTGCTAGACTCAAACCTAGATAGTACTTTGCGTGAGCTGCAAAGTGGGTCTAGCGGGAGCGGCATTGCTGATAGTTCTAGTTGTACTCTTGATGCTTGTGGTTCTAATGAACCACGTGATGGTAGTGATACTCTCGTTGAAGACATTGGAGAAGATGCAGAGCCATTAGACTATTACTAATTAGAATGTTGATGTATCTTCATTTTTGTGTTTACAATGTTACATAATACATTATAACATTTTGATTTGAACAATGTACTGCTTATAAGTTGAACAATGAATTATCTATATGTTTTAACTTTTGTTGCTATTTCACCTATGTATATTTCAAATTTGTTTAATCTATGCATGTGTAAGGCTGGAATTTTGCTTATCTTGTTACTTTTCAAAATATTTTTAATATTTTATATGTATATTGTACTGCCGTACCTGGGCCCCCCAAAAAATTGCCGTACCAGCGTACCGGATCCCCGTGCCTGTACCCGCACCGTACCCACGTACCGGCTACCTAGCATTTCTCATCAAGGACGAAAATTTCGCCTTGTTTCCTATCTTGCATACTTTAAGGTACAGAAACATTTGATACACTTTGTCTTGGCGTCTCTGACAAAAACCCTTTGCAGGATATTTGGTCAACTATTGAATACCTAAGGTATTTGTGAAATAGTTTCTATCGAGCCCTAGAGCATTGCATCAGAAGCATGATTGCATGTGAAGAATGGATGTGATGGTATGATTCAAAAAATCATGTATAGACTTGTACTAATTTTTAAAGGTGAAAGAAATCATAGTGATGCATATTTGAGCCACTAATTCATTATGTAAAGTGGGGCTTTAGCTTGTAAAAATAGGATTAGCATGTTATGGGTGGATTGCCACAATTGGGCTAACTGATTTAGCATATTTGCATTCATCAGGATTTTAAGCATTGGCAAGATCCCAAGTTTCGTGAATTTTGGAGCTTCCTAGATAAAGTTATGAATTTTTTGAAGTAATGCTATAAATTCTGAAGACAAGGGTTTATAGAAAATGTCATATCTTCATTTATGGGAAACTAAAAATCAATTTTTCGTCATATTTTGATTGCTGACAAATTAATCAAACCACTTTGAGCTTGATTGGGCACATTTTCAGTGAGTTTAGGGCATCCAAAAGTGAGTAGGAGTTCTTCAAAACAGATTGCTGCAACAATGACTGAAAAATTGCAGGTTTCTAGTGTAATTATTTCAGTCATGATCCAAATCGGAAGTCTGATTACAACCATCAAAATTAATTTCAGGAAAAACATCTGATTACAGCCCTAGCCATTTTTTATGATAGCAGTAGGGCAGCCTTCAAACAAGGGCATTAAATGACCCATAACTCCTCTCCAAAAATCACCAAACTATAGAGTCCAACCTTATAAAATATGAACAATAATATCAACTCAAATTGTCCAAAAGTGCCCTAGATGATATCAAACCCTTCACCCAAGCAAGTAGGGTTAGAAGGGAATGAAATTGAATATGAAATCCTCCTTAAAACTCACTTGTGACCTCTGTATGAAGCCACCAATGCACAAATGAGGGTTTCCGTCCCCAAGTGTGATCCTATTGAAGGGTTTCGTCCTCAAGAGGTGATCAAGGAAGGGTTTTCGTCCTTCAATGGCAAGAAGAGTAGCTACACTAGCTCCAACTCCAAGTAAATGTCAAAATAGATGAAAGATGATGCTCCTCTCTATTCTAACTTCCTTCAGTACCCCTCCTTTGGTGTCAATGATGAATTAGAAGCCCCAACTTCATGGCCTACCTCCTAATGCACTTTTTAATCTTCGCTTAAAAAGACCGACCTCATAATGAAGAAATAGAATTTCTCCTTGCTAAGTCTTCTTTCCCCTAGTCGAACCGTTCCAATGCCATGATTAGTTCCCCTCCTTTGCTCGCTCCTTAATGCCCACATGAGGAGGAACGAGCATAAGGTCTTCCATAGTGACTAGCTTGGAAAAGGGGACATTACAATGGGTCAGCAAAATGGCATTAAATGAGTACATGACATAAGCACATATATAAAGAGGGATCCACCCCCCTATTACGATATGAGGTAACTTTCAAAAAACGGGTCAATTGCAAAAACATTCAGCTCAAGGTTCATTACAAGTGTGAAATTGGAGAGAATGAAATAGAAATATATGAAAATAGAAACCCCATTGCTTAAGCAGATTAACTATGTATCAGTGAGGATCAGAAATGGAGCAGCTTTCCTACAAAAAAGAGGCATTATTCTATGAATATTACACAAGAATTTAACCATACAATCATCAATAGTAAATTTATAGAAAAGATAAAGCTAATTTAAAGAGTTTCTATGCTAGTTATCTAGAGCAAGTAAGTTTTGAAAAGGTTCTCAAAAACCATTGAAAATAAATGAACTTAAGAGTCTGGGATATCATGCATTTGGGGGTTGAACATAGTCCCATGATTCATATTCTTTATTACCTTTCCTTAGCAGCAGAGGGCATAATCTAGTGCACCACCGTTCCACTAGTACTTCTCATGCAATAGTTAAATTGAACCTACATTGAAGTCAGATTTGTTTATCACTTGGAGACAGTAATGAAAATTCTGTGCTTGTTAAATATTAGATAACATTATCATTCATTTTTTTTGCTGACTGCATGCAGCTGGTAGGAACAGGTTAAGAGTTGCCCTTTCAACACTCTAATACAAAAATAAAGCTTGGGGAATCACTTCGATAAGGATTCCAAATTGTCTCAAATCTATCACAATTTGCACTAGTGGCTATTAAATAGGAATAAGTTAGGCACTTGATACTTTGATCTAGATAATAGAGAAAGGTATCGAGAGACCGTCTTGAGTGTTTGTATGAATACTTTAAAACTAAGTTGCCGACAAGGCTCACAATTTGTGTTCGAATTGGCCGATGATTAAATTCGTGAAAAATTCGCCGGTAAAAAAATCAGCGATTAAATTCGTGATAATTCGACTGATGAGAAATATCACATTCCATTATTAAATATATAAAAACAAAAGATCTTATTCACATTTCAAAAGAGAGATAAAATCACATTACATTGACTTTTCATTACTAACTCTACAGGCGATCAAAGCCATGATTATGTTCAGAAGATTGCACTAGACCAGTTGCTTGGTCGAAAAAGGTGCAGAAATGGATCCTATTAAGAAAAATATTGCCATCAATGCGTAGAGCTCAAGAAAAATATGCACTTTTAGGTGAAATGTCACGACATCTTAGAAACGGAGCCACAGAATGAAAGTTATGGCACTTGCAAGTTTTTCAGAGCATTTCCCGGACCCTTTCCAATCTTAATGGCAAATTTGTTTATACTATACTTTTGTTTTTTTCACCAAGAATCAAAAAAGGAAAAAATTGCTTAACATGATTAAAAGGAATGTAATCCCTATTTTAAAGGGGCTGGTTAAAAATGAGATTGAATTTATTCCTTAAGAAACAAAGAATCAATCTGCAACTTAGCTTTAAACATTCTCATCGGATCTCATAATTAGCAACTCACCTAATGTGTAAAAGTTCCATCTAACAACTAACCACTAGAAAGGGATTAGTGTAAAAATAGGAAGTTGGTTGGGGGATCCTTAGTTGTAACAGATATATATGAATAGAATAGTAGGCTGAGTTCAAGCAATAGGATGTTTGTCTAACATGTCAAAAACATTACCCTGGCGTATAAATTCTTTTTTTTGGATGAATACTATCCTGATACACAAATTATTGACAATGCGTTGAGGGACAATTTGATATTAAAGCAGGTGTTGAAGCATGAGGGAGTTTGAAGCCTGCTCTCAAGAAGTAATTAGGAGCTAGTTTAATCCAGTTGGAGTTAATTGAGGAATCAATCAGAGACCTATTAGAACAGTGGGTTTAATTATTTCTATTTTTCTGATAGGTGAACTACGGTTGGTGGCACCCTTTCCCAAGAGGCAATTTCTTTAAATGCTGAAAACAGGCCCAGTTGATAAATGGCATTACCTTTCTTTGGATCAAAAAGTTTGATTTCAAATGATAAAATTATATTAAACTCCATGTTTTGACCAAGAAGTAGGTCAATGGGACAAAGGTAAGAATACGTTCTGCTTAGCAATAGAAAGTTGTATTTCTAGATGAATCTAGAGTAAATCAATGAAATCAAGTACACTGATGCAAATAGAGGAACGTGTATTAGGTGAACTGAAACAGCGACATACAAACATTATAAAGAACAACAGCACCAAGACAATTCAACTGGAGGCAAAACTATTGAATGCTATGTGTGTAATGACCCCTTTTAGGAATCTCAACTTTGGAAAATCTGGAGTTGTCAACCATCAAGATTAAGCAAAGAATGGCTTGTCTTGTTCAACCTCAAATACCCCAATGTCGTGCAGCTTCTTTTTTTCAAACCTCCTAGTATATATTACCACTGAAAGCTAGAGTGCCAAGGTGTAATGTCCCCTTTTAGGACAAGTTAGGAATTAATATAAATCTGATCACAATTTTCAAAAATTCATATCTTTGGCTAGAGAAGTCCAAATGAGCTGAAATTTTGGATATTGGGCCACAAAAATATGAAGAATAATATGCAAAAATCAGATTTTGCACAGCCAACATGAAACCCTAATTTTTCCCTAAAAAGTAGGTCGCCCAGCACATTTAGGGCATCAAATCAACTCCAAAAATTATACAATTACTTTCTCCTTATTCCTCCTAATTTCTACAACCAAATCCAATGGAAGATTAAACTGATCCCAAACTGTAGATCTGAAATTTATATTAATTTAATAAACCATTAAAATTGCACTAGAACAACTGAAATCTTCAAAAATTCATAACTCACTTCAATACTTGGTAATTTTGGCATGAAACAAATTGCACAATAAAGTAGAAATTTAGAGCTTTCCAATGAACTAACAAACTGAATTTTCTGAACACTGAAACCCACTCAAAACTGCCCCCGAAATCTGCCTCCAAGTCGCTAGGGTTAGAATAAAATATTTAAATAATTTCCAGCTCATAAAACCCTTCCAAAACACTCAAATAATCAGACATTGATTTGAAATAATTGATTAAACACAAGAAATAGATCTAGCATAAACAACCTCAAAACATGATAGATCAAACCCCAAACCAAGTCGATTTGCCTCTAATAAATTGCAACAATAATAACAATCACAAAGTACCTCAAACCCTTCACAAAAATGCAGATTTATCCTTCAAACAAATGCGCCAACCCAAGACAAGTCGCCAATGCTAGAATGAATAACATATGCATAAACACATCAACACAAGAGAGCACAATGGAGAGAACAATGAAGTCTTCAATATGCTTCAATAATGGATCCAAATGAGAGAGAGCACAATGCAAGAACTAGGGCATACATCCCATTACTCCAAGCATGGAGTGAAATCAAAAGATCAATCAACATAACCCTCTAAAGGAAATGCGACCTCCTTTTATAGAACTAAGGGGTGCAATATCCAATGACCGACCTTTTCCCTTTTGGAGGGAAAACATAAAATCTCATTAAAATAAAATTTTAATAGACTAAGACTATGTGCACTTTATTATTTTTAATTAAATAAATAAAAGTAACTAACCTATGTGCACATTAAACTAACTAAAGAGACTCCCACTTGTAGCGCTAGGCATGCCAAGGGGTTACAATGTAAATAAAAGAGATGAACCCATATATTAGTAATGCACCGGAAAAGGGGACATTACAGTCCTCCCCTCAGAAATTGCTTGCCCTCAAGCAATAGCAAGCTCATAGATCCATGCATCATGCCCCAAAGAGAAGATGTGGGGTGGTGCATCCAAAGCCTCGATCCGGTGCCTGTCAAGTGGCGAAGTGTTGGAAAGAACAAGTTTCTTTCCCTCATGTCAACCCAAAAAGATGGGTCATCAGCTTCGTAACATGTGCTCCAAGAGATGGTGTCCTCAACATGGCATAGGGAGTCATCAAAGGGATGAGCTTTGCTAAGCTCCAAGGCTGCCCACTCAAAAATGCCCTCATGAAGTGAATAGGACAGTATACCTCAATCACATATCTTCAATCCTGCACATGAAGCAAACTCATTAGAAAAACAAGTGTTGAGAAACACTTTTCCTGTTTCTTCTTCGTGTCTCCAAGGCATGGAGGGCTCCCAAATCTTCCTCATGCATGGGCTGTCCCCAAAATCTGTTATGTGGCTCCAAACACTGCTGTAATCATGCATTCTCCCTTCAAAAATCAGAATTAGGATGGCGGTTTCCATTCCCAAGTATTCACCCATGAGCCCAAATCAAGCACCAACAACAATATCATCAAATGCATGGCAAAAATCTGAATTATAGAAGTGATAGGGAGGCTGGTCATAGTGATGTCAATCATAAAAATGATGGGGCAACAACTAGCACATTTCAAAAAAGTTTCCCCAACATGAAAGAACATCAATCTAGTGAATAAAAATGGCTCCCATGTAACTGAAATTTCATCCTCAACAATAACAAACTGAAAATTATCCATATGCACAGCTGAAAATGAAATGCCTTGAGAAGAATTCATACCATGTTCCTTCATTTTTTCCAAACCTTCCATTGAAGCCCAAATGCAAGAAAAAACAACCAAACATTCCCAACACATATCCTTTGTTGATTTTACCTTTGGAAGCACATCAATCAAACATCCAAGTGGAAGACATAACTGCTGTTCAAAATTTGAAAATGGACTTCTTACCATGCAAGGTGTAGTCCATGTGATCCATCCTTCCTTCAAGGCTTCCAAGGAGATAGGAGTTAGCATTATTTGAAAAAAGAAAGGAGATGATATCCATGTATCCAAATAAAGCTTGTAAAACTCAAATCCTTTTAGCCCCTTATCACATGAAGCAACATGTGCAAGATGACACCCCAAATATCCTCTTCTTCTATGCTCACAAAGAAAGGAGAAAGTTGAAATATAATGCATGCATTTATGAATATCATCATAGAGAAGCCAAGGAACCTTGTACCTTACTTTGTGCCAATGACTTTCCCTTATGAGAGGGAGCAAAACACATGAAGCCATCATACCTTTGTGCCTTCTAATGATGAATTCCTCATACGGACCAACAAGCTTATTGTTATGGCTTCCATCATTGGGAAGAGTGATAATCACTCTTTCTCTTTTCCATCATGTTCCTTATGCACCCAAATGTTAAGAGCAAGAATGTGACCATTATACCCCATGTTGCACATCATATCCATCTCCCTATCATGCTCAAAATCATACCCATCAAAACTCAATATGGAAGGAGAAATAAAATATGAAAAATCATACCTTGGGCTGCTCCCAACATCTACAAAACTCAGAATTTCTGAGTTTGGAACAATGCTCTTTTCTTCACCATTTTCTTCATCCAAAGCCCCTTTTTCCTCCTCACAAGCATTCATACTTGGTGGGTAATGACTTGGGACATTCATAAGACTCATGCTTGGGTGACAAACCTCATCCATTTGCCCATTAGGGCCTGTTGTTCGAAAAATTACAGCGAACTGAAAATTACCATAAGCATCCCATGGTGTCCTTCCTTCATAAGCATACCTCTTCACAAGCCCATCTTCATAGTCCTCTTGAAAACCTGATCCCTTTGCACTCATGTTCAACTTGATGCAATTAGTAGGCACTAATAATTGTCAAACATTAAAAAATTATTACCATGCAATGAATGTTTCAAGATTTCATCTTTTTGTCGCATAGAAGTAGACACAGATGATGTATTATGTGAATGAATATACCCTTCTATGGTGAGGTCATTGACCATGCCTTTTCCTTGCCCTTCAAATGGCTCATGGTGGGGTTGAAAACTCCCTCAAATCTGATTTTTCCATCACATGTTCCCTTGCCATCATTTCTCCTTGATCATGCATATGCTTGACACTAATATCCTCTTCATGCCCATCAACCAAATCTGATTTCTCCTTGCACCCACTCAAATCCATGCAATCATTAGATGCCAAAAATTTATCATAAAAAACAAAAGGACCCATACCTTGGATGCATGTCTTCACTTTGCTTGAACATTGATTCACAATTCTTCTTGCTAAGGAGTGAGCAATGCATGACTTCTCTTGTCCCAATCCTTCCACAAGTATGGATAGAAAGATTGTGGAGGTTCCTCATACTCATTCAACATTAGGGACATTATAGTTTGCATAACATCCATTATTTCATGTGAATGATTCTCATGTAGAACATCAAAGAAGACTTCAAACATATGTGAAATGAGATCATCACAATCAAGATCTAACATTGGAATGCAA
The DNA here is from genome assembly GCA_019776745.2 of Taxus chinensis. Lineage (NCBI taxonomy): Eukaryota > Viridiplantae > Streptophyta > Pinopsida > Cupressales > Taxaceae > Taxus > Taxus chinensis. The sequence continues at coordinate 133,467,363 of CM034157.1, read as the reverse complement.
GACCTTACCTTAGCCATGTTCTCCAAAATCTTAACCCTCTTGCCAAAGTGAGGGTTGGTGGTGTCCCAAAGCTTTTGAAAGCTTCCAATCATGAGCTCATAGATCTCCTCCATAGTGATGTCATCATATGGCAAGCTTGGGGCTGATATCCGTGTGATCTCACTAATGCATGTGATGACCAAGAGTCTCACATCCACCTCCTCATGTCTCAATAAATCGGTTCTAGCCAAATGTATCACCAAGGAATCTAAAACTGAAAACATAGAACCATAATCCGATTATTGTTCTACCAAACATAAACAACTTACCACCTCTTCAAGAGTGTTGAGCAATACACTCTTCTCAAATGAAGGTCTCTTGAGCCATCTCCCAAGCTTATAGAGCTTGGTCCTCAAACCTCCGTCACTAGCAAGCTCCATGATTCAATCTCTGCAAACAACACCCACAAGGAGTAGAGGAAAGTAGCTCGGATACCACTGTAATGTCCCCTTTTAGGACAAATTAGAAAATGGATAAATCTTGATCACAAGAATGGATAAACAACTGGAAAAACCTAATTAACTATTTCAAACCCAAATGGGGTTGGAACTAACTGGTGGGATAGATTGGAAGAAAACAATTTTCCAAAATTCTGAAAAATAATTTAATTACAGAACTACTGCAGTCCAAAATTATTTCTGAAATTTTAAGATCTTGATTTTGGGCCACAAAAATATGAAGAATAATATCCCAAAATCAGTTTTTGCACAACCAACATTAAACCCTAACTTTTCCCTAAAAAGTAGGTCGTCCAACACATTTAGGGCATCCAATCAATTCCAAAAATTATGAAGGTAATTTCTCCTTATTCCTCCTAATTTCTACAATCAGAAATTCCTAGATTAAGTTGATCCTCAAATAACATTCGAACTCTTTTCAAATATGCCAATTTTTTATATTAGAGATAATAAATAAAATTTTACCCGTAACAACTGAAACTTCAAAAATTAATATCTCACAAAATACTTGGAGTTTTGGCATGAAACGAATTGCACAATAAAGTAGAAATCATGAGCTTTCAAATGAACTAACAAACTGAATTTTCTGAACACTGAAACCCACTCAAATCTGCCCCTGAAATCTGCCTCCAAGTCGCTAGGGTTAGAATAAAATATTTAAATAATTTCCAACTCACAAAACCCTTCCAAAACTTATTAAACAATCAACCCTTGCTAATAAATAATTAATTTCATTGTAACAATACAATCTATTATCAAACCCTTAAAATATGATCTCACACCCCCCAAACCAAGTATTTGCCCTGTAATGTCCCATTTTCCAACTTAAGAGCATGATTTTGGACTTCTTGCCATTCCCTTTTCCATGGCAACGAAGTGGAATGAGCAGGAAAAAGGAAGTGAACTCTCATTGCACTTTTATTTTCTAATTTTTTAATCTTTCTTTTTAGTGTTTTCTTCATTTTAGTAGGTCGGCTGGGTTTGGTGGCTTTTAAAAGCAACTTAAAGGTTAAATAAGCTTTATAAGGGGTCGGCCTTGCCTTTTGGCCTTTGGCACTAAGATAAGGATATAAAGGAAGATCATGGACATCATTTGCATCATCTACTTTTGGCGCATTTTCTCTAAATTGGACTTTTGGATTTTTGCTCATTGTTCTTCCACTCTTGGGTGGAAATCCAAGAGTGTGGCATCTCCCAAGAAGGACGGAAACCCTTCTTGTGGTTGGTTGGGGGACGAAAACCTTCCTTGTTTGGCTTGAAGGAATATTGCAGATTTGGGCAGAAAAGAAGTCATAATCAAATTTTTATATGCATTGTTGAGCCTCTCCTAGTTGGAGCGACTTGCATTAGTGTGTCAGTTTGGTGCCTTCTAGGGCACGGAAATCATATTTGAATTCATATTTGGATTCCTTATTATTTATAAGGCTGGAATCAATACTTACATGTGGAGTTTGGGGTTTCTAAACCCTCATTTCATAATTTTATTGCAGTTGTACTTCGTTGGTTTTTAATTAATTTCCAGCAGTGTTTTGGATCATATTTCATATTGAATATTGGTTTGGTTGATGCCTAAAATACTTATATCTATTTTGGCAAAGTTGTTTGAAGAGTTTTAAGTGTTTTGCATCATTTTTGCACTGTTGTCCTAAAAATCTGATCGTTGTTCAAATCTGGGTTTTATTTTCAGTTTGCTGGTTTAGAAATCAGATTTGATAATCTTTGGGTTTGTGCTAATTTCCTACTTTTCAGTTTCAACCCTTGAAAGGGATATTACAGTGGTATCAGAGCTCTGGTCTTCCCAGCCTGAGGGTTTCTTGTGGGAAGAAATCATGGACAAATTGATGAAGGTGCAAGAAAGACTAGCGGATACCTTGGACTCTCTTGCTTCCACCATGCAAAACCTACAAAGAGGAAGGACATTCAAGGAAGAGCCTAGGGTTTCAAAGGTCAACAAGGTGGCAACTAGCTTTGAGGAGTATCAAACCCTTCCGGAGGATATTCGTGATGCCCTATCATTTTCCGAGTTTGTAGGATGGAGAAAAGATAGAGTGGGCATTGGAACTTGGTCCAAGCCCCGAGCCATGCACAAGGGTCATGGGAAGAACATCCCAACCCTAGAGGAAAAGAGCCCCATCTTGTGGGCAAAGCAAGGAGAAACTACGAAGCTGGTTGAAGAGGAAACCAAATTTCCAAGTTCGCTAGGAGAGGAGGGGCATGATCATTCCCCTAAGGTTAAGAAAGAGGAAGGTATATTGCCGCAGCTGGTTATGGAGAGGGAGCAGCCCTTGGGAGAATTAGAACTCCCCAATCCTCTTGCCACAGTTGATCTCTTGGCTGGTTTTCCTAACAACACCTTAGTGACACGAGGGTTTGATGACATAGTGAAGCACGAGCCAAGGAAGGAGGAGCACAGTGAGCATGCAACTCAAGATCTGCACCTTGGAAGAACGGGAGCCATGAGGAATGAAGATTCAGTCCTTACTCCCATTTTTCTTCCGAATGGTCATCATTATGAGGTAATTATTGATCATTGTTTGATTAATACTGATAGCATTTCAGCATGTGATGAATCTAGGGTGGGAAAGAAGGGTTGTGAGCAAGAAGGGATGGGTGGAACCCATTTCCCAAGGATACATGATAATAGTCAGCTTGCTGGTCTGTTTATGACAGTAGACAATAAAGAGCCAAAAGATGAAGAATTAGACTTGGGTAAGAGCCACAAGGACATTCCAAGCACATGTGAACAAGGTATGGTGGTTGTGCAAAGGGAGAAAGCTCCAAGTATCGAAGAGGCAAAGGAAAAAGGGGATGAAAATCTTATTGAAAGGCCCAGGAACAAATATATTTCAGATTTATTGTTCCTTGGTTCACCATCACATGGAGTTGATCATCATAATTAGTTTGATACAAAGGTGGGCAAAATGAGGAGCACCTTGAGTAGTAAGGGGTACTTACACCCTTTCTGGAAGCCCCCAAGCTATGCATGCATCAAGACAAATGTCGCTTTAGGCACAAGGACTAAGATTGAAGTGACAAAAGGTAACCCTCTTTCCAAGGCCCACGGTATGCATGCAAAGGTAACTATTTCCTCTTTTAGTTTGGTTGGCAATCTGCTTGATATACTTATGTTTGGAAGAATAATTTGGGGTTGTGTTGATGATATCTCAACAAGTCTTATATGGTCAAGAAGATTGGAGAAATCTCTCCATAAGGCTCTTGATGAGGTGGCTGGTCTATTCCTAACAGCAGTCAAAGGGAGGTCATTTGAGGGAATACTCATCCTTAACAAGAAGCCAAAGGTTACCCAAGACAAGCACCAACAACTTGGGAACAAATGCAAGAAAGAAAAGACCCCATCCGGCAAGGAAATCATGCCAAGAAAGAGTGTTGATTTAAACTCAGAAATTCTGAGTCCTAGGAATGTTATGGGCAGCCCACGGTATGAAGATATTTCAGTTTTTGCCAATATATCATTTCATATTTTCTACCATGGACAGATGGTTAGGAGTACTCATGTCTCATGTATGTTGTATCCTCCTTTGTCACCGCAGATTGAATACCTTTGTGCACATCATACTTCATGGGGTGAGGAGGTAAGAAGTACTTTTTGTAGTAAAGAACATATAGACACTTGGGCTCAATTTCTAAGGTGTTTCTGCAAGTGGCATATAGGTGCTATGATGAGTCCTTCAAAAGGAGGAATATCTGATTTTAAAATCATTATGGAAGGGAACTCTATCATGAGGTATTTGGGTCATAATGATGGTTCTAATTTTTTGTTTCTTATGTGGTTAACCCTTGGTTCTATAAAAATGGTAGAGTTAGAAGGAATGGGCAACAGTATGCATCAAATTATCAAAATGAATTGGCAAGAAGGATGGGACCAAGCAAGGCTGGTTTCAAGGGCCTCATGATCACCAAAACTTATGAAACATATCCTCTTTACGCAAGGAAGTTACCACAGCCCGTTGTCCCCATGAAAATGTATGAGTTTTGCATTGACTTATTTGTTCTAAATTCAGCGGAGTCACACATTGTTTGTGTAAGCTATGAAAAATCACAGAAATGAAAGACAAACAAATAATGTTGCTTTTTAGGTTTCCAATAGCAAACCTCAAAAATTCCTGATGTTTAAAAGTCAAATGGAGATGAAATGTAAGTGCTGAGGCTCTCCAATGCAAATGCACAAATAAGAATTGAAGACTTATTTGTAATCCTGGCATTTGTAATTGCTCGGGAGATGGGAAGGGAGGAGTTGAAATGTGGTTTTCAAGGCAAATGGATATGCTAAAACTAGCAAGTGGAATGGTCTAGGGAAGGAATTGAATTTTACAAAAAGTTATTAATTGGTTGTACATGTTTCTTTTTAATTGTTTTCCTCTTTTTGGATTCTTTGGTGAAACTAGGATTAGGGAGATCAAGTGGAGTCTAAGTAGAATCACCACACTTAATTAATTGGGCCCACTTGCAAATGACTAAGGTATGGGAATTTTAATTGATTAGTTCATTAATTTTCTGGGTGAAAATCAGGTGTGTACAGGATCACTGGAATGACATTGTTTTTGGGGTAGTTAGTGGGGGTCAAGAGCTCCTAATTTAAGGGGAAATCAACCTCAAATTTCACAAGGGAGAGCTGGGATTCCATTTGCAAAATGAAGAAATAAAAATTCTCGAAATCCAGGAAGGAAAAGGAAGGAATGATAAGCAAGGGAAGGCTAATTTCAATTGTAGACCTACTGTTCTTCAATTTTCAGCCTATGTAAGTCAATTTTCAGCCCCTACTGTACTCACGAATTTCCTTTTTTCCATCAGATTTCAGTTTGTGAGTTAATGTCATGATTATAGAGATGAGTTTGCAAAAATCGGATTGGGAGCTGCCATTAACAGCCATGAACAACAATGTATTTTCATTTTTGAGGGCATTCCATCATGGAATAATGAGGAAGGAAGATTTCAGTTGAAGGGAGGGAATAAATCAGATTTGATAGCCTCATTTGGAATAGGGTTCCATGGTGAATTGTTTTCAGCCCCTCCCCAAACTGATTTGCATTTGGTAGTGAGAGTGATAGCTTGTCAGGATGATTATGCATCCATTTCTTGCTTTATGTTGGAAACTACATCAGTTTGCAGGAATTTTAATACAACTGAGCATGCTAAGAAAAGAGGTGTCATTGTTGTTTTGAAGTGGAAGAGGATGAAGACTTCCATGATGTAAGGGGAAGTAAAGGTATGAGTTTGTTTGGGACAAAGCTCCTTCATTTAATAGGCACAAGGTCCAGATTATGGGAATGCTACAACATGTTCCTTCACTTTGATATACTTGGGCATATGAGTTTGCAATTGCTTGAGGACAAACAATTTTGGAAAGGGAGGATTGTAATGTCCCTTTTTCCAACTTGAGAGCATGATTTTGGACTTCTTGCCATTCCCTTTTCCATGGCAACAAAGTGGAATGAGCTAGAAAAGGAATTGAACTCTCATTGCACTTTTATTTTCTAATTTTTAATGTTTCTTTTTAGTGTTTTCTTCATTTTAGTAGGTCGGCTGGGTTTGGTGGCTTTTAAAAGCAACTTAAAGGTTAAATAAGCTTTATAAGGGGTCGGCCTTGCCTTTTTGGCCTTTGGCGCCAAGATAAGGATATAAAAGGAGATTATGGACTTCATTTGGATCATCGACTTTTTTCAAATTTACTCTAATAGGACTTGTGGGCTGATTGCTCATTGTTCTTCCACTCTTGGGTGGAAATCCAAGTGTGTGGCATCTTCCAAGAAGGACGGAAACCCTTCTTGTGGTTGGTTGGGGACGAAAACCCTCCTTCCTTGTTTGGCTTGAAGGCATATTGCAGATTTGAGAGGAAAGAAGTCATAATCATATTTTTATATGCATTATTGAGCCTCTCCCTTGTGGGTTTGACTTGCATTATAGAGTGTAAAACAAAGGAGTGGTTTGGTGCCATACTATTAGGGCACGGCAATCTGAGCTTTGAATTCATATTTGGGTGGCTTCCTTGATTATTTATAAGGCTGGAATCAATATTTACTTGTGGAGTTTGGGGTTTCTAAACCCTCATTTCATAATTTTTATTGCAGCTGTACTTCGCTGGTTTTTAATTAATTTCCAGCAGTGTTTTGGATCATATTTCATATTGAATATTGGTTTGGTGGATGCCTAAAATACTTATATCTATTTTGGCAAAGTTGTTTGAAGAGTTTCAAGTGTTTTGCATGCATTTTTGCACCGCTGTCCTAAAAATCTGATCGCTGTTCAAATCTGGGTTTTATTTTCAGTTTGCTGGTTTAGAAATCAGATTTGATAATATTGGGGTTTGTGCTAATTTCCTACTTTTCAGTTTCAGCCCTTGAAAGGGATATTACACCGTACAAGAAATATCACTATAAATATGGTTTTCAGTCATATAAAATTTCTATATATATTTATGCTATAAAAAAATTAGGTCCTTAGTTTGTTCTTTTCCATAAAAGGTTAGTTGAAAAAAAAGGCTTAAAAAAAGGAAAAAAAAGGAAAGAAGAAATATGCTTTTTTGTGTTCATCGTGGGAGGAGTAAAGAGGTATTAGTTTTTAGTTATACCATATTTTAGAAGATAAGATATACGTATAGGAGAATTGTTTAGAAAGTAATAAAGTCAAACTTTTATAATAGGTGGGTCAATAAGTTAATAAATAGTCATCTTTAACTATAGTCTATTGCATCACTTTCTAGAGTTATAGTTAAAAGTTTAATAAAGCATTTATGTTCATTAGCTCTAGAGTTCATAAGTCAAGCTATCTCTCTTTTAAGAATGCATTATCGGAAAACCCGACATTCGGTTAAATGGGTCAGTCCTTTCGAGGAGAAGTTTCCTATCAAATGCGACATATCTTTTTGAGTTAATAATAGAGGAGGATGGGGGAAAAAAAGGAAGCAGGGTTAACCCAAGTTCGAGTTTTCCACTAAATTAGAAGTTGCTGAGTGCTATAGTGGCAAAACCAAATTTTCCAATTAGACTAAAGTGTGGAATAGTGACCAGTGCGGTGATGATCATTTGGTTATTCGTGATCAAGTGGCAGCGATCACCTGCAACTACTGCAAAAGCAAGTTCAGTGAGGTGGTCAGCACCCATTGAAGATATGGTGAGGACCCAGTCCCACCATTTTGATGTGTACTTTCTTGGTGAGGCACAACCACCCATAGGTGCATATTTGAAAAAAGAAGTGGAGTACCATGCCACACTAGTAGTAGCAATAAATAAGAGAAGTGGAGGCCCATGCCACACTTTCAGTAGTAGAACATACGAGAAGTGGAACTTGTAGTAGTAGAACAGAAGAGAGGTGGAGGCCCATGCCACACTTGCAGTAGTAGAACAAAAAAAGAAGTGGAGGCCCATGCCACACTTGCAGTGAGTAGCATGTTTTGTTCTTGTTCACTTGTTGCTGATTGTGATGTGACCAATTGTTTGATATTCTTCACAATTCAAGAAATTGGATAGCATGTTTGTTCCTATCCACGTTAGTTTGATCTTAGATTGGTGATGTGCTGACATCGATATTTGTCTGTTGGATTCAATATTGTTGATATGTTCCCATCTATTGATATTTTCTTGTTGAATTGGTGATGTGCTCCCATCCATCAAAGTTGGTTTCAAATTGGGGTTTTTCCTAGTTCTCATAGAGCCTCATGCAACCATGTTCTCTTTTTGTTCATCCTCAGTTTGTGCTCTAAGCTCCGACATCAATGTTGGAAGATGTGAATAGAGAAATAATGAAGAGAAACCGGAACGCACACCCCATACATTGTGTGTTCATCATTTTATTATGCAAGAGAAAGTTACAAAATGGTTGAGGTTGTTACAACTGAATATTAGTTAATTCATAACTAACAACAACTTAATATAAATGTTAAACCTTCTACTCTAATACACGGAGGTTATTGTTCTCAAAATTGAAAGACCCTCTCTTACATTTATAGGGTGTGGATGCTTCCAATTTATATTCTCCCCTTTTATTTGGCTCCCTCGGTGATTTGCTTGTTAGGGGATCCTCCAAACTGAAATTTGGATTTTAACCCACAATTTATGCCAAGTGAGGTTGCAATCTAGGTTTCAAAAATAATAGTGGAACCTTCCAAATACAAAATAGGTAGAAAAATGAGCAACTGGGGACATTACCTCTACAATGGAGAACGGACAATGAAGCCACCATTTTGAGGGCCTAATCTTTTTGTAAGTAGGTTTGTTGAGTATCTTCTATTCCTTCGCCTCTATGGCTCATCATCTTCAAAATCTAATATCAAAACTTAATAGGAAACCATGGCCAAAGAGAAAATTGTGAAGATCCAATAGTGATAAGAAGGAAAAGGGCATCATAGGAAATGGTGTATGGATTAAATTCATGCCCAAGGGTGGTGCATTGATGTTGCATCTTCTTCCCTATCAATAGAATGATCACCCATGCCCCATCCTCTCTTGCCTCCATATGTTCAAGCTCGTAATTGGTTGTGGTGACGATCAAAATAGTAATCTTTCTAAATTTTAAACATTTAATAGAGGAAGAATACGATCAATGACTTCTAGAGCCTTCCCCAGGGACATTATTTCATAAACACAATACCACTTAAATTGTTGAGGGAGGATCAAAGTACCTAGGTGAGGACATTTGTAATGTCCCTTTTTAGGGGGACCCAGGAAATGACCAAAGAGCTGAGATATAAACTTAAAAAAGAGATTAGTAAGCTGGTGTAGATGACTGATATCAGCCCCGAAACCTGCAAATTATGCTTTTCCCAGAGCAGCGACTACCTTGGAAAAGTTAAACATTTCAAAGGTGGGTTAAACCTTGTTAACACACTTTGATTCTTATGCCAAAATTAGTAAGGAACCATCAACAAACATAATCAGCTGTTAGAAATCAGAATTGAACTTGGAAATAATTAATTTTGGAAACCCTTAACCAACGAACTTCAACAAGCTTGGAAAAATAGTAAAACACCTCCGAAATTCACGAAACTTAGGATCTTGGGGTTTAAAAATATGACGAATGCAAATATGAAATCAGCTTGCCCAAACATCAACCAAAACATGCCAAACTTTCTTTTCAAGCAATTCCCCCCTCTTGGAAATGCCATAAAAACCATGTAAGATCACTCCAAATATATTCTGAAATCATTATTCAAGCTCAACAATCAAATGGTGAAGTAATTAAATTTTTTGGAAGCCTAGGAATGCTGGAATGAATTTCCTTCAAAGCCTAGTTGTTGCAAAAATAAATAAACATTTTTAGATCTGATTATGCATGCCAAAACCCTCCTAATTTTAATGTAAAACCAGATTTCACCCTTATAAATTATATGCAATGAGTTGATGTAATCCAAACACAAAGAGAACCCTTGAACACTTCAAAACACCATTCAATGCTGGTTGCCTTTCTTAGAACAGCTAAATAAAACACCAAATCACTCCACAAACAGGTCGCTCTACTTTGAAGGGATCCAATTTTGCATCAATAACAAAAGAAAACAATATCTGACCCAAAGAGCTCCTTAGGACAACTTGCCTAAGGCTGAAATTAAGATAATAGTAGTCAAGAAATCCCTCAAGGTGGTGGAGACTCTTGAGTTGAAGTGTTTCCTAGACTTGGTGAAGGGTCTCGTCCTCACACAAGACTCTCTAAGCGTTTTTATGCTTAGGAGAGGGAGAGAAATGCTTCACAAGCAATCTTTCGAAGAGATAATAGAATTCACACCTTGATCAAATGGCCAAGCAACCTCCTTTTATATCATAAGGGGTGCTACAATGTCAAATGATGGGCCGACCTCATAAAAAGTACTTTTAATTATTTAATTTGTATTTGGAGCCTACATGCTCACAATTGTTTACTTTATATTCTATTTAAATGAGTTCTTCTATTGGAGCGCTTGGCTTCCCAATAGGAATACATGATAATAATGAAATATCTACTTTAAAATGTCATCCATGCCTTCCCCTTGCTTCCTTCCTTAAACCCACGGGAAGGAAAAATGGGTTAAGGTCTTCAAATCCGCTAATCTCCAAAAAGAGACATGACACGGATTTCAGGGTCTTTTCTATATTTGTATGACAACCTATAGGTTGGTGTCAATTCATATATTGGACACTGAGGCATGCCTTATCAAACTGTCATCAAGGAGATCCTATTACTAGAACTCAAGCATAGTGAAATGATGACACTAGCAGAGGTTGCTTCTGATTAGATCAATCTACCACCTTCTTCCTGCGCTCTTGGGTTCCTTAAAGTCACAACATTGTTGAGTCTATCGAATAACATAGTCAATGAGTTTTCCCAATCTATGTAACCATTTGTATTGACCCATTCCATGATAGAAAGGGATATGCAGATGTGTACATGTATTCATAGTTGGTTGTTAACGAGGGTTGGACGGTTTCAAGTTCAAGATGGTGTAAGGAAGTATTTCATAGCCATCCTCAATTTCTGGCAAAATCTTTGATGAAGCTAGAATTCGCACTTTGCAAAGACATTGTTCTCAGTCTATTTATGATCACTACCTATCTCAGCATCTAAAATTCATCAATTTAAAAGCATTTATGGGTGTCTCGAGACCTCGTAGCACGTTTTGGGAGTAAGGCTCTTACAGTGCTGCCATGTTGTTTAAAGATCATGGTTGCAATGAGATAATCCATTTCTAGTACGGTTCACATCACTGGTAACAATGTGTAGCAGCAAGCCATGGCAAGTGAGGGACTCAGGGATTCTTGTCCAGAAGGTATGGAAAGTTTGGTCTTTCCTAACAATTTGCCTATTGACTTGAATGTCTTAGCCAAAAGGTTCCAATGAGTAATCAACTGATGCCCTCTTGTGAAGAATTCAGGAGCTGTTCTGAATCTGAAAATTGTGCCAATATGAAGAGTTGGATGTAGCTGATCAAAGGACTCCATATGAAGAGATGTTTCTGTAGTTTTACGCTCGCAAGCTTGCTTCAAAGTGAAGGTATACATGCTTCTATCACAAGATAGTAGTTAAGGACTTGAGGTTCAAAATATAGGAGTTCAAATATTTCCAAGATTGATAGGGTTGACGGTAGACATTCCTTCTCTAGTGCTTTCAGGCATATGAAACCAGTTTTGGATTTCTATTAAGTGTGATGACAATTCTTACCCTTGAGATATTGTGCAGATCGTCACTTGAGTTCTATGGCAAAGGGCACGTCATGTGATAAATAATGAAGTCATGACAGGTTTGATAGAAATGAGTCTTCCTTGTTTCAATTATCAATTATGGAAGCTTAGGAGTCTCCTGGATGTTATAGGCTAAAATCAGTTAAGAGGCATGACCAGTTGCAAGGAATTCATTTTGCTTAGCTTATCAGATCACCATGTTTTTATGGATACATCAATACTTATATTTCGGACTCTACCAACATTAAATTTAAGTATTTGGTTGAAGATTGGGCTAATGCCAAACCCTATATGTCGTTCCAAATCAATGGTGTAATTATGAGTGGAAATAATGACTCCAGTAATTGAGGTAAGAGGAATTAGTGAAGAAAAGGCATCCTAAGATGCAAACCATAGTGTGTCTATTTACATGAACTAGCTAATTGGGGGGAATTTGTATCGTCAAATGCTATAAGATTGCTTACAAACATGGTAGACAGGCTTGTATGACTATTCCAAAATATAGAGAATGGCTTTCATCTAACGAGACAGGGTACATCTTAAGACCTTAGAAACACCAAGTAGTAATGGATATTAGTTAATCGCCCTCTTAGTCAAGTGTAGCACAAATAAGTTGGCCTTCCCCACCTATGTCTCAACAAAATTGATTAACCATGGTATGAGAGGTTCAGTTGAAAGGTACATAAGAAAGATACTTTCATTATAATGAAACACGTCTACTTATCGAATTGTGATAATTCAAGATTCTGGACAATCCGACAACCACATGCAGAACCTAATGCTATTGAAGGTCACCTAGAGGGGCTGTCCAAGTAGTCTATTTAAGACTTGATTGGGTTTAGTAATACAAAGCGTGTCCAGTAAGGTTGTATCTTGGATATGCATTTGGAAAGCTTGTTGATATCAATTTTGTATATTGTGGTCTCCATGAGCTTTTCACAAACTTGTTTTCAGTAGATCCCTTCAAGTAAATTAATTTATTAAATACTGGTGAAAGTGCCCCAAATGGCAAAAATTTCAAGGATACCATGTGCTTGTGCTAAAAGTTATATTGGTCCAACTGCTTTGTAATATTTGAAATGCCCTATGTGCTTTCTGATTATCCTCATTCCCATTGCCTTCATTGCTATCATATGCCCCCTTGATCAATATGAAAGAAAAATTGTTATGGGACAGGAATTTGTCATTGATTCAATAAACTTGATATTCCATAAATGAACTATAATTTTCCTTCAGTGGTTGGCATTATTCCCCGATGAAAGCCATTTTCAATGAACTCATTAAATCAATGTGGTATTGTGAAGGTCAATCTCTGTTCCAAGCACGGTTACAGTCTTGCATTGAACATGTTGTGATGAGGATCCAATAACATGGTTTCCTATGTTATTGAAGATCCTATAATCCTAAATTAGGTCAATGGTCCTTGTGTTTCAGATTTCATGGTAAACAGCAAACGTGAGCCTTGAGAGACTGCCTGTGAAGATAAAAGTAGAGGCAATCACTCTCAAGAGTAATTCACCTACTATCCATTATGGCAGGCATTGTACTATTATAGAATTGAAAATCCTTTGATCACTTTGTATGTAATAGATTTTGGAACCAGTGCATCTGTGAAACTCCAACGTTAGGCTAATTCAGGTTAATTAGCAAATTATCAAGGTGCTTGATGAAATTGAAAAGCCATTTCAAATAGGTCGGAAGTACATAGTATGCACTAACCGTAAGGAAGTTGCAACAACAAAGGGTTGTTTCCATGGCTACTGAAGAATGAAGACTGGTCCAAGAATTAACAAGGGATTGTACCAACTTGTTCAAGAATCATGATTAATGACATTGATTATGACAAATTTATTATATGCCCAGAAGCTAAGGTCAACATTTAACAATGTGGAAAGCAAGTCTACTAGTCATTGTCCTTGTGGAATATGCAAAGAAGAAAATGGATGTTGAGTGGTGTGCCAAGATCTAGGGGCAAGCGTGCAATATGTTCCTTCATCATTAATCACCTAGAAGGAAGACCATGGTGGCAATACTGATATGTAGAAATAATGGCCTTAATGTTATCATGACTTTTTCCAAGGTAGTCAATGTATAAGGAAGATCATTATCCCATTCCTTCAAAGCTCGCATGACTAAGGATTTGAGGCTAGAGGAAAGTTGTTCGTGAATGACATTTGGATTAATTTTAGGAAATATGCATGCTATTTTATGTTGTATTCCTATTGAACCTGCCTAAGCTTGATTCCAATAGATGAAATAAATTACTCTGGGAATTAAGTTGTTTGGTGAGCATATATGCAGTGCAAATTAGAATGTGATCTTGTAATATTCATATCGGCCATAAGTTATGATGTTCACCCATTATGTTATCAAAGGAATGTTGAATGGTCATTCCCAGCTCTTCGATCATGTCGTGTTTGAATTGGGTGGACATTTTTCTTCTTGTATGACTTGGTAGTTGCCTTGGAAATAAGAAGGATTTCCCTTCCTTTGTCTATGGGTTGTCAGGATACGGGTTTGACACGGTATACGGCCTAAATTTTCGTAACAAAAACCTTGGGTACGATACGTCTTGGATACGTCCGTACATATATATTAAAAAATTAAAATATATATATATACACACTCATTTTACTCATTTTTTAGTCCATAAAAAACTGAAATAATAATACAAAACTTGAATCAATGTTCAAAACATCCAATACACTTAAGACTTTACATTTTCATTGATCATGTGGCTGCCATACATATGATATATATCATGTCAACATGAAGTACAAACAAATACTTAAATTTATACAGGAATCATACTCATGGGGTCCATGTTCAAATATTTCAAAACATACAGTCTATACTTAAGATTTTACATTTCATGTGATCCACTGTGGCTAGCCCACTCTCATTATGATATCCGGTGCTAGAAACCACTCAAGTTCATGTGTATTATTTTATTCATTTAGTGTTTAGGGTTCGGTTTTAGGGAGTAGAAAAGTCAAACATATAAAAAAAAATGAAATAAAACTTTAAAAGACATCTGTATTGCAGGATTTACCTAATACATGGATACATCCGGATACGTCTTTACCGTATTACTGTACATATGTGACGTATCAAGGTATCCGTGATAATCCGATACGTATCAGACGGGGATATCCGTCAGGGGGGTCTGGGCGTACCATTGTAACGTATCAAGGAAATATGCAACACAGGCAAAAGGTTTATTCCATGATAAATAGGTCTGTTTTTTTTGTTCGGGGGGGGTTCATTAGTTATTTAGTCAAGCAGACATGGTAAAAGCACTTTACCCTTTATTTTCATGTTATAGAGTCTAAACAGGGTAAGATTACTACACTTCTAGAACTGTAATTCCTTTACATGTTGTGTTGGAGGGTATAGTCAATATAGAATCGTAAGTAATTCCCTGCTGTATAGTGCAGTGTTAATTGAACCTTATTGGATGGTTATGATAATTGAATTTTTAGAAATTTTTCAGTTGATGAGCAAGATAGTTGTATGTATTTATTGTATGAAGGATCATAGATACATATTTAGACGTTTCCAACATTAATATGCTGACTTAAATTTTTTTAATATCCAGAACATGACCTTCCAAGTTTGCAACCATTGTTTTTAGTGCAAAGCACTACGTCAGAAGCAATTATGACCATCTGTCCATAACGATAGAGCACATGGCTCCAAGTACAAACAAATGGCATGTTGCTCCAGTTCATAGATCAGATTAGAACAGTAAGCTATATGGTGATACAATTTTATTTAATCATGCATCACAATTATTGGCCTGCCAATGATTTTCTGAGCATAATTGATTCCCTTCAATAACAAGTTTCCAATTCGAGGAGTGGCTAAATTGAATATCCAATAAGATGCATATTTGCAACTAAGAAATTTTGTTTAAGTGTACATATAAGCTCCTAGGGATATAACTTGTCTAATACTCGGAAAGCATTCAAAACACTGCATATTAAGTAATCAAATCAATGTAAGAAGAACATTGAGTCTGCTTCAGAGCATGTGACTGACAATCTATGCCAGCACCTGGTAGGGTAAATTTATGAGTATTGATTCCGAATCCTCATTTAAAGACTCAAAGAACTATTAAACAACTATTTTTGTTTCCAAAGAATTGAACCATATGTAAGAAGAACATGGAGTACAATCACTACAGAAAGATCAAGGAGGTCTTTCAACTTCAGTTTACCAACCGACACACTGAATCTTAGCTCTATGACTCATGAGGTGAGGTGATAAGATGATACCTTAACGGTCATGAACTCGTTAGCAAACCTCTCAACTGGTATGCGGATCCTATTCTTCCTCAGCAATAACAGTTGATGGACTTGACATCTTGTCTGATGGCATGGTTCAAGAGCTAAGATGATGAGCTTAGGAATCTGATTCAGCAAGGCAATCGAATGGAGGCATGGATTTCTTAAGAAATATGTGAGTAGTCAAGGTAATAGGTCACAACCATAGGAAACCTGCCTATGCACCAGGATCTTGAATAGGAAAAGGCTGCCAAAGTTCATTGCACAGATTTGATCCAGAATGGCATTTTCAGGATAGCATCGAGAGACTCCAAGAATGAAGGCCAATCTGTTCTTTAGGGATACAAAGATGGAACATATTGTAGTTAAGTAGTGCAAACCAGGCCAACACTTTGCTTGGAGTTTGAAGCCTATTTTGAGTCAAGGATGCATTAGACCTACTTTCCATAAGGTGAAAAGAAGGGGATTGAGAATCACAGTTTTCTTGAAGAAGTTTAAGCTTCCCCAGTGAAAATGGGAGATTTTGTAATGATGATCCAGTTGAGGTCAGAATTCAAGTTAAAACAGTGAAATATGTGTAAGCTTGAACAATATGGAAAAAATATCTTCAAAAAGAATGCACAATCGGAACCAATTGAAATAAAATAGATGACAGCTTGATGGAGATGATCACTGACTTCAATTCTAAGGCCTGAAATGTTAATGTTGATATGAAGCAGTAAGGGTGAAATCCCAATTGTGGAACTCCCTTGATGATATGCATATTTACTAAGAGCTATGGAGTATGCTTCGAGCTAATAAAGTATATGTTTTGAGCATGATTCAAGGCATACGTTGGGACTCTGTATCTGCAGACTGATTTCAGATTATTCGCTAGTTATGACAAGTAGAACATTTTCGAAATGACTAACTTGTTGGTACAATTGTGTTCTATAGCATTTTGGAGTTCTAGTTGAAATCTGTAAAACTGTTCCAATATTAAGGTCATAGATTGTGTAACATTGTCCAAATTGTCATAAAGGTGTTTCCCTGTGAGATTTATCAAGTTACAAGGCATCAGCAAAAATTTCGAGCGTTGTACAATTGCAGTGGAATAAGATGTACCGAAGTACTTCCTCATAAGGAGAACTCGAAATCAGTTGTTTTGCACCCAGGTATGTCACTCTAGATTATAGAATGGTTGACCAGGTCCATCTCATGCTAGTCCATTTATGGACACCTCCATACCATCTTCCCCGTTGGCATTTGATTGATTACCAATGGGTTGGGCAGTGGATTGTACATGTTTTTGAGTTAGGGGTCGTTGAGCATGCATTTTATTTAATAGTTGCATTCTATATAAAGTCATCGGTTTCTTGGGTGTGCAAGTACAGGTGAGGGAAAGGTTTCATAGATAATGGAAATTCAAGAGGTGGAAAAAAATTTCCAAATTTTGGGAACGGATGGCTATTAAAATAATATATAAAAATTTAATATTTCCATTTTTGGTAATTTATTCATTGATGACATTGGAGGGATTTAAATAACTGGTGCATTTAATGTATTTTAGGTACTTTCAACTCTTGATTCCTAATTTAATGTTCTTGGTGAGACAATAACAGCATTTTAGGGGTCACACACCTGTGAAACTATTTGATAGATTTAAAAAAATGCGGGGGATAATCCTGCCCTATAAGAGGTGCTTACCAAGTGGCGTTCTCGTTACGTTTCGGGATGGCCAATCAAAATCCTAGTGAATGTGTCCCCTCTTCATGACACTGTTTTACTAAGTGTGATTCACACTCTGTGTATTCTTATCAGGTATCACTATACGTGGTTTTGTAATAATTTTAAGTGTATGGATATCTGAAATCTTCTCTAGGGCTGTACGGGTATTCCTTCAATGATTTTAGCCAAGCTTATGCCTCTAGATGTGTGAAGTGAGTTGGAGGACATTTGTTCGACGCCATGTCATAAAGAGTTTGCAATTCAATTCCTTGACAAAAATTCCAAATCTTAAGTTTATTCAATATCTGTATTTATAGCTTTAATTACAGATGACCACTTTACAGTATATTGATAGAAGGCTTTAACATAGCTAGAGGCAGGATTCATATATTTAGAAGTGAATCTCTACATGTAGCTTACTTGCAAGGAGCATCTCAATCAATTACTGCTTATTGCTAATGTTTAAGGATCCCCTTATTCTTTTTATAACATGTTCTTCCAGAACGTAACATATGATACGTTCCTTGGATTTTACATTAAACCCTTGCTCAAAGGGGTTGGTGCGGGTGCCAAAGATAAATTGGAGGTCGACCTATCTGTTATGTTGGTAATACTTGGAACCCATATTGCATTAGATACTAATGAGCCAAAGAGTCATCTTGAATCGATATTCAACAGTAGTATCAAACTCTATAATATTATAATTTAGAGATTCTTTTGTGTGATTATTGTTAAAAACAAGGTAACCTATTGTCTTTTGCTAGATTTCCATTGATTTAATTGTTGAGGATAACCTGTTTTTGATTGTTCGTCTTACTTCCTAGCTTGTTTGAATTCAATGGTGCACACAATCTACTTTCTACAAAATGACTCCAATGATATGTTTGCATTCTTAAAGACAGTATGATGTAAAAAATCAGCCTTTATTAATGGAACTTTGTATTTGCATATGGTGCTACTAGGATCAAACTTTTGACCTGGCCATGTTCTTGTGTGATGGATCATGTAAATAGCTTTCTTCTATAAATATTTCTAGATATATACGAGATAAAACTGATCCTAGGGTTGTTTCTGTTGTGAATGTTATAGCACCATCAGCATGATACGGTTTACTATGAAAAGAAAATATGTGCACTAACCAAAAGTAATGACTAGAAACACTTTTAGTCGATTATCTTTTCCATTGATTATGAAATGTCGTCAATATCGTTTGGTTTAACTAACTCCAGAAAAATTTCAATTATTTTCACATGTTTCCCTGTTCCCTATTTTTAACAATTTAGAAGCGTATCTATATCTCTCAATTTCTTATTATTTTGTGTGATGCCTTACGCAGTGCACGTATATTCAATATATATCCTAGAAAAGGGGCGATTCTTCCAAATTCAGATGCTGACATAATCATATTGAACCCAAATGAAACCTTTCAAATAAATGCCAAGTCTCATCACTCAAAGATAGACACAAATGTCTATGAAGGTTGGATAGGCAAGGTAATTACAGATTATCTTATTAGTTTCTTATGGAGTGTTTTTACTGATGAGTTCAAATTTCCTGAGATATTTTAGTCTATTGTTTTGTTTTGTTTATGCTTTTTTATGCAGGGAAAAGTTGAGGTCACAATTTCAAGAGGTAGGGTTGTTTGGGAACATGACAAATTGATGGTTGAACGAGGATCAGGACGATACATATCTATGCCTCCTTTTGGCTATCTCTTTGATGGTATTGATAAGATAGATTCAGCATATTTATCTTCTCTAAGAGCACCAGTTTATCGAGAGAATTCTGATGATGCAGAAAGCTAGTTTGACTCTAGCATTGTTCTTAATGTTTTGTCTCCTGCATGTTAATATGAATATACTGGACAATATGAAGTTCAATATGTTGACTATTGCATTAACACCATCTCTAAAGAGAAATCAAACTCTGCCATAAGCATTAAATATTTGTCATGACTTTTTTCTACATTTTTTGTATACAAAAATAGAAACCAACAAACTCAAAAATAACTTCAGGAACATTTTTGAAATCAAATGACTTGTAAAGCAATTGATTACATAACCTCAACATACTTTGTATGGAATTTAATAATCTATCTAAATTTTAAATTTTGGGTTGGTCTGTTCACAATGCATTAATGTAGAAGAGTTTTTGGAAACAACTGCATAAATAAATTTATGTCCAACTCTAAATTGTGTGTGAATTATCATAGTGCTCGAGTTGTTCGTTGAAGTTCATTTATGTGTTCTAAGAGTCATAATAAGTGGAATGTTTATCATTTGCTGTACTAATTACTATCATAAAAATGTATGTGGTCTGATGGAAAGGTGATCAAAGAACCAACTAAAAGGGGATAAAGTGTTTATCCCTGGCCTCCACATTCCAGGAATTGTTAGTAGGAAAACATTTTACATTACTAATTGATTTTGACGCCTCAGATCGCTGTCCTCTTCTCACATCTTTGTTCATGGTATACTTCCACAGAGTTTCCTTGACTTAAATAGTTTATATAATAATAATTTACCTTGTCTCGGGGAGATGGAGATTGAAGAGGGCAGAGCCGCGTGTTGAGGAAAAATCCACAAATCAATTATATTTCCTTAAACCTTCTTTTTCTTTGAAAAAGATATACCAAATAGAAACCAACAAACTCAAAAATAACTTTAGGAACATTGTTGGAATCAAACGACTTATGAAGCAACTGAGTACATAGCCTCTGACATACTTTGTAAGAAATTCCAATAATCTAATTCGACATCTTAAATTTCAGGTTGGTCTGTTCACAGTGTATTAATGTAGAAGAGTTTTGGGAAACAACTGCATAAATAAATTTATGTTCGATTCTAAATTTTTTGTGCTTAATCATAGTGCTTGAGTTGTACGTTGAAGTTCATGTATGAGTTTCAAGAGTCATAGGTGGGATGTTTATCTTTTGTTGCACTGATTACTATCATAAAAATGCATGTGTTCCGATGGAAAAGTGATCAAAACACCAAGTAAATGGGGGAAAAGTGTTTATCCTTGGCGTTCATTTTGTGGGGATTGTTAGTAGGAAAACAATGTACATGTGACTTTGATGCCTCAGATTTCTGTCTTCTCACAGTTTTGTTCGTGTTGTACTTACACCAAGATTGTTCATGACATAAATTAATCTATATAATAATTATTCTAATATCATTTTTACCAAAGTATCTTTGTCTTGGGGAGATAAAGATTAAAGAGGGCAGAGCACTGATAGGAGCGAGCAAAAAAGACAGGACAGAGATAGGGTCAAGCAAAATGGTTAGCGATTGGAACAAGAGGTAGTTTCTGCAAATGATGAAGGGAAGCAAGATTGAGAAATTGGCAGCGATAAAGAAAAACATGAAAGGAGAACCTATGGTTTCGCTAATGGGGCAAATCGAATCCCCATTTGAAACGGGAATACTCAGATCCAAAAGTGGTGAAGACCATATATTGGGTGAAGATTCGATGTGAGTGCGGTTGAGATGGATCTATTTGAAATAGAATTAGAGCAAGATGTTAGGATGCGCGGGGAGAGGGTTCTAATTACAAGATAGCAGGTAAGTGACCAGCGATGCTGGTTGTGGAAAATTGGGAGGAAGAAACCCGGGGAAAACATATCTCCCTAAAAATTCTTTTGTAAGGGGTTTTCATGGCAGCTAGTCCTAATAAGAAGGGTGAAATCACAAAGGGGGACCTCAGATGGATTAGAGTTGTTTCTTCAAGAATGGGCACCCAATTTCAAATCGCTCCAAAAAGAAATGGGAAAAACCCTAGTTTGGATTTGATTACATGCATTGCCAATTGAATATTGGAGTGAAAACATGTTGAGGTTGACCACAGATTGTTTAAGGGAATATATTAATGTTGATAAGCTATGCATGAGGGGCTTTTTTCCCTCTTATGTGAGAATATGCGTGGCCATGGATCTGTCTAAGAGAATACCAAAAAATAATGATTAGGGCAACGAAAGGAATTTGGAGACAAAAGGTGGATGTGGAAAAATAGTTCTTTAGATGTTTCAAATGCCATCAAATCAGACATCAATGGAAATAGTTTCCATCACAAATATATTTTGCATTCAAGCAAAATAAAGAAAGGAAGGCTTAAATAGACGTTGGTGAGAAAATTTATCAGCTGGGCAAATTAGGTGTCTCCACCAACGTTCATGGGGCTACGCCCCTCTGTATTGAATGGTGTAGCTCCCATCATTGAATAAAATTTAATGTAATCCTACTTAAATGTTGTGGGTTGGCCAAATAGGTCGAGGATCACACACTGACACTCCACTGACCCTATGGCAAAGTGCTTGTACATGGTACAAGGGAGGAAATTACAACGATGAAGGGGAAGGAGAGAAATTAGGAAAGGAAGGTTACTACCGTTAGTAAGCCAATTGAAAAGTTCACACCCAGTAACCGGAGTAGTTCAACATTCAATATAGACGAAAGTAACGATGAAGCTATCTAGTGAGACGGACAAACCCAGACACCAAGTTCTTAGATTCGTCTATCAAATATACAAAGTTCTTACTGGATCACTATGCTTGCGAAGTGCATAAAAGAGAGAAGTAGAGGAATACAAGAAAAGGAGAATGGAAGAAATGTAGCTTTTATTTCATGTGTATTGGTGATACAAAGCTCAACCACAAATCACAATCCACTATTGCTACAAAGAACTAAATTTTCAACATCTAATTTTCAGGGCCCTTATGAATGGAGAAGCCATCCGAACTTATAGCAATGTGAATTAACCTCTCATCTTCCCTCACATGACTCTTTACGTTCATATTTCACTCGCGACTTTTCATTTGCCATTAGAAAAGACGAATTAAGTATTTTTCTTATAATTTTTAGAAAATACTTTTACAATTTTGAAAATATGTCACTTAAGCGAATATGACAAAATACAATGATGAAGCCCAACGAAGAATTAGAAAAGAGAGAGAAGAAAGAGGGGGAAAGAGGGAAGGAGAGAGGAGATGAAGGAAATCCACTCCTTGTGATGATTCAATTGAGTGCCTTGATGCAATCATGTGCTTTGAGTGAAGAACTCTGACACTCCATACTGAAAGAAGCCTCCTCCTAAATGGTGAAAACTTGCAATCTTGAGCCCCTTCGCTTCCTGAGAAACCTCACTTTGAATGATCAACAGCGGCAGCCCATCAGGCACAATCTAGTGAAGAAGTGAGAAGTGCTTGATCACTAGACTACTGTAGACAATGACAGATGCCCCCCTAAATACTTGATCAAACCATGAGCAGTTGCCACTCCTTTGTAATTGATCATGCATATGAACAAAGACTTGGGAGAACTTTCTCGCACCATGCAACCATGATGTTTCCCACTAGAGCATCCTTAAGAGTTCGTTGTGGAATCAGTTCTTTATTGCTGTGGGGGAAACTCTGTCCTTTGGGAAGACATGCTCAGACACTTGGATGCTTTGTAATGAATTACTCCCTCTTGATGGATTTTTCTTTTTTTGAGAGATTCAACCCAACTTGCTTACCTAGCCCACCGAGTCCAACTAGTTTGGCTCACTTTGAACAACTTATTGAGCTCACTCATCTCACTCACCTGGGGGGGGTAGATGCCTTTGACTTGATTGAACGTTTACAATGATGATCTCTGAAGCTCTCGAATATCCTCTTGGACTGCACGATGCTTCCCGTTAACTGTTGTACCCTACAATGTCCCTTTTTTTTGTTAATGTACACTATTGTGACCATAGTGATGTCTAGGGATGCCTTATGGAGGATGAATTGCCTTGTTTGAACTGCGCAACTGTCGTACACCCGTGTGAACATGTTCTAGAGAAGAGAGATGACTATAGATAGAGACAACTGCAACTTCCAACACTTAGAATGAGGATTCACTATTTATTAAAAAATGCCTTTTTCACTTTCAATACTTTCGATCACCCTTCTTGTTGTCCTGGATTTTCCTCGTACACACTACCTTTGAAGAGTTGTTTGCCCTTTGTGAGAATTTGCTATTTATAGTAAGTGCTCGTATAGAGACTTACTATTTTTAGAAAGTCGATTTCTCAACCTCGGATTTCAATGGAACAAAATTTTTTGATATGGATTTTTTCTCTTTATCTCGCATACAAATTTTTAGCTCGATCCAATCTTCAAAACAATGGGAAATAAAATTTTACAAAATGAGGGCATGAATAATGTTTAATGTGGCTAAGTTTATTTTTTGAGATCTTCTAAGCATATTTCCATCAATCTTCTAATGCTAATTCAAAGGAAACAACAACACTTTGCTTCTTTCAACTTCACTAGGGAAAAATGAATTGCTAATAGAATCACATCCATAAAGTCTAAATGGCAATTGCTTAGAAAATGCCAAAGAAATCTAAAAGGAGGCAACGAATTTCTAAAAAGATTTGTTGGCTTACAAATATGTATCTAATCTACGTGCTTGTTCTTTGAATCGATGTCTCAATTAATCAAGGATATGAAAAACGAGAAATTGATGGCCCCTTCCATGCAAGTAGAAATTAGGGAAGATATAATTTCAATACAATGTGAGCAACCTTAGGTTTAGGTGGATTGTTGGTTCTTGTAGACACAAAATTATGCACTTTAGATAATATTTAGCTTGGGCTTATACTACTATTTAGAAGGTTCTCAAGTGTACAAAGTACTAATTAATCCCACCTTTTGGCCATCTTTTTCTTATATTTTATTTCATGATTCATGCGTATTTTCCAACACTTATCAATCCATTTCCTAGCATCCTCGACATTCTAGCCCTATATCGGGGTGCCCTAGGCTATACTAGGGTGCCCCGAGGTGCCCTAGTCCCACCCTGGGCGCCCTGAATCTATACAAATCCTCGTTCGCTCCTTTTTGGGTCCTTTCTAGCTGTTCGACATCTTTATCTTTTCCTTAGTCGACCATGTTGGGATTAATTACGAAATTAAACTTGAGAGCCCTATAAATATAAAGTTATAAGACCATAATGAGGGTCCTAGGTTTTTGCATCATATCACTACTATCACTCCATCTATGGTTACATCCATATAGTGCCATGCATTGAAGCTAGGAGATATGCATCACACACATTGCATAGGGGGAGGGATTCTATTCTATTCCATGCACACATACTATTTACATTTTCTATAGCTATTATTGCTCACTACGTCTGACACGATAACACCTAGGGCACGACACACACACACACACACACACACACACACACACACACACTAGAACTACATCCGGGCCCAAAATGTAACGCAACGCTCAGTGATAAGACCACTAGTTTGGCGGCTAAGGTCAATTTGGCCCATTCATTTGTATCTTTGATTTTTCTAGGGTTTGATACTTCTCTTTGCATTGCAGGTCATTACCCAATTCACTCAATGAATCTAGTGCGAAAGACAAGAAGCATTCGTAACCAACTTGCGACCATACCAAGTGCAAGTTTCCGGCATTTACAGTGTTTAGAGTGCCCAGATTATCGACTATGGCACCCCGGGGCACCCCAATACCCTCCCAGTTACCTGTGTCATCTCAAATTCTCCAGATATGCCCTTCGCAGGGTCCCCGGGTGTTCGTCTGCACTTCCTGATTTTATTTCCAGATCTACAACACTGTGTGACAGTCACCTGTTATCTACTAAGCTATTCTTCTCCTTCTTCTAGCACATTAGGGTTTCATTTCACTTAGAATAGTTTACTTGCATTCATTTCATACTGCTCTAGTTCATTTTATACAACGTTTTAGTCCTCCTAGTTTATATTAGCATTAATAACCCTAGTTATTATTTCCTTAGTCTACTTAGCTTTCTCTTTATTTTTGTTAATCATTTTGGTGAACCCGACGTGTCCCATTAGCACCTTCTTAGGCTTTCAATTGTTGCCATTATGATCTCTTACTTCCTTCTTTCCTTTTTATCCGTCATTTATTCGTCGTCATTCCTACCTTCTCCCTCTCTCTAGTCATTGCGCCATCCAATGCACCATGAGCATATCTATTCATACATACTTGAAAAAAATATCCTGATTGTCTTCTTCGTCTCCAAAAATGCTTAGCTACCCACTATGTCTCTCCACAACTATCGCTAGAATATGTTTATCATACATTTGTTTCAGCTCTATCCCTTGATAAAGATCACATCACTTTCACCTTTGATGATCTTCCACCGCTAGAGTTCTTAGCTCATGACCCACCCTTATATATCCAAGTTTGTGTTAGCAAAGTAGGTGTTAAGCGTGCCTTAGTAGACAATGGATCTGGCCTTAACATTTTTAACATCAATTTTCTCCATCATATTGGCATGACTTCGACATCCCTTACTCCTTCCACCATCTATATTCATGGTTTTGATAACATCCCAGTATGTGTTTTAGGTATCGTTCAAATACCCATCACTGTCGGCCCATGTATAATTACTATCCCGTGTCACGTCATGCCCAATTACCTTGACTATAACATCCTCCTTGGTAGGCCTTGGATCCATGTCATGCATGCGGTTCCCTCTACACTCCATGCACAACTCAAATTCCGTTACCAGGACACTGTTTATGATGTACCTGCTGACCCTTCCCCTTTTGAATATTGTAATTCTATTGAACACCCTTTGGAATCTCCTACTTCCCCATGCATTAACCCCACTCTCTCCAAGTACGGTTTAGGTTACGACTACCTTTGGCACTTTGGTTTCTCTCACTACCAAGACAACAAAGTCACCGAGCTTTGGGACCTTCCCGCACCTCAAAATAAGTTTGGACTCAAATATCAGCCTTCTTGCCCACTGCATCTGGAGGTGCGAGCCGCATGTCATGTTGTGTCTCTCCCCTTGTTGCACCCAAGCCTTATTAGTAAAAATTCCCCTTTCTCTTGGGATAACACTAATACTTTTCCCATTGACAATGCATTACTAGATCATCTGGGTGTTATATACTGAACTCCCTTCTTTTCACCATAAACGACATCGATCTATCCCATATGTTACTATGGCTTGTTTGGGAGAATCTGATAATCTCGCTGATAATTCCGACCCACCTGACACTACTCCCACTGAGCCATACATTGAGGATCGTTCTTCCCTTATCAATGAAGAAACCATCCAACATAATTTAGGAATGTTTGACAACCCACACAGTTTTATCGGCCGCTTCCCTCACCCCTGCTGAGAAAAAGGATCTGAAGTAATTCCTTCATGATTTATCTGAATCTTCACATGGGACTCTAATGAAATGCCAGGTATTGATACCTTTGTTGCAATGCATAATATCGTCCTTAACCCCAATGTCAAGCCCGTCCAATAGAAAATATGTAAGATGCATTCTCAAGTTGCACTATTAGTCAAAGAAGAAATCCAAAAATTGTTAGATGTTGGTTTCATCCGTGATGTTGATTATTTTGAATGGGTATCTAATATTGTTCACGTGATGAAGTCCGATGGAGAGTATACAACCGAAATACACTTAACTAGCCAAACCTAGAAGAGCCCGAAAATTTTAAGATACAGTGATCCTTTTATCTAATCCATTTGAATAACAGAGAAGCAAAACATAATGTGAAAGTTTTCAAATACCCAAATAAGCTTTTATCCATTTTTTGAGTAAAGGAAGAAGGAAAATGCTTTGTATTTTTTATAGTCGTATCCAATTTTTCTCAAAGTTTTACAAAGGATTCAAAGAATGAACAAGAAATAGCTTGAAGAGAAATTCCACAACTCACCATTTTGGGTTGAGTTTCCTGAAACCCTAAAAAATCCAAAGTTAAAGACTTAAAATCACGAGGACCTAGAATGAGTTCAAACTCGAAGTTGCTTGGAAAAAACAAGGAAACAAAAAGGAATGAAGTATCAGCACAAATGAAGCCAAAATGGCATAAATAAGTAGTTACAATGCTCAAAATACCAAAGAGCTTACCATCTTTTCTCCAAAACAACAACACATGCCTTAGTGGAAAGCTCGAAATGCTCAAATAATGGCAATTTAGATAATCATAGGGAGGCCAAATGGTTTAAAAACAACAGATAATCGAAATATTCATGCACGAAGCTTAACAAAGCCAAGTTTATTAAATTACAGAGCTTGAAGAATGCATCGATGGCGTCCCAATTTTTTTTCTAGAGCATCGCCATTTATTTTCCAACAAATAAATGAAAATGAGTTAGGTTTGAGTTGTTTTAGCTCACCAACTTAACCACAACGTTACCCTAACTCACCAAGAGTTAGAATCGACGACATAGATCAAACAAGGACAGATATCGATGACGTACAAAGAAACCACAATTGTCAAGAGTTCAATGGTGAAAATCTTCTAGTTCAGGATCAAACAGTCCATGTTAAACCTACCTTTCAACCACCTTATCAACAAAGGTTACCCAGATCGATGATGGAGACCAACCCATACCACAAATCAAAGGCTCAGATTCGATCAGTATTTAAATTCCATCATAGACCAAATGAAAATGGAGATTCAAAGGTACAAGATCAACGATCAACAATGCAAACTCTGGCTTCACCACAATTGCCAGGAAACTTAACTTGAGTTAAAGAATGGTAAACGTGTCAATACCACAGAAAACTCTAACCAGGGTAGGGTTAGTTAATACATCGACATAATATATGAGGGGTCTAGCATCATGAGGAAGGGGACTCCATTCCTGCCAAACAATTATTTGCATTTTACCTTGTCTAAGGTCTAATCAAAATAATAATTTTGCCACAGGCCCGACACTATAATATGTGTCATGATTTATAATCAAGGATAATCAAACAAAAATCATAGCCTTATACCACATAAATAAAAAAGGGGTCGAACACTATGTGTTATGTAATGCCAAGGTGACAATGAAATATATGGTCAAAATATATGCAAAAAGTGATGATTAGAGAAGAGGGCAATGATTACCTTAAACTCCTTATAGGATACCTTAATCTTTCCAAGGATCTCGTGCCAAAGATGATGAAATTAAAAGGAGGACATTATCTTTGCATGTTCACGGGAGAAATATCATTGTGCATATGATCACAAAGGGACCGAGTTTGATCATTTTAATCATCATACAAAATAAGACAAGTGGCAAAGGAAGTCAAAATCACCTTTCCATCTAGAGGACAAATAAGAGATAAAGACAAAATGCAATGTAAGAGGATAATGAACAAGTGTCACATCATGCACAAGAAGAAAAAGAATATGCACTTGCATTAGAGGAGACTTGAACAACAAGCAAGTGGATAATATTAGACAAAAATATTCACCCAAGTATTTCAATTGCATTAAAAATAGAATAGTCAACTGCACTTTGACTAGAGTGTATTTTTGTAACTAAGGCTATTAATGCCTCATTGTAATCAACATGTCTATTTTTATTCCTTTATTTATTCATGATAAAGGGGTAAAATTAGCATGCATGGGCGAGTACAGATTGTAGTCTATTTTTAGGAGGGGTTGCGTGAAGTATTGTTTTTCTATATATTGCGTGCACTAACAAGGCACAAGGAGGAATTTTTGGATGTTGGAGTGCTGAATCAATTTTTTGGCAGTTTTGCCCTTGAATGAGAACCAATTAATGCCTTTCCAATTATTTGCAGTGGTGTGTATCTTTCTATTATCTCTTATGAATATTAATTCCCTAATTTAATTATCTTACTTTGCTGCAAAAATGGTATTTTTTGCATAGTCTTAGTGTGCATGTTTAACTTGCTGTGTTGTTGTGATTTATCCCTCAATACATAAGTGTTTTTCTTTAAGATTCTGCTGAACTCTTGATATAGTTGTGAATGTAAGCCCCTATCTTTCCATGCCCCCAATGTCAATAGTAGCTCTCTGCAAACTAAGCCCTTGATATTTGTGGATCGAAAATGCCTAAGCCATTTTAAGTGGTAACTGCCTTTGGTTACCTCTGGAAATTCAGTTTCTTAATCGATAACCAACCTCTCTCTTAGAAAACATTTATCAAATGCAAAATGCAGCGCACCCAAAATGTTTTACTTCATATTCATGTTTTTACTCGTAATTTCTATTCTTTAAGGGAGGATTTTGGGAAAAGTAATTATCTTTTAAGCTACACCCAGTTCCAAGCTCATATGCATAGCCTTATATATCTTAATTTTCTAAAGGGTTTCTTCCTTTTTATTTCTTTTTAGATTTTCTTGATTGCTTTCTGATGCTCCCCTATTGTTGTTGCATTTTCTTTTTACCCTTCTCCAATGGTAACCCACCATCATAGAATTGCCAAAAGACTTCATTTTCTGTCTCTTCAATTCCACTTTGTGGATTTCCTTTTTCCGCTTGCATACGGACTGACTGAAATGAAGCCCATGACATCATGTGGGAAAAATATACGTGGAAAAAAGGCCAACACTGAGAACGGGAAAAATTAAGGGGCACGATCGATAAGGAAGAGGTGTATTAGACGCAGATAAAATATTTTGTAGTGATTTTTCACTCGTGAATGAAAATTTTACACATTTAAACAGTTCTATCTCATAAAAATATACAACACTTGCAAAAAGTGATCCTTGTCATGTAAACATCTATATATTGATCGTGTTCATCTTGGATAATCTTCTTGTGGTCTAGGAAGGCATGGAATGGGCCCGAGTTTCTTCTCAGCGGCCTCTCTTCCTCAAAATTGATTTCGAAAAAGCTTATGATCGCATTGAGTGGCCTTTCATCCTTGCCATGCTCAAAGCTCTTGGCTTCAGAAAAAATTTCAATCGGTCGTTAGCACGTTGTTTTCTAATGCCTCTTCCCAACTCACCATTAATGGGCACCAATCCTCTGCCATTGGTCTTTTCTGCTCTATCAGATAGGGGTGCCCTCTTGCCCCAGTGTTGTTTGTGCTTGTTGTTGATGTGTCAGGTCATTTAATTGCTCATCAAGATGCCTAGGGTCTTATTCGTGGTATTGTTCTTCCAAATCATGCATCTCAACTTATAAATGGACATTTCACATATGATTCCTTCCTCACTATTGCGGAATCAAAGCAGAATGTTGCCAGTGTCTTACATTATCTTGACACTTTCTGTTTGGCTTTTGGTTCTAGTATCCAAAAAGCCAAAACTATGGGATATCGGCAGAGTTGTTTTCCTCTTCTGGGCTAGCTGAAGGTTCATCCCTAGAAATGCATTAATTGTGGTGAGCAATTTAGGTTTTTATGTATTCCTTTTGCTTTTGATAGTGACTCAACAAAATTGTGGCAGTTTGTTCTCAACAGAGTCGAGCAGAAAGTTACCAAGTGGTCTTCCAAACCTCCCTCTTTGGCTGGTAAATTTCAAATCTATACCAAGATCCTTGCTTCCACCTATGTCTATTACTTTGTGTGTTGGTTCCCTTCTCGTAATTCTTTTGCTGGGCTTGCCAAGCTGCTCCAGGATTTTTTATGGTGTAGAAGTTCTAGCTCAGCTAGCTTCCACAGAATAGCATGGGATGTCTTTTTCCTCCCTCGACAACAAGGTGGTATGGGGATCATTGATGTCTATCGGCAAAGCATTGCCTTATGCTCTAAATGGGTCATCCGATGTCTATCTGGAAATCAAGCTTGGAAACGTTTTTGCACCACTGCATTGAATATGGAGCCCCTATGGAAAAAAGTGTTGGAACAATATTGGGTTGCATTCTCTTATTATCACTTCGGCACATGTCAAGATTGTAGGTAACTGTGTGGCCACGAGTACATGGAAAACCTTCGAGCTGGTTAAGTCGTTGATGCGCTGAGTGGGGGATGGTTTTTACATAGGGCTTTCTTTCAATTCTTAGAATATTTGGTGGTCACCTATTGTCATAGCCTGATATCTTCCGCTTGCGGAAACTCAGGGCATCAAAGTTATCCACCTATATCGCAAGGGCATTTAGACTATATAGGATCTTGTGCATCGCAGAGATTGGATTTCTTAGCCTAAGCTCAAGTTGAAGTTCAATCTTGCCAATTCGGACCTTCCATCTACTTGCAAAATTCAAGAGCTCATGTCAAATGTTAGGCTCCATAAGTTGGGGCTTAAACCTCATGCAGCTTGGTGGCGTGATTGGCGGTGGAATTAGGAAATTACTTTCCTCGAATATAATAGAACCATTTACCTTTGTTGAGCCCTCTCTCACATGTTATTGATCAGCTTAATGCTCGGTGGGGTTTGTAATCCGTGCCCTCCACTTGGCTTCACAGGCTTTCCCGTACTTGGAATTCTCTTCTTGAGCCTAAAGTTAACCATTTTCTCTGGTGTCTTGTTTACAAAGGTCTGCTTGTGGGCGAAAGGCTTAATCATATTGGCATCCCTGATCCTACTTGTCCTTTTTTCTCTCACCCTAATTCATTCAAAAAAAATTATGGTCTTGTCCTCGTGCGTAGACTATCTGGAAGTGGATCCACTCTTTATTTCAGCCTTACCACTCTAATTTCTTTCATTGACACCTAGCCTTATTTGGTGATTTTACTCCTTGGCCTCATTACATTGATACATTTTGGCAGTTGTTTCATGCTTGTATTTTGTTCCAGATTTGGAAAGCTTGAAATGCTTTAATTTTCAAGCATGATCAGTTGTTACTTGCTTTTCCACTAATGACAGAGTGATTATTATCTACTTTACGCATGCAGATTCAAGCTCAAGCTACCAAGGTTACCCTGGAGTTTGTGCATCTTCAAGAGTTGGTTGATCATTGGGGTAGTGTGCCCTGCACTATGAGTCAGGTCCCGCCTGATCCGTAACCCCGCCACCCCCCAACGCCCGCCTCCTACGGGACCTCATCGAAGGATCCGCTTGCACAGTCACCTGTCTGCCTCTCCTCAGGGCCACCCTTCAGCTTCGTCCTCTTTTGGACCTGGCTGGAGCCCACCTCCGAGGGGGAAAGGCATTTTCAGTTCTCTGTGGTGGGGTTCTCTGTTGCTAGCCATGCAAACCATTGTTGGATCGCCCCCCTGGGATGGGTTATTATAGTGTTGTTACAGATGCGGTATCCTGATCCTCACGACGGCTGGCAGGTGGATCCTCCTTCGGCGGAGCCTACTAGTGGAGCTTTCATCCCTCCTCAGGATGATCCTCCCCCTCCACCTAGTGTTGCGGCGTGTGCTTGACTGTGCTGATGTATTTCTTTTGTGGTCTCTTGTTGCCCTAGTGGCATTTTTTTGTAGCCTTTGTGGTTTTTTCTACTTTGTTGGTGCCCTCGTGGCATTTTATGGGACCGTGAGTGCTCCGGTCACCCCTTACTATGTAACTCTATTTTATTTTTATTAATATAAAGGGCAATTTTTATAGTAAAATAACAGAAGAGATTCATCATTTATGAGCTCACATATTTGATCTGAGACCTTATGAAAATATGCCAAATCAACATTTTTAAACATTGGAAAGAGGAAAAATAAAATAGAGGGAGAGTAATGCTATTCTCACTCAAACCAAATTTAAAGGCATGAACCAAATTGAGAAAGAATATATAATAATATAAATAGATTGCATAGATTCATCAATTCTGAGATGATATCTAACATCTAATAACAATATACAAAATTGACAATTCTGAGGAGAAGACACACCCACTTCTCAAGAGATTCATCATTTCTACGCTGATATCCTCTTTTGCTGTCTAGAAATGGTGCTAATCACAGTTACTTAGGAAAGCAATGACTACAATGATGTCTAATGACAGTTTTCTATTTGCTAAAAACAATCTCGTCCCCGGTAGTAAACCTGCTACCACTTCCACCACCCATTAGTTGTAGTTATGCATATACCGCATGCCTATAAATCACTATAGGCAGTTACAAAAGTGAAAGACTGGGAAATGATTATAAATAACAATTGATTTTTGTTGTGTTACCAGTCCTATCATGTTTGGGTCCCCTTATGTTTTCCTTCAGTTTACATTGATATAAAATTACAATTTTAGAACTGCAAATTTTGTTGTAAAAGTCTGTACCAATTTTGAAGGTCAGCAGCTCAATTATCATGCATTCATTTATCTCTTGAATCTTCACGCATGGGAATCGCTGTTATGCCATCTGGATATCCCTGCTTTGTTTTGACTGCTCCGACGACTTACTATTTAAACATCCAAATTCCTATTTTTAGTTGCAAACACCTCTTTTAAACATTTCCCAATTAACCTTGACATTTTTTACAAAGTCCACCAAGTATGACAAATTTAATTGTTGACACTCATAATATTATGTGTACATAACAAATTACGTATGACAGACCTGGCAACCCATTTGAGATTATACCATGTTGATCTCTTGATGTACATTGGCTCACACTTGTGTGGCAGGGTGTTCATACTCGGAAAGTGCTGCAAGCCAAAGCCATTCACTCAAAAAACCTAGAGGAATGTTAGTACTAAATGAATGAATCAACTGAAGTTCTCTTTGGTTATCATATTAATGTATCCGAGCATGACTCAAACTGAAGGCAAAACAAAATCACTATAAATTCAGACAAGGGTATATGTTGATTTTGATTACTGTTGACTTTAGACATGGATATTACTGTATCATTTTGGTTTAGCATGATGTTAGATGATAGAGATATTCTGACTATTGATGGACTTTGATTCATAGTTTGATTTGTGTGGTTTCTTAGAGATGTAGAGAGATATTTTATATTGATGATGATGATGTGTTGTTGGCATATATATTACTGACATTCAGAATTCTCATCATGTTGACTATGATTTAGCTTTTGAACTAATCTTGTAATCTTGTTGATATTGATAAAAGATAGAATTGAGATGTTGTTGAAATTTTAGACAAATGATAGCATTGTTTGTAGAGAATGATGATTTAGATATATGTGGATGGTTATTGATTTATGTGTATATTTTATCTTTGATGTTTTGATGCGGCCACGAGGCCGAAGGAGGTATTGTGTGATTTTGCAGGTAATTATATCACAACAATCAAAAGGGGGATTGGAGACCAACCACAACGGAATACTAGATGGATACAACGAAGGTCACCATGACACTTGTGTTGTGTTGTTGTTTTTTTATTTTGTTAGGGGTCCCCATGGGGGAGGATGACCTCTAATTGTGACCATGGGAATATGTGCAATTCTTTCCCTTGTATTTTATTTATTGTAGAGTATGTGATTTATTTGTGATGTAATTTATTTAATCATTGTTGATTAATGTGCTTTATTAAGTAATTTAATCATGTTATTAAGTTATTTGGGGATGTGACAAATGGAGTCATTTATTAGAGTTGTTGGTCTTTTGGACTATGTGATTTTGATTGAGTGTAAGTGACTTTGAGTGTTGTACACTCTACCTTACCTTGGAATTTCGGATTTGGGCTTAAGGGCCATTTTTGGAGGCTTGTGGGACAAGCTAAGCTTGTCCCACACCTCTTAATTTCATATACCAACCCTACCTATGGATTGGGGGGTCAAAAATAGACCCCATTATGTGTTTTGTAAGACAAAAAGTGATATTTATTGCACTTTTCTTACATGGGTTTTAATTTTTTCCTTAGAGGGTGTGGGTTTGGATTGTGTGTGTAAGAGGCTTGTCATTCCTCTCAACCACCAATTTATTGTGCATTGGGGTTGAGGTTTGACTTGTGATGTGGAGTTGAGGATAAGTGATGTGGCATCCTACATGGAGCCACCTCACCCTCCTCTCTCCTTTTTCTATATATGCAAGTTTAATTGTTTGTTTGGGGGTTACTTCATTTCATTTGTGCTCTTGTAATTTTGGAGTTGGAGAGTTTTGGAGTGCTTGTTGAGTTTTGGAGCTTTGTTGGAGTTGGATTGAGCTTGAAGGAGCTTGGAGGGTGATCCTTTGATCAAGTTCTACCATGGAAAGGTAGGAACTACACCCTTGTTTTATTTGTTTTCTCTTATATGTGTATATTTGTATGTTGTTGAATGTTTTGGTATGCTTGTTGGGTTCTTGGGTAGAATGCCTAAGTATGGTGTAGGAGAAGGCTATGGGGATTTTATATGTAGGGAGGCATAAGAGTTTATTTCATGTTTTGGGAGGGAGTTGGGTTGGGTGCCCCACCTTGGATAAGAAAATGCTTGCATTTCTTACTTGGTTCTTTTGAGGGAGACATAAGAGATTGTAGGGAGGCATAAGAGAATGTGGGAGGCATAAGAGGATCTTGAGGGAGGCATAAGAGTTGTGTAGGGGTTTTGAGATGTATATTGGAGGGTTTTAAGGTGGGCACCTAATCCCATTGGGAGGCATAAGTGATCTCCCCATAGATCCTTGCTCCATTGGCTTTGCATTTCAAGCCTTGTGTATTTTGAAAAGTTGCATTCTTGTGATTGTTTTCTTGTGTTGAATGTGTGTTATATGGTTGTGAAATTTTGTATTGTGATGTTGAAGCATTGTGTAATTGCCATGAGTTGGATCC
Organism: Taxus chinensis; assembly: GCA_019776745.2. Classification (NCBI taxonomy): domain Eukaryota; kingdom Viridiplantae; phylum Streptophyta; class Pinopsida; order Cupressales; family Taxaceae; genus Taxus; species Taxus chinensis. The sequence continues at coordinate 133,431,382 of CM034157.1, read as the reverse complement.
ATCTTTTATTGCATTTTGGTTGGGGCTCGGGGGCCAATGAGGAGGATAGCTTCTTCTCCTCATTGGATTATTGGTTGGGTGGAGAGTGTTGCCTCTCCCCCATTTTTGTTGTTGTGATCAAGTGAAGACATGGTGGAGCTCTTGTTGGTGATTTGGAATTGGAGCATTTGTTGAAGTCCAAAAAGAAATCCTTCTTTGTGAGAAAACCTTTCTTGTAATTCCCACTAAAGGTGGAAGACTTGTAGTAGTATTTTAAAAGAAATGTTGAAATTTAAAAGTTGTATTATATATTTTGGAAGTTCATTAAGTTGTAATTTTCCTTTCTCTTCAAATTGTTGTATGAAAAATGAATTAGAATGGATATCATTTTAAAAGTTTATTGTAATGAAAAAGAAAAAGAAAGTTCATTATTATTGTGGAAGTTGTATTTTTGTAAAAATGAAGGAAGAACATAGAAGTGTAAAACATTAATAATGTATTCTTAGTAAATCTTAAATGTATAATAAAGTTTTTGTGTTTTCTTGAACAAATGGTTGTAGTAGAAATGGAAAGATGCAATAAAATTTTAATAAGTTATTTGTTGAAAAATTGCATTTTGTTGTGGAAAGGGAAAACAATAATATTAGGAATTAGGTTAAGTTTCATTTACTTCTTGAACTTGAAAGAAATTTTGTTGGGAAAATAAAATGATCTTGTAGTTGTCTTCTTGTTACTATTAAAATAGAAAATCTTTAAATGTAGTAATTTTAAGCATGGAATGAATAAATGGTTAAACCCTTCAACTGGAGACTTTAGGAATATAAATTCAAGCTAAGGATAATCTTTAAAACACTCTAGTAAAACTTGTTTTTGGAAAAATTACAGAAATTGATGGTTCTGTTTTCAAAGAACAGGACCGCCACCCTGTGCAGAGCGGCAGTCTCTGAACCGCCACTCAGGCAAGGTGGTGGTTTGTGAATCATCACCCAGGTATGGTGGCGGTCCCAGGACCGCCGACCTACTTTGGGCGGTGGTTTCATCACTGACGGCAGAAAAATACAAATCCGCATCTGTGCAAATTTAAACTTGGTTTAATTAAAAATTTAAGCCTACAAATTTGTAGAGGAAATCACCAGCAAGCCATAAGGGCATAAATTCATTGTTCTAAACTTGTAAATATTTAAATGGGTATTTAAAAGCATTCAATCTCATGGATTAAAAATGAAGTAGGGTTTTTTCCCAAATAGAAACTCAAAAAATAGAATTAACTTTATAAAGACTCTTGATTTGGAGTGGAAACCTCAACAAACTTCAAATGGAAGACATTACACAAATAAATCCATAATCCTAAACTAAGTAAGCTTGATTCTAGTGAATTCCTCCATGGTTATTCCTTCCTTGCTCCCATGGCTTCCATTTCTCCAACCTGCAAATTAAACAAAAGAAAAGTGACCAAATGAGGAGGCTAGGGAAAAGAAAAAGGTTTAATAAGATTTCATAAGGATAGTTAGGGTTAGTATGGAACCCTAAGATCTAGTGGCCACAATTGATTTGATCCAAGGGTTGAGAATCAACCCTACAATTGTTAGGTAAGAATAAATATTATGGGTTTTTAGATAATTTAAAGGTATGTGTAAATGGGTGAATGGGGCCATTTAATACCCTTGTATGTTAAGTTATTTATTTAGTTCCTAGTATGTTTTAGTAATTATTTAAATGGACTTTAAGGAAAATAATTTAAGAGAACTAAGATAACTATGGATAAGAGTTTATTAAATGTGGACTGAATGTTAATTCCTAAGGGGAAAAACTATTTAACCTAGTGAAAGGAATTTTGGCACACTTATCTAGTGATGATAATTAAATTGACCTTAGAAATGATTAAGAATATTTAATTAATAATCTAGACTGGATCTATCCTATGAAATGTAACATTGCTGGTAGGAATTAATTAAACATATATTAGGGTTTGACACCCTTGCAACCTGTTTAAAATAAAAAAAATTGCCGCAACCTTCTGGATAATTATTTAAGGATTAATGAGGTTTTACTACTGAAATGGACCTTCTAGTTCCACTTCTTATCGCCATGATTGTGGAAGAAGAGCTTCCTGGTGCTCGTAAGGTCACCCAACACCTGCAACAATAGTTTTTGACTAGAGCTAGTTGGGAATAACAACTGCAACCACGTGTATTCCCATAAATTTGACCATGTGACTGCTAAAACACAAGTCACTTCGACCAAAAATATGTCATCCCCTTCGGAACAAGAGAATCCATGACACCTTGTATGTATTCAGCATGTCGGTCTAGTTCAACAGCCAGGTGAATGTGCCATGTTCAGACAACACCAAAATGGCGGTAAATTTCATCACCTTTGGCACCAAATTTTTTTCCTATGATATTTTAAAGGGTATGATCATGTGACTGATGTACACAACAAAAGGAATTTACGAACCTGTAAGAACCGTCTTCATGAACTCATGAAGTAGGTGTTTGTGTTCAAATCACGGCTTACTGCCACTACATGAAATCATTTCATGCCCTTCTTCTTCACGTCGATGATGTTCATGAATCCATCCATTCCCATTTTTGGTGCCTAATGCCTGGAACAACTTTGTGGGAAACCTGATGGCTTTTTGACCCTTGCTACAGTCTCCACGGTTGCATGTATAGTAATTCTACGAAAGTATAGTCTATTGTCATGACCCATTGCAGAAGTTAAAGTGTGATAAATGTTTGCATCCATGTTTGCAGGATACACTGTGATGGAGACAGTTTGCAGACACTAAATTGGAGGCTCAGATTTAATGGAGGTCGACGATACGGATCAGGAGGTGGGTGGTCCAGATTGAGGCACAGTGTCTGACTGTGTCATAAGGGGGGCATGTTTCTACCAGAGAACACATCTTTCAGTGTAATAACCCCCTTAATAATTCTCCTAACCTCACAAATTGATGCCACGTAGCATCAATCAATTTTCTACAATGTTTCAAGACTTGGGGAAAGGTTTGGAGGTCACAGGACTCAGGAACACTGATAAGAGACACTTTCTGCTTATCAGTTTCTCCGTTAAAATTTTGGAAAAGGCTAAGTACTGGTCATTACAAAGGTTCCATGTGTCCCTATTTTTCTTAGTAAAATTTGGCGTACCATCTTTAATACAAAAATAAAAGACATGAATTCTTTTTCCCATCATGAAGCCAAAAACTCATGAAAATGACCAGTCCTTTAAGATTTAGCATGTGAGAACTTAGAGCTATCTTGTGCAAGCCATTTATATAAATTTATATTCAACGATGTCCCCAAAAATACCTATTTAAGTCTTTAGAAAACTTCCAAGTCTCCATAATCAAAATGAATTGTCGAAAAAAATACGGAGGGTGCTTATTTTGACAACAATAATTGTTTAAGAAAAGTAGTGTTCGTTAGAGTTAGGTTTAGGAGGTTGATGATTTATAATAATTATAGAAATATTATCTAATTTCTTTTTCTAAATTTTAGTTGTATTTTTATTTTAATCAATTTTTAATTTCCTTTTGAAAGAAAATTAATTTTTCTGTTCCAATCTATACTATTTAGAACTGTCGAATACTTTCTAAAAATCCAATGCCAAAAGTCTCCTAAAATTTAGTTGCAATATCTATACATAGATATGAGGTTTTCCCTCTCTACTAGACCACTACATTATATTGTTATCTATTTCAATAAAGAACAAGATTAAATGTGTCCACACCTTTTGTAACTATGATTCATGACGCAAAATAAGATGATAATTTGGGAGCTCCATATGATAAAGCTGTACAATCTTTCATTAGTGTCATGAATGTCCTATTATTCTCTTATTCCAGCCTCAAAAGAAATTTCTCAAGCCTGAAACAATATCTCACGGAAGGCATGAGTTCCAAGTGGGTTGATAATTAGCATAGAAGTACCTCCAATGATCATCATAATCATAAATTTATCAAAAGGAATGTAACATATGGAAGAGTTTCCCATGACTTCCTTTTCTTTCAAAAACTAAAATAAATAAATAAAATAGACAAGATCTCATTGAAAAATAATCCTATTATACCCTAAATGTGTAAGCAACATTTTTAGTCATAGATTCAAGACAATGTTACCAAGTGCTTGGGGAAATATAATGTGCTAGTTGATTGCTCATGAAGTGCATAGAGATGAGAAAAATATCAAGGTAGAACAACCAAGTTAGGGAGTAGACTAACATAAGATTAAGGGAAGCAACACATTGATGGAAATGAAAATCATCTTCCCTCTTAAAAGATCATCTAATTCTATTTCCAAAGGCTCGTTTAGAAAATATTGGCTGGGTTACAAGATTCAATGGGGATGCCACTTAGAGAGGTTAATGAGGACCTTTTTTTGGTAATATCCTTCCTTCTATGTTCGTGAAGGAACTCACATTTGCGTCCCTACTTTCTGCATAATTATGTTAACTTATCTTTCCTTTACAAATTAGGGGTGCTAGATTTTTTTTTCCTTTTTCATAGTGGTCCATATGTCGCCAAGGGTTTAGAGGTTTGTTTTGTAGGTTGCTTTTCACATTTTATAGAATAATGTTTAAAACATATTTTACAATAGTTGATACTTTTACACATGCACTTTTACAACTTTGATTTTTAGCTACGTATGTTTGTTTATAAATTGTATATCACTAGTTCAATGTTTGATATTTCTTCAAAATATTATTCAATGCTTTATTGAAGTAGGTAGATAATCGAAAGGCCCTTGGTCTATTGGTGATGATGTTGGCTCCCATGGAGCCCACCAGAGATCAAGTCTTGCTGAGTGCAAGGCTTGGAGATACCCGACACGAAGAGTCAAATGGTTGAGGTCAGGATCGTGCCCTGGGTGACTTTGACGATGTAGATGCCCCTTACCCGTAGCTACTTAGCTATAGGTGGTCACTGATTTAGTTTCTTTGCATAATTTTTATCAATAAATCTATATGTTCCCTCTGGAACTTAGACAAAGATGACATTAAACTATTTAATTTAGTGCCCAATTGGGAATTGCTCAATAAAAAAAATAGTTAGATAGGGAGAAAAACCTCACAATTAACGTGGATAACATTATGAGAATTCATGAAATAAAGTTAATTGTAAAGGGAAAAGAAATCAACAACATCACTTATTTTCATATTTTTGGTTGTATATCTTTCTAGTTTCGACATTAATTACAAGTCCAAACAATTTGAAGTGGAAAAAAAATAAATTTTGAATTAAACACTAAAATATATTACGATAACTATTTGTTAGTTAAAAATTCAGAAAATATGAATCGTTATTTAATTACGCCGAAGGTGTTTCCTCTATGGGAAAGAGATTTGTAGACATTCACAGGACTATGTCAAATTTGATAGCCATTTTGATAGCCATGATCATAAGTGGTAGATAAGTCTAGCTTTTTTTTGTTTTCTTAGTTTTAGTCTGACATGATCATTAATGGTAGATAAGTCTAGTTAACATTAGTCGGTGGTGGATGGGAAATTTTAACAGCCAATTCTCTTACATCTATGGTGTACATTACATAAAAATGTATACATTCTAGAGAAGTTGACTAGGAAGCCTTTGCCATCATTTACCTTTCTCAGGTTCCACTAGTGTGAGAGATTTTTAGTTTTGTTAGAGAGGGCCAGGGTAGATTCTTGCAATCTGATTATGAAAATTTTAACAGGTTTTGAGGAATTTGATAGGGCTAGAGATTGCAATTTCAACATTTTTTTTATTAGAAGACTTTGAATTGTTGATCCATTAGCAATTTGCAGTAAATTGCAATCTGTGAGCTAGTGTTTTCAGTATAGAGGAGACTATAAAAATTGAACAGATTATCCTGGAATTCTTTCCAAAGGTGGCACAGTTAATTTTGGAGTTAAGAATTCGGTCTGTGGTGAGGTCAACCTCCTCTTCAGCTTCCTCTTCACCATCTTCTTCCCGAGGAGATGTAAGGACACATGGTTCAATTTGAATTTGAGATTATAATATAATGCAAAGCTTCGCATCATCGAGTCATGGAGTAAAACCTGCGTGTGTTTATAAAGATCCTTTTAGTTGGGTTTGATGGGGATTCCACGTCAAGGCCAACTGGAAAGGGTTCTAGAGGTTTGATTTTGGAGAGATGGACTGTGTAGTATGCCTTAAATTTATCTTCTCCTTCCATTAGTGATGATGTGGATAGGACAATGGTTTTGAAGAAGGTTCTGATTATGTTTCTGTCTTTGTACTACACAAAAAAGTTGTTGCCTACATATCAGGTTTATAGAGACTTGAAGCAAATCACTCAAAGTCACAATGCAACGAGACTGATGTACATAATTTCAGCCTCTCCATAGCCCCTTCCAAGGGGCGAGATAAAAGTTTACAATTTTACCCCGGTGGAAACACGATGTGGTAAGCTTTGTATTTTTGTTTCATACTTGGAAAACTTGATATATAGACCTGCCAGTGAGTTTGATAGGTTGGAAAATGCTATAAGACAGATCATTCCAGATTATTGTGGGAGCCCTGGTTTTGAGAAGAAGTTTCATGGTGCTTCTGAAGGAAAGCATAGTATTTTATAACCACCAAGCTCCCCTGGATTTAAAACCAAGGAGTTTGGAATATGCCAAATTTCACTTCCCTCCATAGCCATGCAGCAATATTGTTCGCATTGGTTTATCATGGCTCCAATGAGATCTAATCCAAGTCAGCATACCCCCTTGACCAATACATGTATACCACACTCATTGTGGTGCCCTGAAGATGCCATAATAGTGTTGATCGCTTCACTTCACCTTCTCCTTAACCACCCATGTGAAGTTTCTTGTCAAAGGAAGGTGTGTCCAAGGAGCTTTTATAGATAGAAAGTCTACCTCAGACTGTGGGTGAAAGCAGTAATCCTTTGCCTCTTCACACCAACAGGATTAGGGAAGCTCATGATTTGTCTCGAGTAGTATCTGTTAATTTTAAATTCATGAATGCTTACTCTCCAAGTGCTCTATGTATCACATCAACTTATGGGAATTCTTACTTTTTATTTAATAAGAAATTTGTAGATATGCTCTCACAAAACTTCTTGATGTTTAGATTACACTTAACTATTCCTGGGTAAGTGCACGAAGTTGGTGGACAATTCTGTGGACATAAAAACCCGAAATAAAGGTACCACGATCGCGGTTTTAAAACCGCGAGCGCGGTCCTAAAACCGCGATCGCGGTTATTGAATTCTAGGTTCGGTAATTACCGAACCTAGTTCCGCGATCCTAGCGGAACTCTGAGACAAAATTTAACAGTCCCGCGACTCGTTATTTTCCTAATTTTCAATTCAAACCGCGACTTTTCCTAAACGTTTTTCACTCGCACTTTCAATACTATCTCAAAATTGCTCATCGGACTTCTGGATAGCGATAGATTCAACCATGCCGCCAAGACGAGGAGGTAAGTCCCCGATTGTAATCATTTTTTTGCATTTTAGGTTGTTTTTTTTGCATTTTAGGTTTTTTTTGGCATTTTCATGGGTTTTGTGAATTGTTTGTTTATGTATACAATTTTATTGTTTTATCAGTTGGTCGGCAAGCTCGGGCTCGTGCAAACCGTCAAAACATTCCTCAAAACCCACCGAACATTCCTCAAAACCCTCCGAACATTCCTCAAAACCCTCCTCCAAACATAGATCCGCCCCCTGTGGCTCCTTCTGTCCCCACTGAGCCAACAGGAACGCAAGATAATATCATTGGAAGAATCCAAGAAAATAAAATTGTCATTGAGAACCTAATTCAAACTATAAGACAAAACCATGCTACAAATCCATCCCGCATGACTTTAGCCAATACATTGCAAACATTGATTGGCGAAGTCGAGTCTGCAACCAACCAAATACATAGATGGAACACCTTTAGAAGTGACTGTAGGCGGTGGTATGCGGATAAACTATCTCATGCGGCCGTCAAAGACAAAAAAATTGGAAAAGACCTAATTTGTGCATTATTTACCGACCCTAGAACCAATGCCCCCCCTGCAGTTACTTGCAAACGGTTCCCAATCCATTGGTGCCATGATGATAGAATCAAAAACAATTTTTGGGACCGATGGTGGATGGTTTTTGATTATCCACCATGCAACAACAATGAGGTTCCTCTTTATTTTTTGAAGAAATTATATTGTGAGTTTGTGCTCAATGAGGTCCCGAATTATTTTGACTTTTCAGACTTTTTTGGTCGAGGAGGTGGCTCTGCACAGAGCAGACCTGGTGCACGCGTAGGTCAGCCTAGGATCCCCCATGCCCCAAAACCCCCATTGCCTTCAGTTATCCCTCCTACAGTGAAGGAGGTTGTGGAGATTGATACATTGCATGCATTGAGGGAGCTCACTGACACTCTCACCCAGCATAGCACCCAGATTGCATCCGGTGATGTTGGTGGAGGTGCCAGTTCTAGTGCACCACACCACTGTGGATCATGTGGTGCCGTATGCACTGCAGGCGAGACATCATTTGCTGGTTCACAGGATTTTTTTTCTATAGATGAGATGCTGGGGAATGTTTTTGGAACTGGAGCCACTGATATTGGTCTTTCACAGGTAAATTTTAAATAAATTTAAATAATATATATATGTACAATAGTTTAATTCACATGTTTGAGATATTAATATATATATGATTGTACTTCATGTACATACATGTAAAAAACTAATTTTTTATTTTATTTTAAATAGCAAGAGCCGGTGAAGGAAACATCCGGTGTTGACATGCTAGCTACTGCGGTTGGGCGTGTTTCAAACGTAAGTTTCAAGTTGTACAAACTTACATTTTTAATAAATCATTTAATTGCACTAGATTATTATTATAATTTGTTTCACGTGTATGTTGCACATGTATTAATATTTTTCTCTTTTATACACAGGAGCCTGGCGGGTCATCATCTGCTCAGGGAACTGAAGCTACTGGCATGCCTCGCGTGAGTTTTACGCAGGTTAGTTACAAATCTCTTTAATGAATGATAAGAGTGATGAAGAAATGTAAAAAAGGTTAAATCCTCTCGTACCCTTTATCTAAAAAAATCTATGCGTCCTTTCCATATGATTATAAGTTTTATATGGATTGGTGTACTGAGATTTAAGAATTTACAACATCATTGTACCCTTAATAGACAGCTCCTCCAATTTATGACAACTCCTGCGAACCCTAACTCCACCACTCATATGAACCCTAATAGATTTGGAGGCGGCGGACATATATATGTGCACACGTAGGGTTGTGTGAAATTACGTGATGGAGGTGTCCTTTCATTTTAGAAACTACATCCCCCTCTGCAGAACATGTAGACCCCTAAGGGTTTGTTTCTAGAAATATTCTTGGGCACTGGGTGTGGGGCTTCAGTTGCTCAAACTGCAGGTGGCAATGGAGCCATTGTTGGGGTTGGATCTGACACTACTGGCACCAATGTTGCCAAGAACTTGCAAGGAGGAATGGAAAATCCTGTTATCTTTGTTGGGGACACTAATAACCCATTGGGAGGTTGAGTGAATCCTAACATCTTTGTTAGGGGTGCAAACACTAGGGTTTTCTCCCTTGTTGATAGCTTGGAAACTCCTGCTACAACTAAAGCTTTAGTCAATCACTCATTTAATGAGGTTTTGTAAAAGAAGACATAGATCAAAACCATGAGGCCTACTAAGAGAAACCCAAGTGTAACCTTTGGCGATGAAGTCCTCGAAATATATTCATTTTACCAAGATCATGCCTTGATCTGTAGATTCACTCATCTTTAGCCTAGCCTCCCTATCCTCCATGATTAGATCTCCAAGAATTGGTTCCCGCTTCTAGCGGGTAGGTTAGACCTCTACCCCTATGCTAAGGGAATTTTTATTATTTTTTCCCCTCTATAGCTGACAAGGACAAAATTTCTAAACAACTTTGGGTTTTCCAACAAAGGTACCTTATCTTAAAACCATGGTTCACATCATTCAACCCTCTCACTGAATCTTTATCACACAAACCAATCTAGATCAAATTACCCCACTTACCCCTATAATTTTAGGACCATAGTTGTCTGATATCCATAGGAAATACCTTGGGAAACATCATTAACGTCGAATCCCAAACCTATGATTTCACACATACAATGTATATGCAAGAATCCTAGTTGAGATTGATACTTCAAAGAATCTTCCAACCCACCTTAATCTTAAAGTGCAAAATCAAACTTGCACTCATCCTCTGGACTATAAGGGCCTACCTTTCAGATGTAGGAGATGTATTTTTTTGGGGCATTCTGCTCCTGATTGTGAGATGGTAAAACATTAAAAAAGAGAATAATAATTGGTGGATAAATGCCCTCCCTAAACATATCGTATTTAAATCTAAGTAAATCCCTAATTCAAACACTAAGGAGGAAGACATGGTCAAATCTTTCCTAGCAACCCCTTTGAGAGAGATCACAGATCATGTAAACAAGGGGTTATCCGTGGGTGAAACATAGAGGACCGGAAACACTAAATCAAAACCGCATGTAGCGGCAAAGGAGAATGTTCCTCCTCATTCTCCTTGTTCAAGCAACACATATCAGTCGATCACAGATTTTGAAGTTGTTATTCCTGTACAAAAAGCTCCCAATGTGACCAATGTCTCACTCTATATCCACTTCGCTTCTACTAGATAACGAGTATTCTCCATCCCAACCTTTGGACACAAATACATATGAAGATAGATGGCCTCCGTGCTAACATTTATAGATCCTATGTATTTAGCCTAAATAGAAGATAAAATTTAATAATGTATTTTTATTCTTTCTTGAGTAACTAAATATTGATTTGTACATGTTTTTTGTATAGCTCTTAAGTAGATTTTAATAAATTGATTTGTACATGTTTTTTGTATAGCTTATGACTGCTACAGAGACTCCTCCACATATGCAGACTGTGGAGGCTGCTGTAGATACCGCCATAGCATCTGCAAATCCACTAACCGAGGTACACAATTTTTTAAATTTGTTAAATTTTGGAGGTTCATTATTTCTTATTAAACTTAAATCTACAATATCAAATTTTGTAGGTATATATATGAGTGTGAAATATTTAATTTGAAAATTAATTATTTGTATGTAGCTTACCCCTCGTGAGTCTATTGTTGTCCCTGCGAAGCGTCAACAACAAATCGATAGGGATCATGACATTGCGGTAAGATTGCACATGCATTTTAACTAAATTGTACAAGTTTCTAAATTTTGAAGGTATTTTAAAATTTTGGGTGTTAAAAACTTGTTGTTTATGAATGTGCAGGTTAGGTTGCAGGCATGCTTGGAGACACCTAGGACCACACGGATGAAATCCGTAGTGGCATCTCCCTCCACTACATCCCCAGGTCGTGGACGTGCTACTTCTAGCAGGGCGAAGAGAGGGAAGATGTTTCATGAGTAGATTTATAGTCCACTTGGATGCCACATATATGTGGTCATGAGTACATCTATTCACAGTCCATTGTATATATATCTAGCCTTTTGCGACCGCATGTGGTCCCATATGTACATTATGGCACGTGCTTAGTTCGAGATCTGTATACATACATTATGAACTTATACATGTACATATATATTTTCAGAGACGTGCGCGTCTGGAGCACACTTTATTTGATTCATATATATTATATATATATATATCCATGTGTGTTGGTTAAATAAGGCTATAAATTTGGTTATTTTGGTATTATTGCTAACTCTGAGAAAGTGGGTTTTGATCTTTGTTCGGTGGATTTAGTGTATTACTTCTAGTTATGGATTTAGTGGAGAAAGTAATGAAATGGCGGACTTAGAATTTGGGAGTGAGAAAGATGGATATTTTTTGTAGGTTTGATTACTTTTTATTTTTCTCATTATTTTTCTCTAGTTTTTTATTTTGTTTAAATAAGTTAATTTTTTGGAAAACTCAAAACTATACTTAGCCATTTAAAACTTTAAACTAAATCTGGAATAAGTTGTATTCTTAAATTATGTATCTTCTACCTTCAATGATGATGTGGATCTGTGAACTGTCTTCTTGAATACATGTAGATTATGATTCTATATGCACACTTTGTCATCTTCTAAGTAGTTTTGAGTTTCTTGACTATTATGAATAAGAGGTTTTTCTTAATGATTTTATTTCATTTAAGAAACTATATCTCTAGCAACATGAACTCTTTTTGTACATGCATAACTATTTCATCTTTCTCTCAATCTGTGATTTCCTTGTAAGAGCTATGGTATTTAGATAATTTTTGTACCTATTGTACACTTGTAATCTATATTTTCTGAGATTCATTCCTTGTTGTATTTAATTTTTAATTCAGACCTTTAAAGGCCTCTTCACAAATTTCTTCTCATATATTGTGTACTTATTCTTCATGACTTCAAAAAATCATGGAAATTGGTTCTCCTCTTTAGTGTTTTTCTAACTTGCTTTGCATCTTACTCATTTAACCATGATTATCATACAAGTGCTGCATATGATACACTCCTTTGTATAGAAATTTTCCTTACATTTAATAAATTATAACCTTATGGATGCAATGTATTTTATTCTATTGAAGTTTGTTTATGTTCTTTCTACTTTTTCAAAGCTTATTCTATCTCCTTCTTGCAATATTTTGCAAATTTTTAGACTTAATCATATTGAAATATCACTGGAAAACTTTTCTTATAAATTTTTTAATCTTTGAAGCTTGACAAGTTCTTAGAGCTAAAATTTTAAACATATGCTTTCAATTTTATTTCATTAGTCTTGACAGATATCTTAGTTTGTACTTTGATCATTTAGCTTTGATTATAAGTTGGAACATGTCGCCCCTTTTAATACAATCTACTTCCTTTGCAATCTATAATGGATGATGGACCTTATTGTACTCTATTTTTATTCTTACGTAATTATTTCCTTAAATGTGACAATTTATATGAGTCATTTGTCACATTCGATAAAATATGACATTAGATCATCCTTTGAGCTTGTAAATTGTATTGTTATCAATATGATATAACTTTAGTTGATCAACATAGGAAGTATTCGTCGGGAGACCAAAATATCGTTGAAATTCGTCGGGTGACTACTCGGACTCCGTGGCACCTAGAGAGGCCTCGTCTGATCCAACACCTCGGCATACGGACCCTCTACAATAGCCTCTCTCATTTTTTTCCTTCTCATTTCGGTGCTCTCGCTGTCCTAATGTTTGCAAACGCGCGAAATAGTGCAGTTGGAGCCAGTGTAAGGTTGCCAAACGCTGTATTTTGCAAACGGTGGGCCGTGGCACCGAACCGCCTGCGCCGGCACGTCCGGGTGGCCAGGTGAACGCTAGAGGAGGCGGTGTTTCGGTGCGCGAAAGGGTCGTTGATTCCGGGCTACTTCGTTCGGGCTTAGTCCCTTAAGAGCCCTGAGACCAAAATATCGTTCAAATTCGTCGGGTGACTACTCGGACTCCGTGGCACCTAGAGAGGCCTCGTCTGATCCGACACCTCGGCATACGGACCCTCTACAATAGCCTCTCTCATTTTTTTCCTTCTCATTTCGGTGCTCTCGCTGTCCTAATGTTTGCAAACGCGCGAAATAGTGCAGTTGGAGCCAGTGTAAGGTTGCCAAACGCTGTATTTTGCAAACGGTGGGCCGTGGCACCGAACCGCCTACGCCGGCACGTCTGGGTGGCCAGGTGAACGCTAGAGGAGGCGGTGTTTCGGTGCGCGAAAGGGTCGTTGATTCCGGGCTACTTCGTTCGGGCTTAGTCCCTTAAGAGCCCTGAGACCAAAATATCGTTCAAATTCGTCGGGTGACTACTCGGACTCCGTGGCACCTAGAGAGGCCTCGTCTGATCTGACACCTCGGCATACGGACCCTCTACAATAGCCTCTCTCATTTTTTTCCTTCTCATTTCGGTGCTCTCGCTGTCCTAATGTTTGCAAACGCGCGAAATAGTGCAGTTGGAGCCAGTGTAAGGTTGCCAAACGCTGTATTTTGCAAACGGTGGGCCGTGCCTACGCCGGCACGTCCGGGTGGCTAAACGCTGAGACCAGGCGGTGTTTGTTGCCGAAAGGGTCGTTGATTCCGGGCTACTTCCGGGTGGCCAGGTGAACGCTAGAGGAGGCGGTGTTTCGGTGCGTGAAAGGGTCGTTGATTCCGGGCTACTTCGTTCGGGCTTAGTCCCTTAAGAGCCCTGAGACCAAAATATCGTTCAAATTCGTCGGGTGACTACTCGGACTCCGTGGCACCTAGAGAGGCCTCGTCTGATCCGACACCTCGGCATACGAACCCTCTACAATAGTGCAGTTGGAGCCAGTTTAAGGTTGCCAAACGCTGTATTTTGCAAACGGTGGGCCGTGGCACCGAACCGCCTGCGCCGGCACGTCCCTTAAGAGCCCTGAGACCAAAATATCGTTCAAATTCGACGGGTGACTACTCGGACTCCGTGGCACCTAGAGGAGTCGTTTTCAAAATTTACAACTTTTTCAAAATTTACAACTTTTTCAAAATTTACAACATTTTCAAAATTTGCAACTTTTTCAAAATTTACAACATTTTCAAAATTTAAAATTTACAAACTTGACTTTTCAAAATTTACAAATTTTTCAAACAATGTTCAAGCTTCTCTTAGCTTCGAGAATTTAAAATTCTCTACTAACGATACCAACCACGTGAAGGTGGAAGCTTTTCTGGCACCACTAACCTAAACATAAAATTGTTAGTCAAAGAAATTTAAGTTTCAAATCAAAACCATATACTAGATCTTTAAACTAAAAAAATAATATATATATATATATACGCTATATAAATTGAAACTTGAAATTAAATATATACCAGACATGTGAGCATTGTAAATTCATTCCAATGAACCATCAGGATCGGATCTACTCTGAATAGCAGACAAGATTGCTTCATGATCTGACTCTCGAACCTTCCAAAGAATCTTGTTATTAGGTCTTCCTCGATATCTATACAACTGAATATTTTTTGCTAGAACTAGATGCGAATATAATAGTATTTTCTTGTGTGTCTCGAGGTCTTAAAACACTCAAGCAGAGAAAAAATTTAATGGATACCATCGAAGAAAAGTTTCAATAACTACCACTGAACCTGTAGGGTACTCAATATCTTTGCCATCTATAACAAGAGAAGTCAACTTCTTTCTTTCCTCGATGTAACAACATAAGAAATATTTTGTTCCTTCTTCATTGTCTTCTGTCGCAATAAATGCAAACACATGTCCTACAAAAAAATAACCAAGGTTTCAAAACTCAAATTTAAATTACATATTAAAATTTAATGGACATAACTCAATACATAAAATTAAATAAATAACTGGATAAATACCTTGTCGCATCAAAATCAAAATGTCGTCAAAGTCCTTGGATGTTAGTAATTTCATTTGCAGAAATACGTTGTGATGCATATGGAAGTTGATAACTGGGAAGTGGAGTTAAAGGCCTACAAAACCATCCATCCAGCCATTCTCGTGAATCACACTTAACAGTGAAAAATTTGATACAAGATGCACAAAAACACGTCAACTTTCTTGTCCATGTGGCCCACGAAGTAGTGTCTGAGATACAAAATGAGTGTAGATCACTGGACCTTGTGAGTGTCATACAATCCTCATAGTTAGCAATATTTTTTTACTCTTTCAACCAAAAATATCTACAAACTGTGGAATTTTCTTGAGAACCATCGGGTACCATTTTGTCAATACACCATTCCACTATGCTCTTTGCATCTTTTAATTTAGCACCATCTTTGTACTTCAACTCTTCTCTTGCAAGAGCTCTTTTCACACATGCCCCTGCACCGTCATGCTCTCCTTTTCCATGTCGAGTCTCAGTGAAACTCCAAATATGTTGCACACCCATCTTGACATGCATTCTACTCATCCAATAAAACATTCATGTATTCTTAAACTGAGACGTGCAATTATCTGACCATATATAATGTTGTTTGAAGTGGATGTCCCTATTAGACAAGTTTTTATAAAATAACTGGAAACACCCTTGCACAAATTCAATAGAATGAGTACTATCATCACTGATATAAAAGTGGTACTCTCTTAAAATAAATTGATCATTCTATGTACTGTCAGGAGAATGTAGAAATGCTATATGCACAAAAATGGCAACTTGTACTGAGTTGTAATATTGTGATTGAACCTCCATTTGTGGTTGCAATGTGTAATTCTCTGACAAAATCGACCACTGAAACAATAGTACCAATAGGAAATGTGTCTTTGCATAGCTTGAATTTTTCATCCAACCATCGAGCTCTATGTGTATGCCTCGCATACTCATAAACAATTTCATTTTTAAATTTTCTCATAAATTTAAAAATGGGCATTTGTTCTGTAACTAGCTCACACCGTTTCGATAATCTTTTCCATCTTTCAATTGGTATGCATACTGATTTATATTTATCAAACCAACTAAATTATGTCATATTGTACCTTCCAATTTTCTCATGGATGCGACTTTCCAATTTAGGTAATCCGCCGCATGTACTATAACTTCCATCTATTAAACAATCCTGACTATAAAAAAATTTTCCAACTTCTTTTTCACAAAATATAGTAGGAATGAAATCCATGGAAGATATTGGTGGAACTTGAACACCACATTCTGATAACATAGTTTCAGAATGAAAAAGAACGAATACGTAAAAATTTAGCATAATGCATCAAATTCAACATGTTTCCTACAACAACAATTCGTGCAAGCGTGGTTGATTTTCACATAGAATGGTTTCAACATTTCAAAAAAAAGTTGACTAATTTTAATTTCTAGATGCTCGTGTTCAAATTTACAAAAAATTGAGTTTGAGTCATATCTAAGAAATGCTTTGGATGTGGTTCACGATTAGTAGAACCAACTCTTCGTTTTATAACATCTCTTGTATTAGGTGAAACTCTAGTGTTATCATGCAAAATTTTAATAAAAACTTCTCTTATAGCATCAGAATTATTTTTGTCTTTACATTGTTCTCTAGCAGAAAATGCCCAAAAATCGACATTATTGAGTGATTGAAGGATATTACGTCTTTCAATTACTTTCATTAGAGTTTTTCGATTAACTTGCAACATTCGACTTGTTTGCGTAATCAAATGTTGTTTTTTTATTGATTCACTTACAACACTAGTAGCAAGTACACGACACACAATATTACTATCCCTTGTGTGTCTCTTGACATTAACAGTGTGATATGCATCATGAAGGTTTTCAACAATTGTAGAGGTTTGACCACCTATATTAGATGTTGTCAATCCTAAGGTGTTTAATGTAGGTCTCATTTTAATCAATTTCATCAAACTAACCAACAACTGACATCTTTGGGAATCATTTAAAGTTTCAAAATGATTATCCCAAATTTCAGAGGCTTTTCTTCTGATTTGTCGTTCAGAAAGTTTGTCAGACATTGGTTTCAAAATGTTTTCATCAATTTCAATTAAAAAATTAGGTTTCTTATCGTAAAATCCTAGGAGGTGTTTTTGTCAAATTTTTGTTATGTCTAAGTTTCAACATGAATTTCCTTATTCACATTTTCATTGTCTCCTTCAATTTCAACATTTGCTACATCATGAGTATTTAATTCTTCTTCAACATTGACAGTAAAAACTCTTCATCACGAGTATTTAATTCAACTTCAACATTGACAGTAGAAACATTACTTTGTTCTTCATTGCTTACAATAGTTGGGGTTGAAGATGAACCTCTTCTTGATTCATGAAGTTTCTAAATTCGCTCAGAATTTTGCAATTTTTTTGGCCTCTAATTCGTTGTGGTGTTTTTTTACTTAATGACTTCCTTTTTTGACTTCGTTTTTTGTCTCCCATGATGTTTTGCTTTCGGTGATAATTGGAAACGTGCATGGAAAAAGATAGAATTTCTGATGAGTAATTCGTACGGTAAGGTCAGAGAGTAAAAATCACATGGTAATTCAGACGTTGGGATGTGTGTAAATATGTTTATGAACCGCGACTTATTTTATAAACCGTGATGGAGTTTTATAAACCGTGTTCTCTGTGGTGTCTTTTACATGTCCGAAATGAACAAAATCTTGGAGAGCTATTTGTAGAACCTGTAGCCTCGTGAAAAGCTTTGTTTTTCCCCAACCAAAGCTATGGAAGGTCATTATGAAGTGCAAAAGTTCAAAAAACCTCAAATCATCTTCCAAAGACTTGAACCATGCTAAAAAACTGAAAATTTCACAAAAATGGTGCCATCAATAGGGTAGACTCTTAGCTTTGTAAAAATATTGTTTTTAAAGTGAATAGAATAAGATAAATATCATTTTATAATTTGCATTACTAACAATAGGTCCTTAAGACATTTTTTCCCGTGAATGTTCATGTCTACGTTTAAGACTGTAACTTTTGTTTCGCTTATCAGGAATATGATAAAAATTATACCATCACAAGCAGGAAAATTCTATGACCTTAAAAAGAAATGATGTGATTTCCTATTTTTTGCTATAGTTATGAGGAAACGGAATGTTCCATTTTCTAATTATTTTTGGACACTTTCACGGAAATGTAAATCATAAAAAAATACTGCTTCTGCCCAATAATACATTTGGAAGGTGTTTTCCTTCATCATACTTCTCACAATTCCATATTGGTTATATTCTTTCTCTCAAAGCGAAACCAAAAAAAACAAGATTGTGGTGTATACCTGGTAGTAAAGTGCTTGTGCATACCATGATATTTGCAACAATTCATATGAAACATACTCACCTCCTCTATTTGTTCTCAAAAATTTGATGTCAGTATACACTTTAAGTCTTTGCCACTCATAGCCATGAAACTTGCTGAAATGTATCAAAGGTATCTGATTTATGTCTTAGAAAATATACCCAAGTCTTCCTTTTGTAATCATCAATGAATTTCATAACATATTAACAACCACCAATAGAAGTGCATTTATAGGTCCACATAAATCTGAATACAAGTCTCAAGAGTTGCACTTGCTCTTTTGCATTTTGACAAACAGGGAAAGAATCTTTATGTTGCTTCCCCAATATTCAACCCTGCACATACCCATTATGGTTTCTGAATCAATGGAAAACCTTTAACCTTAATTGTTCTTTGAAGTAAATAAAAACGTCCAAAATTCAAATGTCCATACCTTACATTGCAAATCTATGATTCATCTTTCACGAATGATTGAAAATTTGATTGTGTCCCTTCGATATAGGAATCAATTATATATAGCGTTGGAATCAGTGCATGAATCACTTGCATTAGTGCGTACCTCATTTACATTGGCACAAGACTCATTTACCTTAGCGCAGGAATTTGATGTGAAATGAGCTACCGATTTTTTTGGAAATAGATATGATTCTCTTTTTTCCTAGTTTTAAAATCAAGAGAAACATTCTATTGCTAATCATCTTAACTTTTTCATTCAATTGAGTGCTAGGGGATTTGCTTCCACAATCACACAATCATTTTCTTCCATAGTAAACTTTGTATCCTTTTTATACCAACTGTCGAATAGTAATAAGGTTGTGCTTCAAAGATGTAACATAGTAAACATCATGAATATTCATTTTCTCCCCCTATTTAGTTATAATACTAACAATGTGTTTTCCTTTTATAGACAAAATATTATTATTTGCAAAGTAACATCACTCTTCACTGACTCATCCAAACTAGAAAAAAAAATCTAGATTACTTATCATGTGAATACTGTAACGAGAATCTTAATACCATATATCACATGGAATCAATTTTTATAGATTGAACTCAATAGGGGATAAATAAGGTATTGATTCGGCAATCCTTGTGCATGAAATAAACATAGATCTAGAAGTAGAGCTTCCGACATTATTATGATTTTTCTTAGAATCATAAGAATGGTGTCCTTACTTTTTACAATAATGGCACTGAACATGAGACTTATCTTTTCTCTGACCATAAATGTGTTCTTGACTCTGCTTTTAGATATTAGGATGAATCTACTTGAGTTGGATGAATTGCTACTGCATCCTCTCGATGTACTTCTTCTTCTTCCTCTTGGGATGAAACTTCCTCATTTTTTTATGATTGCATGATGTCAAAGATCTAAAAGCTTGATCTACAACTGCATGTGATCTATTCATCCTATGTTCACGATTTATTAGTGATGCATGCAACTCATCAATTGAAAATTGACTCAAATCCTTTGTTTCTTCAATATAAACAACTAGAGGATAAAATTTCGTAGGAAAAATCATAAGCAATTAATAAAAATCCTATCAGAAGCATGTATAGAATAAAATATCACTGGAAAACTACATGCGATGTGTTTATTTATATTATAGAAGAAGCTTAGGGTTTTATAACCAAACCAAGCTCAATTTAAAACGGAACCAAACAGAACCTAATTTCGAGATAGCTTGTAGTCTTCTTTGAGCAATTTGAGCAGCAAATCCTGAAATGCTGCTCGAGCAGATTCTGCGTCCATTGCGTCCATTGAATCCATTGGCGAAGCAGCATACTTCGACTATACCAATAGCAGAGTATGTAACTGTTAGTTTAAGTAGTGCTGCAAAATATACAACTAATCATAAAAACGAAAAACCTAACCTTTGTGTCCGCCTTGAACACGTCGTTTAAGGCAGTGTTGGAAACCATAGCCGCTTTAAGCAAACCCATCACCTGTAATTAACTCCAAATTTGAATCTTTCAGCTAAAATACAAAACACCTAATGACATTCATTTAATATATAGAATTTACCTCAGCCGCACCAACGGTCACATTTCGCTCTTCCAACTCGGCGGGCTCTTTCACTTCAATTTTATTCCACAGATTAACAATCGTAGCTGTGGAATTCACTGGAATGACACTCAAGTCATCGGTGATAACGAAATTGCCATGTTTTTTCACATAACCTCGACCAGACGCGCCTGCAACTGGTTGCGGGGTCGATTCCGGGGGAGAATCCACAAAATTTACTTCGCGGTTGACCCAATACCCGCACGGACATATCGCAGCTCCAGACCGCGTGCTGAGATGGTGCTTGTAGCTTGATGAACCGGCGTTCCAGCACACATAATACTTGGGAGGTTCGGCGGGCGTAGCAGCAGGGGGAGACTGAATACCGAGTGTGGCGTTTGTATAGTTGGATGAGAATGCCTGTGTGTTTACGAGCACCGATTTTTCGGCTTTCATCAGCGAATCCGGCAAGGCCTCCACGCTATTGTACAGATTAAAGATGCAGCAGGGCTTGGTGTTGGTGTTGCCGAGGCTCATCTTCGCAATGGCTCCCGTTGGAAGTACGAGAAAGCCGAATAACATGTCCACCACTTCTTTTCCTGCTTCTGCGTACATGACGCGACGAGTTTTCTTATTGACCATGAGTTTCATGGTGAGGGAGGAACCAGCGTTGGGCTTGGGCAGCTTGGAGTTTCGCTCATCATTGCCTGCCATGGAAATTTTCTTCTAAGCATTCAGCGATGATCATGTGTATAAAGAGAAAGATATCTATATAAGGCACTGAAATATGGAATAATAACAGACATGATATATTGCAGTATATATTCTGCGTGTAACTTCCGCATGTATTGTTCTATATACCTTTCCCAAACAAACTGGGTGGTCGCATAATCTCTTATTTTCCAGTCATTTCACTTGGGGTAAACGAATGTTACTCACATGCTTACAATTTGACAGTCTCGACAAACTTAAAAGCGTAAATTTAGAGCAGGCTAAATTGTATCCAAAATGTAGACATATATATTTTGTTGTATCATAGGTAAAATATGTTTCAAACAGTGAAACAAAACTATGATATGATGTTTATTTACTTCAATAATCACTTATTCATAATTAAGTATCATATTCTTGGTATTATTCTATCTCGCAAGTGGAACGATCACAGTATTTGATGCGAGCCGTGCCAATGTCAATTCCAATGTCTTCTTGTATTCTTTCCTTCTTTATTACTGTACCTATTTAATAATATTTAGGCTGATATGTCTATTTAATACTTGATGGAAATGTCACTAATAAAAAAATGTCGAGACACCTCTGCTGCACTTTTGATGTGATTTGTACAATTACACTTTGTACGCTATTGATGGGTGAGGGGAAGACCTACGCTGAGAGACTATTTGGGCCTGTCCATTGTGCGCTTGCGAAACTCCTTCCCTCTTGGCTAGATGCAGATCCTCATCTGGAAATCCCGAGATCGGTCATGGATCAAGCTAAAAATAGATTAAAGTTTGCATTAATTTGTAGGCAGGTTTGAAGGATCCAGGCCAAATATTGGTTCCATTAGAGAATGGTGTATAGGGAAATGGGCCTGTAAGGTGGCTGTCCGGGCTCTTGCAGGGGAAGGATTTCTTTTTTGCTTGGGGAATGCGCAGGAGGTGCAAAAGGTGATTCAAGGGGTGCCATGGTTTTTTGGGAAGACTGCTCTTAGGCATGAATTATACACACACACATACATAATTGCCATGGTGAATTTTAAGATACAAGCAAATTCTATTAGATTTTGTACTCATTGTAAACAACTCTTTGCAAAGTTTAGTGGCCGCTACCCTACAACCACAATGATATTTAGTAATGTTATATATATGAAGGTGAATTTTAAATTATTGCAAATTTTAATTTCTCACTAATGGCAATTTGAATTAAAAAATTTGGTTATTGGCGTAAACGCTGGGCGAATCTGACCCCTAAAAATAACTTGAACCTTTAAAATTTAGGCGAATTAGTCATATCCATATACCTAAAAATTCATAAATACTTTCTTTGCAAAATTTTAAAAACCAAAATATTTGTGAATTAATGAAGATTCACCACTAAAATTTTCCCTAAGTGAAACCCACAACCTATGAGATGGAAATAGTGGACAATATCAATTAACCATGTGAAGGCTCGAAGTATAAACTTTATGTAAGCCAAGGATCATATCAATGTCGAGTCAGAGGATCACTACATTGGAACCTATTGGCTTGAGCCTAATATGAATCAAAGGGATGGTCTTCTCGTTTAACATGCACATTAAGCAAAGTGAGTTCGAAAAGATAGTGGAAATATCTGTCATTCTCTGAGTGCATAATAATGGCGTTCATTGAGGTGGCATATAGAAAATCAAATTTGAGTTTGAGTTAATAGCTATGGATAGTTTTCTTTTGTTTTTTTTGTCTAAATGCTCGAGCATCTAGAGGTGCATTAACACACCCTAACACATTTAGACCAAAGAAAGTTTTCTCCTTTTATAATTGATCTTAATTATTACTTGTGTGCTTAATGTTGTAAGAAACAAACTATTAAGCAACTTTTCAAAGTAAATGAGTTAATTAATAGATGACATGTTTTAGGTTGAGTTTTAAAATAGCGTTTTAATAAAATAGACCCTATGTAGGGGGTATAGATAGTTGTTCTTAGATGTGATTGATGTAAAATATTATATTAAACACATAATTAATGTTCTTAGTTTTTATAAAACATTCATTTTAAAAAAAATGAATCTTTCGATTAAAAAATGTTCTTAATTTTAATAAACATTCATTTTTTAAAAAAAATCTCTCAATTAAAAATTGTTCTTTTTCCTCTGTTTTTGTGACGTGATTACTTAATCTACTCTTGTCATGCGAAGTGCGAAATATTTATACTACTTTTCATCATCGAAGGGTTTGTCCAATATTTACACTTCAGAGTGAAATTCATACCAACGGCCTTTAGACGTTTTTAGTGATTTTAGACGTTACTTGTAAATATCTGATCTAACCATAACATGCAACTTGTATATTTAAAAACCTTACTGTCGATTTTTATATATATTTGTATATAAAATATAAAAATATATGTAAATATATATCGAGAAGATATAATAAATTATAGAATAGAGTAAAAAATAGCATTATTTTGTGTTTTTGAAGGACACTCGAAAATTGTTTGACAGGTAGAGGTGGCTCAAATTTAACCTCTAGAACAGGTTGGTTCTACCTAAAGAAATATGCTTGACTTTGAGTGGGTCTAATTTTAATGACCCAAACCTTACGAATGTTGGACCGTGGACGTGATTCCTTGGACGTTAAGTTGGAGATGTTACTTAGGATGGTATGATGAGATCTTCGACCCATGCGAATTATGATGAAGGGTGGACTAAGGTCAAACATCAGAAACGTAAAGTTGTAAAGTCCGATCATGTTACGCAGAGTTGTTCCTTGACAGCTTCCGGTAGAGCGTCCCTAATGTTTTAGCTCTATCTTCAGATCGGTTCAAGTCTCTTTGGCTCGTCTTTAGATTCAACTTTCATTAGTTCTAGTTCTTCTTCTTTGACCACTGGTAGAGGTCTTTTATGGGATGTTTCATTGCTTTATCTTTTTCTCCTTTGTGTTTCTCACAATGTATCTCTTGTTGTAAGGCTTCTGGGATCCATAACCCCTGTTTTATTACCCTATCCAATAAAAGAATTTTTCTACTCATCCTCTTCCACATTCCTGATAATATTGATAGATTTATGTTATGTGAAAACCATTCCATAACCTCTCCCCTCAATCACCTCCCACCAAAAAAGAAGAAAGAGACATCTAACAAATATCCTTCAAACTTAAATATAAGAAAGATGAGCCAGCCAATACACAACAATTTTTCATCAATGTCTCTGTAGATTGTCATGTGCATATACAATTTTTTTTCTTGTCTATTTTTAATTTCTTTGATAATACTTCTACTATTAGTTATTTGTATGGCTACATAACATCACATTTACAATAAAATAATTTACACTAATAGACATTATTCTATAGTCAGATAATGCTTCACTGTTTCAATTGACGATGGTAAACAAATTCTAGCAATGCAAGACCATTGGAGGTGTCTCAACCATTGATTCAAGTGCAATGAATTTGAAACTGTGGGCATTGGGAAGTAAAGTTTGATTTTTTATAGATCATATGACATCAGAAGGACACCACTCATAAATTTTGAGTATGTTAGTCCATTCCACTTAAAATAGATGTTGTCATGATTCATTCATGATGTAATGGTTGATTAACTCTCTGACACGCTGTTACACATTTGGTAAGGTTCATTTCCATTGTAGCAACAAAAGAATCCCTCCTGTCTCATTTACAGAAGGGATCCAAAACTTCCACTTAGTATATCTTCCTTCTTTCCATCATACAATCTATTACACAAAGAACATGAAGAGAGGGACTATCCACGCCATCTTCAATCGATATATCCATAGCATGAGCTACATCGCTATGGTTACATTGCTATGGTCACTTCTTTCTCCAACACTACAACTCGGGCCTTATAAAACCAATCTGGTGGAAGGAGCCAAACACATTGTAAATTGTCTCAGCTACAAAAGATCTCGTAGTCATAGTATTCACCGATAATTTTATACAATTAATTATTATGTGTTGTTGAAGAACCGACATTGCAACACACATAATACTTGGGAGGTTCGGTAGGCTTAGGAGGGGAAGAGTGAATACCAAGTATGGCGTTTGCATAGTTGGTGGAGATGGTATTTATGTTTAAGAGCACCGATTTTTTGGCTTTCATCAGCCTATCCGACAAGGCCTCCATGCTATTGTGTAGATCAGAGATGCAACAAGGTTTTGTGTTGGTGTTGCCGAGGCTCATCTTTGCAATGGCTCCCATTGGAAGTACGAGAAATTTGACAAACATGTCGACCACCTCTTTTCCTGCTGCTACGTACATGGCGTGATCATTTTTTTTGTTGATCGTGATTTTCATGGTCAGGGAGGAACCAGGCTTGCAGAGCTGAATTAAAGGTTATGAGCGCCCTAGGAAATAATTGAAGTGGACACCCTTTTTACAATTGTAATTACTATTTTTTCCCATAAAATAAATAAATAAAAGCTATATACATTGTCATATTTTAAAATTTGCATAAGGATCATAATAAATCACTAATTTAGAGAAATTGGTATATAAATATACTATAAAAGAATAGGTATAAAATTATCATATAAGGATAAGTAATAATTCATTTATGGAGATAATTAATCACTGGAGGTGTTCATAATGCAATAAATATAATTTTTTATACAAGGTTGGTTACTCATCTTAGTTACCAATATATCAAGTAGGTGATGAGACTCAAAACTGAACAAAGCATCTTTATTTGCAAATCAATAAAAATTCTTAGGTAGCTCCCATAGTTTTGTGAAGATTGTTAATTGAAATAAACCTACTAATTCCTCCATAAAAAACTACATTTCCCACAAAACATTAGGAATAAAGAATTAAATCATTCTTTCCTTCAATTATACATGCCTCTATTAACTACATGACTTGCGACATTATAAAAAACAAATGAACATTTTATGAGAAAACATTACACACTAGAATTATTTAAACCTACATTAGATAATGGGTAACAATACCAAGAATATCGTATGAGCTTAAAAATATGAATTTTTATTTTTACTTGTAAAAGTATTATAGTGCATTTTTATGTGTATGTGTAAAATTTATGTTAATTTATAATATATCAATAAAAGGGACAATTAATGTTGACTGTAGGTAAAAAAATTAAAGGTAAGTTCTAATAATAACAAAAAATAATGAAAATATTTAGATTTAGGCACCCCCTGACTATTGGCACCCTAGGCAGTTGCCTAGTCTACCTAAGGCTTAATCCTCCCTTGTAGGCTCAGAGTTTTGTTCATCATTGGCTTCCATGGAAAATTTCTTCTGAGCATTCAACAATGATGTGTATAAAGAGAATGTTATCAATATAAAGGGAAAGCCTTAAACAGGTCGTCGTTTCCCGAAATGTTTTGTCGTTTTTGCCCGGGCATCACGGGAAGGTGTTTGTGTGTGTTGTTTAAGGATTTCTGACTACAAGTTATCTCAAAATTAGCCTGTGTTTGGTTTCATTTTAAATTGAGCTTGGTTTGGATATACAACCCTAAGCTTCATCTATAATATAAATAAACACACTCGCATGTGGTTTTCTAGTTAATTGATATTTTATTGGATACATACTTTTAATAGGATTTTAAGTGCTTTTAAACTTATTTTGTTTGACAACAAAATATTATTTATTTATTTGAATTCATTAGAATCGATATTTGTAAATATATTGATTTGGGCTGGCATATATATCTCATTTTTAAAACTCTATATCTATGAGCCAATAAATACAAAGTCTTAGAGTTTATTTGTATCCATTTTTAGATGATGTTTTCTTTAATAGAAGTGTGTGAGCATGTAAAACTAAATTATAAACTTTGGTTATTTATAAAAAATAAATAAATAAAATTACAATTCGTATTATCTGATTTTTTAACTAACAAGTAGTTAGCGTAATATATTTTAGTATTTTATTCAGATTTTATTTACTTTCTTTCCACCTCAAATTGTTTGCACTTATAGTTAATGTCGTAACTACATAGATAGACAACCAAAAATACGACAATAAGTGACGTTTCTGATTTCTTTTCCCTTTACAATTAACTAAATATCTCATGAATTCTCATAATGTTATCCATGTTAATTGTGAGGCCCTTCTCCCTATCTCACTACTTCAATAAAACATTGAATAATATTTTGAAGAAATATCAAACATTGCACTAGTGATATACATTTTATAAACAAACATACATATCTACAAATTAAAATTGTAAAAGAGCATGTGTAAAAGTATTAACTGTTGTAAAATATGTTTTAAACATTATTCTATAGACTATGAAAAGTAACCTACAATACAAGCCTCAAAACCCTTGGGAACATATGGACCAATATGCAAAGGAAAGGAAAGATAAGTTAACATAATTATACAAATAAGTAGGGAAGAAATAGTGAGTTCCTTCATGAACATAGAAGGAAGGATATTACAAAAAAATGTCTTCACTAACCTCTCTAATTAACATCCCCATTGAATCTTGTAACGCGGCCAATATTTCTGAAACGAGTCTTTGGAAATAGAATTAGATGATCTTTTAAGAGGGAAGAGGATTGCCATTTCCAACAATGTGTTGTTTCCCTAATATTATGCTATTCTACTCCCCAATTTGTTTGTTTTACCCTGATATTTTTCTCATCCCTATGCACTTCATAAGCAATCAACTACCACATTACATTTCCCCAAGTACTTGGTAACATTGGCTTGAATCTCCCACAAGAGATGTTGCTTACACATTTAGGGTATAGGATTATTTTTCAATGAGATCTTGTTTATTTTAGTTTATAAAAACAAAGGAAGCCATCATAAACTCTTCCATATGTTACATTCCTTTTGATAAATTTATGATTGTGATGATCATTGTCATTGAACCTTAATTAAATAGATATTGATACCCTTCTTTTTGAAATTTTATTCCCCCTCCAAGATTTTCCATTTAGCCTTTCCTATCTTCCATGGAGCCATTGTCCATGATTACAGGACCTCTTATGTTAATTAATAACCCACTTGGAACTCATGCCTTCCACGAGATATTGTTTCAGGATTGGGAAATTTCTTTTGAGGCCATAATAAGAGAATAATAATACATTTGAATGGAACTAATGAAATATTCTATAGTTTTATCATGTGGAGAAGGACCAAAAAAATTCATCTTATTTATCATATGAAGGACAAAAAAAATTCATCTTATTTTGTGTGGTGAACCATATTTACAAAGGTGTGGACACATTTAAGATTATTATTTTTTGAAATACATAACAATATAATGTAGTGGTATATTAGAAAGGGAAAATCTCATATTTATGTATAGATATTGCAACTATATTTTAGGAGAGTTTTTGCATAGGATTTGTGAAAACTCAATTGTTCTAAATATTATGGATTGGAACAAAAAAAATAATTTAATTTTAAAAGGAAACTATAAAATAAAATAAAATAAATCACAACTAAAATTTAGCAAAAGAAATTATATAATATTTCTACAATTATTAAAAAATATAAACCTCACAAAACTAACTCTAACAATACTATTCCTAACCAACTATTTTTGTCAAAATAAGCACCCTGCATATTTTTGGACAACTGATTTTGATTACAAAGACTTGGAAGATTTCTAAGGACTTAAATAGGTATTTTTGGGGATACCCATGAATATAATTTGTATAAATGGATTGCGAAAGGCGGCTCTAAGTTCTCACGTGCTAAATCTTAAAGGACTTAGTTTAATGAGTTTTTGGCTTCATGATGGGAAAAAATGTTCAATTTGTAACGCTCACAAATTTCAACGTTCAAATCATAATAAAACCTATTAATTTATTAGGGAAACATTACGGTAAATTATTATTTTTTGTTTAAAGGGTTATACGTTGCTTGCGAATAGATAAGTTTCCAAGAATAATTTTCACACCTTCATAATGTAATCGAATTCAAATTAATAGTTAAATATTATTAATTTATTACCCCAAAATGATACGGTTTGAAACATTCCATTAAGTTTCTATTCACTATCCGGATAGTATTTTACAAATACTTAATAGATCATGATCCATTTAATTTATTTAACTATACCCTTGTTACTAATCATCCAAAAACCCCTTTTAATTTATTAACAAATACCATACACAAGTACTTAATTAATTCTTACCATAAAAACATTCACCACTTGTCCTAACCACTAAGTGGCCCCATTCACCCATACCCATACATTTTATTTAAATAGGAAAATACCCAATCCCACAAAAAAATCCCACAACTTAAAAAGATGTAGGATTCATTCTCCACCATTAGATTAGGTTAATGTTGACCCTTAGATCTTAGGTTTTCTAAGATGCCCTAAAAATCCTTGTGTTGACTTCTTATTCTCATTTTTTTCCTAATCCATTTAATTTCCACTTTTACAGGTTTGGGAGCATGGAGGCCATGGAGGCCATGAGAGCCATGGAGGATTTTCTCTACTCCAATTTTTTTTTTTGTGTTAAATGAGATA
The DNA here is from genome assembly GCA_019776745.2 of Taxus chinensis. Taxonomy (NCBI): domain Eukaryota; kingdom Viridiplantae; phylum Streptophyta; class Pinopsida; order Cupressales; family Taxaceae; genus Taxus; species Taxus chinensis. The sequence continues at coordinate 133,401,548 of CM034157.1, read as the reverse complement.
TTTTCCCCATGTCTATTATGGGTATTGTTTTGCCCCATTTAGTTTGGATTTATTTTCATTTCTGTGGAATTCATTTTTACAGTTTGAATGAATATACATTGTGTATATTCCATTTTGGGTGGATATAACCATGTATATGTGTGTGTGTATATGTAACACTATATATATATAAGTACACACACACACACATTATATATATATAATAACACACAACATTTTATATTAATTTTATTATATTGTAATAGATTCGACATTATATGTAATATATACGACATATGGGATAAATGGTCACTTCGTATATTAATGGGCATATGTTTTGAAGTGGCCATAATGTGCCATTACAAAGTCGCAACCGCATTCATGTTAGCCAGGGTTTAAAGTATATTGGGGTGGGAGGGCATCACCTCTACCCCACCCCCTATTATATGGGGTGGGGTGGGGGTGGCGCCCTCCCCCCCAAACCCACGGTTGAAAATACATTAGGTTGGGCCGTGGCCCAACCACAAACATTTTTTTTATATATAAACAAACCTTAGTTTATTAGCCATTCGGCTTTGTTTACCTTTTTCAATATTAAAATTATTTCTTTATATATATATATATATATATATATAATATTTGGATCATTTATAAAATATATATAATTATAATATATATAAATTTATATAATTCATATAGGTATATATAATTATAATTGTATTTTTTGTTTTACTTTATTATACACAATCAAATCAAGTTTATTTGTATCTATTATTGTATATATATTTTATTTCTTTTTTTCATTTGATCTAGTGTAAACAACAATCAATTCAACTCTTTTATAAAACAACTAAAAGGCATATGTAGTGGAGGAAATTTCATTTCTATTTATATATATGTGATAGATGAAACTATTATTCTTTCAACAAGACAAAATTGGATTGTAAAATTATCTCAAACCATTCCCTTTTAACATATCTATTTGAATGGAATGAAGGTAAAACATTCTTAAGTGAAACTCATTTCCTTCTCCCTTTAAAAATCAAATTTCCAATTTTACAAGAAAAATAAAAAGAAAATCCTTTCCATAATACAATGCACAGCATCCTTTCACGAATGAAAATCCATTATACAACTTTTAAAATTTTCAATTAATTCAAATGTGTTATTTCTTACAATGAGAATGAGAAGGTGCCTCTTTTATTTTCTTTAAAATGAACTCATATCAATAAATTATTACAAATTACAACAAGGTAACAATACACTCTTTTTTGAAGAATCTAAGTTCATTCTCTTACAATATAATAGTTCATAAAATTATTTGAAAGGATAATTTACAAGATCACAACTTTCACTTTTCAAAATGGGATGAAATTACAAGGGTGAACGTTTGGCTCCAACATAGTATAACTCCTCCAATCTTCAACTTTTGCATTTTTCTCATCTATCAAATTTGAATCATGGTAAGACAATGAAAGGGGAGTAGACGATTCTCGCTCCCAACCTATAATCAAATACAAGGAAAAGCTATCCTCCTTATTGGCACCAAAAATCAGGTCCCAACTCATAGAACAATGAGGTGTGTCTTGCAACTTTGAAAACAACTTCACAAAAATGGCTTCCACAAATATACAACACACAACACAACAATTTGCGATTATTCAAATAGACAATGCAAATTTCCTCCACCAAACGACATAGGTAATTTAGACAACAAGCCAAAAGGAGCAAGGATATCCTAACAGGAACCACATCTTGTTACCAAATTTTTCCCCTCAGGAGAAATTGGAAATACATGACCTTGCATTCCCACAAAGAAAATGAGAGGGATCAATTCAGCCATGGGAGCTTGCATTGGGAAGTCAAGGCTCTTAGATCATCTAGAAGAATGACACGAAATGATGATGAGGGGTTGAGCTTATTAGTAATGACTCATTAAGTAAAATTCATAATGATTTGGAAGTGTAGAAATGGTCGAGCTATGGAGGAGATTCGAAAGGGACTTGCCAAAGTTGGGGGGCTATGTCAGGCCAAATGAGGAAGAAATGAAGGGTCTAAGCTATGATCCAAAAAGCAATTGTGAAAAATCATGAGAAGCTTTGATCATAGCATGAAGGCCCGAAGTTTGAAATTTAATGTTCAGGGATTGATTGATTACATATTTCTCGCCATAACAAAAGGTAAAAAATGAGCCAAAACCCTGAAACTCGAAAGTATGAATTTAACAAAAGGGCTTGGGGGGTTTTTGGGGTCAACTCTTAGTTTGGAGGTCAACGAGGCAAAAACTTCAGGAGACTTCAACTGAAGGAAGTCCAATGAAATGGGGGAGATCAAAGATCTAAAACCTGAATTCTGAATATCAAACTATCAGGGTTTCAGATGATTCAAAGGTTTCAATGGATGAGCTCATATTGAATGAATAGTACCACGAGCCCAAAAACACAAAGGTCTAAAACCTGAAATCCGAATGTTGGAATTCAGGGTTTCAACATTTTGAACCTTTTGGCTCTTAACCGGGTGAACAGTACCACACGATATGAGCTCAATAGTTTAAACTCTGATATGGAAATTCATACTTTAGATAGTTTGACTATTTCAATCACAACTCTTCAGAAATTCAGACTGAGATTCAAAATTTCATCTCGAGCTGGTAGATGCTGAATAATGATTTCCAAAGTGGAAATACCGTAATTAGCCTGATAATCCCAAAAGTCTAAATTTTGGATTTTGGAGGGTGCGATGTAATCAGAGTTTGAAAAATGAAGAATATCAACCAACCCACATTTATTGCGGTATGAAACCCTCATCTTCAGATGGCCATAAATTTTATCCTCAGGAGCTCATATTTCCACAAAATAAGGAATTTCAAATTTGTGAAATAACAGTTGACGCCATTTTAGAGGAATTTTTATCTAGATTCCTCACCTAGATAAAAATGATGAGGTATCAAGCTTCCTTTATTTCAAGCAAATTTTAAAGGTACAATGGAGTATGGACTTGGTCAGAATTTCCCATCATTCCTGCAAGGATAATGATGGATTTTATAGGAAGGTTGGGGTACATTCATTGGATTTTATTCCCTTATCTCTCCTCATTTTCTTACTCTAAAAAATTTAATCTATTTGCATGTACAAAAGGTTAATCATTTACTCTCCCATACAAGACCCTATTCTGTTAAGGCTTTAGGCCTTCCTCCAAAATATGTAATGTCTTCATGCCTCCTCTACATGCAATGTACTGTGTAAATACTAAATGAAGGATCAATAAAATTGTGTTTTGTGTTGATTATTATTACAATAAACTCTACATGATTTTACTATTTTTTCTTGCCTCTCATTGAAAATATAAGGTTTTGTATATCCTTGTTCAGGAAATACATATTATGGGTGTGTTGTGTTCATTTCGGGAATGATGTCTTGGGTGTGATATAGTTTGTGGTTCAAGACCACCCTTTCTAGATTCATTTATTCATCATTGTTGCAAGTTGGGGAAGTGATCAACACTCCTTAATCCAATTAGTGTATAGACCATCCTCCTTATTGGCCCCCAAGCCCCAACCATAGAACAATGAGGCATGTCTTGTAACTTTGGAACATTCAGATCAATGGATTCCACAAAAATACAATCCACAAATATTAACACATTCAAAATAGACACACACAAGTAGGAAGATTCTCTGGAAGTTTCTGATGCAAACACATAGGCTTGATCTAAAAATCCAAAATTCGGGGGGAATATGGGAACCACCTAACACGTCTTTTTCCTCCCAAGTTATATAGGGGTTCCACCCAAAATCCTCCATGTGCACAACACAAAACACTCAAATACATCCTTATCTCTCCCCTTGCAAATATGCAAAATATGTCCATGTTTTCCTTTTCTCTCCCCATAGGTGGAACTCCTAATCACACTCCCTCCAAAATGCATGCCTCACAACTCCCTTTTCCCTCCCCAATGGTCCCATACTTCCATCTCCCACACCCTTCTTAAGGAAAGCTACCCAACCCCAATATATCACATTCACAACACTCATACAAATACTCAAACAAGCACAAATTTCACACCCATATTCATAAATAAAGGAATAACAATAAGTGGAGATCCTACCTCTCCATTAAGCTTACAAGACCTTCACTCAACAAGCTTCAAATCCTTCAAGCCAAGCACAATCCAAAATGCAACTCCAAAAATCTCCAAGCATGCAACCCAAGACCAAATTTCAAAAGTGTAAGTGTAGAAAATAAGACAAGTAACCCAAAATCCTTCAAATTCATTCAATAAATAGAAAGGGAGGTGAGGATGATGAGGTGGCTCCATGTAGGATGCCACTTCATCATCCCTCCATTCCAACTCAACAAGTCAACACACAAAGACCAAAGCAATTAAATGAGACAAGAAAGGCTTATGACATGCACACATTACACTCCAACATGCACTCCATACCTTCCAAGGAAAAATTAAATGTGGTAAGTAGAAAAGTGACTTTATTTACCCTTTTACACTCAAAAAATGCATTGAAAAGGCTAAAATTAGCCCCATACTTCATAAGTATGGTTGGTAGATGAGTTTGAGATGTAAGGGACAAGGTTAACTTGTCCCACAAGTCTCAAAAAGTGGCCTACAAGGAAAATTCGAGTTTGGAAAGGGAAGAAGAGTACACTCAACAAAATTTAATTTAATTCATTCCACATCAAGCACAAATCAAGGACTATCTACCCTATTAATTACCCAAATGTCACATCTTCCTTTTAGTTTACAAGTTAAGTTAAATTAGCTAATTAAAACACATTAACAAGTGCTAATAAAGTAGCTAGATTTCCCAATTAATTAAATACATGCACCAAAAAAAAAATTAAAAAGAAAGGAAACATTACACCCCATGGCCACACACATGAGGTCACCCCCCATGGGAAACCTCCTAACCAAACATAACAATACACAACATATACATTAGACACAAGTTGTCAATTTGGCCATGTTGCAAACACCCAACATTCTTCTAGGGTTGGTCCCCTATCCCCTTTCAATGTATAGTGATATAATTTTCCTGCAATCACAAACAGAAATACCTCTCTGGCCTCACGGCCACATCAATAACATTGAGAAATAACACAAACATAGAAATCAATAGTCATCATCAAAATTAAGCAATTCTATCATCTATAAACTATATCAAAATAATTTGATTCTACCATTGTACTAACATCCATGAGATCACAATACTATTTATAAAATCCAAACATAGGCAATGCATCATGAATATTACGTGTCAGTATAAATCTGAAAAAATGTAAATCAACATATATAGAACTATCCACCAGTGTCATCTAGCATATCATAATCCAAAATGTGAATCACAACACATCAATAATCCAACTGTCCATATAGTCTATCATCTACTAATCAAGTATAATAATCAAAATGTCAAAGTCTCTAATCAACAGTAATAAAATCATAGTGAAATAGTCTTTGCAATGACCACCTGACTTATTCTCTTCCAAATTTTTAACGGAGAAACTAAGAAGAAAAGGAGTGGCCTATTAGTGTTACTAAGTCTTGTGACCTCCAAACCTTTCCCCATGGCTTTAAACATTATAGATCACTGATTGACACCATGTGGCATCAATTTGAAAGGTTAAGAGAATTTTTAAGGGGGTTACACATGACACCAATCAACAAGAATTGTCTTAGGTCACATGTGGCAATCATCAGATTTCCCACTAACCTTGAGGTGCTCAGGTATCAACCAATCCAAATGATTTTTAGTGACATCATCGATGCCTACCAAGTGGAAAAATTCAATACTCTACACTCCATTTTACCTAACCCTCACACATGTTAGCGGGGGGTTGAGTTAATGGGGCACCTTCCTATCAACTCGGTGGTCGCGAGTTCAGTTTTTCCTATCTCCCCACAAATGTACATGAGAGATAGGCTCTTCCTTTGCACTCCAACAATCATTATCCTTTTTTCTTAAATTTTGTCACTAAACAAGCCACCAATGCATGATATATGTTTAAAAAAACACATGGCGGTAATTGATGCTTTCTACTTGCACATACTTACTACAGGTTAATGCATACTCGCTTATTAAGCTTGAGAATGTCATTGACATATCTTTCTTCTAGCCTAAATTTTTGGGCTTATCGTATTGTAAATCTAATCTCTGGAACTTCATGCGTGACACCATGGCTAGTTTATGGTTTTTCAGTTATATCTTTTGACTCGAGGACCTATTTCACCTACATGTGATATCAAAAGAAATCTCTTGAACAAAGATAAAATTTGAACCTATTTTCAATGAATATGGTTGATTTAACAAGGAGAAATCCATGATAGAAGATTGAGGCAGTTCAAGTTTGTTTTCTCAGCGCAATGGCTACCATATTACTTATTAAGCCTTTAAAGTCATTATAATTAACTTTTAAATATTATTAAATCTAAAAGTAATTTGTACGCTGACCAAAATACATTTAAAAGAATTGAACAAATTGTTAAACATGAGATGGCCTATTACAGATGTCTAAAGGGTGAAATCATGACCTTTTTAACTAGATGGTATATTAATATTCGCTTTACTCTCTTGATCTTGAGGGCTTGAATTGGCGTCTTCTCAAATATCAATCTAAAACAGATTCATCCACAACCTTTGCAAGTGGATGCATATCTCAAGCATGGATAAGATCAATTAGTTTTCTATGAGGATTTTAGTAGGGTTTATAGCTAAATATCTCTCAAGTCATGATTCATGGCTAAGGAGTGCTCTTGGGTGAATATTTTCAATATGAGAAACGTTTTAGGCCTTAGAAGGTATGTCAAAAATATAAACATGAGAAAAAAGATATTTTAGATTATGTTTTGATTCCCCCCTCTCCTTCTCTTCTACATAGTTGGATAATTTTTAATTGTAAAATATCCTCTCATGAATATAAGGTCACTCTACCCTTTTTGGTTTCCAATTTGAGCTTGTGTAGTACACCTGGTACTTCTTGATGGGCTTAAGACATGTTTCATATTCCTAGACAATAATTTGATGCTTATTATGGACATTTTCGACCATTTAGCTTCTATTATAGTTAGATTTCCTCTTTTTTATGTCATTTTATGTTTTTTGTGAGCTATATTTATAGATTTTAAGATCATTGTTTCTAAAAAATGGAAAATATGCAAGTCTGGCATGATACAAGGTTGATTTGGGCTATATTATTCCCTTGTGTATTTGTACTATGTTTTTCCTCTTATTATTCGTCTCATGGGGAGATACCCCATTTTTTTTGTATTACAATCATTTTAGTTTTCTCCATGCATATGTCTTCCCCTTTTTCTAGACATTTTTAAAACTAGAGTAGGTTAATGATTAACATTAGAGAAGATAGGTATGGAATCGAGCCTTCTCTAGAGTTTTTTTTAATGATCAATGTCCCATACCTTGGAGAAAAAATCATTGTTAGTGCTGAGATACACCAAGTCTTCATGATTCGGTGATCTTGTTAAGAGTGGACACATTTCGGTGACAATAGTTTATGGCATGCCTGATGGGAAGCATTTAATTTTGTTTAATATTTAAAGTCTTTCATTACAAAAATTTTCTGTGACTTTTTCCTTAGATATGTTTCAATTTTTGCTTTAAATTCTCTGTTGTAGACTAATATGCACGTTCTTGTTAAATATTTGTAGTATTTTCATAAAATGATACATGTTTTCCTAAACTTTATAACTATAGTTTAGTGTGTTCTTGGCTCATTTGGTTTGTGTACTATATCATCAAACGCCTGGTGAATCCAGTATTATTAGGGACCCATTTCTCTCATTTTTTAGACCATTTCCCATCCATCACCTTGTTCTCATAGAGCCATGAAATCATTGTTATCTCATTCCCTCATTGGGATTATTATATGTCACAAAAAAATCCTCTTCCTCCACATTCTTTCAATCCAAGATTCCATGAAAATAAAATTCATGGACCTTATCGTGAAAAATCCACATATTTTCATATTAAACTAATGATCCTACTAATTGTGGTGGTATCAAGAGCAACTATATGCAGATAATAGAGGTAGCTTTATGCTTGATTATGATTTTCAATTACATATCGAAGTTTTTGAGAACCATTTCCAATTTGGTATAACCCTCAATAGAATATTTAGATCATGGTTGAGAACCTGATGAAGATCCAAGAACTAGTTGATTGGATGGATTAAAATAAATCTAGTTTTAAGGAACCTTTTCCATGGGGGAATCTTTCACCACCATCATAAAATATTCCTACTCATCTACTTGAATCCTTTTTTCCTCCTTGACTTAAATTCTATTTCTTGGATCCCCTTGATATTTATCCTCCTTTAAATAAGTATAATACACCTCCCATTCCATTTAAACCTCTCTAACAATTACCTAAAACTATAAACTTCCCTAGTTTCTTGTATCCAAATCCATATGAATATGAGTGTCATGCTCAAACTCATAAAAATTTACAGCACTCTCCCACTCCTCACTAAAAGTTACATCTAAACCCTAAGAGAGAAATGAAGAATTAGTTGTATTCCTTGATAACATGAAGTTTTGTACATTTGAATGGCCATCCACATGTCTGATCACTTTTCCAACCCTTTTTCAAGGCTATATTTGAACCTATGGTAGTGGATAAGATGATCATGAGCCTCTACAACATAAGAAAGTGGAAATACCTTTGGAGGAACAACCTGAGGAGAAGAGAACATGACAAGAACATATGTAATGTTTGAAAGAGTGAGATGAGGATTGTGAGAAGGATTTTGAGGCCAAATAATAAATGCTTCAAAAGATAAATAACAATCCATCTTCTACAAGTGAACCAAGTCCTATTGAGGTAATATTCATCACTAAAAAACCTAGACATGGTTGTTTGAATAGGTTGGCATGAATTTGATTGTGATGATGAATAAATGGCTCAATTTTTTTAAGAGATTCCTTCTATTTATTTTGATCAATCTAAATTTGGAGATGAGGTTCTCTATTTATTTTGATCAATCTAAATTTGGAGATGAGGTTGTAGAACCCAAGGAGGAAGAAATAAATATTTTTGGTGCTAAAGAGGATCAACTAGTGGCAGAAAATAAAATTTATTTTATGGCATCCATCATAACTATTTTTCTAATTAGTTAGAGTTGAAATCAGATCTTAAAAGTGAAGAGTAAGGGTTTTACTTTTAGTTTGAAGATATAGAAGAATATAACATACAAAGCAATGTGTAACTCTCAAAGATTACTTTGCTAAGTCATTCAGCCAACTTGGAGGACTACCATGAGAAAGACAAAAGTAGACTTGGTTTTCTAAACTCTCTTGAGTTGCAGACGTAGGAAATCATCATAAAAATATCCTTTCTTTCTATTGGAGATAGTTATGATGATCGAGATTTTCCTTCACCTCTAATATTAAGGAGGGTGCTATTAAACTGGTAAAATTTATTTCTGAACGAAAGAAGAAGAAGACAAGCCCAAATGTGTAAGGAGAAATGCTTTTTAAGAAGAAAGAAGAGGAAGAGAATTTACCAGATCTCTCAAAAATTCTTAATGAGGAAGACATCAATCACTTGTGCTAACTATGTGTTTTCCTAATTGTCTAAATTTTTAACTGACAAGTAGTTATCGTAACATATTTAGGCATTTGGAGATTATTTTTACCATTTCCGTGTGGACGATGGGTCTGCTGGGCTGGAAGAATATTCAAAATGCTGAGGACGACCCGACCCTGGATCTGCACAGAAATCGGTGAGCAAAGGATCCTAGTTTAATTTCCTCTTGGGAGAAAGAGTATAAACAGAGGATTTACCCCCCTTATCTTTGGTGTGGGGAGTTAAAGTCCCTTTATTGGACATCCCTGAAGCTTGGGTGGAAAATGAAGAGAAGAGATACATTCTTGCACTAATTAGCATATTTTCTGGGGTAAGACTAAATATAGACTTAGTTAGAGCCTAGGTAAATAGAAAAATGATGGAATCCATTGCGAGGATTAGAGGTGGTGGACACAACCTTTGAATCTTTCATGTTTAGATTTTAGACTGAAGGGGATCTTCTCAGAGGAATCAACAGAGGACCCTGGTTATTTGGAAAAATTGTTTTACACATTTCTAGATGGAGACTTGGTTTAGATTTTGGGAATTCGGTACTTGGTTCAGAGACTCAAGTCAATCCATGGGGAGCAGGGAAAACTTGACAGATGTTCAGCCGCATGAGGAATAACAAGAAAATAGTGAAGATGAGCTATTTACGTGGAATCCAATGAGATAGAAAATGAAGATTCAAGTGTAGATGGATCCCCTTCCTCGGCATCGACTCCTACTAGTTTTCCAGTTGTTCCCTTCAATTGTTTAGGCCCTTAATTTGAGAAAGAATTTTCTCCGTTAGTATACTCCACATAGGATTTTTTGGTGGAGTCCTTCGAGGAATCAAGATGGAAACTGGAGGAAGAATGATTCTAAAAAGGAAATTTAGAAGTTGTTTTGAATTTCGATAATGTCCCTGGATCATTCATTAGGAATGAACACATAGTTAGCACAAGTGATTGATGTCTTTTGGCTCGCATTTGGAGAGGATTCAATTGATTATAATGGTTGGAATATTGTCTGCCATAAGAATTCCAATCTGAGGTGATTGTTTTGTTTCGTGGTCGAAGTTGGGCTGCTTGTCTCTGTGTTTCTTATCTTGTTCTTCATTGTTATATCTTGGCGTTTTGGCCCTTTTGTGCCTAGGTAGGGTCTTAGTCAAAAAACCTCTCTCTCTCTCTCTCTCTCTCTCTCTCTATATATATATTAGCATTTGTTTTAAATTCTATTTAATTTCATTCCATCTCAAATTGTTTGCACTTGTAATCAATATTGAAATGAGAAAGATAGACAACCAAATTATGAAAATAAGTGATGTTGTTAATTTTTTAACTGCACACTTAATCTATTTTCTTGAATTCGCATATTATTATCCACATTAATCGTGAGTCCCTTCTCCCTATCCGACCACTTAAATAAATTATAGACTACTATTTTGAATAAAATATTGGACTAGTGATATATATTTCATAAACAAACATACATAGCCTAACACAAAAATATAAAAGTGCATATGTGCAAAATCATCAACTATTGTAAAATATATTTTAAACATTATTATATAGATTATAAAATGAAACCTAAAAATAATCCTCTAAACCACTTATGACATATGGACTCATATGTAAAATGTAGCATCCATGATCCACAAAGAAAAGCTAAGTTAATATAATTATACAAATAATTAGGGAATCAATTGTGAGTTTCTTCATAAACATAGAAGGTAGGATAATACTAGAAAATGTCTTCACTCACCAGTCTAGACAACATCCAAATATAATATTGTAATCCTGACTGATATTTCATGAACAAGTCATTGTAAATAGAGTTAGATGATGTTCTGAGAGGGAATAAGATTTTCCTTTCCATGACTACATTGATGCCCTTAATCTTATGCTACTATAGTGCCCAATTTCTTTGTTGCACCTTAATATTTTTTTCATCCCTATACACTTCATAAGAATTCAAATACTACATTACGTTTCCCTAAGCACTTGGTAACATTGGTTTGAATATCCCATTAGATATGTCGCTTACACACTTAGGGCATAGAATTAAAATTTTTAATGAGATCTTGTCTATTTTTGTTATTTATTTTAGTTTTTGAAACCAAAGAAAAACATAGGAAACTATTGCACATATTACATTCCTTTTGATAAATCTATTATTTTAATGATCATTTTCATTGAACCTTTAAAAAATAGATATTGATACCTTTTTTTTGGCTTTGTCTTCCTCCTTGATTTTCTGTTTAGCCTTTCATACCTTCCGCATATCAATTTTCCATTAGAGTTACTCTTATATTAATTATAAACCCACTTGGAACTCATGCCTTCTACTAGATATTATATATGGCTTGGGAAATTGATTTTGACACCAGAATAAGAAAAGAGTAAGACATTCATAACACTAATTAAAGAGTCCACTTTTTTATCATATGGTGGAGGACCAAATTATTTCATCTTATTTTCCATCATGAACTATATTTACAAAGATGTGACACAAACAAGTACTTCTTCAAAAGATAAATAACAACCCATCTTCTACAAGTGAACTAAGGCCTATTGAGGCAAGCTTCATCACTAAAAAACCAAGACATAGTTGTTTTAGATTGGCATGAATATGGATGTGATGATGAATAAATGGCTCAATTCTTTCAAGATCTCCATTTTGTTTATTTTTATCATTATAAAATTGGAGAGGTTGTAGAACCTAATGAGGAAGAAATATAGATTCTTGGTGCAAAAAAGGATCAACTAGGGGAAGAAAATAAAATTTATTTTAGTGACATCCATCATAACTATTTTTCTAATTAGTTACAGGTTAAATAAGATCTTAAAAGCGAAGAGGAAGGGTTTTAATTTGAGTTTTAAGATAACCTGTAGAACAATGTGCAACTCTCTAAGAATACTTTCTCGAGTCATTCATCCAACTTGTAATGATGCCATGAGAAAGACAAAATATGACTTGATTTTCTAAACTCTCTTGAGTTACAGAGGTAGGACAGCATCATGGAGATATTATTTCTTTTTATTAGAGATAATTGTGATGATGAGGATTTTCCTTCACCTTCTAAGATTAAGAAGGGAGATATTAAACTAGTAAACTTTATTTCTCAAATAGAGAAGAAGAGGGAAAACCCAAATGTGTAAGGAGGTTTTTTTATTGAGAGTAAAGAAGTGGAAGAGAAGTTACAAGATCTCTGAAACATTTTTAATGATGAATACATCCCTCACTTATGTTAAGTATGTGTTTTCCTAATTGTCTAAATGTTTAACTAACAAGTAGTTCTCATAATATAATTTAGCATTTTCTTTAGACTCTATTTAATTTCATTCCATAGCAAATTGTTTGTGCTTGCAATCAATGTCGAAATGTGAAAGATAGACAACCAAATTATAAAAATAAGTGATGTTGTTAATTTTTTGCCTTGGCAGTTAACTTTATTTCATGAATTCTCATATTATTATCCATATTAATTATGAATACCTTCTCCCTATCTAACCACTTCAATAAAGTATTGAATAATACTTTGAATAAAAGATTGGACTAGTGATATACATTTCATAATCAAACACACGTAGCTAAACACAAAAATTGTAAAAGTGCATATGTGAAAAATCATCAACTATTGTAAAATATGTTTTAAGAATTATTCTATAGAATACAAAAAGAAACATACAAAACAATCATATAAACCACTTGTGACATATGGACTAATATGCAAAAGTAGCACCCATGATCTTCAAACCAAAGATAAGTTGACATAATTGTACAAATAATTAGGGAAGCAACTATGATTTTCTACACAAACATAGAAGGTAGGATAATACAAGAAAAGGTCTTCACTTGCCTCTCTAAGTGGCATCCATATTGAATATTTCAATCCTGGGTGATATTTCATGAAAAATTCTTTAGAAGTAGAGTTAGATTATGTTCTGAGAGGGAATATGACTGTCATTTCCATCACTACGTTGACTCCCTTAAAATTATGTTAGTTTACTCCCCAAATTGTTTGTTGTAACTTAATATTTTGCTCATCCCTATGAACTTCATAAGAAGTCAAATACCACATTACATTTCCCTAAGCACTTAGTAACATTGCCTTGAATCTCTAGTTAGATATGTCACTTACACTCTTGTGGTATAGGACTATTTGTGAATGAGATCTTGTATATTTTTGTTATTTATTTTATTTTTTGAAACCAAATGAATACATAGGAAACTCTTGTGTACATTACATTCCTTTTGAGAAATCTATGGTTTTAATGATATTTTTCATTGAACCTTTCGAAAATAGGTATTGCGAACTTTCTTTTTGGCCTTGTCTTCCTCCTCGATTTTCCGATTAGCCTTTCCTACCTTCCAAAGATCCATTTTTCATTAGAGGTTCTCCTATATTAATTATCAACCCACTTGGAACTCATGCCTTCTTCTAGGTATTATTTTAGGCTTGGGACATTGATTTTGTCACTAAAATAAGAAAAGAGTAGGACATTCAGGTCATTAATTAAAGAGTCTGCATTTTTATCATATGGAAGAGCACCAAATTCTTTCATCTTATTTTCCATCATGAACCATATTTATAAAGGTGTGGACACATTTAACATTATTCTTTATTGAAATAGATAACAATATAATGTAGTGGTCCAATAGAGAGGGAAAACCTCATATTATGTATAGATATTGCAACTAAATTTTAAGAGGTTTTTTGCACAAGATTTGTAAGAAATATTGGATAATTCTAATTATTATGGATTATAGAAAAAATAATTTATTTTATTTTAAAAGAAAATTAAAAAATTGATTAAAATAAAATACAACATCAAAGGGCCCTTGGTTCATTGGTAAAGTTGAATGGTTTGGAATGAGCCAACCAAGGACCAAGTCTTGTTGAGTGTAAGGCCTAGAGATACACAACAAAAAAGAGTCAAGTGGATAGGGCCAGGATCGTTCCAAGGTTGAATTTAATAGATTGGATTCCCCCTAGTCATAGTTGCTTAGGTAAAGGAACGACTTCGATGTACATGTATGCTTACTCATAAAGTGTAAACCAGCTATATGTCATCTCTAATCTACCATGGGCAGATATGCTTGTATCTATATAATTGAGGTCTTCCAAATGAAAAAAAATCATGAATCTTTCTACAATTCTTATAAATTGTCAACCTCCCAAAACTACCATTGACTAATATAAAATTTTCTTAAATATTTTTTAGTGTCAAAATAAGCACCTTACTTATTTTTGGACATCTATTTTTGATTGAAAAGACTTGGAAACTTCGCTAAAGAGTTAAACATGTTATTTTGGGGAAACCTTTGAATTTACATTTATCTAAGTGGCTTGCACAAGGTATCTCTGATGTTTCAAATCTTAAGGACTTAATTATTTTCACGAGTTTTGGCTTCATGATAGGAAATCATATTCAATTATTTATTTTTGTATTGAGGCTCACACGTCAAATTTTATTGAGAAAAATGGAACACATGACACCTTCACACTGACTGGTAATTATCCCAATTTTAAAGTTTGCATGGATAAAACCAATAACCGACAAGTTTCACATATCATAACTCACATGTTCCGTGACCTCCAAAACTTCTCCCGAGTCTGGAAATGTTACAAAACATTGATTAACACTGCATAAAATCAATCAACAGGGTCAAAAGTATTTTTTAATGGGGTTACACATGGGAGATTCATATGGCAACGATCAACAACTTCTTTCCTAGATCGCACGTGTAATCCATCAACTTAGATTTCTTTCTTACCTCGAGTTGATCAAGTGTTAACCGCTCCATCAGGGTTAAAAATTGCACCCGTCCCAACCCTTCCAGATGATTCTAAACCGTCATAGAAGTGTAACAAAAAATTGTCCCTAAAAAAAATTAAAATATAAAAATCAAATGAAACGGAGGAAGTGGAAATATTTATGAAAAATAGAAAAAGAAGGTTTGTCTCCAAAATTGACCTTCCATGTGTGACGCCACTCATCAATAAACAACATTTACAATTACAACAAATTACTAAATCTCAAGAAAGAGTACTAAGAGTATAATAAAAAAATAGCTCCATAATTTTCATTGAACCTTTCGAAAATAGGTATTACGAACTTTCTTTTTGGCCTTGTCTTCCTCCTCGATTTTCCGATTAGCCTTTCCTACCTTCCAAAGATCCATTTTGCCATTAGAGGTTCTCCTATATTAATTATCAACCCACTTGGAACTCATGCCTTCTTCTAGATATTATTTCAGGCTTGGGACGTTGATTTTGACACTAAAATAAGAAAAGAGTAGGACACTCAGATCATTAATTAAAGAGTCTGCATTTTTATCATATGGAGGAGGACCAAATTCTTTCATCTTATTTTCCATCAGGAACCATATTTATAAAGGTGTGGACACATTTAACATTATTCTTTATTGAAATAGATAACAATATGATGTAGTGGTCCAATAGAGAGGGAAAACCTCATATTATGTATAGATATTGCAACTAAATTTTAAGAGGTTTTTTGCACAAGATTTGTAAGAAGTATTGGATAATTCTAATTATTATGGATTATAAAAATAATAATTTATTTTATTTTAAAAGAAAAATAGAAAATTGATTAACATAAAATACAACATCGAAGGGCCCTTGGTTCATTGGTAAAGTTGAATGGTTTGGAATGAGCCAACCAAGGGCCAAGTCTTGTTGAGTGCAAGGCCTAGAGATACACAACACAAAGAGTCAAGTGGATAGGGCCAGGATCATTCCCTTATTGAATTTAACAGATTGAATTCCCCCTAGTCATGGTTGCTTAGGTAAAGGAACGACTTCGATGTACATGTATGCTTACTCATAAAGTGTAAACCAGCTATATGTAATCTCTAATTTAGCATGGGCATATTGTATCTATATAATTGAGGTCTTCCAAACAAAAAAAGTCATGAATCTTTCTACAATTCTTATAAATTTTCAACCTCCCAAAACTAACTTTGACTAATACAAATTTTCTTAAATATTTTTTAGTGTCAAAATAAGCACCTTACTTATTTTTGGACATCTATTTTTGATTGAAAAGACTTGGAAACTTGCTAAAGAGTTAAACATGTTATTTTGGGGAAACCTTTGAATTTACATTTATCTAAGTGGCTTGCACAAGGTATCTCTAATGTTTCAAATGTTAAGGACTTAATTATTTTCACGAGTTTTGGCTTCATGATAGGAAATCATATTCAATTATTATTTTTGTATTGAGGCTCACACGTCAAATTTTATTGAGAAAAATGGAACACATGACACCTTCACACTGACAGGTAATTATCCAATTTTAAAGTTTGAATGGATAAACCAATAACCGAAAAGTTTAACATATCATAATTCACATGTCCCGCGACCTTCAAAACTTTTCCCGAGTCTTGAAATGTTACAAAACATTGATTAACACTGCATAAAATCAATCAACAGGGTTAAGAGTATTTTTAATGGGGTTACACATGGGAGATTCATATGGCACCAATCAACAACTTTTAGATTTCTTTCTTACCTCGAGTTGATCAAGTGTTAACCGCTCCATTAGGGTTAAAAATTGCACCCGTCCCAACCCTTCCAGATGGTTCTAAACCATCATAGAAGTGTAACAAAAAATTGCCCCTAAAAGAAATTAAAATATAAAAATCAAATGAAACGGAGGAAGTGGATATATTTATGAAAAATGGAAAAAGAAGGTTTGTCTCCAAAATTGACCTTCCATGTGTGATGCCACTCATCAATAAACAACATTTACAATTACAACAAATTACTAAATCTCAAGAAAGAGTACTAAGAGTATAATAAAAAAATAGCTCCATAATTTTCATTGAACCTTTCGAAAATAGGTATTACGAACTTTCTTTTTGGCCTTGTCTTCCTCCTCGATTTTCCGATTAGCCTTTCCTACCTTCCAAAGATCCATTTTGCCATTAGAGGTTCTCCTATATTAATTATCAACCCACTTGGAACTCATGCCTTCTTCTAGATATTATTTCAGGCTTGGGACGTTGATTTTGACACTAAAATAAGAAAAGAGTAGGACACTCAGATCATTAATTAAAGAGTCTGCATTTTTATCATATGGAGGAGGACCAAATTCTTTCATCTTATTTTCCATCAGGAACCATATTTATAAAGGTGTGGACACATTTAACATTATTCTTTATTGAAATAGATAACAATATGATGTAGTGGTCCAATAGAGAGGGAAAACCTCATATTATGTATAGATATTGCAACTAAATTTTAAGAGGTTTTTTGCACAAGATTTGTAAGAAGTATTGGATAATTCTAATTATTATGGATTATAAAAATAATAATTTATTTTATTTTAAAAGAAAAATAGAAAATTGATTAACATAAAATACAACATCGAAGGGCCCTTGGTTCATTGGTAAAGTTGAATGGTCTGGAATGAGCCAACCAAGGGCCAAGTCTTGTTGAGTGCAAGGCCTAGAGATACACAACACAAAGAGTCAAGTGGATAGGGCCAGGATCATTCCCTTATTGAATTTAACAGATTGAATTCCCCCTAGTCATGGTTGCTTAGGTAAAGGAACGACTTCGATGTACATGTATGCTTACTCATAAAGTGTAAACCAGCTATATGTAATCTCTAATTTAGCATGGGCATATTGTATCTATATAATTGAGGTCTTCCAAACAAAAAAAGTCATGAATCTTTCTACAATTCTTATAAATTTTCAACCTCCCAAAACTAACTTTGACTAATACAAATTTTCTTAAATATTTTTTAGTGTCAAAATAAGCACCTTACTTATTTTTGGACATCTATTTTTGATTGAAAAGACTTGGAAACTTGCTAAAGAGTTAAACATGTTATTTTGGGGAAACCTTTGAATTTACATTTATCTAAGTGGCTTGCACAAGGTATCTCTAATGTTTCAAATGTTAAGGACTTAATTATTTTCACGAGTTTTGGCTTCATGATAGGAAATCATATTCAATTATTATTTTTGTATTGAGGCTCACACGTCAAATTTTATTGAGAAAAATGGAACACATGACACCTTCACACTGACGGGTAATTATCCAATTTTAAAGTTTGAATGGATAAACCAATAACCGAAAAGTTTAACATATCATAATTCACATGTCCCGCGACCTTCAAAACTTTTCCCGAGTCTTGAAATGTTACAAAACATTGATTAACACTGCATAAAATCAATCAACAGGGTCAAGAGTATTTTTAATGGGGTTACACATGGGAGATTCATATGGCACCAATCAACAACTTTTAGATTTCTTTCTTACCTCGAGTTGATCAAGTGTTAACCGCTCCATTAGGGTTAAAAATTGCACCCGTCCCAACCCTTCCAGATGGTTCTAAACCATCATAGAAGTGTAACAAAAAATTGCCCCTAAAAGAAATTAAAATATAAAAATCAAATGAAATGGAGGAAGTGGATATATTTATGAAAAATGGAAAAAGAAGGTTTGTCTCCAAAATTGACCTTCCATGTGTGATGCCACTCATCAATAAACAACATTTACAATTACAACAAATTACTAAATCTCAAGAAAGAGTACTAAGAGTATAATAAAAAAATAGCTCCATAATTTTCATTGAACCTTTCGAAAATAGGTATTGCGAACTTTCTTTTTGGCCTTGTCTTCCTCCTCGGTTTTCCGATTAGCCTTTCCTACCTTCCAAAGATCCATTTTTCCATTAGAGGTTCTCCTATATTAATTATCAACCCACTTGGAACTCATGCCTTCTTCTAGATATTATTTCAGGCTTGGGACGTTGATTTTGACACTAAAATAAGAAAAGAGTAGGACACTCAGGTCATTAATTAAAGAGTCTGCATTTTTATCATATGGAGGAGGACCAAATTCTTTCATCTTATTTTCCATCAGGAACCATATTTATAAAGGTGTGGACACATTTAACATTATTCTTTATTGAAATAGATAACAATATAATGTAGTGGTCCAATAGAGAGGGAAAACCTCATATTATGTATAGATATTGCAACTAAATTTTAAGAGGTTTTTTGCACAAGATTTGTAAGAAGTATTGGATAATTCTAATTATTATGGATTATAAAAATAATAATTTATTTTGTTTTAAAAGAAAAATAGAAAATTGATTAACATAAAATACAACATCGAAGGGCCCTTGGTTCATTGGTAAAGTTGAATGGTCTGGAATGAGCCAACCAAGGGCCAAGTCTTGTTGAGTGCAAGGCCTAGAGATACACAACACAAAGAGTCAAGTGGACAGGGCCATGATCGTTCCCTTATTGAATTTAACAGATTGGATTCCCCCTAGTCATGGTTGCTTAGGTAAAGGAACGACTTCGATGTACATGTATGCTTATTCATAAAGTGTAAACCAGCTATATGTAATCTCTAATTTACTATGGGTAGATATACTTGTCCAAACAAAAAAAATCATTAATCTTTCTACAATGCTTATAAATTCTCAACCTCCCAAAACTAACTTTGACTAATACAAATTTTCTTAAATATTTTTTAGTGTCAAAATAAGCACCTTACTTATTTTTGGACATCTATTTTTGATTGAAAAGACTTGGAAACTTGCTAAAGAGTTAAACATGTTATTTTGGGGAAACCTTTGAATTTACATTTATCTAAGTGGCTTGCACAAGGTATCTCTAATGTTTCAAATGTTAAGGACTTAATTATTTTCACGAGTATTGGCTTCATGATAGGAAATCATATTCAATTATTATTTTTGTATTGAGGCTCACACGTCAAATTTTATTGAGAAAAATGGAACACATGACACCTTCACACTAACTGGTAATTATCCAATTTTAAAGTTTGAATGGATAAACCAATAACCGAAAAGTTTAACATATCATAATTCACATGTCCCGCGACCTCCAAAACTTTTCCCGAGTCTTGAAATGTTACAAAACATTGATTAACACTGCATAAAATCAATCAACAGGGTCAAGATTATTTTTAATGGGGTTACACATGGGAGATTCATATGGCAACGATCAACAACTTCTTTCCTAGATCGCACGTGTAATCCATCAACTTAGATTTCTTTCTTACCTCGAGTTGATCAAGTGTTAACCGCTCCATCAGGGTTAAAAATTGCACCCGTCCCAACCCTTCCAAATGGTTCTAAACCATCATAGAAGTGTAACAAAAAATTGCCCCTAAAAAAATTAAAATATAAAAATCAAATGACACATTAGGAAGTGGAAATATTTATGAAAAATGGCAAAGAATGGTTGTTTCCAAAAATTGTCCTTCCATGTCTGATGCCACTCATCAACTAAACAACATTTAAAATTACAGCCAGTCAATCACTAAATCTCAAGAAAGAGTACTAAGAGTATAATAAAAAAATAGCTCCATAATTTTCTACATAAATTCACATTTGAAGATTAAACAATTAAAATTACTAATAGACTATTGTTGATTTCAAAATTATTAAATTTTTTTTATGGAGGATTTGATTACAACTTGTTGGCTTAGTGCAGAGACAACATCGTGGACTCATGACTCACAAGACCACTATCGGTTAAAGACAAAAATAATAATTTGGATTGTGCCTTACCAACATTTATTTTAATCGTATGCCCAGTATTTTTCCAACTACCTTGGGGTTGATACAATTATTCATGTGATAGAACCATTTGGATAAACTCAAAGCAACAAATGTCCATCAATAGAACATGTAAAGTTGAGTGGTTCAGGGTTTCTGAAATAAAGGTTTGCCAACACTATTGGTTAAGGAAGCTATAAGAAGTACTAAATAAAAAATCATCTACTGAATTGTCTTTCCACAAATATAATTTCCAGATAAAATAATCTTGGCTTTACAAAGAAACTTTAAATAGGTATAAAAACAAGATTTAAAACTTGAAATGAGGAGAACGAAGTGGATTTAATGAGGGCTAGGATTGTTAAAGCACAAGATTCATCTGAAAGGTTTGTTAGACCGAATCTATACATTTCAATATTTATGTATACTAATTTCTAATGTAAGAAATTTCTAAAATTTGTAATGTAAGAAATACAAAAACACTTAGTAATACTTTCTTTAAAACACTTGATTTGAATTCCCCCAAAAATTACACCTCTCTAGGTCTAGTTTATTCTTACACACTTTTAGTGCCACTACAACATTGAAGTACCCTACATACTAAAAAATTCAATAACTACTATCGTATACTCCCGTGGCCTTGTAAACAATTTTTATTTATTTTTTATTATTGAGGACTAAAAATGTCTTTCTTTCATTATTAGTTTTTCACCCAGTCTCCCCCCTCCCCCTAATTTTACTTAAAGATTATAAATCCTTTTCCATTTATTGTTTATTTCAACATTTATGGTTTTCCATAAACATAATGGTGCTCATAAAAAAATATGTTTAAATTCATGGTATCCAAAGATACAAGATAAGGAATCCTATCCTACATTAGGAGGGGGTAATATGTGTATCAACATTCAAAAGAAATAAACACCCACGTTGAGAAATAATAGATTTAACTAATATTTAAGATCACCTACAACTGAGGGGAATTGCATGGATAATTATTCTAAGACGTGAAACTAGTTACTTTTGTGGAAGTGGTGTTAATAGTTATCCTAGATTCTGAAAACATAAACAAATATGTAGAAGAAAAAAGAGGCAAAAATGTTAGTAAAGGGTATTGTGCTAGTAAGTACCATAAACATATTGCAATTTATAATGTTAATGCTACCACTCATAGTGGCTCATCATCTTATTCCAGTCCCTTTACCTTCTTAGAAAAAAACACATTTTGTAGACACAATTCATGTAAACTAGTATACATGTGCATTCTTATTGACTCTTGAGATATTTGAAAGAGGTTTTGACTTAATGTATAATGTATATTATAATTGATTGTAGCCAAAATAACCTTACCTATGATATTCTGTACTCAAATATAATCCCTCATTTTAAAAAAATATTTACTTTGTGACGTGCACACTTGATTTACTCTTTTCATACGAAGTTGTAAATTTTTTAACTACTTTTTATTAGGGAAGATTTGGTTGAAAATATACCCTTCACATTGAAAATTTGACTAGCCATTCAATTTTGATCCCTACACTCCATATGATTTTTGGTGACTTTTCTAATGCCCACGGAATGGAAATCATTGAATCTTTATTCTCCCATGGTCCTCATACCCTTGCATTAATTTTTTTTCACTAAATTGAGCATTAATGCATCATATATAGAAAAAGAGACATGTGTAAGTAATAAGCACTCCTGGATTCCACAAGCTTACCAAAATTTAACGAATACTCGCTCACCAAGTCAAGACATTAATGAGCTACACAGGGAAACAATCCATGAGGATGAATATTCATCTACATAGCTTTCCTCTAGTCTAAATTTGATGGCTTATCTTAATGTAAATATAAGCTCGGAAATATCGTGTACATGGTGACATGATTGGATTCAAGTTTTTCACTTATACCATATAATAGAGAGATTTATTTTTCCTGCATGTCATATTAAAATAAATATCTGTAGGACATCCACATTTTAGACTGGGTTTCAATGAATATGGCTGAGTTATCAAGGATAACTCCATGACATAATATTTAGGGGGTTTTGGTTGGTTTTCTCGACACAATGGCTCCTGAATCACTTGTCAAGTCTTTAAGTCATTCTAATGAAATCCAAAGGATGACATCATGTTGAAATTACTTTATAGGATCACCAGAATGTATTTATAAGACTTGAACATGTTTTTAAGCATGAGATGACCTATTATAGAGGTTTAAAGGGTGAAATAACCCTAATCTACACTTTACTCTCCTAATCTTGTGGTATTGAAGTAGCTTCTTCTTAGATATCAATCTTTCAAGCATGAATCAAATCAGTTAGATTTCCATGAGGGTTTTAGTAGGGTTTATGGTTAAATATATTTCAAGTCACGACTCATGGTTTGGTATCATCATTTCACCCCTCAAGATCCCTTGGAACATCCCAAGGAGTTTTCTTGGGTAAATTAAAAGCTATGTGTAAAATATAAACAAGGGAAAAGAGATATTTTGGAGCATATTTTGATTCCCCTCTCTCGTTTCTCTTTCTCTTCTATATAGTTGGCTAAGTTTTTATTATAAAATATCTTGTACAATGGACTTAATCCTTCTTGATGGGTGCAACAGATTTTACATACTCCTAGACATTAATATGATATTTATTTTGGATCTTTTTTTCGATTTGATTCTTTTTTTGTTATCTTTCCTCTTTGTTTTGTCATTTCTTGTTGTGTGACTATTTGTGGAGTTTTATATCATCATGTATAGAAAATGGAGAATATGGAAGTTTGACATGATACAAGGGTAATTTTAGCTTTCTTCTTCCCTTTTGTCTTCGCACCGTGATTTTTTCTCTTATTATTCATCTTGAGGAGAGAGACCCCATTTATTTTTGTGCATCACCTTCCTTTTAGTTTACTCATTGCATCTTTCTTCCCTTTTATCCTCACCATTTGTTAGACTAGAGTAGGTTAGTGATTACTATTAGAGTAGATAGGTGAGAAATTTGACCTTCTCTGGAGGATTTTCTCAAGGATAAAGATCCCACACCTAATCATGTTGTTTTTTATGAGAAACACCAGATCCTCCTAATTTATTGATTTTGTCAAGGGTGCGTAAATTTTAGTAACAACAAAATTTGGCACACCTAGTGGGATATGTTTAGTCTTGTGTAATCTTCAAAGTGTGTCATTAAAAAAGTTTTATTAAACATTTTTATGTACAACTAGTTCTATTTTTTATTTAAATTCTCCATTGATAACTATTACATGTTCTTGTTAAATATTTGTAGTATTTTCAAACAATGATACATATTTTCCTATATTTTAGAGCTAAGATTTGGTGTGTTCTTAGCTCATCTATTTTTGAACCACAACATCAAACACCAGGAAACTCCACTGATCTTAAGGGAAAATTTATATCATTTGTATACCATTTCCATCCATCCTCTCGCTCTCATAAAGATATTAAATAATGGTTGTCTCCTTTGCTCGTTGGTATTTTTATACATCACAACAAATTCCTCCTCCTCCACATTCTTACACTTTAAACTTCGATGAAAACCATATTTATGATCTTTATCATGATATATCCATATATACACCATCTCACACTAATGTACATGGTTATCCTACTATTTTTTTTTGGTTTTAAAGAGAAAGTGTTTACAAATAAAGGTTAGGAACACCCTATGTAATAATTGGAGTGTATGTCCTGACAATTTTATTTAATTTTTTTCCATCAAGTAAATAAATAAAAGTTTCATGCACTCTCATATTATAAAATTTACATCATAATCATAATAAATCACAAATTTAGAGAAATTTCTATACAAAAATATTTACCATATCTTATGAAAGTATCACATAAGGACAATAAATATTGCATGCATGAAGAGAATTAATCACAAGAGGTGCTCAAAATGCAAATAATACAATTATTTACACAATGTTGCTTGCAAGTCCAATTTACCAATAGCAATTAGGTGATGGGACTCAAACTTGAACAAAGCATCATTTGTTGCAAACCAATAAAAATTCTTATGTAGCGCTTATGGTTTCTGTGAAGTGTGGTATTTGGACCAGGAATACAAATTTCTCTATAAAAAGTAATATACCTTTCCCACAAAAATAGAAGAATAGAGAATTAAACACTTGTTTCCTTCTATTATACTTGTCTCTAGTAGTTGCACCAATGATATTATCACAAATACATGAAACTTTTCCTAGAAAAATTATACACCTACATAATTTGTAACTACATAAAAAAATATAAACAATACCAAAAAAATCATATGAGCTCAAAAATATGCCATATTTATTCTTACTTGAAAAAATATTATAGTAAATTTTGATGTATATGCATGATATTTATGTTGCTATATAATAGTATAAATACATTGGTCAACTAATAATGAATATTTAGGTGAATATTTTTAATTCTAAGTTCTAAAATTTACTAAAAATAACATAAAAATTCATATTTATGTGCCACCTAGTTTACCTAGGGATTAATCCATCCTTGCAGATAATGGAGGTCGTTTCATGGATAATCCTAATTTTTAACTACATAACCAAGTTATGGAGGCTAAATTGAAGAGAATATCAGAGATAGTTGATAAAATGGGAGTGTTGATGCGTAATCACAACACCCCCGATTGCTCACAAGTGAATGGTTGAGGCATTTAGTGTGATTCTTCAAACATGGAGTTATCCCAAAGTGTGGGACTTTGCAATCAGGATAACCCTCTGCAGAAGGCCGACTTCCTATCCAATCTTAGTGCCAACTACTCCAAAGTGCATAGAGTTACTAGATCTAACCCTAATCTAATATTTCCAAGGAAACAAAGATAGAAAAAATGCATAAAAATAAAACCTACTCTAAGGGAAGGTGATGCACCTAGAAGTATGTTGAACAACCTACATAATAAACACAACACTACCAGAACCTTGTAATGAAAACAAAAAACAATACACAATAACCTTGCATGTAATGAAAGATAAAAAAGTTGTAATATAACACAGAAGAGGGTTTGAAGCATCCACATATTTAATTTTATTACTCTCAAAGTTGATACAATACATCACATTTAGGGCTAAAGGCACAAATTTTGCATTACAATGTTCAATAGGGAGGTTTGAAATCTCCATAAATTCCTTACAGACAAGAAAGAAGGGAGGGGCAAATACAAGTTTTCCAACATTTTAAAATCATCCCCTCCTTAAAATATATAGGAAGAATGAGAGAAAGGGAGAGAGAAGGAATTCAAAATCTTTCTTCAACCACCCAAAAATGCATTAAAATCACCTACAACAATGATGGGTGTCACTGCAAAACCCATACCTCCATGTACTTTTCCTTGTTGGGGAAGAAAGTAAGCCCATACCTTCATCATTTTGGTAGGTGAGAAATCTGGAATCATCCTCTAAAATGACTGACTATATTTCCTATTTTTGAAATACTTAGTCCTATTTTGTGTGAATATGTGCTCCTAGTCAAAAGTTATGGACATATGAAGATGAGGGTGCCAAGCTACAATAAATGTGATAGGTTGATCTACTTTTTTGGACTCCAACCATGCATTGCACCCTCTGAAATCCAAAATTTTGGAATTTCAGGATTCAGAGCTTTGGGTTTTTCCACTTTGGAGGTTGTTGTACTATTCATTTGGCTGAAAAATTTGAAACCTCTGAAGTGGACTTTGGGTTTCCTTGAAAATTTTGGGTTTTAGAGCTCGAAACCCCTAAAACCTCGTCCAAAATTCAGACTTCAGGTTTCAGACCTTGCACCTTTCGGAGGCTTCAAGTTATGACTTGTGTACAATGGGGCTTCAATTTTCAGAAATGAAGTTGAAACCCAAAACCCGATTTTCGGAAGTCGGGCTTTTAGGATTTAGGCTCGCATTTTTTCATTTTTCATCGCTTCGAAGACCTCGGACTTCCAAAGTTTTCAGACTTCGGGTTTTGGATTTTGAGTTTTCGGGCATTTCAGTTTTTCAGGCCTTATCTTCTTGTTTTGGGGGTTCGAAGTGTTTCTTCAGAACTTTGGGATTTTACCTTTAATTTCTTGCCTCCGACATCAGGGCATTTGCATGATCCTCATGTGTGAGTTCGAGGTTTTGGAAAGTTCATTACATTCGGTATCTTAGCAACCACCCGTGTTTGTTTAGGGGTTGTCCAGGGGTTCAGGTTTCTTTTGATCGGGCGGGGAACATACAATCAAAACAATACAATTTTATTATTTTAGAGAGAGATATTTATACAGATATTGATCCACAATATATGGGAAATCCCTATCCTTATCCTCCCACAAATCACTCCAAACCGTAAAACAAATAACAAACTACCCATTTATTTACCTCATGGTATATTACTAATTTACCATGGAAACTCTAATTTCCCAACATTCCCTCCCTTAGAGTTGACATGGGTAGATACAAAACACAAAAACTCAAAAAAGATAATCCTCATCGCTTGAAAAACCTTCAGTATTAGCATTTGTGTCTTGTTCTTCAGTATCATCTTCTTCAGTAGCCATGGCCTTGTCAGATAGTTTTCCATCAAGTAGATCTTTTGCTCTTTTCATGCAGTTGAGAATAACATGTCCTGGCTTCCTAAATAAAAACATATACAGTTTTTGATATAAATTTTGATCTTTTATAAACTACTTGATTGACTAGCTAATGCTGCTTCTTCTTCTTCATCATCCTTGCTTTCCATAAAGTAGCGTTGCTATTATTCTCCAAGCTTGGATTTAGTTTACTTAAAGTAAACACCATATTGGACATACTTTTAGGCATGCTATTTAGTAATATGGCCTTTGCATCATTGGGTTTCACCTTTTCGTTAATGCCATCCAGTTGGAAATTAGAGAGCGGAACTTGCTGATATGAGATACAATATCTCCTCCTTCTTCCATTTTCAACCCATATAATTTCTGCTTCATATTTATCTCTGCATTGTCAAATCCAAATAATTGATTCAATGCTTCCCATATTTCTTTGGATGATTTTTTGAAATCTACATGATGTAGATACATTTGGATAATCCGAGGCCAATAATGGCCAAAGCTTTTTTATCTTTGACTTTCCATTTTTGGAGTGCGTCTACATCTGTTGGTGCAACCGATCCTCCATCAACAATGTCCCAAAGATCTTTTCAATCAGCAACAGTTGGATTTGGATTTGCCATGTATGGAAATCCTTTCCATCAATTTTTCTATCTGGTTCAAACATTTTTCCATTACCAAATCACCAATAAAAAATAATAAAGTAATCTTTAAAAATCTCAGAGAATTCTTGATTTGAAAGATACACGTTCTAGTAGATCTGTCCTCTGGATCTCTTTCAACAGCTGGAACAGGTTATGCAGATCTGATATGTGGATGTCAGATCCAAAATGAAATATATATTCAAATATCTTGGACCTTGTGGGGCTCAGAAAATCATGCCAAAAAGTTCGATCCAAAATAGAATACCGATATATTCGCAAATAGGAATGATGTTCCTTAAAAGAAAAATTGTAGATCAATTTAAAATGTCTAGGATGTACAATCTTACAAATCTTCAACGCAACTAACACAGAATGTAAAAAAAAAATCTGCTATATCAATTGATCATTTTCAAAGCTGGAACTAACATGTGAGACAGTAATTTGATCAGAGAAAACCGTGCATGCTATTGGATCATTGAATAATGGAATCTATAAAACAGTAAATAGGCACAATTTTATGAACATCAATTGGTCGATTAGATGAAATCTACGCAATGAATATAGATGTATATCAAGCTCAAGCTTTCCAAAAAGAGTTTGACCCAAAGACTCTTCTGACGCTTCATGAATGAAAACAGAGATCTAATCCCTCAACGTATCTGATCTGCAGATAGCGTTGTAAATCCGTGGAGATGTACTGAATCCGTGGAGATAACAGGATGGTAGGTCGAAGCTACCATTGGGGACGTGGAAAAGTGCCAAGCGGCCAAACAAATATATACACCTATGCAAAAGTTTACACAAAATGTAAATCTGGTATCTCCAGATAGTACTGAGAAAATATCTCCAAAAAATAAAAAAAAAATGTCAATAATATTCACAGTGGTCTGCACTGTAAAATTATTGGCAAATAATAGCCTCTCAAATGATAGGACCAATTGACATGGTCTACACTCAAAGGATCCTGTAGGGAACAAGGCCAGAATTACAGAGAGGTCCCTCACGGTGCCTGCTTTGATACCAAATCAGAAGTCAATCAAAACAATACAATTTTATTATTTTAGAGAGAGATATTTATACAGATATTGATCCACAATATATGGGATCTAATCCCTATCCTTATCCTCCCACAAATCACTCCAAACCGTACAAACAAATAACAAACTACCCATTTATTTACCTCATGGTATATTACTAATTTACCATGGAAACTCTAATTTCCCAACATATTAGATATTCCTACATGCAGAAGTTAAAAAATGTGACATAGTTAACCTAAATTGATATTCAAACAGTTCTATTTCTTGAGATCTCTTTTATAGAGTTACCCTACTTTAAATAAAGATAATACATCTTCTACACCATTTAAACATCTGTAAAAAAACCTAAAACTCAAAACATCCCTATTTTTTAAGATTTTAATCCATATGCATATGAGCCTTTTGGTCAAAAATCCTACAAACTTGTAGCAATATCCCATCACTCTCTCACACACTCCAAAAGTTACATCTAAACCCCAAAAGTGACATGAAGAATCAATTTTAGACCTTGATAACTTGAATATTGGTACATTTGAATGGTCAACCCTTGTCAAGGCTAGATATAAACCTATACTAGTGGATAAATATGTAACCATAATCCTTGAGAATCTAATGAAAGTGGAAATACCTACCTAAAAGAAGAATCTAAGGAGAATTAAACCAATCAAGAGAAAGGGGGTCTTAAGTGGACGCATTTTTCTGAAAAAAAAAAACTTCAACTTGTACGAGTTTTTCGAAATAGTTACACTCAAAATTGGAAGATGTTGTAGAAATATGAATCGTAGCATTTTGAGTCTAGTTTCTAAGCTACTAAATTTTATTGAAAACAAATAAGTTTAAGTGGGTCAAACAACTAAAATACCAACAGATGCTCCTGTTTTTGTTAAAAAAACATAATAGAGTGACTTTCGTGCCCCCCACCATTTTTTGAGCACCATTTAGTATTTTTGAAAACCCTTTGGTAGAAAGATAGCTAGGAGCATCTAGTTTGGGCTCCATTTTTTTTTTAGCGAATATTTTTTTATTTATGATTTTTCTAGTACATAAATTTTATGTTTTGAAAAATAACGGAGCTCCGACCGTGCCCCCCCTAACTACCTCAAAAAATATCAAAAATTAGTTTTTTTTTTTTTTTTTAATATGTATAGAATTATGCCTAGTTTGGGCTAGTATAATTTTTTTTAAATTTTGATCACCCAAAAAAAAGATACACAATGAAAGATAGACATATTTACACTTCAAAAAATAGCTATAAAAAGGCATAGTTAGAAAATAAATAATATGGAAACCTTATATTAGTCAGAAAATTTGAAAAATTATATTTTTAGAAAGAAGAAACTCTGCTCTACGTCGTGGTATAATTTTTTTAAAAATGGATCGATTGTTTTATTTTGATTTATCATAGAGGAAGTGGCATTTTTACATTTTCTTGCAAAAACACGTTGTTTGTTGTGTTTGTACAGGTCCATGCCTCAGGCTTGGGGATCCAAACCGGATCCCAAGCCTTGAGGCATGGCTTGGGAAAAGAGAAAACACAAAACACGTACGTTTTAACGCGTACTTTTTTTTGTTTTATATATTGTGGCCGCCCAATGTCCCTTTCATCTCTTTCACGGGAATTCTGCAAACATTCTGTTTTGTCTGCAATTTTCTCTACATTCTTGCACGATTTTTTAGTAGTTCATTTTGTCCCCTACCCCACTAGTTGATTTTTTCTAATCATGGGTGATAAACATCGAGCTAAGGACAAGAGGAAAGTCAAGAACAAGACACCAGAGCAATTGGAAGAGAAGAGAATAAAGAAATTGAAGAGAATGCAAAAACTTCGAGCAGGGCAAGGTACATCCGCTATATCAAATGTAGCTAATGTATTAGAAAATGGGGATGAAATACATAATGAAAATGTAGAGAATAATGATTTTGCAATGAATAATGATATTGAATTGAATGATAATGTTGGTATGGATGAAGAAATTGATATGAATCCAATTGTTGAACCCTTACCTGAGAATCCAAATGTTAACCCCGAAATTTGTATGAAAACACTGAATGAAGAAAGTAACCTTGTAAACGAATCTTCACCTCTAAGAACACCTCCTTCCATTTTGTGAAGAAAACCAATTCACTTAATTGAAATTGATGAAAACATTATAAAACCAATGCCTAACAAAATGTCTGAAAGAAATGCGAGAAGAAAAGCTAGTGGAATTTGGGATAATTACTTTGAGAATTTAAATGACACACAAAGATGTCAATTATTTGTTTCATTGATGAAATTAATTAAGATGAGACCTATAATGAAGACCCTGGGGTTAAGAACATCTAATGTTGTTGATCAAAATGCGTCAATTGTTGAAAACATACATAAAGCATACCAAACTGTAGGTGGCAAAAGACACACCAAAGATAGTAATGCTACATGGCGTGCACTTACTAATTGTATAGTAAGTGATAAAATAGTTAATAAATGCTTGATTAGAAAAACAAGCAGTGCTTTGAAGCTAAACAGAAAAACACTAATGAAAGCAATAGAGAGACGTAAACGTCTTGAGTTAGTCAATAACACTGACTATTGGGCTTTCTCTAGCAGACTTCCATGAAAAGACAAGAATACATCTGATATTCTAAAAGAATTAATTGTAAAATTTTGGAATGAGAACACAAGGGTGTCACCGAATAGAAGAGATACAGTAAAAAGAAGAATAGGTTCTCGTAATCGTGAATCGTGTGCAAAACATTTCTTAGATATGACTCAAACAGAATTGTTCTCTAAGTTTAAGAATGAAAATCCACAAATTAACATTAGCCAAAGATTCTTTGAAATGAGCAAACCCTTTTATGTGAAAATCAATCACTCACGTACCACTTGTTGTTGCAGGCATCATGTTGAATTTTCAATGCATTATGATGTTTTTTGTCAAATACGTCATGTTTTGCATACTGACATCATGTTGCAGGAGTGTGGAATAAATGTCCCACAAAAATCTTCAAGGGAATTTATTCCGACAATATTTTGTGAAAAATCAACAAGACAATTTTTTTATAACAAAGCATGTTTGGATGGAACGTGCAATGTATGCGGTGGCTTGCCAAATCTGAAAAGTTGTATCCATGAGGAGAGTACATATTCAATAGGAAAATAATTGGTTGATTTCACCAAATATAAATCGGTGGCATATCAATTAAAAGATGGAAAAGAATCTAAGAGGTGTGAGCTTGTTAGAAAACAATTACCTGTATCAGAATATATGGTCAAATTCAGAGAGGAAATTTTTTATGAGTATGCAAGGCACACACATAGAGCTCGATGGTTGGATGAACAATTCAAGTTAAGAAAGGACACATTCCCACTTGGTACTATTGTTTCAGTAGTTGACTTCACAGAGAATTACACATTGCAGCCACAAATGGAGGTTCAGTCTCAATATTATAACTCAGTGCAAGTTTCTATTTTCGTGCATATAACATTCATGCACTCTCCTGAAAGCACTGAGCAAGATCAAAAAATATTAAGAGAGTATCATTTCTACATCAGTGATGATCAGGACACATTCTACAGAATATGTACAAGGGTGTTTCCAGGTGTTTTATGTGAACTTGAATGAGAGGAACATTAGTTTCGATCAACATTACATTTGGTCAGACAACTGCACATCACAATTCAAGAATGCACGGATGTTTTATTGGCTAAGAAGGATGCACAAAGAAACAAATGTACAACATATCTAGAGTTTTACTGAGGCAGGGCATGGAAAAGGAGAGCATGATGGTGCAGGAGCATGTGTGAAAAGAGCACTTGCAAGAGAAGAGTTAAAGTTCAAGGATGGTGCTAAATTTACAGATGCAAAAAACATTGTTGATTGGTGTGTTAAGAATATGGGCCATGAATCTCAAGAGAGATCAACGGTTCGTAGATATTTTTGGTTGATAGAGGAACAACATCTGGAAAACTTTGAAGATTGTATGACAGTTGCAGGATCAAGTGATATGCACTCATTCCGTAGTTCAGATGCAAATGCTTGGACTATTTATACTAGGTGCATGACATGTTTTTGTATATCATGCATTGATTTTGCGTGGAATGAATGTGAGTCACAACAGTGGGTGGATGAATGGACTTGTAGACCTCTAATTCCACTCGACACACATCAAGTTCCATGAGCATTACAACTTGCAGGGTCTTCAGATCAAATGACAACATCACCTGACTTTGACCAAGTCTCTGATTTAGTGCAACAAGGTACATACATATATGTACATGCCATGTTTTAGATTTATAAATTATTAAATGGTCAACTCTTAATGTATTTTTAAATTGACTGAACAATTTTACTTTGTGATACATAGGGCACGTTTTTGCAGTTATTGCGATGGAATTTAACGAAGAGGGAACAAACTACTTCTTGTCTCGTTGTGTAGAGGGGAAAAAAATTGACTTCCACAGTCATTGATGGTGAAGACCTTGAGTATCCCACTGGGTCAGTGGTAGTCACTGGAACTTGGCTTCGACGATATCCTATCAAAAAATCAAACATTTGGTTGTTTGAAGACTATGAAGTACATCGAAGATACTTCACTATTCACATTTGGTCCTTGCAACAAATATTAAATTGATCAAATATCGAGGTCGGCCATCAAACAAGAATCTGTGGAAGGTTCGTGAATCAGATCATGAAGCAATTCTTGCTACTGTCAAGAATAGAGTTGATCCTTGTGGTTCATTGGATTGAATTTGCAAAGGTATGTTCTTCATGAATTTAATTTGAATATTTACTTAAATGATTTTGTTTAAATTTTGTATGATTTAAAATTCTATTTAATTGCTTACTAACATGTTTATGTAGGTTAGTGGTGCCAAAAAAGCTTCCACCTTCACGTGGTTGGCACTGTCAGTAGAGAATTTATTATTCTCGAAGCCAAGTGAAGCTAAGAGAAATTAAATATTAGAAAGGAACAACAAACATAAATTCTCATTTCACCACCTATATTGTAAAAATATCTTATTAAAATTCTCATTTCACCACCTATATTGTATGAACCACCTATATTATTCAGGTGATTGGCAATGGACAACCTTATAATGACTCAGTCTGAATAGAGTTAGATAAAACCATAAGAGGATTTCGTAGAGGGCCCCAACATGGAGGTCTCAGATCTGACGAGACATCTCTAGGTGCCACGGAGTCTGAGAAATCACCCGTCGAAGATATGGCGTGTTTGGGCCTCAGGGCTCTTAAGGGACTACGCCCGGACGAGGTAGCCTGAAAGCACAGGGAGCATAGGGAACCAAAACAAAGCCTCCACTAGCATTCACCTAGACACCCCGATGTGTTGGCATAGTTGGTTCGGTCCCACGAGCTTCCGTTTGCAAACTACAGCCTCTGGCAGCCCTACACTGACTCAGACTGCACTATTTCACGCGTTTGCAAACAATAGGACAATGAGAGAACCAGATGGAGATGGAGAAAACCACGAGAGGATTTCATAGAGGGCCCCAACATGGAGGTCTCAGATCTGACGAGACATCTCTAGGTGCCACGGAGTCTGAGAAATCACCCGTCGAAGATATGGCGTGTTTTGGCCTCAGGGCTCTTAAGGGACTACGCCCAGACGAGGTAGCCTGAAAGCACGGGAGCATAGGGAACCAAATAGAAGCCTCCATTAGAATTCACCTAGGCCACCCCGACATGTTGGCATAGTTGGTTTGGTCCCACGAGCTTCCGTTTGCAAACTACAGCATCTGGCAGCCCTACACTGACTCAGACTGCACTATTTCATGCATTTGCAAACAATAGGACAACGAGAGAACCAAATGGAGATGGAGAAAACCATGAGAGGATTTTGTAGAGGGCCCTCAACATGGAGGTCTTGGATCTGAACGAGACCTCTAGGTGCCACGGAGTCTGAGAAATCACCCGTCGAAGATATAGCGTGTTTTGGCCTCAGAGCTCTTAAGGGACTACGCCCGGACGAGGTAGCCCGAAAGCACGGGGAGCATAGGGAACCAAAAAAAAATCCTCCACTAGCATTCACCTGGCCACCCTGACGTGTTGGCATAGTTGGTTTGGTCCCATGAGCTTCTGTTTGCAAACTACAGCGTCTGGCAGCCCTACACTGACTCAGACTGCACTATTTCACGCGTTTGCAAACAATAGGACAATGAGAGAACCGAATGGAGATGGAGAAAACCACGAGAGGATTTTGTAGAGGGCCCCAACATGGAGGTCTTGGATCTGACGAGACATCTCTAGGTGCCACGGAGTCTGAGAAATCACCCGTCGAAGATATAGCTTGTTTTGGCCTCAGGGCTCTTAAGGGACTACGCCCGGACGAGGTAGCCCGAAAGCACGGGAGCATAGGGAACCAAAAAAAAGCCTCCACTAGCATTCACTAGGCCACCCCAACATGTTGGCATAGTTGGTTTGGTCCCATGAGCTTCCGTTTGCAAACTACAACATCTGACAGCCCTACACTGACTCAGACTGCACTATTTCTCGCGTTTGCAAACAATAGGACAACGAGAGAACCAATGGAGATGGAGAAAACCACGAGAGGATTTCATAGAGGGCCCCACATGGAGGTTTTGGATTTGACGAGACATCTCTAGGTGCCACGGAGTCTGAGAAATCACCCGTCGAAGATATGGCGTGTTTTGGCCTCAGGGCTCTTAAGGGACTACGCCCAGACGAGGTAGCCCGAAAGCATGGGGAGCGTAGGGAACCAAAAAAATCCTCCACTAGCTTTCACCAGGCCACCCTGAATGTTGGCATAGTTGGTTTGGTCCCACAGCTTCTGTTTGCAAACTACAACCTCTGGGCGTAGCCCTACACTGACTCAGACTGCACTATTTCTCAGACTGCAAACACCTAGAGATGTCTCATCAGATCCAAGACCTCCATGTTGGGCCCTCTATGAAATCCTCTCATGGTTTTATCCATCTCCATTTGGTTCTCTCGTTGTCCTATTGTTTGCAAACACACGAAATAGTGCAGTCTGAGTCAGTGTAGGGCTGCCAGAAGCTGTAGTTTGCAAACGGAAGGTCATGGGACCGAACCAACTATGCCAACACATCACATTGATGGCTAGGTGAATGCTAGGGAAGGATTTTTTTTGGTTCCCTACGCTCCCCGTGCTTTCGGGCTACCTCGTCTGGGCGTAGTCCCTTAAGAGCCCTGAGGCCAAAACACGCTATATCTTTGACGGTGATTTCTCAGACTCTGTGGCACCTAGAGATGTCTCGTCAGATCCGAGACACCTCCATGTTGGGGGCCCTCTACAGAAATCCTCAGCGTGGTTTTCTCCATCTCCATTGGTTCTCTCGTTGTCTATTGTTTGCAAACACATGAAATAGTGCAGTCTGAGTCAGTGTAAGGCTGCCAGATGCTGTAGTTTGCAAACATAAGCTCGTGGGACCAAACCGTCTATGCCAACTCATCTGGATGGCCCGGTGAACCCTAATGGAGGATTTTTTTGGTTCCCTACACTCCCTGTGATTTTGGGCTACCTCGTCTGGGCGTAGTCCCTTAAGAGCCCTGAGGCCAAAACACGCCATATCTTCGACGGGTGATTTCTCAGACTCCGTGGCACCTAGAGATGTCTCATCAGATCCAAGACCTCCATGTTAGGGCCCTCTATGAAATCCTCTCATGGTTTTCTCCATCTCCATTCGGTTCTCTCGTTGTCCTATTGTTTGCAAACGCGTGAAATAGTGCAGTCTGAGTCAGTGTAGGGCTGCCAGACGCTGTAGTTTGCAAACAGAAGCTCGTGGGACCAAACCAACTACACCAACACATCTGGGTGGCCTGGTGAATGCTAGTGGAGGCTTTTTTTTGGTTCCCTATGCTCCCTGTGCTTTTGGGCTACCCCGTCCAGGCGTAGTCCCTTAAGAGCCCTGAGGCCAAAACACGCCATATATCTTCGACGGGTGATTTCTCAGACTCCGTGGCACCTAGAGATGTCTCGTCAGATCTGAGACCTCCATGTTGGGGCCCTCTACAAAATCCTCTCATGGTTTTCTCCATCTCCATTCGGTTCTCTCGTTGTCCTATTGTTTGCAAACACACGAAATAGTGCAGTCTGAGTCAGTGTAGGGCTGCCAGATGTTGTAGTTTGCAAACGGAAGCTCGTGGGACCAAACCAACTACGCCAACACATCAGGGTGGCCTGGTGAATGCTAGTGGAGGATTTTTTTGGTTCCCTACGCTCCCCGTGCTTTCGGGCTACCTCGTCCGGGCGTAGTCCCTTAAGAGCCCTAAGGCCAAAACACGCCATATCTTCGACGGGTGATTTCTCAGACTCCGTGGCACCTAGAGATGTCTCATCAGATCCAAAGACCTCCATGTTGGGGCCCTCTACAAAATCCTCTCATGGTTTTCTCCATCTCCATTCGTTCTCTCGCTATCTATTGTTTGCAAACACGTGAAATAGTGCAGTCTGAGTCAGTGTAGGGCTGCCAGATGCTGTAGTTTGCAAACAGAAGCTCGTGGGACCAAACCAACTATGCCAACATGTCAAGGTGGCCTGGTGAATGCTAGTGGAGGCTTTTTTTGGTTCCCTACACTCCTTGTGCTTTCGGGCTACCTCGTCCGGGCGTAGTCCCTTAAGAGCCCTGAGGCCCAAACACGCCATATCTTCGACGGTGATTTCTCAGACTCCGTGGCACCTAGAGACATGTCTCATCAGATCTAAGACCTCCATGTTGGGGCCCTCTACAAATCCTCTCATGGTTTTCTCCATCTCCATTTGGTTCTCTCGTTGTCCTATTGTTTGCAAACGCACGAAATAGTGCAGTCTGAGTCAGTGTAGGGCTGCCAGACGCTGTAGTTTGCAAACGGAAGCTCGTGGGACCAAACCAACTACACCAACACATTGGGGTGGCTAGGTGAATGCTAGTGGAGGCTTTTTTTTGGTTCCCTACGCTCCCCGTGCTTTCGGGCTACCTCGTCCGGGCGTAGTCCCTTAAGAGCCCTGAGGCCAAAACACGCCATATCTTCGACGGGTGATTTCTCAGACTCCGTGGCACCTAGAGATGTCTCGTCAGATCTGAGACCTCCATGTTGGGGCCCTCTATGAAATCCTCTCATGGTTTTCTCCATCTCCATTCGGTTCTCTCATTGTCCTATTGTTTGCAAACGCGTGAAATAGTGCAGTCTGAGTCAGTGTAGGGCTGCCAGACGCTGTAGTTTGCAAACGGAAGCTCGTGGGACCAAACCAACTACACCAACACATCAGGGTGGCCAGGTGAATGCTAGTGGAGGCTTTTTTTTGGTTCCCTACACTCCCCATGCTTTCGGGCTACCTCGTCCGGGCGTAGTCCCTTAAGAGCCCTGAGGCCCAAACACGCCATATCTTCGACGGGTGATTTCTCAGACTCCGTGGCACCTAGAGATGTCTCATCAGATCCAAGACCTCCATGTTGAATCCCTCTACAAAATCCTCTCATGGTTTTCTCCATCTCCATTTGGTTCTCTCATTGTCCTATTGTTTGCAAACGCATGAAATAGTGTAGTCTGAGTCAGTGTAAGGCTGCCAGACGTTGTAGTTTGCAAACAGAAGCTCATGGGACCAAACCAACTATGCCAACATGTTGGGTTGGCCAGGTGAATGCTAGTGGAGGCTTTTTTTGGTTCCCTACGCTCCCCATGCTTTCGGGCTACCTCGTCCGGGCGTAGTCCCTTAAGAGCCCTGAGGCCCAAACACGCCATATCTTTGACGGGTGATTTCTCAAACTCCGTGGCACCTAGAGACATCTCGTTAGATCCAAGACCTCCATGTTGGGGCCCTCTACAAAATCCTCTCATGGTTTTCTCCATCTCCATTTGGTTCTCTCATTGTGTTATTGTTTGCAAACACATGAAATAGTGCAGTCTGAGTCAGTGTAGGGCTGCCAGACGCTGTAGTTTGCAAACGGAAGCTCGTGGGACCAAACCAACTACGCCAACACATCGGGGTGGCCAGGTGAATGCTAGTGGAGGTTTATTTTTGGTTCTCTACTACCCATGCTTTCGGGCTACCTCGTCCGGGCGTAGTCACTTAAGAGCCCTGAATGACTAGATTGGGTTAAGAATGAATTTGATAGGGGTATGTCTAAGAGCACACGGGAGTTATCAATCACCTACTAAATCTTTATTATTTAGTTCTAGATGGGAGTCAGTTGGCCTATGGCTTAGTGACCTTCCATTCATTGATAATTTATGCTATGATAAACCCATGGATGCTTTCAAAAGTGCCTTCAAAAGGATAGGGGTAGTCATCAAGCCTAGTGAAGGGTGTGATGTGATTTCCAAATAACTTGAAATGCCTACAGATTTAAAGGTAATAACATGAATTGGATAGGATTAGACAATCAAGAATCATTGAGTGTCTGAATCAGAATGTCATTGCATCTGGAGACATTCTCAAGCATTGGAGTAATGTATATGGAGAGACATTCTCAAAATATCAACAGATGAAAGGCATCAAATTGTGACGACTCTCAGGTGTTTTAACAGGGGAGAAGACTAAGAAGCATAGAAGAATGTAGTAAGTGCATGATAAGATAGGAACCAGTACAAAGAGACCATGAGCAAGAAGAAGCACAAGTAAGGTAAATACACATATACACATTGATAAATTGAATGAATAATTACTCAGATTAGGTAACTCTTTATATACATACATTATATAAATATTGATTTCCAAAGTTTGATGCATATTATACATTGAAAATGCTAGTACATGTACATCACCAATAAATGAAAAAATAATCCATAATGTCTTAAATATTGTCAAGTGCACATCATATTAGTTTCATGCGAAAATAATCTCAGAAATGTAAGGTCTCATACAAAATTATCAAGTTCCAAATAGTATTTTAATGTGCATAATAAATACAAAAATGCCCAAATAGGTCATATACCATCAAGTTCAAATGCCATATAGGCGTACATACAATGCCATGCACATAGGCATACAAAAACAATGTCATGTAAGACATATATATTTCCTACTCATCAAAATTTATCCCTCTCTTGGCCTTGCTCGAAGAAGGCCCTCCCTTAGACGAAGATGGAGATCCATGAGATGACTTTGGATCATCCGAGCCCATGCTTCGAGTCCTCTTCCACTGAATACTCACCTGTAGATGAGCCTGTAAATGCAAACAATGTTTTTTTGTCAAAACTTAATTTATATATGTTTTCAACATGTATTTAAGACCATGCTAGAATGAAAGTATTTACATAAATACACAAACTTACCGCAAGTTGTCGATCACGCCGAATTTGCATCTCACGCTCAGATGAGTCATCGGGAGCTCCTGCAGTACGAACGGGGGTACGAAGATGATGAGATGGAGGAGTCTGTGCCCTCGAAGTCAAAATGGAGGGGGTTGAAGTTCCCTACATACACATAAGATCAGAAAATCTAACATCAGAATTAGCAAAATAGAACTAAGTACATGTATGTACATAATGACAATATTTTAACTAATTTTATCAATATAGAACTATTGTTTTTACCCCGCCACGCCTGTGAATCAAATGAACAGGGCTGCTACCTGTCGCAGGTAACTCCTGCATATACACAATGAAGGACATTATTAACATAATTTAATAATTCTACAATGAAAGACATTACTAACATGTAATTTAACATAATATGAATTACACGAGAAATTTAACAAAATTTACGTGTTGTTTGAATACCTCAGTGAGTTGCTGCGCAGATGAAATCACAGCGTCAACACCTTTATCTACTTGTCGCAGAGATGGTGGGGTGTCTAGTGAAGTCAACATCTTTATCAAACATGTATATCACGTGAGTTAGATGGACATACAAGAACATACATATATTTGACTTCAAAACTAATACACACACACACACACACACACACACACACACACATGTATGTGAAAATTTTACATAATTAACATTCTAAATTACCTCTGTGAATGTATGTGTATGCATGGTGCTCACCGCCTGTTTCGGGATGAAGATGCACCTCCCGCACGTTTAACAATGCAGGTACGGTCGGGATGAAGATGCTCCTCCCGCGCGCTGTAATATCAATGCATATACATGTACAAATATAATTATTTCAAAAATTTAACATATATAAGTAAATCAAGTACTCCAAACTTTTTGTAACACACATAACAAAACATAACAAATTTACCTGCGAAGGTGACGCCGATGAATGTAATCCAAATGTCTCACTCAAAAGGACATCTGACATAGTGACATTATCATGTGCACCCCTAGCACCAGGTGCACCAAAATCAGTACGCATGAAAGTATCATCCTCCTCGGGCCCCAAACATATGCTACCACATGACGAGAAAAGATGTGGCCTCATGCTAGTACTCCCTGAGGGAATACTCTGTGTACCTCCATGAGCATCTGGCTCAGAAATCTCCCTCGTATGTCGAACAAGGGTCGCAGATAGCCCCTGAAGCGCGTGGAGTGTATCAATCTCTACTGTCTCCTTCACTGCTTGAGGGACAATCTCAGGGTGAGGGGGCTTCTGTGTGGGGAATCTACCCTGCTGAATAGGTGCACATTGTGCACCTGGTCAATCCTGTGCAGATCCTTTTCCTCGGCCCTGGAAATCTCAGAAATCAAAATAATTTGGGATCTCGTTGAGGATAAACTCGCAATAGAGTTTCCTCAGAAAGTATAGTGGCACCTCATTTGTTATTACAAGGTGGAAAATCAAACACCATCCACCATCGTCCCAAAAATTATTTTTAATCAAATTATTATTGCACCAATGGATGGGAAACCATTTACATGACAACGGAACAGGAAAATTAGTGTGGGGGTCCGTGAATAAGGCGCATATGAGGTCTTTTGAAATTTATTTTTTCTTTACATCCACATATGACAATTTGTTGGAATAATAAACCCTACAACCCTCTTTGTAAGTTGTCCAATGATCAATTTTCCCCGTTGCCACGTCAATTTGAACAAGTAATGCCTCCAATGTGTTTGCAAGAGAGGCACGGTGGGGGTTTGTAGATTGTGAATCCCTCATTGTTTTGATTAAATCCTCAATTTCAATTTTGTTTTCAACTATGTGGGCTGCTAAATCTTCTTGACTACCCGAGGGATGTTGAGCAATTGTGGGAGTGTCGGGAGGGATGACAGGAATAACAGGGTTTGGTTGTGGTTGATTCCCTCGACCTCTAACTGTAACAATAAAAAATATGTATTCAATTCAAATTTTAATCTATAATTATCATATTTCAATGCAATTTTGAGAAAATAATTGTGCTTACCTCTTCTCTGTGGTGCCATCATCGATTCAGATCTTCCCAGTGATCCAGAAATGATCCTTTGAGCTTGAGATCCAGCTGAATGAAAAAATGTGAGGGCACGGTTAAGCTCTGAAACTCACGTTTGAGGGAGATAAAATGATAGAGGCTCGGGCCTCTTTTTTTGTTTATAGTAGGCATAACACGTACGCATTATGTAACGCGTACATGTTATAATGTGTACGCGTTATGCTTCGGTAAATACCAAACCTAACAATTGAAAACACGATCGCGTTATAATAGAACAGGTTCCTTATTGATGTATCCTAAACTAATTTTTTGGGGTTTTGAGGGTAAAAAGATTGTTGTAACTGAAATTGAAATGGGGTGATACACCAAATTGATTGAGGGATTTGACTGAGTACATGCACAATAAAATTGAGAACAAATTATAGATGCATGAACCAATGGGTTTCAGATTGATCCTAAGGAAAACACTTGTGTGTTGAGGGAATAAATCACAACAACACAATAGCTAACATGCACACTAAGACTGTATAGAAAACACCAAATTTGTAGCAAGGTAAGATAATTAATTCAGGGAATTAACATTCACAAGAATTAATAAAAGATACACACCACTGAAAATAATTGGAAAGGCAATAACTGGTTCTCATTCAAGGGAAAAACTGGCAAAAATATGCTTCAACACTCCTACATCCAAAAATTCCTCCTTGTGCCTTGCTAGTGCACACAATATATAGAAAAATACTTCACCCAACCCTCTCCTAAAAATAGACTGCAGTTTGTACTCACCCATGCATGTTATTTTTATCCTTTATCATGAATAAATAAAGGAATAAAAATATCCATGTAGTTTACAATGAGGCATTAATAGCCTTAGTTACAAAAATACACTTAGTCAAAGTGTAGTTGACTGCTCTATTTTTAATACAATAAATAACTTGGGTGAATAAAATTAGCTAATAATAGCTCTTGCTTGTTGTTCAAGTCTCCTCCAATGTGCATGCAACTTGGTCTTCTTTGTTTCATTAAATAATCATACTTAATATCTGATTTGGCACTTGCATACTCACCCACTTGCAAGGGTATTTTTGTCTTTATCTCTTGTTCTGTCCTTTTGTGATCACATGCAAAAAATACTCCTATGTGCAAAATAATACCTTTCTTTTGAATACTTAGAAAAATAATTCAACTTGCAATGTGGGAACCACCTACAGGCATGTGCAAGAAAATAATATCCTTATTTTGTGAAAAAATAGGTAATTACACTTCATTATGATCATGTATGCCTTTGATGTTGACATTTATGTGTGCATTATCCTTGATTATTTATTTTCTTGTGGGGACCATTCATGAAATAATATGCAAAAATGATTTTGCAAGGAATAAGGTATAATTTGTTTTTGGGGTCTCATTAGAATAAATTGCTTAAGGTATCCTTTGGCATTTTTATAAGGAAAACTTTGACCTTAATTTTGCATTATTTGGTGTTTTTGACTCATCATTGGTCCCTTTTGGAACATTATTCATGGCAATATATTTCTAGGCACATCCTTTTGAATTGATCATGGCATTATTATGATTTGGCCCCTTTTGATTAATTACTCACCTTATATATGATCTCAATCACTTTTCAATATTCAGGCCGACATATATTGGTTAAGACCTTAATAAGGTCAAAGAATGATTTTTTTTATTTTGGAAATTTGAATTATTTTGATGATGTTTGGGGTAACCCTTTGTTTTGATCTAGTCCCCTTCATGATGGATTTTGACCCTTTGATTTCAATATGATTTTGAATATGGTTTGCATTGATAAATTGTTTGATTAACATTTGATTCTCTCAATTGTTTGATTTGGTACCATTTTTGATCTTGTTCATTGATTTCTAACTCATCCTTCAGGGTTGTTTGATTGCATTGATTTTGATGATTAATTTCAGGTTGATCTCATGTACTATGTACTTTGAACTTCCATTGATTTTCATTGATGATTCTGAATGGTTGCATGGTTGATTTTTTGATCTTAGATCCATTTGATTTTGTACTAGTTGATCTTTGTCATTGATCTTTGAACTCCTTGGTTAACATGGTGGTTGAGTTGTGATTTGAATTTTTGATCTTTGATCATTTACCTTTTGATCTGGATCGTCGATCTAAACTCATTGTCATGATTTGAGTTGAGGTTTTCATACTATTTGAGGTAAAACATAATTAAAACCTATCATTCATTCATTTGGATTGTTTTGACTAGGAAAAGCCCTGAAATTTTTTTCATGGCCTCCATTTTTTT
Organism: Taxus chinensis; assembly: GCA_019776745.2. NCBI lineage: Eukaryota > Viridiplantae > Streptophyta > Pinopsida > Cupressales > Taxaceae > Taxus > Taxus chinensis. The sequence goes on along the minus strand of CM034157.1, from coordinate 133,356,641 downwards.
GAAATCTTCGATTCAAAAAAAATCTGCATTTTTATTCTGTGCTTCATTTTGAGATTCCTTACAAAATTGATTTAGCTCATGGTTACCATTTTTTTAAATTTTGAAGCTTTGCATTTTTCTTGTAAATTCCATTTTGAGATCATAGATTTATTTTGAAAATGATTCTCCTTTTTGTTTTGACTTTTCCAAGGTGAAAACTTTTGTTTCAATAGATTTTAGCATTTACAAAGATTTTGGGTTTCCACTGATTTGGCTTCAAAATACATTGTTTTCAAGGGTCATCATTCATTCGGTTCAAAAATTTTTTTTTTGCCAAAATTGGTTTTCATATCTTTGATATTTATACTTTTTACCTTTTTGATTTCTTGTGGATTCCCTTTCAAACAGCTAATGAGTTTTGAATCATTTCTATTTTTGTATTGATTTCTCTTTCAAGCTTTTAAACTGGAACTGATTTTGCTATTTCTTTTGTTGGCTTGAAAATTTATTAAAACAAGTCTTTTTCCTTATTCTTTATTTCCAATGATTTGTTTTTACCAATGTTTCTTTTCTGATTCTATCTTATTTCAAGTTTTGATCCTTTTCATTTTGAATTTATTTTAATTTTTTGATTTGAATCTATTTATATTGGGTCTTTGTATTTTTTGAAAATATTTCAATTTCAATTTAAATAATGAGCTTATAAAAGTTTTATGGCTGGATATCATTTTGAAGAGGAAACTCTTTCTTTTTGGCTATGACCATTGGAGTATTTGCGATATTTTATGCATTTTTATTGTTTCTCAAAAATAGTTTTGTTTTCATTTTCTGATTGTGAACTCATTGTACCATGATTTTTTTGCTTTGATGTTATTTTGAAAATTTATTTTAACTTTTGACTATGAATCCTTTGGTTTTCTTGTCTAAATTAATTCTATTGTCTTGATTTCTCATTTGCTTGAAGATTTTTTGCATATTCAAAGTTGGAATTTAATTTTCTCTGTGAATGTTTTGAAACTTGCAAAATTTGACATTTTTGTGAATTTGAAGGTATGAGCTTACTCTGTATTTGTATATTTTTGTTGTAAGATTTTGGCAATGGATCTAGTTCTATGATTTGATTTTGAATTTCATTTTTTTACGAAATTTGGTTTTAATTTTTCCTTTTTTAGCTCGATGTTTTTTCAATTGAATGCTCTGCTATTTGAAAACTATTTTCCTGAGGTTATTGATACTTTGAACGCATTTTTTAAGGTGGATTTTGTAATTTTTAAGGAAAAATTCATTATGTAAATTGGTTTTCCATTTCTAAAGTATTTTGAATTATTTATTACTTTTGTTTGATTCTTTTGTAACTGTTTCTCAAATTTTGATTTTGAAAAGCATTTACTCATGAAGGAAAATATAAATCTGAGCTTTAGATTTGTATTTTGTTTTAAAATATTTGGTGTACTTTGTATTTATCTATGATTATTAATTTCTAACATTGTACTTGAATTCATATTTGATAGTGACCTTTTCATATTGAAATTTTTTGTTGTATTCTTTTTTATTCTGAAATTTGTAACTCTTGCATGAAATTATATTTGATTAAAGATTATGATTATGATCATTTTTTGAAATATTTAAACTTTATTGTTTTGTAACATTGTAGCATTTTCTCTTCATTTGATGAATACTTTGATTTCATAGAATGATCAAAATTTTGAATTGATAACTTGAATTTTAAAATTCATCATAATGAAGCTTGTGATTCAAATATGTATCATTTGAACATGTATTTCTAACTACCTCTACTCTTGTTATGTCTTGAAATGCCTTTACTTTTTGAGATGATTCATTGAAATTGTTCTATGTAAATGAAAGTTAAAGTTGTATTCCTGTATACTTGATATTTGTCATTGATTTTGAATGCTTGAAGTAATGTTCATATAAATTTCTGCATGATTCCCATTGGTCTGAAGTTGAATATCTTGATGAAACTTTTAATCCATTTGTATTCTCTTAAATGCTTTTGCATGATCTTTTTTGTATAGAGATGAAATTTGAAGCTTTGAAATATATCATCATGAGAAATCTTTTTGACAATTTATATTTTATTTGCAAATGCATCTCTTTGATAATGGTCCAATACTTAGTTTTATGATTGTATTTCATCTAGTGCAATTTATTTTTGGTTACTTTAAATGGCTCCAATCTTTTCCTTGACACTCTTATATAAAATTTGATTTTTCTTTCATTGAAGCTTCCTTATCTTTGCATCCTCCAGCTAAAAATCTGTAAATGGTTGAGAACATGAATTAAGTATTTGATAAAATTCATTTGAGGTCTTTAGACTGTATTGGTATAATTACTTTCTTTTGTTTTCTGAGAGATATGTTCTAATGATTTTCTTATAGTTGTTGCCTGAAAATTATGTATCAAGTTTGTTTCTTAAACTGTACAACACTTGCAATACTTTTGTACTTCCATAACATGCTGATGACTGTATCCTGAAAATGATGGTTGCATTTTATCATTTTATTGAATGAAAATACTTCTCCTGTAAACTTGACTTGTTTGATTTGCTATTTCTTCATGTGAGTTGTATGCAATTATTTGTATTCTTTGTATGAAACAAAATTTTTTGAAAGGCTATGATGTCATTGATGAAATTTTACTTGTTTGAATGATTTGAAATTCTTGTATTGAATGATGTATTTCAAGACTTTTTCATTGTAATGCTGAAAGATGAATTCTTATGCTATGAAATTTGTTTTATCTAGCATTCTTAAAAGTGCATACTAAGAATGTATTTGATAACTTAGTACTTTAAAACTGGTTTGTTTCTCATTTGATTATTCCTTTCTTTAGTACCTTTCTTTTCAAAGAATTATGTGTAAGCATTTTTGTTTTCAATTATGGCCTCAGTATTGAATCAAGATCTTTAGATTTGAATTTTGTACTTTACTTTTATAACTTGGTAGCAACTTGAACATTGTAATTTTATACTTTTCATTATGGTGAAATGAGATGAATGTGATTTCTGACTCTGTAGCCTTGAATACTTTCAAAATTTTTGTCTTGCAATCAATTGTTTTTTGTTCATGTACAAAATCAAAAATTTTAATTTCTTTTGCTACAACCTGTACCTACACACTTTAAACAAACTAGTTAGAAAAATGATTCATGTGAATCCATGAGCTTCTGCAAGATACTGCTTTCTCAAATCTAAATCTGTTACTTTGATGTACCTTATGTTTTTTATCTCAAATGGTTCATTTTCCTGAAACTAGATAGCACATGAGTATAGATTAAACCTTGAGCTCAAAAACTGATGTTCTTTTCTCTTTTGTTCAGGTACATTGTAGTTGTTGGAGGATGCAAAAGATGAAGATTAAGGAGCTGGAACTGAAACAATGAAGAACGAAAGAAAACCCAAGGCAATGATGGGTTTCTTCTATACTCTTTTTCTTTTAGTTTCATGTACATGTATCATTTATTTCAATAATCATAAGTTACATCCCATGGCTTGTGTGGGAAACATTGAATTTCCTTAATGAATAAATGATATTATTTCTGTAATTGAGTTGTGTACTTCCTTTTACTTTCAGATCTTATGATATGTAATGATTGTACAATGAATTAAACAACTCAATAACATACTTAATAACACTTAATCATAGGAAATGATCAAATTGAAAATACATGTAACTTAATAATGAACTCTCAACCATGCAAACAACAACTATGTTTGTTGTTTTTGAGTCCAACTCCTCATGTCTGTAGCTATTTCCACCTTCCTCAAGGTTGTACTTTAGTTCTTTGGAGCTTTTGTGCAACTTTGATGAAGGTGAACATGGAATAACAACATACGTGAGGTGTTGCATTCTGCAACAACACACATAGCTGCATTTTTCTTTGTTGATCCACTTACTGAAAACCAAATTAAAATGTATGTACCCTCCTAGTTAGGTTCATTCATCAATTCCTTCCATCGAAAACAAAGTTTTGAGTTGCCCATTTTTGCACAAGTGCAAAAATTGTCAACATTTCTGGTGATCATGCGGGGAAAGCTTCATGCTAGCTTCAAGACCAGTGCCTTGCTCTTGTCCATTGGGCATGGAGTCAAAGCATATAACCAAAATATACCTTTTCTAAAAAACTGACCTTTCTGAAAAACAAACTAAAGCTGGGAAAGGATCTGGTAAACCAGATCACGTGCATGAATGCACTTATTGAATTGAAAAACATTGCAATGTGCATGAACTGCACTTATTGAAAGGGAAATCCTACTCTAACCAGACACTGTAAGATTTTCAATAACAATGTTTGAGAAACATACCATTCACAGGAATGGGAAGTTCCTCTCCATTCAGCCTTGAAAGCTGAAATGCATTGTGCTCTTTATAGGATGAAATCATAAAAGGACCACTCTAGATTGTATCAAACTTCATGTGGTTTCCTGGCTTTGCACGATCAACATCCCATTTTAGCACAATGTCTCCTTCATTGAAAACTCTAAACTTAGCCTTTTTATCAAACATTCTCTTGATCTGTTTATGATTATTTTCCATGTTTAGTTGAGCTTGATATCTTAGCTCTTGTAGCTCCATTAATTCTTCATAACGAACCTGCATTGGTTCATTCTCAAGTAATTCCATTTGATGTAGTAAATCCAATGTGGGAAACTCAACTGAAATAGGCATTCTTGCCTCACATCCATAAACAAGCTTGTACGGTGAATTGCCAACTGATCTTTTAGGAGTCACTCTATCAGCCCAAAGTGTTGAATTCAACATCAGATACCAAGCTCTTTGGTTGTCCTTGAGTGTTCTTCTGATGATCTTTAACAGGTTTTTGTTAGTACTTTCAGCTAATTTATTACCTTGTGGGTAATAATTAGATGAAGTACTCAGATAAATACCATGCTTTAACAGCCCAATCTGTTACCTTTTGCACCAAGAAAAGCTAAGGCATTATCTAAAATGATAGTTGTTGGAACACCAAATCTGTAAAACTATACCTTCATAAAATGATAAGATTGAAGTCTCATTAGCTTCTTTCAAGGCTACTGCTTCAGTCCAATGTGTGAAATAATCTGTGGCAATCAAGATCCACTTGTGTCCTTGTGATGAAGGTGGATTTATCATGCCAATGAAGTCAAGACCCCACTGCATGAATGGTTGATCCACTGAAATAGGTTGCAAAGGTAGCGAATATAATCTTTCTTTTCCAACAAAGAATGCACACTTCTTACACTTTTTAATCCATTCAAAAAAGTCCTTGAATATGTTGGGCCAATAATAACCAACTTTCATAATTTTAAGAGTTGTAGTACATGCTGAGAGAAGTGATCTCCTGTAGGTCCTTCATGAAACTCAGATAATAATTGTTGCACTCTATCATAATCAACACAACACAGCAAAACTCCATTTATATCCTTTTTGAACAACACACCATCAATGAAAACATAAGGTATGGCTTGTAATCTGAAATACCTTCATTTATTCTTGTCCATACCTTCCAAACAAGTACCATGTTGTAAGTAATTGATCAAATCAGTCATCCAACTTGATCCTGGAACCTCTGGATTGAGTTTCAGTTGTTGATTTTCAGGCTGTAATAAAATTTTAGGTTGTTGATATGAAACTGCAACATGTTGTAATGGTTGTAATGAGTCTGCAACTTGTTGTTTTTCCATATCAGCAATCAGATGTTCACATAATCCTTTTCCTCATACTATTTTTGCAACATGGATGTCAACATCATACTCCATAACCTTTGTAATCCAACCTTCTCTCTTCTCATTTAATTCCTTGTTCAACAAGAATGCTTTAACACTTGGATGAGAGACTAAAACATGAATCTTATTATTGGAAAGCATGTACTTGAAATTTTTAGTCCTCTAACTACAACAAGTACTTGTTTTTCAAGAAAAGTGTACCTTGTCTCATAGTCATGTAAACTCTTCCCAAAGAAAGCAATGGGTTGTTCTGTATTCTCATCATTAACCTGAGTTAATATGGCTGAAATGGTTTCAGCTCCTGCAAGTGCATACATAGTGAAATCCTTATCAAAATTGGGATTTTCCAAAGTAGGAGCTTGTGAAATAGCTGATTTAATAGCCTCAAATCCTTTTCTTCCTTCACTGGTCCAAGAGAAAGTTTTATCTTTCTTTAACATAGTTGTTAATGGCTTAACCAATGCTGCAAAATATGGAACAAATCTTCTAACAAAGTTGATTTTTCCAAGAAAAATTTGTAATGCCTTCTTATGATGAGGTAAGGATAGCTTGTGAAATTGCATTCAATTCTGAAAGGATCAATAGCTAAACCTTTCCTAGAAACAATATGTCCAAGTAATTTACCTTCATGGACTGAAAAGATGACTTTTTGGGATTCAATGATATTCCAAACTACCTGCAAAGCTGAAAAGTCTTCCTTAAATGCATAAGATGATCATCAAAATTCTTTGAAAATATAGTAACATCATCTAAATAAACCAAGATGCATTTATTTAGAAGGCTATGAAAATCCATATCCATTGCACGTTGAAACATTGCACCAACATTAGAAAGTCCAAAAGGCATTCTTTTATAAGCATAAGTCCCCCACTTTGTGGTGAAGGTTGTCTTGTATCTATCTTCTTCACTCACAAGAATTTGATTGTATCCACTATAACCATCCAACAGGGACAACCTATCTGAACCTGAAACTGTTCTTAAAATATGATCCATATTGGGCAGTGGATAATGATCTTTTAATGAAGCTTTGTTAAGATCTCTAAAATCCACACACAGCCAAATCTCACCATTCTTTTTCCTAACAGGCACAAGATTAGCTACCCAACTTGAATGCTTAACTGGAAAGATAATACCTGATTCAATCAGCTTGGATAACTCTTTTCTCATTAATGGCTCAATCTTGGGATTAACAGGCCTTTGTTTCTACCTTACTGGTTTTGAATTTGGCTGCAATTCTATGGTATGTTGAGCTAAACTGGGATCAAATCCTCTCAAATCTTGGTATTTCCAAGAAAAAACATCTTTAAATTCTTTGCATAAATTGATAAAATATATTTTTCAGCTAAGGAACATACCTTTCCAATGAATAATTTCTTTTCATCATCAACTAAGATCTCTTCATAATTATCTGCATGAGTTGAGATCTTTCCTTTGTCTTTTCTGAGTTGATCATCTGAACTGAAAATATCCTCTAAAGTGACCAGCCCTTGAGGTAACTTGTTTGTCTTTAATTGAACAATCTGGTCACCATATAAGTGCTGTAATTTTTCTTGATTAACTACAGAAAATTCAGCTTCTTGCTGCAGAAATCTACAAATTTTTTCATCATCTTTAAAGACTTGCCAATTTTCTTCATTATCAGGCACTGAAGGTCTGATAATCAACTTTATATGTGGCTGTATTTTTACATTTTCCATCTGTTCTAGCACTTCAAAGCTAGCTCTAACTGCTGCAAGTCTGTCTGCATGTTTGTTTTCAGCTCTTGGGACTGATTTAATGTTAATAGCTTCAAAATCATCCATTAAATCTGAAACTCTATGTTTGTAAGATTTCAACAATGAGTTTTTACAAACATTAAAGTTTTTTACTTGATTTATCACTAACTCAGAATCACCAAACACTTGTAACATATTGATTCCTCTTTTTCTGGCCCATTGTAGGCCATGAATTAATGCTTCATATTCAGCTACATTACAAGTACATGAAAATTGTAGACTTAGAGCTGAAAAATACCTTTCATTTGAAGGGGAAGTAAGCATCAAACCTGCACCTTGTCCTTTTTTGTTCTTTTCTCCATCAAAATGAAGCTTCCATAAGCCTTCTGTTGTATTTTCTGTTTTGGACAACAAGGGAATAGGTGCATTTTCTTCATGTAAACAATAAACACCAAATAAAACTTCTTCTACTTCCTTGAAAGGATCATAAGCATGTTATTCTTGATTTTTTTCATCCATAAACAAGTTAGAAACACCATCTAATGCAGAAATCATGTGTTGTGACATCAAAATCAGTCTGATCTATGGCTGCATAATTTTCTACAACATTTGAAGCATGAGGTTCAATATGAAATCTAGCCAAAGGATCTGAATTAACTGTAACTTTAGTTCCATACCTTGTAGTGAAGAAAAAAAATGACCAATCTGAAGAAAGATAACCTCCTATCTTTGTTGTAAAATCTCTTGATAAACATAAAGAAAAGTAGGGAGGTAGATCTACAACAGTTACATCTTGTAAAATTGAAACATTGGGACAAGCATGTAATGTTACCTCCAAAGTTTTTAATGACACCAACTGTGTTGGTTGTTGTCCCATCTAGCTGTAATACACTCTTTTCTATAGGTTCATATTGTAATCCTAATTTTTCTGCAATTGCTTTAGGCATTACTGTGTTGCTTGCACCATTGTCAACCATGCAGTTATGAACTAAATGATCTCCAATAATCAAAGAAAGATAAAAATATGGTGGATTTTTAATATCATGAACATTTAGAACCTTTTGTACCATCCATTTAACTTCTTTCATATGATCTTGATCAACTGTACCAAGAACCATATCAACTTTTTGAGCTTCCTTTTCTGCTGGTTTTGAAGAAATCTGTAACTTAGCAAGCTCTTGAGCAAGTAAATCTTGTTGTCCTGGCAGATTTAAAGCATCCCACAATGAAATACTAATATTATGTTTTTTCATAACCTCAACAATATTAAAAGAAGAAACAATTTTAGAAAAAGCTTCTACAGTTTTAGCATAAGCTTTAGCAAAAAATGACTCTGCTTCAACAACTTTTGAAATCTGAGGTATGAATAATCTTCTAGGATCAGGTTGCAATTATTATTTTTGATCTTTAGGAGCTGAACTGCTTGATTTTTGAAGGAATAACAAGATTTTTTGTTGTTTTTTGACCTGCACTTGTTGATTTATCTGTAACTGTAGGTAAAACAGGTCCTTTTTGTTGTTTTTCTTCATCTTGAGCCTTTTTCTGAGACCTAGTTGTAACTACAATAAAATATTCTTCTCCAAAACTGACTAAGTTCTGTTCAGGTGGTTTTTGACTCTGAGCATCTTGCTGCCCACCCTCCATTTGAGGCATGTATAATGTTTTAGATTGAGGTTGTGCAATAAGGCTCAAATTCAAGAATGTATTTGGACAATTAGAAGTTGAATGAGGTTGATTGCAAGGTGTACACCACTCTTCTGAAGCCATATTGACTGGAACAAGAGCACTAGATGAACTAGGAGCTTTAGGATCAAATTGTATTTGGCTGATAAGGTTGCCTATAATTCTGATTTTTCTGGTATGGCTGCCTATTTTGCTGATAAGGTGCTTGATAAGGTCTATTAGGCTGAGCCAATTTATTCTCAATTGATGTTACTTTATTCCCAAGTTTTTGCAAGGCCTTAAGTACTTCATCTTGAGGTGTTGTAACAACAGGCTCTATTATGGTAATAGGTTGTGGAATAGGTGCTAAATCTACCATAATGGGCATAGAGGGCCTAGGAGCTAATTTACCAGCTTGAATAAGGTTGTTTTCAGCTCTAATAGCAATATCATAAGTTGTTGGAAGTGTAGTTCCTCCCATGGACTATATCATGGCTGCAATATCACTATTTAAGGCTCTAAGATAGTATAAAAATGCATGATCAACTTGAGGCTTAATAATGGCTAGAATTCTTCCCCATGTTCTAGCAAATCTGATATTAAAACTAGCCATAAATTCATGAGGAGCTCTCTTTGATTGTAGAAAACTTGTTCTATGAGAGATCAATGATCATAATTGTCTTGAAACTGCTTAAGTAACTGATTTCCCAATTCATCCCAAGTTGTTATTGTCCCTACTTCTAAAGTTTGTACCATTGCAATGCTTTTCCTTTAAATGATGCAGCTAAAAGTCTTAAAGCTACATCTTCATGAGTAATATTATGGACTGAACAAAGGGTTGCAATGTCTTTAATATGCTCAGTAGGGGTAATATGATTTTCACCAGTAAATGAGGGTAAACCTTTTAAGGAAGCAACAAGTATATCATGATAAACAGAATAATCAAAGGGCTGCCATTATTAAAAGGTAAAAAATTTCTAGGTGGTGGCATTAGTCGCTGAGCCATTGGAATCATTGGGATTTGAACAAGATTGATACATGGTGAAGCAATAGGATGAGGGTTGCAAAAACCATGGGCCTGTTATAAGGTAAGGTATTACCAACTCTTCTTCTTCTTCTTGCTGAATTTAAAGGAAAAGAAACAAAATTATGAGGAAGACCTCTTACCGTTGATCTTGTAGTCACCTTAGGCATGGAACATGTTGCAAAACTGATTTGAAATCAGCCTTATGGAGTCGCCAAATAATTTTCTTTGATTTTCAATGAATATCTACAGTTTTGACCTTACAAAAGTGTTGTTTTATTTGCTTTAAATCTGTTGTAACTTTGTTGAAAATTGCTGCAAATCTGATTCATGTCCCACCGGGCATGCCAAAAACTGTTATCTCTCAGAAGTGCACCCTTGTTGAGGGATAAATAGGGGTTCTAAGCTTTCTTTATCTCCCTCACTTCCGTAGATACAATGGAAACACCTCAGGTCTGTGGGTATACCTATTGTTCAGGCGAGTCTCCAGTATCAAGTCTAGTTCCTTATTGATATATCCTAAACTAATTTTTTGGGGTTTTGAGGGTAAAAATATTGTTGTAACTGAAATTGAAATGGGGTGATACACCAAATTGATTGAGGGATTTGACTGAGTACATGCACAATAAAATTGAGAAAAATTACAGAAGCATGAACCAATGGGTTTTCAGCTTGATCCTAAGGAAAACACTTGTGTGTTGAGGGAATAAATCACAACAACACAACAAACTAACATGCACACTAAGACTGTATAGAAAACACACAAATTTGTAGCAAGGTAAGATAATTAAATCAGGGAATTAACATTCACAAGAGAAAATAAAAGATACACACCACTGCAAATAATTGGAAAGGCAATAACTGGTTCTCATTCAAGGGAAAAACTGGCAAAAATTCTTCAGCACTCCTACATCCAAAAATTCCTCCTTGTGCCTTGCTAATGCACACAATATATAGAAAAAATACTTCACCCAACCCCTCCTAAAAATAGGCTACAGTTTGTACTCACCCATGCATGTTAATTTTAGCCTTTATCATGAATAAATAAAGGAATAAAAATAACCATGCAGTTTACAATGAGGCATTAATAGCCTTAGTTACAAAAATACACTTAGTCAAAGTGTAGTTGACTGCATTCTATTTTTAATACAATAATAAACTTGGGTGAATAAATTAGCTAACAATAGCTCTTGCTTGGTTGTGCAAGTTTCCTCCAATGTGCATGCAACTTCTTCTTTATCTTATAGGTGATGATTAAATAATCTATTTAATCCTCTGATGTGACACTTGATATTCATCCACTTGCAAGGGTAAATTTTTCTTCTTCTCAGTTTTGTCCTTTTGTGATGCATGCAAAAATTACTCTCTGTGTGAAAAAAATAATTCCCTTTCTTTTCATACTTAGGAAAAATAATCACCCAAAAATTGGGACCACCTGTAGGCATGTGCAAGAAAAGAAGGGGTTGATAAGTGAATCTCATATCTCGTACACAATTACCTACAAAATTGACATTGAAGAAATGAGAGTGGAGAATGTGCATTAATTCCAAAGCCATGAACAAGATTACCATTTAGGTTGAAGAAGGTGTTCCTTTATCAATTGCAAACTAGTTTAGGTTGGTAAAGGTAATGCAATTAATAATGTATCTTTAGTTCATCTAATAAAAACATCTACAAAATTGGACATCATGAGTTTAATATATGAAACACATGAAAATGGATATAAAATTTGTCAATAATCTAATATAACATCCATTGCAAAATTCAAAACCAACTATCAAATTCATTTTGTGCTTTCTTACATCTTCATATGACACTCCATATTAAAATTTACACTCCGTATAAAATTAACAAAATTTGTAGACAATTGACATAAGTCATATATATACAGAGAACAAAAACTACAAGTTGTTTCTTTCTACAATTTGTTTTTCATTCTATTTGCAACACTTTATCACAAAGCCCTCAAGAATAGTTGCTAGCAAAGATGTAATTTGTTTATGGTATCCTTAGAGAGACGAAAGACATCTAAACTACCTCTATTGGCCTTCACATGAATATATGGATATTTGTACAAAACAAATGCACACTTTGTGGCTTAATCTTGTTGGGCAGTAAGAATTACATTGTGATAGCCATAAAGGTGACTCATTTGTTGTTAGAGTAGGTATTTACCTTAGCTTAAGTTCACCTAGGTACTTTATTTACCTTTATTGTATTTATCCTCACCCATTTATGTGTGTGGATATTTCTTTTATCTTATTTAGATATGAGGAGATATTATCTAGTTGTTAGGTATAGTTTTTCTTTGATCTATGGTATTGACTAGTTCTTTCCTTGATCTATGGTATTGACTAGATCCTTGATGTCTAGTTCTCTCATAAATCTATGGTCTTGACTAATTCTTTGATGACTAGTTATTTCCTTGATTTATGGCTTGATCTATGACCTTGACTGGTTCTTAGATTGTTATTCCTTGCCTATTTAAGCAAGGCTCATTCTCAATTGTATTGCATTGAGTTCCATAATAATATATGATATTGTTGCTCATTTGTTTGCAAAGGTTTTATGTAAAGTTAGTCTGGCAAATTGCTTTCATCTTATTGATCGTGGTGTTTGATTAGCATCTGTGTTATTGGCTTGGCACGATTTGGTTATTGTTCCTTTCATGGTATCATGCTGCTAAAAAATGTCCTCAGAGATTTAGATCTGCCTGACATAAAGCATTGTCTTCAACAGTGTTGGTATGTAAAACATATTTTGGAAAACTATATCCTTGAAAATTGAGTGGTTGTAAATCAATTCTACCTTCTTCCTTTAGTTATAGAATACCTGAAGGTGTAATGAACTAAGGAGTTCTTTTTTTTGTTTCACTTTGGTAGCTGTCCAGACATGAGTGCAATGTAGCAACATGTTGATTAATTTAGATATGCAACCATTTACATATTACAGATGTGCTTCCTGCAAGCCTTGATTTATCCATCGGTATTAATGTGGTGGTGATGATTTAATTGATCATAGCCCCGACATAGGCATTTCTTGATAAATTTATTCCACCATTTGGCCTCTTGCTCCACTTTCTATACCTTTTGCATTGTAATGATAACTTGTTTTGAACATTTTTCAAGATAAGTGTAGTGTATCTCTCTTGTTTGTTGAGAGATTTTGTATCTGTATTTTCAACACTTGTAACCTTACATGTTGACAGTCTCTCATGTGGGGATATAGTGGTGAAGTCCTAGTGTTAGTTTACAGTGTTTGAGTAGAACTGTTAATATCTAATTCATACAGATTTGTAGCATCACCTCACCCATTCAGAGTATGGGAGGGTGTGGTTTTGATCTTGCTTCTTCAGGACATTAGTCGTGTCCTTGCCTTGTTACCTTGGCTTTTCTTGGATCTCTGACACTAGTTTTTTGTGTCCTTGCCTTGGGTTAGTTATTTTGATCTTCTAGACCTTTGGTAAAATTGTAAAATCTGACTAGGTTGTGATAAATGGCTCATTTTAAAAATCATACTTTTCCTATTCATTCTTATATGGCTAGTAATGATTTCACATTTTCCTTTTACAAAGGATGTTTACCTTTTTTTTACACTTTCTACATCACTCCGTTGACACCTCCTTGTATGGAGATATTCAATGATAATTCATGTCAGGATATTTTTGAGTTTTATCAAAAGTGGATTTAGACCACAGTGCACACCAAAACTTTGTTCATTCATTTATGAGCATTTTTGAGCCGAGATTCTTGGGATGATTTGTATGCATGTCTTTTTTCTCTGAAATACTTCATGTTGTCTACTGGTTTATAGGTACCTTGCTGTCCCTTTTTCCCAGTTATTGTACATGAGTACCTCATCAGGCCTAGTTCTCTTTGGACTCATATTGTGGACATGCCACTTCTATTTTGGCCCCTAGGCTTCACTTGAGGGGGGGTGTTAGAGTAGGTATTTACCTTAGCTCATGTTCACCTAGGTACTTTATTTACCTTTATTGTATTTATCCTCACCCACTTATGTGTGTGGATATTTCTTTTATCTTATTTAGATATTAGGAGATATTATCTAGTTGTTAGGTATAGTATATATGGTTCTAGTTCCTTGATCTATGGTATTGACTAGATCCTTGATGTCTAGTTCTCTCCTAAATCTATGGTCTTGACTAGTTCTTTGATGACTAGTTATTTCCTTGATTTATGGCTTGATCTACGACCTTGACTGGTTCTTAGATTGTTATTCCTTGCCTATTTAAGCAAGGCCCATTCTCATTGTATTTCATTGAGTTCCATAATAATATATGATATTGCTTGCTCATTTGTTTGCAAAGGTTTTATGTAAAGTTATTCTGGTGAATTACTTTCATCTTATTGATCGTGGTGTTTGATTAGCATCTGTGTTCTTGGCTTGGTATGATATGGTTATCGTTCCTTTCACAAATTTCACTATGTTTTGCCCAATGGAATGCTTGGAATTAAAAAACAAATTATTTGCTTGGTGAGAGTTTGCCATAGAAAAAAATATTTTGACCATCTATATCTATTAATTTGAGTCACCAATATTTTTGATAGGGTCATTTCCCTACCTCATATTACAATGAAATCAACTTCATTAGAATAGGTTTTTCACCTAGATTTTTCAAACACTTACAATCCATCAAAATAACTTGATCCTCCTACCAAATTCATGAGAAATTAAGGAGAAGAAGCCAGGGCACATTCTTGGTGAATTTTATTACCATTAATAATACAAGGAATAATTAAAAATTATATTAATTTATTCTTTTGGCCTCTGAAAATGAGGAATTGTTTGTTAAAAATCTCACCTCAATGCTCTGTGCACTAGGTTTTGAGATATGAGGAATTTTTATGTTTTTGGCCATGAAGTCAATCTGGAAATTGAACAGACCTAGTGCCTATGGAATTTTGTTCAAATTTCATGGTGTTTTTGAAATAATGGACCATGGAAATATGAAGTAAGAAAATAGAAATGAAGAAGAGTCAATGTTTTTTCAACCAACCTATAACATTCCTCCAGCCACGAGTTTTCTCACACACACCAATAGAAGCAACATGACAATTGGAATTTTACAATATTTTAAACTTTTTGAATCTTCACGAGGTTAAGTGTATTTTTCTGTCCTAACTATCCCAAAGGTTTGGTATAGATGGTAAAAAAATGTGAGCAAATCATTTCAGATGAACTATGTATTTAACATTACGACAAGTTGCAATGTTGGGATTGGTCAGTGGAGGAGAGAGAGAAAGTGAGCGAAAAACACTTATGGCTAGAAGTGGGTCATATGAGTGACCTAGGAACGTGATAGGATTGGGTTAGAAATGTGTGTCCCAACTATACAATTTTTTTTAGATAGTTTGTGTAAGAAAATTCACCCTCACCTAGGATTTACAAGTGGCACTTCGTGATTCGATGAGGACGAGGGCTTTTCAACCTCAACCTATAAGAACATGTGGGCTAAACTGGCTTGGTTTCCTCAACGGAGGTCACATGATTCTGGTACAAGAGCTTAAATCATGGGCTGGGAGAAATTTTGTGTCCCAATTGTCCTAAATCTTTTGGGAAATTTGGGACATTAAATCCCATTTTTGAGTCAGGGAGTGACATGTGTCCACATAGATTTTGAAATTGACTAACTCTTTGAGCACACCTTGGATAACAACTTGACATAGGCATTCAACTTGAGCAGCCCAGAGGTCATCTTTCACATACTTCCTTATATGATTTTGACTGGAAAAAATATTTTGAGAAGAATTGGAATGGCTCTCAACCTCTGATTATTCCTGAAATCCCCTAAAAATAATGATTTTTTAATCAATATTTCCTAAGCAATTGTGCATGTAGACATAGAGTCTTTCGAAGGAAATTTCCTTGATGCAATTAAGAAAAAATTTCAAACCACTATCATTTATAGATCTGAAATAAATTTCCAAAAATGTTTTTTTTTGGACTCTAACTCTTTTATAGAGCTCTCCATAAATCACTTCCCGAAGCTTAGGTATTGTTTTAGGTGGCAAGCTCTTTCACCCTTGAAAACCTGGAATTCATCGAACTTGTCTCCAAAACTTCTGAAACTTTCTCAAAATATTCCAAAATAAGTTGAACAAAACGTTCCTATCTCCTCATTGGCCATTCATGATGAATTTTTTCCTTCAATACAACTACAAAGGGTGTGCACCAGTCATAGAAAGGCTAAGAATAGCCATTCCTAAGCGTGCTTGAAAATCCTCTTTGAGAGATAACACCTCAGAAGAACTTGAATGATTTAGATTGGGCTCCCTAAATCACCCATGGACTTGATCAAACAACACATATTTTACCTTTGAAGGATTCACATAAGATTATAATGGGGGATAGGATAATCTTTCTGGGGTTCTGGGTAGGTATATAATGCAAAATTTTGACACTAGGGTTCGTTTTCCTATTTTCAAGTGTGAAGTTTTCCCTTACAAAAATTACATACAACAATTTAGGTTCTCACTTGGGGACTCATTCTCAAGATCAAGTGAAGTGAGGAAAAGATGAGAAGGATCTATAAAATATCAGTATATAACATTCCAAATTGCCTTATCTATTAGGCTATAAATCCTTTCATCTTGCAAGAGATAGACTGGAAGAACAACATACACAAAAAAGGGGAAAGACACAACACTGAAAAGGGAAAAACACACCCAAATATGAAGGGAAACACGCACCTATATGACCTATCGTACAATGTAGGGGAAAATCCAATTTCACTGAAGTAATTTTCTCTTTTCAGAGGTTACCATTGAATGGGTCACAGAGTGATGATGCTCCACAAAGCCATTGACCCATTCAAGAAAGTAGCCTCCATTCCTCAACTACTTATGATAAGCTAGGTAATTTCATGAATACCTTTATACTTGGGAGGAATGAGCATACATCATCTCTTTGATGTTCAAAGATTTTCTTAGAAATTCCATTGCCTTTAATCTCTTTGAAATCAATTTTGGAATGTAATCTTGCCTTCTGTGTTCATCCATCATTGCTGATCTTTCATTGAGCATCTTCTTATTGCCCTAGGGATGATTTTTGCTTGAATTTCTTAAACATCGTAAGTTCCCTTATTTTCTATATTTTTAATTTTTTTACATCTTTTCGAATAGAAACCTTGAACTCATCAATTTTTTCTCCATTCCACTACGAGGGTCGTGGATATTTATTGGATGATTAGAAGTAACCTCATACCTATCTTATATGGCCATGAAATGAGCTAAGAGGTCAAAAATTCTCTCGGTATATTCAACACCTTATACCACATTCAAGATTTCTAGCATGGAGTACCTTATTTGATGTTTTCAATAGTTCACCTTTACTTTCATTTTAATAACCTTCATCTTAAAAATCAAGGAAACCATTGGGAATAATTTCTTCATTATCCTAAATCTCACCGCATTTCAATACTTATTTTTCACAAGGAATATTAACTTTGGGGACCTCAAAACACTTTGTTTTGACCTTTTCATCATAGAAAGAATATTATTCT
Source organism: Taxus chinensis (assembly GCA_019776745.2). Classification (NCBI taxonomy): domain Eukaryota; kingdom Viridiplantae; phylum Streptophyta; class Pinopsida; order Cupressales; family Taxaceae; genus Taxus; species Taxus chinensis. Next base: position 133,339,014 of record CM034157.1, on the reverse strand, counting down.
TCAAATGGTATAGAGAAGACTTCCATTTCATCATCACATCCTATAGGCATTGGCTTAAGAGACACATCAAATTTCTCATCTTTCCTTATTTCGTCATGACCAATCTTTGAATTAGTTGAAAGACTATAATTTCATTCATTCTTGTCTTGCAAATACATATCTTGCATCAAAAGTTTGAAACTAAGATGAGGGTCTTCTATTTCTTTTGCACAGAGTCTTCCTTCAAACCTCTTGAGAGCTCGTTACAAGATGGATTTGTTTCTTCTTGGATGACACGATCAAAAGAATATTTGTATTCAAATGGGAATGAGAATATATCCTCCTCATGGATATTCACATAGGATTATTTCTCAGCTTGGAATTCATCAAGGAACACTCCATATTCCCCATGTCTTACATCATCAAGCAACTCAGGGTTATCCTTTTGTAATTCAAGATTCATCAATTTTTCTTCAAGATGAATACCTCCTCGAAAAGGGATGTTTGGTACTATTAAGAAGGGAATCCCCATCCTCATCTTTGGTTGTTATGAAATGATTCATCGTCCCGCTATTTTGGTATAAGATGTTGGATCTTGGGATTCATGCCTTTTGTAATGTACATCTCATTTTATTTTATGGTAGAAAATTTTCCATATCTCCCTTAACTAGAATGGTCATAGAAGACCAATTCATTTGGATCTCCAAATTGTTGGTAAAATATTCTACTCAGTAACATTCCAAATGAAGCCGGAATGTCATCTACCAAGATAGTTATCAACACATTCTTGTACAAAAATTCAACGAGAGCCACACATGCATCTTTGACCTTTCCTACAAGTGTGACTTAATTTGATTCCATAGAGTAAAAAGAGCCATTGGCCTGATTCAAGGTGAGTTTGACGGCATTGACAACTTACACAAGTATCACATCGTCGAAGGCACCTTAATCTATTATGAAATTATTCAATGCTATATGCCAATTCATATCTGAAATCTATATCATCTACTGCATTCCATATCTTGAATAATGGCTGGTAGCAACGTACTCTTGATACTATATCAAATAAGCCTTTGTTTCGTCAAGCACACATGATATCCCTAGTAGTCCATCACCACATGTTGGTTGATGACACATATTGAGATTCATGTAAGTTCAATTCTTCCATAGGTATTACTTGTATGTGATTAAGACCTTCTGGGGGAATAGAAGAATAGGTTAAAGATCTGAGGGAAGCTTCAACATTGCTTAGCATATGAATCATATTATTGCAAGTATAAATTCCTAGAGAAATTGGGAATAGGTTCACTCTTAGTGTCCTCTTTCCATATGCTCGGCAAACCGAATGTGTACCTGTGATAACTGCTTACAAAGCTTAATTAACACCAGCTTGTTATTTGGATACCATGGAAGCTTCAAAGGTGCATCTTCAAATCCTCTAACATTTGGATACACGAGCATTTTGTTCTATGAATTCGTAGCTAGCTAAAATAGCTCCCATGTACATCAATCAAATTTCACTTCATAATTGTAATTAACACTACACTTTTAAAAAAAATCTGAAATAAGGTTAAATGAGATAAAGATTGTTTGGCATGCTATACCAAAGGATTTGTGTATTTCAATTCTTCTCTGAGCATTTATTTTATGCACATAAATCCCTACACAAGAAAGCACAATGACCGACACAAGTGCTTCAACTAACATAACAATTATTGTACTTGAGTTCCTGCCATTATATTACACTGAACTTTCTTGAATCAACCACATTCAATGTAAGCTTAAAAAATGCATCATGTCATTATTTGTAATTAACTAGAAAATCCTTACCAAAAAAGTATGTATCTCCTAAGAAATAAGTGGTTCCAAATGAATTTGGAGCTTTATAGTTTTGGATGCCCGTCAAAAAACTTGTTCCAATGATTTTTGATCATTTAAAGCTAGTTTTATTTGCAGGGAGTAATTGAACTTTAGAGCCTAGATAATTTTGGATGTCAAAACTTATGGACCGGACTCAAATTGAATCCACACCTAACTCCTGTATTGAATCCTCCAACTTGTTAAATATGAATGCACTGTTCGGATATGAAGATAAAGGAGCCCTGAATTTCAATGTTCTCTCGTAAGCTATTTGGCATTGGCATGCCCTAGAATTTACATTGCCACATTCAGCTGAACATGCTCACAACATTTCACTTAGATTCATGCTCACGTTGTAGAAAAAAATTATCGTAACTCATACAGTTCACATATGCAATATTTTTGGTTTTATTATATGTTTGATAGTTTTCAAAGCTGGTTCTATTAAATATATAACGTTATCAAATTCGATTATTTATGGAGAAGTCTTTTGAGTAGTTGTTAATGATTAGAAGTCTTTAGAGAAATCTTCATTTCCAATTCTTTAGTCTTTGATATGATTTTCATTTGATACCCCTCCATCTATATTAAATATTGGGACAAGAGAATGATCTTATTTCCGTTATTATTAGCCTCCTTTAATTCGTGTGTATTTAATTTAATTTCATTTCATCAAGAACCCTAATTTCATTTTTTAAGAAAACTTTTATATGATATATTTGACAGGGCACTAACACTGCAAATTCCTAAAACACTCACTTTGCGAGAGGCCCACACTCTTACCAACTAGGTGTAAGGGTTTGCTCGCAAGCCTAACAAACCTGACTCTTGGCAAGGCACATCTTTGGGACAAATGGTAAAACCCTCAACAAAGAAGACTATATGAGTGAGATGGTACAACCCTAGATTCTAATTTTTCCACATCAACATAGGTTGTAAGGACAATGGGAAATGTTGTGTATTTTGGATTTATCACTGTCAATTGAATTTACATAGATTTTTCAACAAACCCATTTGTGGATATCCTGTAATTGTTGTAGTCCTTGAAATAACATTTATTTTAGGTATTTTGTCAAACAATTCACATTCTTACAAGTACACACTTCCATATTTTGCATACATGTGTACTAGGATAATTACAACTATGACATTTGATAATTCTCTCTTATCCATTATTATTTGGTAGATGTCCATACCTTGTTTCCAAGTGCATATATTTGATTGGACTGGAAGTATGCAAAAGTGAACTTTTTAGGTTGGACACAAGATGGTCATATTTTGTGAAACAGACTCACTACTTTGTGAGGATGTCTACATATTATTTGAGTTGCAATTATGATAATCCATGAAGGTAGAAATATAAAACCAATGACATACCACAAAAAATATATTAAATTTTTCTGGTGGCATCAAGTACTTAACATCTAGCTACGAACAATTATTACATATAGAAATCATGACTACCTGACATCCTAACTACATACAGTATTGAATTGTAATTCCAATGTGATCCATATCTAAATAATATGGTTGAGACAGAGTAAAAAAGACATGTTGGAAAGTTTTATACTTTAAATTTAGTTGAGACAGATTGTTCGGTATAAATTACAACATAGATTATACCATGACATACTCTAGCATCATCTTTTCTAAATTTATCAAACTCAATTCCTATGCAAATCTAAGCGCCTCTTTTTCATAAATTTATCAAGCTCAAGTGCAAGATCAACAAAACCCCTGTGCTGGATGTTGGAACCATGGAAAATATACACACAAAAGACATCTAAGTTTAAAAATTTGATTTAAAATGCTCTATTTTTGAAGATATCACTGCATAAATCTCGATTAATATGATGAAAAACTAAAGAATATTTATACAGATCTTGGATATTTTCAACTCCATTTAAAAATCTATGCTTATTTAATTTTGTATATGTATCCCATCTTTTCGAACTTTTTTATTTATGAAAAGAGATCTTATATTATATTAATTCAATAAGATACAAGATAGCCTTCAGCCAAAAAACCAGTGGTATGAGAGCACACCCCAAAACTGAAAACAAACTAGGCCGAGCCTTTGAGAATGACAAACACACTAGGCAACGCCTAGGAAACCATCAAAACACAAAATTAAGCTGCAACAACAAATATACCTAAAGCAGGAAGATCGTGGTCATCTGACCAACCCGAACTAGGGAGGCCCTTTCCAGCATCAGGAATGTCCCAACCAGTGGGGTTTTCCTCTTCATTGTCTTCCACCACCCGAGTAGGGGAGATGGCGAGAGGGAGGTGGGAAAACTTGTCTGAAATCCAAGGTGTGTGGCTCGAGGGAAACAGGCAAGCCCCACCCGAGTTGACAAGCAGATGGGGACCCCAGCCTTGCTGGCAAGCTGGTGGCGTAAGACTCCTCCATTGTTGAGGGCAGGGTGAGCGGTGAGCTCGACTGCATCTTTACGAACTTCATTTTGCAAGCTTGAATTTTTAGATTTTCCCTGAATTCAGTGGCATATCTTTCCAAATACTAAGCATGTTATGGCCCTCCACATTAAATTTGAAGATAAACACGTAGAACGGGTTGACACCATTATTTTGGCAACTTGTTATAGAAGCGGCGTGATGCGGTGGCTCAACGTATTCCACATTCTGTGCACAGTATATACCTGTTTGCTTCAAGAATGTTAAATTGTATTCACATACACTATATATATATATATATATATACCATATACTATATATAGTGGTATATATATATATATATATATATATATATATATGGGCCCATATATATATATACAGTGAAAATTGCGCTTAAAAAATATGTGAACTATAATTTCTTAAGTTTTTTCAAGTCATCTACGTTATGTTGTTCCGCTCATAGAAATGAGATTTGACGCCCGTTATGGACGTACTTTGGCACTTTTTATAGACATATTTTACACTTTTCTGAGTAGACTGCGTGATTTGAATGTGATAATATATTAGAAACCATCAAAATTACATTGATATATCTGTATTAAGCAAGTATGCAGAGAAGATAGTAGTAAAATTAAGCAATTAATGTATATTTTTGAAGTCATAGATTGTCTAAATAATAGATATTTCATTAGGGAATAAGTACCCGCAGCAATATAAAATGCTTGTATATTTCAAAACATATAACCTTAAAAAAAGTGATTTACACAAACAGATATAATATCCCTATACATGGGACTGCAATTTAAAATGGCTTACTCATCCACGATTTTTTTTTTACGGGTAGGTTCAGCTGTCAAATTTTAGCCCTAGAACTTCTGCTTCCAACTTTCATTGCAATAATTTTCTTTCGCTTTCAACTTTCATTACAATAAATTTTCTTTCGCTTCCAACCTTCATTACAAAAAAAAATCGTGAATAATGTATTTTTAGTTGTTAATGATTGTAGTATTTTATTTTTCCCTAAAAATATCGGTGAATGATGTATTTCTAGTTGTGAATGATTGTAGTATTTTATTTTTCCTTAATAATATAGTGTTGTTATTATTACCAGCAATAGCATGTGAGTGATGGAATGGAGACACTAAAAGGGATGTGTGGTAGGAGTTAAAAGTTTGAAGAAGCAAAACATTATAAGATCTTGACACCCCTGAAATGCATTCTTCCACCATCGCCACTGACTGAAATCGTTCATCCTACTACAGTTTTTTAATTTAGTGGACACATGTTACTCAATACTTATTTTTAATTAGTGAACACATGTTACTCCATACTTTTTTTATCATATTAAAAAGTGTAGGTTCTAGCCCTCAAATATACTGAATTATTGGCAATTTTATTGTGGCTAACTTTATACGTAAATTGAACTCATGTGGATAACGCGAGCGAGATCGAGATGATACAATGGACCACATATATTATATGTTATTTGGATGGGAACAATCTGAGCTACATAATAGGTGTGAGACATACAAGGTTTTAATTCCCACCTTTTAAATTTCATGGAATAAGTGTGGGAAATGTGAGTATTTAATTCCTTTCTTTCAATTTGCAACATTTCATTCATGTCTACATTTTACCTATTGAATTAACTACCATCCAATTGAAATCCTTGGTGGCACACGAGATTGAGATGATTAACTGGAGCATAGATAATAGATATTATTTGGATAGGAACAATCTACACCATGGAATAGTTGTGGGACGTATAGGTATTTAGTTCCCATCTTTTAGTTTCCAACATTCCATGCATGTCTACGTCTTACATATCAAATTAACCAGTGTCTAATCGAAATCCTTAGTGCCATGAAATAAAAAAATAGCAAGCTTGATTGACGGATAACATCTACCTCTTGTTGAAATGCACGATGGCTTGGGGGCCTCAATTATTAATGATTGTTCACACACCACCTATTTTCCTACAATTACTTGAGCTTGTACAACAAAAAAAATAAAGCTACAAATTGCTACAAGATGCAAGAATTCCATTTGGGTTTTGAACACTAAACCCTTATGAGTTTCCCCATTTTTATTTCGTCATCTTTGTGACATTGAAATGCTTAAGTGAAGCACGTATAACAGATATTATATGGGTAGGAAATATTTGATCCATAGAATAGGTGTGGGATATGCAAGTATTTAAATCACACCTTTTAATTTTCAACATTTCATTTATGTTTATGTGTCGTCTATCAAAATAACAACTAAACAGGGGGGTTACAAATAATTACTACAAGAAGCAAGCATTGCATTTGGGTTTTTAACCTAAGTCATATTTGAATTCCCCCATTTTTTTGGACCCCTTAAGCTCACATGAATACTTCGCATGATATCATAACTATAAAGTTGTGCACATATACTCGAGATTATTTGGGGAGAAATAATCTATGTTTTGGAATAGGTGTCTGGCTTGTAAGTATTTAATTTCCACTATCCAAACAGAATCCTCAACACACACACACAATATCCCTTTTTTTCCAATCATCTTTGAATGATGACGCCATCACAATTTTTTATGAGGGAAACCCTAATCGAGTTTCCACAACACATTTCTTACTTTCTTTCTCTCCTCTACACTTCATTCGTACACCCATTCCTTTTCATAATTCACAAAGGAGATGGACACAATTTCTTCCAAACAAAGAATAACATATATTGTATTCGGGTTTGCATGTATGCTTATATTGTAGTTGTTATAACATTGATGGTAGTGTTTTTTGACATACGACACCATCACGACTGTTATTGAGGAATAACCTTTTCATTTTCTTGATAACTAAAGAGAAAACCTAATCCAAATTTCACATGAAATCGCTACCTTTTGATACTAGGTCCACTTCACATCTTCATGTCTTTTTTTTGTCCCATAGAATGTGCATTCGAATTCCCCTTCAACCCACCTTTTCTACTTTAAACAATTAACAAAAAAGTCATGTGGTTGCTCAACTCTAAAGTTCCATATTGCTTCCTTATTTCAATTTCTTTGTCCTTGCACTTCTCTGTCCTTACACTTCTCTACCCTCTAACTACTTCTCCACCATTGTTTCTTTCCCTCCACTTTGACTTCTTCACTAGATCCCATCCGACATTTACATTGTACATTTCACTTAGGATTGCTAGTTTAAGCCTTTTATTTTTTGTATGTAGGTTTGAATTTATTAGTACTAGGTGTGTATATAAGTGTCGTCACTCTTCAAGGGGCTTTATAAATAGAAGTATGTTTTAGTCATTTGTAATGAAGAAAATTAAGAAGCAAATATTTTCCAAAATCATTTTGTAAATAGCAACGGTTTAGGCATAAATTGTAGGTCATAGCTATTCGGTGTTGTTCTAGAAGCACAAATCCACCAAATAGAGGGCAAACAAAGGAAAAGCAAAGTTCACAAGCCATTTTTGGAAACAAGTATAACTATTTTGTAGTCAATTGGAGCATAATTCTCTTTTGTAATTATTTTCACATTTGATCATGCATGTCTCACATATACTTTGCAAAGTCTTTTGTTTATACACTTTTCCTTTGTTTACTTAAGATGTCATAAAACTCTGTGACTCCCCTTGTATGTGACACATACATATTCTAAAATGGTGTATTTATAGTACTTTGTTTAACTAAATTATCATACATGAAATCAACTTTATCTAGAATACCATCCCATTTTAAAGAATAACCCCTATCAAAGATTATAATAAATAACTCAAAATATTATTGACTATATATGCCTATCAATCCTACTGAGGATGCTATTTTGATTTGAAATTGAACTTGTTTAATTTATTCCATGTTATCCTCTATAAATTTCACATATCTGTTTGATATTATACTTCGTGAAAAACCATATAGCCTTACAATCTACCTGAAAATGAATTAGTGATGTTTGTCTCACCACTAGTCTTCTTTCGAGCCCTAAAATGTGTCATATTTTAAAATCTACCAACTATCTCAAATATTGAATCCTTTCCCCTCTAAATTATAGGCCATCTTAAAATAAAATCCATACTTATATCCTCCTATGATCTTTCTAGAATAGGCCACGGTTTATACAACCTTTCTTGTTGACTTTTCCCTTTCGCTAACTAAAAAAACTACACTCTTAAACATATTTGTGGAAATTTATGTTTATGTGTGGCAAATAATTATTTTATACCTACTATTTATAATTTTTTTCATAGCCAAAATGACATTCTAAATCTCCACTATCCTTCTCATTAATCAAATTGCTCTGAATTTACCATCTAGGTCTACACAATTATGTTCCTAAGAATAAAAAACCTTCTTACAAAAAATTATATAACTATGGCGTCCTATTTCCAATCACTAGTTCTTCATGTGTTTTTCATGATTCATCAAAATATTCATGATTTTATGTTTCTCCTTCATAAAATAAAATTATATGACTTCTACTCTTAATTCATTCATTAATAAAATTATCCTTATCAATGCATCTTAATCTTTTTTCAACCTTCCCATCATATGTCACAACAGAAATAAATATATTTAAAGGAATACAACTCAATTCATATGTCATTAATTCAATTTATCCTGATTATTTATCAGCCACCATGTTGATATATAAATATAAAACAAGATCTTTTAGTAATAATTGATGTCTCTAATTTTTGAGCTCTTATACTATAGCGTGTCTAATACCTTGCAGTTAGGTCCCTATTGATGGTGAATCACAACACTCCTAAATGTCTGCAACTCGATGGGTTGAGAATCTCAGTGTGATTGCATAACATGGAGCTTTTCCCAAGTGTGGGACCTTGCAAAAATTGGAAAAGCTCTCCAGATGAAGGCCGGTTCCTATTCCTCTGTTCAGATGCACACAGTAAAAAAATGCAGAGGGTTTACTCAAAAACTAAACTAACTTTCCAAGGAGACAGGGTAAGAAGATGCATAAAATAAAACCTAAACTACAAAGGTGATGCACCGAGGAATGAAGAACACCTGTCTTGCCAATAAACACAAACCATTAAAATGCAATGCAAGATCATGCACAAATAACTAAATTTGCAGTGAAAGATCAGGAGGATGCAAATGAACATAGAGAGGGTTGAGAATCATCCACAGACATGCATTATTTGCTCCAAAGATTGATACAATACACTACAAAATGCCAAGAGGCAAAGTTACATTACAGTTTTAGATGGGAGGTTTGAACTCCACAAATTCACCTGCCAAAGAGAAGAAGGGAGGGGAAAAACAAGAATGTCCAACCTTTAGAAAGAATCCCCTCCTTACAATTTATAGGAAGAATGAGAGAGGGAATAGAGAGGAATTTCAAATCTACCCCAACCACCTCCAGGTTGCATTTAATTCATCTCATTATGGTGGTAGGTGAGAACCCTAGCAAACCCAAAAATTGCAAAACTTTATTTTTCATTTTTAAGAATTTTTTCTCATCTAATTAAAGATATCCATTCGTATTTGGATAAAGGATCTTGTAATATTTCCGAAAATTCCAACCTTGCATGAATCTGAGCTCCCTATGAAAAGTTATGGCCGTCTGAATATCTAGGTCAGGGTCTACTTCCTGTCGGGTTCAGGGTGTCAACGCTCAAAATCTTGCACGTCTTGAAGCTGTACGCCTTGGCGCCTCCATCCTTATGTTGACATACTTTTACCTGCACCATAGGTGCATTGAATATGTGGTGTTGAATTTTTCCATGTCGACATCCTTTTGATCTGCGCCATCCAACCTGCATCCAGGGCGTGAATTTTGCCATGTCAACATCCTTTTGACCAGTGCCTCCAACCTGTGCCAGGGCGCGAATTTTTCCATGTCAACACCTTCTAATGTTGCACCATCCTCACATTGACATACTCTTAAATGCGCCATAGGCACTGAAAATGTGGTGTTTATGCCTTCCAACTTGTGTTAGGTCGTGAATTTTTCCATGTCAACACCTTCTGATCTGTGCCTCTAACTTGTGCCATAGGCGAATCCATATTTTCCATGTTGACATCCTTCTGATCTACACCTCCAACCTGCTCCAGGGCACAAATTTTTCCATGTCGGAACCTTCTAATCTGCATCCTCTAACTTGCGCCAGGGCGCAACTTTTTCCATGTCGACATCCTTTTGACCTGCGCCTCCAACCTATGCCAAGGCGTGACTTTTTCCATGTCGAAAACTTCTAATCTACGCCTCCAGTCTGTGCCAGGGCACGATTGGTGGTGTAAACAAATGTCAAGTTTTGAGTTTATGTGCCATAGGCACATTCATATCTGTGTCGACTATCCTCTTACCTGTGTCATAGAGCACATCCATATTTGTGTTGACATCCTTTTACCTGTGCCATAGGTGCATCCATATTTGTGTCGACATCCTTTTACCTGTGCCATAGGTGCATCCATATTTGTGTCGACATTATTTTACCTGTGCCATAGGTGCATCCATATTTGTGTCGACATCCTTTTAGCTGCACCATAGGTGCATCCATATTTGTGTCGACATCCTTTTACCTGCGCCATAGGTGCATCCATATTTGTGTCGACATTATTTTACCTGCACCATAGGCACATCCATATTATGTCGACATCCTCTTACCTACACCATAGGTGCATCCATATTTGTTGTCGACATCCTTTGACCTGCAGCATAGGCGCATCCATATTTGTGTCGACATCCTTTTACCTGCACCATAGGTGCATCCATATTTGTGTCGACATTATTTTACCTACACCATAGGCACTGAAAATGTGGTGTCGACATCTTATGTCATGCACCTTATACCTGTGCCTTGGCGTGAACTTTCTATAAGATGTCGACAAAAAAATGACGTGCAAACCTTCCTACTTATGTCTTAATGAAGCTGCTAAATGACGTACATAAATCCTCATGAGCATACATGATTTTCTTTGATTATGGCTGCATATCTCTTCCTCTACCGCTCTGTTCCCTTCCATATCTACCCTTGTGTCTTGTGTGCTGATGAGGATATTTACAACATTATACATCATTGTGCATATATTAATGACTCGAAATGGCTCAAATCTTGCACATAACAACTGAGGAAAATATAAATAAGCCTCACCATCTATTAAATCTACCCGAATATTCCTTGAAGATATGCATGAAAGAATTGGAGAATGCAGGGAAATAATTAAATGGTGATTCGCTACTCAGTCCTTGTTGAAGAGAAAGAAATCCTGTGCAAATAGCCAATCTCTTCTACATGACCACTCCAGAAGGAACCATAACTGGAGCATTTCTTAATAAAATTTTACACAAGAAATTTTTGCCTCCTGGAATATTGATTCTGATCCTTCAAATACACAACAGTACAAGAAATTCCTCCACCAGATTGGGTGAAGATTATAGGATCATATTCTCTTAGAAAATGATCCATTTCAATTAGAGGTAGTTGGAAAGTTTCTTGAGAATCTCGTCAATCTAAAATGAGTATGGCCATCATCTCTTCTCGAACTACAGGTCCTATGGGATAACATGAGGAAATATGTTGTTGAAATCTATTTCCATCATTTGGCAGACTCTATTTATTTCATCTTATAAGTGGTTGAAAGGAAAAGTTTGGAATTGATCTCTATGCTTCTCTGCTCTATCCTCATCTCTGTAAATTCCATAATACATGTTTCTCATTTTGTCAATGAGGATATTAGGCACTAGAGATCTCCAAGAATCCCTCTCTATTCTCTTCCTCTGCTAGGGTCTGAATGTCAGAGCTTAAGCCATCTCTTTCCAAGCTCCTTGTAGTTGCATTTTTTTCCATTTTCCCACTGATGTTGTACTTTTCATATTTATTGGAGCAATATAATTCTGTCTTATGATGCATTTCACTCCATCCTTTGCATGTTTTATTGTCTCTACAAGATGACCTCATCGTTACATTTACATAGGTATAAATGTGCATATTCTTGAGTGTTACTATTGTAGGTCTTGGGAGCTCATGTTCGATGGGTAACAATTCATTTTCTTTCTCTGTGAATCTGCATCTTTGAGCCAAGATGGTTACAACGTTAGTCCACCCTTTTCGGATTGCTCGACCTCTCTCCATGTTAACAGAGATAACTCTGCATTGTATTCTTGCTAACAAGGCTCCTTTTCTGGTGTATCACCACTATTAGTGTAGGATTTATCCTTTGCCATGCGCTAACTCTCTCCTTGACCTCTTGGAATATAGGCTTATTAAGCCATTAAGATAGGCTTTTCCTAGCATTAGAAAAAAAGAGTAGGACAGAATTGGAATTTTGAAGTTTCTAGGAATAAGAGCCAACTGTTCTAACTGAGAGGGTTATCTCAAGCCCCCAAGTCCCTTAGGCTTCCAGAGATAACCCACATAGAAATTAATAGCCCTTAGAAAGTAGGGATTCCATAATCCAATTTAATCCCAGGGTGCTTCCTTTTTCAAGATGATGAACATTTCCTCTACTCTCTCTCTACATATCCAATATGGCCGTATATAGTATAATCATTACTAATAACTGCAATGATAGATGTTTGTGCCTTTGATAAACGAATAAATGTCAATTGTCACTATTGTCTATGAATATGGTTAGTCTTATCATTAATCAGTATTAATTGTCTTCTTCTAATTTAATGTGAGACCTACTCTGGTTATCCTTGATATATGAATATATTGTAATCGCTAATCACATCAATAACCCTCTCTCTCCTTATTTCCCCTACTTCCCTTATACCTCTCTAATGACTACAAAACATATAACCTCCCTTGAACTCTACACAAGAACTTTTCCATAGTTTTAGTGGGTTATTCTTATGTGATCCTTGGTCTAATGACCACACTATAGATTTAGGTAGTTTACATTGAATACATGGGCAGTATCCCCATAAGCATAATAGGGGCTTAGCCCTATTATGCATTGGTGAAAATCAATAATTTTCAACAGTCACGAAAATATTATATTGAATAGCTCAGGCCAATTTGCATCCGGTGACTGGCGTTTAGGAGATATCTGTCCTCATGCACCCTTAAAGCATATCTAGAAAATAAAAAAGGACGATGATGGGTACTGGTATGCTTCCATGTCACCCTCCCAAGAATGATGAGTAGTAAAAGTAAATGATCATATTTCATCAAGGTGACTTGTGCATCAAGGTAAGGAAAAACAATGTCATGTTCATTTCCGTGCACATCAAAATGTATGAAGTTTTTGAGATTGGTGTTCAAGCACCTGCATCTCCAGTTGGACATATAACCATGAAGAAGAAGAGACTACCTGTGATAAATCAATATTTATAATCATCCATTATTACGGACCAACTCTCACAGAAGACATAGATTATAGGACATGAAGGGGATCTATTGCTTTAATAAAAAATCCACAACTAGCAAAAGGAAAGAAGGTTAATAACATCCTCTGTCAGAATTTATGGAAAGAGTATTAATGGAATAAATAGTCATTTCTCAGATCTGGTAAATATCCTCATCTGTTAAATCCTTGTGGCTTTAATGGGCTCAAGTGAATTTAAACTGCTAGAGAAAAGAGGAAGCCATGGGAATGTTCACATGTTGCAATGATGAAGAATCTAAGGGCCTAATGATAAAGATGTAGAAGCAGATACCAAATGTTGTAGCGAAAAACATGAAGATGAAAAATCTCTTGAAGATAATTTTTGAATTTCATGTAGCTAACTAAGAAAATCAAAGCTTTGTCTTTAGTCTATCTTCCTTTGGATGATTTTCTGTGCATATAAAGAAGAAGAAATTGCAACCTTGAAAAGAGAAGTTCATGCAAAGAATTTTGAAATTTTCTGAATGGAAATTATGATCCAAAAAATCAATCACTAAATTCTATGTTATGTTGTGGCTATGTAAGAAAGGTATAAGCAATCTTGAAGCACTTCATAATGTTGAAGGTAAAAGAGAACCATCCTTCGGAAGTAGTTTCTGATGATTCTCCATATTATGAGGTGTTTGTTCTTGAAAGAATCCTATGTTGAGAATTGTGTCTATGGTTATCAATGATGTCAAGTGGCACATTGATCTCAAAGGATGTCAAAGTGAATTAGGTGTCATCCATGAGTTTTTGATGAAGGTTGATTGGTAGTGTCTAGTTGTGTGATCTTCACATGGTGTCTAGGCATGGTCTTGAGAATGGTGTAAGCTTGCATTGTCATGGTATGAATCTAAAAAGATAGTATGAGGAAAAACATGTTCCATACGATGTGGGTAAATGTGTCTAAGTATCTGCAAGGTGTTTTTATGGTCAATTCATGTGAAGTTTGTGTTGATTTAGTTCATTCTAAGCCTATCCCTAGACCTTACACAAGTAGAATGAGTTAGAAACATGAGATATGGAGTAGGGAAGTCTTTTCTAAGTATGGCAGGTTTATTGGGACACTGCATATGAAGTGTGGAAGGTGCCTTAGGATCAAATTTGAAGGGCTAGTCCCAATTTCATTGTGAAGGGTAAATATTGGACCAACCCTTCAACTATGAAAAGTATTATAATCATTTTACACTTCATATGAAAATAGTAAAGAAATCACACATGTCGTAAAAAATTGAACACTTTTTACAAAGAGAGTGTCTCCCCTTAAAATGTAATAAATTCCATTTCATAAATAATGTATGAATAAGTTATATTGCGAGATCCAATAAAAAATTTAAAATTAAACTCTCTAATTGACATTGGAATTACAAAGTGACAAACAAAATTTTTAACACACATAATGAACCTAAAAATTAATGACAACACAAGGTTCTTTTACTCAAATTTAATTTGTTAAATATAAGAGAAAAAATAATTAGTTGTATAAAAATAATTCATGTTTCATCTAATAAATAGTATCAAGAAAAATATCAAACTACCAAAAAAATTGTGATCTAAATAGAAAGTTTCTCGTGTTCACCTCAATGTAAGCAAAACATATCACCAACACATTTTTTAGGCTCCCTTCAAAAAAGAAAATACCTGAAACACAAAATGAGATATAAGTCATTACAAGACACATTGATCAACATTTAGACCAAGTCAAATGTTCTTGACAAGTATTCATCAATTATTTCGAAAAAAAATCTTATTAAATTAGTAGTAAAATATTGAAAACACTTATCTAAACTTCCAAAGAATTTTTTTTATAAATAAAAAACAATAAAGAACATATTTTATAGAAAGAACTTCCAAAAACTCACCATCTATTTGTCTAATGGAAGCGGTTTTCGAGTTTTTTTATTCTTCCATGCATCATAAATAGCATCCCAATCTACCTCATTTAGAGCATGAGGTGCACAAAGAGATAGAAACATTAGCATATCCAATGTGCTCAAAGAAAGCCTGGATCTATCATCATTCTTTATCCTATTTAACTTTGAAAAACCTCTTTCACATACGGCTGTGCTTGCTGGAATTACAAGAATAGCTTGCCATAGTTTCATCAGACATGGAAACCCGTCAAACCATTCAGGTTCACTGCCACATAGATCCCATGCTCCAAACATATGTTTTTTTGGATATGATCTATAAATAGTACAAATAAATTCATCCATCTCACCCAAACATTTAACACTGTCCACAATAGGCGAGTTTCCAACACTAAATTTGTCACATAAACATGTTAGCCATCTTTTTGTTTGACGATCTCTATCTTCTGTCTCCTCGTAGTAATTACGAGGACTGAAAAATTTAGCAGCATTAAATATAGGTAAATCTGTGAATCTTGTATCAAGAGAATCAATTACCTTAATTATAAAGCTTTTCCCCAATTCAATGCAATCATCTAGTGTCCCTGATCTGTGTGACTTAGGCAAGCTCTCAAATCTCAATGCATGTACATGTAATGTACCTGTTCCATCTGCAAACTCAAGAGATCCTCCTTGTGCCCTGGTTAGAAAAGATGATGTATGTAGAGTACCTGTCCCAAATATGCCTCTTTGAAATCTCCTACGAAGCATGTCAACTGTGATATCTAATGTAGTCCCAATGGAAGTAATATCAATATGATCCTCTTGAAATTTTTTATTCAGCTTATTTAACTCAATAAGCACATCTGCAAGTAAATGGATGCAAAATTGTACCTGAAATATTGTTGCCAAATCATACATGTTTTTCTCCTCTAATTCCCATTCTTTCAACAAAGCAGGCATGAGTTTGACAAGTCTTTCCATGACCTTTCCTCTAGAAAGCCACCTAATTTGATGAATTTGTAACACTTCCAACCTGTTGATTTGAAATGACTCCATCAACTCTCTCAATGCTCCATGTCTTTTAGCAGATTTTCCAAGCCATGAATATATTTTATTTGCAAATTTATCAATAAACTGCAACTCTGGAAAATGAGATGAAGCATCATTTGCTGCTAATGCTTCTCGATGAGCTATGCAATGAATATCTAATAAATGAGGAGCATCTCGACGAAGCTTTGTGGACAAACCTTCACGAATTCCCCTCATGGCAGACGCCCCATCAGATCCAAATCCAACTAACTTCATTAAGGATAAATTCATCTCTGTCAAAAGAGTGATCACGGCATCATACATAGCTTGAGCTGTTCCATCCTTTATTTCAAGGAGTCGTATAAATTTTGTTACACATTGACCTCTTCCTCCATTTGTCAAGTATGTAATATAAACAATCAAATGTTGTTCCATAGTACAATCAGTGCTTTCATCAACTAAAATAGAATAAAATGGACTATGAAATATATCATCTTTCAACTTTTTCCAGTAAACCTCCTTAGCAGCTTGTAAAAACTCTTTTCCGGATGTTGTATTTGTATATGCAGAATATTCATCTGTGAGAGGCATGTGTGGAGTTCCTTTATACCTGTTCAAGTCACAAATCGGCTTATAGAGCTCCAAAGATAAATCATGTATGGCAACAAAATACATATTTTCCATCACTGATATGATTCTCTCCTTCTCAGCATCTACCATTAGTTCTATGTGTTTAGTGATTGGAATGTTACTTTGTTTATTTTCTCCCTCCAAACGTTGTGATGAAAATTTATGAGGATCTGATTCTGCATGGGTAAGAAGGCCACTAACTTGAAGGGTGGTGCTTCCATCTTTAGCAAATGGAGTATCTCTCTTATATTTGACACACCAAGAACATTTTATCCTTTCTACACCATTGCAGTCTTTTATAGCATAAGCCCATGGAAATCTTGTTTTCCATTTGGCCTTGAATGTCCTTTTAGGTTTCTTTGATGGGTGTTCCTCTTCCCCAAATTCTGCTCCATCTAACTCATGCTCTTCTTGTGCAAGAATATCAAATTCTTCATTTTGAGAATCACATGGTTGACTAGAATGCCGAGAGATGCCAAATGCATCAGCAAGTGACAATTGTTTTTTATCCTTCTTTGGACGACCAATGGAAGCCATTTTCTCAAACTTCTTACACGACACTTGTCACCTATTCCAATGAAATAATTATAAAAATATCAAAATAGTGTTTTCACATGAATTTTTGTGTATTATTTTGATAATTTACAATTAGAGATTAGAGAATATTTAAGAAAATAATTTAGAGTAATTTGTATAATCATGCAACACTAAAATCTCAAATATAAGATTGCACTAACAATAATATCTAATTTTAAGATGGAGAAGTGTTTAATCAATACTTTTAGTAATGAAAATATAAACTGTGCAGAGTTTATTCTATTTTTCAGTATAAGCTGACTCACAAGTGTACCTGTTTCAATGTCTGAAGCAAGATGAAAGCAATACCCCAACTGGTCCCTTTGATTCTGTACCTTAATTTGTATGAACCAGTCTGCCCCTCAGCGCTGAATAGAAATCTGAAAATGATGAAATACTTATTTAACTTACAAACTCATACAACGTATTGGCCCTCTCCAGTTCCACAATCCAAATGAGATTTTTAATGTGTAGCTACATTAACTACTCATTCAATTGTTACCAACAATAACTTATGCTTAAGAAAAATTGAGACACAGAAATAACCTTTGCTTTATGGATTGTAATTTGATAAACCTCTAAGTCTGTAACATTCTCGCTTTGTATATATGCTACAACTGTAGTTGAATTTAGGATATATTTTAAGCTGGAAAACGGTAAGGTTTCATTCAGTGGCTTTTAAAATTCATCAAATTTGTCCCTCCAAAATTATGATGTCCAGGCCAGTACACCTGCAATAACTTAATTTACAGCCCAT
The DNA here is from genome assembly GCA_019776745.2 of Taxus chinensis. NCBI lineage: Eukaryota > Viridiplantae > Streptophyta > Pinopsida > Cupressales > Taxaceae > Taxus > Taxus chinensis. Next base: position 133,320,599 of record CM034157.1, on the reverse strand, counting down.
CACAAAATCACTACTTCAAGATGGCCTGTCGAAATACATATCTTGTTAACAATCATAACTTATGTATAGGAGAAAAAATTGAGACACAGAAATATGACTTTGCTTTACAGTGTCGTTTGATCCGCCTGTGTGTCTACAAAATCCTTTCTTTGCATATATGCTACAGCTGTTGTTGATTATAAGATATAATTTACGCTGGAAAATGATATCAGATTTTGAACAAACCCATATCCCATATTGCCAGCGCAGCCTGCCAGGTCCTTTCCATAGGTTCTCACGACTCACTATTCTCAAATAAACTTAACTGCTCCCAAATTCAATATCAAATAACTGTGTCTCTGTACAATCTACGGGGGAGGGCTATGTAGGTCAACAAATTGTAACAGTTGCAGCCTGGCGTGCACCTGCCCCGCCCCTGGAATTACAGTGTACCTTCAGGCTTCAATCCCGGACAGACTAACAGTCTTCCTTTTCGTTCTTCAATAGATTTGATGCACATTTGAATAAATAGGAACCTAGTCTCCCGAGTCCACTTCTAGACTCCTCTAGACTATTGGCAATGGCATTCAATGAATCAATACAGTCTGCGCAGCTGAATCTCCAATTAATTTTTTATTTATTCATTTACACATGGATGATCATTGATGGGATACAGTTTGAGTTAATGTTTATGTGGACTTTCAGGCTTCAACTGTGGACTGTGTCATTGGTCAATACAAATCTTTACAAATTACAACACATAATTAATATGATGCAACTGCACTCGCCACTCTGTTCTTTGTCAATGGTGTCATTGTCCCTCCAATTCCAAAGCCATGTTTTAGCAAATTCAATGACACATTTTCATTTGATTACAAATCTGTACATTTGTCACATAATTAATTTGATGCAACTGATTGGTGTCAACTGCACTGTTCCTTGTCAATGGTGTGACTGTCCCTCCAAAGCCGTGTTCAAGCTACTGTCATCTTGCCTCTGCCTCTCCAAATTCTCAACTACCTAAGTGACATTTTTGAATTTTGCCCTTCATATGACATTTTTATTAAAATGCTACGCTTCAACATTGTCAAACAATTTTTATATTTTGAATTTCTTTTTACGGGCCAAAATTTTTCTGCACTTTTCTGACGGGTTAGAAGCCCTTTGACGGGCTCTGACGGGCTCAATTTTGCTGGACATATATAACAATATCCCAAAACCAACTAACTTTTCTTTGCATGTTGACCATGTAATAATAAAAATACCATTTCTATCTTACGGGGAAATGGGACAATTATGGAAATATCACATGTAATTTAGGTGTAGTGTAACCACTAATATCAATTTTAGGTAGGGAAAATGACTCCATAATTGTACATGTACCAAAACATGTAAACTATTTTTTTGAGATTTTTGATACATACACTTATGGAATATACTAGTTTAATAATTTATTATTTAGTTGACAACAATATGTTATCTATTTATAGGAATGTACAATATTTAGACAATTTAATTGTAAAATACTACAAATATATTAAATATTCTTTTTAATTGATTATATATATCATGTCAATTTAGTTACATCACTGATGGGGTGTGAAAAACTTTTGGGAGGGAGCTTGGAGGATGGACGCGCTAGGGTTCTTGGTCGATGAAGCTTTGTGGGCTTACGTCGGCCTTAGCGCTGAGCAGTGGGAGAGGGCGAAGGTGCTTAACGAAGTGGTGAATCTGGAACTGCTATGTTCTCACTTGGCGGAGCGTTGCATAGAAGGACTGGTTTCTCACTCTAGTCTACTTGCAAAGAGTTTGGCCACTGGGCTTCTTAAGGAAGTTAACCAAACTATTGGATTCCTCTTAAGCCGGGATGTGAAAGCTTTTCTGGCGGCTCTCAAGAGTGCTTTCGGTCTTGTTTCGTTTACTCCTTTTCTGATCGAGGGGCTAGTGTCTACCTTCTTTCAATTTTATTCTTGTTTTCACCGTTCGCCAGAAGAGGAGTTTGTGCTCCAGTAAATAGGGGTTTCTCAGTCTTTTTTGGTTCCGCTGAGTGAGGAGGTCCTTTCAGCAAAGGTGGAAGAGATACAGGACCTTGTTCTACCTGCAGACTTGGATATTCTTAATTCTGTTCTTGTCAGTAGTTCCACTAAACAGATCAGCTCGGTTATGGGTATTGGGTCGATTCCATGTGGTGGTTTTCTTCTTGTGCAGAAGGGTTTGTTGCGGGGGTTGACCTCCATGTCTTCTAGTTTGATCCCTGCCAGTTTGTTTTCTTGGAAGGGGTTTGGTACGACTGGGTTGTTATTTTTTGAGTTGGATATGATCCTTCTGTCTGGAGGAAGTCATGTATTGTTTTCATTTTTCTTCCTACACAGGGATTTACCATCTTGGTTCCCCAAGCATAGAATCAAGAAGAAACTGTCTTTGGGGTTTTTTAAGGGTTTGAAACTTCTTCAAACCATGAATGTGATTTAGTAGATTCGATCGGCTTGGGTCTATTGCGGATGTTTGTGACTCTTGGGCGACTCAATTTTCATGGGTGAGTGCTAGTTATTTTACACATCTATTTGTGTGTAGTTTCGTAGTTATGGTGGGTCATTAGTTGGTGGTGGGACGTTTGTTGGTGCGGTCTTGTTGGTTGTCCACGCCCTACTACAAAATATTTATTTTACTACACCCTACAAGTATGTTGGCAAAGGTGAGCTCACTAGGTTGAACATTAGTGTGTTGCATTCGGTAAAGTAGTCACAATGGTTCTTGATGATGATCATGTTTACGTCTTCCAAACATCATCTGTTACCTATTCATAAGAAACATACAATGAAAGCTTTGAAATTATAAAGTATTCAACCTTTAGGAAACTCCAATCCAAAAATAATACAAATACATATTATTAAGATTTTCTAATTAAAAAAAATAACACATAACATAGGAAAAAAAATAATTTCCCTTGTGAATGCTATATTCCATAACACTCCATTGACATGTGTAATGTGGTTAGGAAAGAGAGGAGAACATGTAAGAGGAAGTGTGGAGCTACTACTCTTGAAAAACTATCAGGGTTGTTAATAATTATAAATGATTTTAAGCTCTCACTTTTATTTAAATTTATATTTGATTAAACCTCCTTCCACCATACTCAGAAAGCTGTTGCCTATGACTTTTTTATTTACCATATTTCCCTTGTCTTTTCAAATCACAATTTGGAATGCCACTAAAACCCGAAGAAGTAGCATAAAACAATCTACTTCCACCATACTTAGATGTTAAATCTCTTGTAACTCAAACTAAAATAAATTTCCAATAGGGTTTTTATGAAAAATTGTAAATATAATCACAAAATTGTTGTCCAATGATGTGAATGATAGTATAATGTGTTTTCCCTAATTATACACCAAAATATAAATCCAACACCTGCAATCGAAAAAAAACCTCAAACTACCTATTCTATATTTAATACTTACAAAAGGTAACCTACTAAAACAATATCACTTTGTAGATTGTACAATGTTGACCCATTGTCTGCAACACAAACTCGCTTATACAACATATGTGTGCATGGCCCTCAACACAATCACCAAGTGTCCTAATCTAATGGAAACATGAAATTGCAATTAGTTAGGGATTACATTCCAAAACTATCCCATTGAAAACAAACATTGAATTCACACAAATGTTGCATTTTTTTGAACCCCTTAAACAAATAAAAAGAAAAAAGATTTTTCCCCCAAGTTATAAATCTATTTGATAATTCAATCTACTCTATCAAAAATGATATTTCAGAGGCACCGAAAAATTTGAACAAAAACCTGAGCGCGTACCAACAAAGATAATCCATATCCAATTGTAAAAATATTACTTCGAAGTTTGAATTTTAATGTTGAATATATGCATTTCTATTGTAATGGAAAAAACTATGTTTACCCTTTTTGGCATATCCAACAATCATTACAATCCATGACACCACATAACTTTTAGGAATTTTGTCAAACAATTCATGTGCATAGGTTAATAGCATGCTTACAAAGGTGAGGTGATCAAATTGGATCTACAGTACCAGAAATGAGTAACAAAATGTACATAGAAACACAACATAAAATGAAGGATGTTTGTTGTCGAAAATTGACTTTTGAAAATGTGTCGTCAAAAAAACGACGGTTCTTGGACATTGCTCACCCTAGAACATACACAAATAGACTAATCTGTGTTCTCCATTCTTTCTCCTAAATCTACATTTTGTTTCCCCTTCCTTTACTCACAAACAAGCTTGGTACATTCAAACAAATGAAGAGTTCTGCTTCTATTACAATATCAACAAAAACACAATAAACAAACATCATTGCCATACATCTAGCACCAAACGCCAAAAAATGAACATGCTTGGGCCCACATCCTCGACTCAACGTACCAGTCATCTCTAGCCACATAGCTCGGTTCTTTCCCGTCTTCAAAATGCATAAGGAAAGTTCCAACTAGAATTGATCTCCTCCCCTCTCTGCACAAATACTATACAAAGATATTTAGATAATGTTATATAAATTGATTAAAAAGAGGCTATGGTTTACATTTTACGGTCCTCCCCTTAACACAACACAAAAAAATTAACATTCCAAACATTTCCCGACAAAAATAAAACCAATATTACCCTGCACTCATGTGTAATTGCTATAGTGACTAGTTTAACCAAATTGCGTGCCACCCTAAATCACTAAATCGGACCGTTAGAGTTAATGGTCCACATAACAATTTAATCACATTGTTTTTTTTTTAATTGGATTTTTTTTTTTAAATGTATCTTTTAAGTCGTTTAAACATTCAATCGAATAGTTATTTTTTAAAAGTTTTTTCCCTCAGTGTTTCAATAATCATAAAATACGGTATTTATTTAAAATAACAACATTTTAATTAAATTAATTAATTAATTAATTATTAATATTATTATTAATAGGCATTTAAAGGAATATTTATTAAGTAATCTAGAATTTAAATCCTTTACTTTTTATAAAAACATTAAATAGTTTTTAGATTACCCTATTACATTTAATTTTGTGGATGGCCCGTGAGTAATATTTAATGGTCCGTGTATTTTTTTTAATTAAAAATAATTTGTTCCTGTGGTGGTATTTGCTAATTTTTTTGGGTCCTCATTTTTTTTTTATTACTCCATGTTTCTCGCAGATATATAGTTAGTGCACATTAGCAAGAGTTGCATCAGATATATTCGTCGCTCCTCTGTCTTTAGTTTGGGTGATGCTGTCGATGTTGCTGGAAGCAGTGACAACAAATATGTTTTGTGTTGCAGACTTGATGCACTTTAGAAATGCTTCTACGACTCTAAAAATCCACATTCAGTCAAAAAAGAAACCCAATGATCCTCTCACTGACAAAAATGGTTGATTGGTTGCAAGATACATATGTTTGATTTTGTACTACTGAGGTCACATACGCCTATTTGGTGCATTTTGGAATTGCTTTGACGATTCCACAAATCTTACGTACGTTACTGCCCATATCAAACATACTTCTTTAGTGTTACCTGCTAATTGCTACAACTCCCCTACAATCTCTCATTTTTAAAATTATCGACATAACATTATACATCTTTTTGATGGAAGTACTAATTATGCCGAAGGTGTTCCCCTATGGTAAAGGGCTTGCGGTCGTTCACACCAATGGGCTAAATTTGATGGGTGTTCTGATGTTTTTTTCCACTTGATTAAATTTGATGGGTGTTTTGACGTTTTCACTTTTTAAAGTTGTTTTGATCGACAATTGCATGTTTTGGGCGGTCTTAGCAAAGTTGCATGTTTAAATTTTATTGCTTACCATTTATTTTTACTCGCAACTATTGCCAATTCATTCTCCCAGTGTTGTAATGCGAAGTTCAGTGTTCGTGGAGTGCATTGCTTGCATTGCAGGATATGCGCAAGAAGGCTAGGGAATTGATGCTCTTCAACTTTATCGTGCAATGGCAAGAAAAGATATGGAGACATCCTGCTTTGCCTTTGGGAGCGTTGTGAGAGCATGTAATTCACTCCAAGTACTTGGATTGGATGTGGGTAAGCAACTTCATAACCATATTGTCAAAATGGGTTATTATTTAGATGGTTGTCAACAATGCTCTGGTTCATATGTATGCAAATTGTGGTAGTATGGTAAGTGCCCGCCAAGTGTTTGGCAAAATGTCTCAACGAAATTCAATTACATGGAACGCCACATGTATGCAAATTGTGGTAGTATGCTAGATGCCGCCAAGTGTTTGAAAAAATGTCTCAATGGAATTCAATTACATGGAATGCCATATGTATGCAAATTGTGGTAGTATGGTAGATGTCCGCCAAGTGTTTGACAAAATGTCTCAACGGAATTCAATTACATAAAACATCATATGTATGCAAATTGTGGTAGTATGGTAGATGCCCACCAAGTGTTTGACAAAATGTCTTAACATAATTCAATTACATGGAATGCCATATGCATGCAAATTGTGGTAATATGGTAGATGCCCGCCAAGTGTTTGGAAAAATGTCTCAACGAAATTCAATTACATGGAATGCCATGATCTAGGTAAGTTCACAACATGATCACAAGGATGCTGCTTTGAAACTATATGTTGAAGTGCAATATATGGGTATGGAGCCAAACCAGTTTACCTTTGCAAGTGTCGTCACATCATGCGCCAGAGAAACAACAAAAAAATAGGGAAAATAGGTCCATGGTGAGAAGCAGATCAATGGTGAGAAGTTGTGGTGTACATGGGACAACCATCTGCCCAATCTCAGCCATTTGTGTCATAGTCCGTGTAACAGTTGAACAAGCTTGCCTCTTAGACACTATCAATGATATGTAATTGGTCCTTACATGGGCAAGCCGTAACACCATCATAAAAACAAGGCATTGACACATAAACTTTAACATGAAACATGTCTTGTACAAACGTTCAATTAAGGAAACCCATACCTCATTACCTACATATAGGTGTGTACATGAGAAGAAGTAATAAGGAGAGATTTACGGACATGGATCACTCGCAGATTCAGAAATTACACCGGTTGATTACTACATAGTCAGAAATGCTAAGAGACTTCTGAAAAAATGTAGTGTTTCATTGAGCATGTTTTTGATTTTGTGGTGTATAGTGTCATAGTTGCTTTTCTTATACCTTGTTTCATGCAAGTTTGAAAATTATGGTTTACAGCTCATGCTTTTCGTTTTGCTTTTTTTTTTAATGGTTAATTTTCTGTTACGTGTTTTCTTGATACGTGTGTGTCTTTCTGCAGAAAGCCTCTTGTCTTTGCTATATGCTAATCTTCTGGGAATAATTCCATTTTATTCTGTTAGGTTGTGGAGCCTGTTTTCATGTGTGAAAGTGTTGAAGACTCTACACTAAGAGTACTGTACACTTTCCACGATTGTCTCACCGGGGTTCGGGGGTGCAGTCCTCGAGAATTTTTTTGGCCTCGAAAAACGTACCCAATATACTAGGAAATGTGCTCTTCTAATATGGGTGGGATTTTTGACCCATAGGTTTATGGGACGGTTTTGGCCCATGGTTTTGATACCCACAGTTTTGTAAAATTGCTTAAGCAGTTGTCTACTTTTGTAGTTTTGTGCATATGGTAGGTATGATGTAACATTGCAGATGTGTCTGAATTCGGGTGTGAATTCTGTAGAGTTTGTTGAGCATAGCTCCAAAAAGATCTGGGTATTGTATTGAGAGAGCGGTGGCTTGTAATAAAATATGAGCAAGTGATTCTTGGTGGACATAGCCCAAATTGGGTGAACCACGTTAAATACTGTCTCTTTTGTTGTGTTATTTTTATTTTGCACTTTTATTTGAGATCTATAAAAAAATTTTGCATATTAGTTTCTACTGTTGCGATTCTGTGAGGGATTATTCTACATATTTTATCCCTTATATCCTAATAATTGGTATCAAAGTTTAGTTTGGTTTGCTTGAAGTGTTGAATCGTAGGGAAAGTTTTAGCTTGAGTGGAGTATGACAGATGATGAAAGATTAAGGGTTGATAAATTCAACAGTAGATAATTTTAGTCTTTGGAAGATGTAATGGAAGATTACCTTTATCAGAATGATCTTTATATTCCACTGTATGAGAAGGTGAAAAAACCCTCGAACATGATGGATGCAGAATGGGATTTGTGGATAGGAAGGACACTTGGGAAAATCTGGCTGTGTCTTGTATCTTTGGTATTATTTAATGTTTCAAAGGAAAGAACCTACAAAATAACTGATGGATGCATTAGGGAAGTTGTATGAAAAACCCTCTGCCTCTAACAATATATTTTTAATGAAAAAGTTGTTTAATATGAAGATGTCTGAGAATGGTTCAGTAGCAGATCATTTAAATGATTTTAATACAATTGTAAATATTACTAGGATTGGTTACAATAGAATTTGATGAAGAAGTTAGGGCTTTATTAATTATGTGCTCTTTACCTGAGAGTTGGAATAGCCTCATAATGGCAGTAAGTAACTCGGTTCCAGCTAACTCAAAGTTGAAGTTTGAGCATGTTGTAGGGGTGATTCTAAGTGAGGAAATGTGAAGAAAAAGCTCTGGGGAATCTTCTACTTCAGGGAATTCTTTGACAGTGGAAACTAGAGGGAGACAAAAATAGAGGAAGCCATGGAAAATCGAAATGATCGGGCAAGGTCAAAATCTAAAAGCAAGATAATATGTTGGCACTGTGGAAAGTCTGCACATGCAAAGAATGACTGTTGGGAGCTTCAGGACAAAAAGAAACAACAGGAAGAAAGCAAGGAGGAAAATGTGGCAACGAGTAATGTAGGTCAGGATGCTTTGATTCTTTCTTTGTACAATATTGTTGAATCTTGGGTTTTAGATATGGGGGCTTTTTTCCATGCTACTCCACATAGGCATTATTTTGTTGATTATGTTCAAGGGTATTTTGGGCATGTTTTTCTTAGTGATGATGAGTCTTGCAGTATAGTTGGAAAAGGTTATGTTTGGGTTAAGATGCAGAATGAGAATACATGGCTATTGAAGGATGTCAGACATGTGCCTACTTTAAAATGAAATTTGATATCAGCGGGCCAGTTGGGAAGTGATGGTTGTACTATGATATTTACAGCAGACTCTTGGAAGGTTACCAAGGGTGCTCCCAAGTGGTGGCAAGAGGTAAGAAGGTTTGAACCTTGTATTTAACCACTTATAGCACTAATGTTTTTAATCTCGTGGCTTCAGAAGTAGATACAACATTGTGGCACTATAGGCTCGGTCATATGAGCCATAAGGGCATAGATATCATACATAAGGATTTTCCTGGATATATAGAAACAAGTTTGGAGATCTGTGTGAACTGCATTTATGGGAAACAGAAGCAAGTAAGATTTCTCAAGGTTGGACCTATAAAAGAAGAGAGTAAGTTAGAGTCGGTGCATTTTGATGTGTGGGGGCCGACTTAGGTATCATCTCTTGGGGGTTCAAGTTATTATGTTACTTTAATTGATGATGTAAAAAGGAAAGTTTGGGTTTACTGTATTAGAAAAAAAATGATGTATTTGACACTTTTGTTAAATGGAAAGCCTTGGTAGAGAATGAAACAGGTCTTAAGCTAAAATGTCTCATGGTCAGATAATGGAGGGGAGTATTGCAACAATGAATTTGAGAATTACTGTTCTAAGAATGGAATCCATAGGAAAAATATGACGTTCCAGGAACTCCGCAACATAATGGGGTGTTAGAAAGGATGAACATAACAATAATGGAATGTGCTAGGAGCTGTGAGGTTACATCCATGACTGCCTCTTTCTTTTTTGACATAAGTGGTAAGCACAATTGTGTACTTGATAAACATAGGACCCTCAAGTGCCTTTGATGGAGGCATACCTGAGGAGGCTTGGTATGGTAAGAAAGTTGATTATTAATTTCTTAGAGTCTTTGGATGTGAGGTTTTTGTCCATATAGATAAGGATGATTGGACCAAGCTAGAGGATAAATCATAAAAAGGTACTTTCATTGGTTACGGTGGTGATGACTTTGGATATAAATGTTGGAGTATTAAGTACAAGAAAATCATTCAATCTAGGGATGTGGTCTTTAATGAGAAAGTCATGTATAAGCAACAGTTGAAGGAAAACATGGAAGAATCCAAGAAAGAATATACAGTGGTAGAGGATCTTCTGGATCAAAAAGTGACAAATGAATCAGTTCAAGGAATCTCCTCAACATGAACCCCAAACTCATATATTGAGGAGGTCTTCTAGGGTAAGAAGAGAACCTAAACATTTTTCTCCTTCTCTTTGTTATTTATTACTCACTGATAGTGGAGAGCCAGAGATATTTGATGAAGCAATGCAGGTAGATGCCAGAAAGAAGTGGGAGCAAGCCATGGATGAGGAGCATCAGGCTCTCATGGAGAAACATAAATGTGATTTGGTGAAGCTACCTGACGGAAAAAGAGAATTAAAAAACAAGTGGGTGTACAGAGTCAAAGAGGAAGAATGAGGAAATAAAAGATACAAGGCCCGGTTGGTGGTCATGGGGTTTTCATATAAAAAAGGTATAGCTTTTGATGACATTTTTTTCTCCTATAGTAAAAATTACTTCTATTAAAACTATTCTTGGAATAGTTGCAGCATAAGACTTGCACTTAGAGCAACTTGATGTAAAGACTGCATTTCTCCATGGTGATTGGAGGAGGATCTATATATGCAACATCCAAAGGGATATGAGGTCAAAGGTAAAGAGGAGGCAAACTGCAGAATAGCTGTATGGATTGAACAAGTTTCCAACGTCAATGGTAAAGAAATTTAATATATTGGATGGAAGATGTGGCAGCAATCTATGTGCTAGAGGATTTATAGATGTGATTAGAGGTGTTATTTATTTATATTGCTTTGTATATTAAAAACAACGAGGCACCTAAAGTAAGAAAATACATAATACATGTTTAACAACCAAAAGTAACTTGAAACACAGACGTATAACCACAATTAATTTGCGGAAGCTCTAAACTTAGTTTGCCTCCATTGGTGTTTCCACCTCGACCTCTACCTCCCTGGCTTCAAGCCCCTCCTAGATCGTGCATCACAAACTCTATACACTCGTTGAGTCTCTAATCTATGCACCCCTGCTAGCTCGTGCATCACTCTACCCTATTTTCCAACACCACTTCATTCCATGCACTCTTCAAGACCTTCCACTTCACCATTTCACCCATCCATGGTCTGTTGGGCTCCCTACTCTCGCCCCGGCCAACAAATTTTGCCTCACGTCAAGTTCTTAGATCCCACACACCTCCATCCTCATGTTTTACATCTCCCTACCTAGAATCACCCCATCCTGACCTTACAACATCCACATTCAGGTTATGACGTTACATTTGGTCAATCCACATTAGACTAAACTGCTCTATCTCAAAAGAGATTATTCGATCGCATGGGGACAATGTGTTCGTAAGAGCACTTTCTCATGCATCAGTACCTGTCATACGAATTATAAAAGGAGTACCAATGTTGGTGTTGAATATTTTCTTGAAGTCTTCAAGAAGATTTTTGGTAAGTGCAGACAGTGCTGAGGAATGATAGTATTCATTATTTCTATTCATCACCCATAGAATGGGATCAGGGATGTTGACAAGGCTTGGCACAAATAGTTGATTCCTTCCTAACTCATACTAGTTATCCATTCTCTTCTCTGTCTTTCCTAGCCTGGATTTCCTTTCTTACTCTGTTTGTCGCCCTTTATGCTTCTACCTCACATGCACAGATCCATCCACGAATTAAACCCGTCAACCATCCTATGACGTAGACATCTCATATAGACTATTTGGTCTTCCTCAATACATCGTGCTTCTACCTTCACATTGGCTTTATTCTTAGGTCCAACACTTTGATCACCACTAAATATCTCCACTCAATTATCCCCTTCAATTATGTCCACAACTTAGGTCCACCACTTTAGTCACCCTCACCTATCATATCTATGTTAGTAATTTCAATTCAAATTGGATTTGTCCTCCTAAGAGTCCACCCTCCAGTCACACTCACATAAACTATTTAAGTTTCACACTTCTCATTCTCCTTTCAGTATTTCCTTTTCCTTGCATCTATCCCTTCCACCTTCCGCCACTACAAACCATCCACCTTCTGTCGGTACCAACCATCTTCATCCCCCACCTTCGATATTGTCGTGATCTTTGCTATTATAGTTTAAGGTATTTCTTTGTTATGATATTTTATGGTATTCGATTTTTCAAGTGTTTTTTTCTTTCGTTATGATTAAGTTGTCACTCGCACTTTTTGTAGATATGGTCTTGCTTATTTTTATTGCTTAGTTTGTTTTTACTAGGCTTTTAATTAACTTCCTATTTAATTAAATCTTTTGACCCCTTCGTACCTAGATCAAATTTATTGATTCCTTCAATTTACTCAAAATAAACTAAATATAAATCAATTATTGGGTCCTTTAACCTTTGTGTTGCTGTTGGTGGATTTGTGCACAATATTTAACACTTAAAATTTCAAGATCAATTTTGTGGCTTCTTATGCAACGATTCACGATCTTAAAGATTACTTTTTCTAGATCAATTTTATGGCTTGTCGTACGATATTTATCGATTTTAGAGATTGATTTTTTGAGATCGCTTTTGTCAAGTTTTGTACAGGCAAACTTTTAATCATTTTCTTACAGGTCCCAATTTCTACAACTTTTCAATGGTATATCGTTGAAACGGTCTTGTCCGCAACTTCTTTTGAATTTATCTACATTCTAAGCCATTTTTGAACACTGGAGGTCACTTGGGCCCCACTAAATATTTTTTCTCTTATATTCAACTTTTCCACATTTGCACCTGTGACTTATCGTTTGCGATTTCTTCTTCATGCTATCTTGTGTCATTTGATTAATTAATCTAGTTCATCTTGCTAGTGTATTTAATTTCACCAACTCTATTTTCTCACATTTTCATCTTGATCATTATTCGATTTTTTCCTTATTGTTGTTCATGGTTTAATTGTGGCACTTGCATTTACAAGGTTATCGAATGATCTCAGTTATTTTCTTTTGCTTCTTCGCAACCTTTTGTCAACATTTCATATTTTTTTGCGACATCCACTGTTACTTTGTCATAGTTTTGGGCTTCCATTTTCTCGTCATTTTTATTATTTTATGAGGCTAATCACACCACAATCATACGTGCGCTCTTGTTGATATCTTGTGCTAGCTCATCAGTCCATTACAATTAACTTAATTAATCACCGCATTTTATTAGATCCAACTTCATTTTCTGTAATCTTAATTGATTGCTAGATTTTATTTGCATTTCTAAAAAGCTTTTCTGATCGCGACCATGTATGCTCTTTTCTTTCCTTTTCGAGTGACCTGGAAAATCAAAAATGGCCACGATCGTGTAGTTTTTTCTAATCTTCTGTATGCAGGATAAACTACTAACCACTTTCATGTAGGACCATATCATTTGAAATTTATATGACGCCAACCAAACTTCTAACATTTTTTGTAGGATCCTAGATCAAATAGTTATTTAAAATTTGAATCAACATTTCATGCTAACTAGTCCTTTTGTTATATGTAGCTTAATTAAATCATTTCATTTAATCTAGCTTTGTTTTTCGTCTTTAACTATCGTTTTGATCATTACTTGATTTCTTCGCATTCTACAATATTTGTCTGATTGTTGGCTGTGTATGCTCTTTTCTTGCACTTTCGAGTGATTTTGAAAATAAAAAAGAACCACGATCATTTATTTTCTTCTAATTTTTTGATTGCAAGATAACTACTAATTTGTTTTACATAGGACCTTGTCGCTTGAAATTGATCAAACAACAAAATCAAACTTCTAACACTTTATGCAAAGATTACCCAAAAAAAAAGAAAAAAAGAAACAAAAATAACATGCTTAAGGTACGCTATCATTTTCTGCTTGTGATTTTATTTCAAATTGGAACAAATTTTATTGTTAATCACTTCATCATTTATATTAGCACATAACGGAAGTGGATTTCATCACCACCTATGCTACACCGGTGATGTGGACTTCATTACCACACACCTCAGCATTTGCATTTGCATTGCACTTGTGACCCAGTCTCAAACAACATTCGGTATCTACCTCGCCTCTAGTCCCCGCTTACAGGTAATGTTGTCTTGATTGAGATTACTGCGAGTAGTGCCTAAAATTGTTGTAACAACGAAGTCTGGGCATCGTCCCTATAAATCTTCGGGGAGTAATAAGGACACCATACACATTTTCATTCCCCCTATCACCTTCCACCTTTTCACAAAGTTTGTCTTGGACATGGTGATTCACTTTGAATTAGGTTAGTAAGAATTGGTAAATCTCTTCCAGTATTATAAGGGTTCCCCGTACCACTTCTATCCCTGTACAGATTTGGTATATCAAGATTATGATATATCAGAAGACACATTGATTTGGAGTAATAACAACATGCATTCACTTATTCCATATAATTTGTAGTCACAAAATCATGCACTTTAGACATTATTTATCCCGATCTCGTACTACTATTTAGAATGTTCTTGAGTGAAGAACGTACTAATTAACCCTTGTCCTTTGGCCATCTTGTTTTATTTTATTTCATTATTAGCAACCTCTTGCACCCATATGCCTAATCAAATTCTGTCATCCCGCGTTATTTTAGCCTCGACTAGGGCACCCAAATTAGTACTGGGGCACCCGTGGGCACCCTGATCCCACCAGAGGCACCCCAGTCCTTTTTGTACGTTCCTGCCTCTTTTTGGGCTCCTTCTAGCCGTATGAGATCTTTATCTTTCTTATGGTCAACCTTTTTGGGGTTAATTATGAAATTAAACAAGAGAACCCTATAAATATGAAGTTATGAGACCATAATGAAGGACCTATCATCATTCACTACAATCACCCATCTAGAGTTGCATCCATCTATTGCATTGGAGATCACTTGCATCCACATAGCTCCATCATCAAGACACAAGACTAGGACATCTGCATCACACTTCATAGGGGGAGGGATTCTATTCTATTCTATGCACACATACTATTACATTTTCTACATTTAGTTATTGCTAACTACTTCACAAAGTGTGACTAGAACAAGAGCACCTAGGCCACATTACGCACACACTCACCAGAACTACATTAAGATCTAAAATGTAGTAGAGCACTCAATTAGTAAGCCCACTGTTGTGGAAGTTGAGGTCAGTTTGAACCATTCATTTGCATCTTTATGTTTTAAGGTTGTGATACTTATCTTAGTCTCTTGCAGGTATTTTTATCATCTTGGATTATTGGTGACATCTAGGACAGGAAAATGAATCTGATGTGACACACAACGAGGGTTTTAGACTACCTACTAGACTTGAGAATCTCAATTCCGGATCTTTTACATAGACTAGGGTGACCATTTCCAAACCAAAGTGCCCATAAGTGCTTGAGTTCCTCTTGAGGCACTCGAGTCCAGTTAGATATTCCAGATCCATATTTTTTGGGATTTTTACGCAATTGTTCTTGTTTTATGTTCCTCTAGTCACCTCTATGACACATTCGAGTGATTTTCCTCTAATCAGTTGAGTTCATTCTAACTCTCTCTTGCATATTAGGGTTAGCATTTCCTTTTGCATAGTTGTTTGGGTCATTTACATACTTCCTTACTACATTTACATGACATTTTAGATTATATTAACTATCCCCGTATCCACATTTTAGTTAATCATGGTGTAATCCTTGATTCTCTATGCATATTTGGATTATTTCTAAAATATTAGATGTTTTTTTATTGATACCTAGGGAGAAGGCCCTAGCCTATTAAAAATACATTCAGTTCAAGTCCATGATATTATCAATTATCTATGGACTCTCATAGTGACTGTAGGCACATTATCATGTGTGTTACATAAAAAATTCCCGATAAAGAATAGTAAGTTGTATAAAATCCCAAAAATGAAATCCTATGTACTATACAATATATATTTTCAAAGGCTTAATAAGACATACACAAATACCAACTCCCAACCTTAGACCATCAGGCACAAGAAACTTGCGGACATTAATAGAGATATAGAAAAAACCAAACCACCTACTCCATCCTCCCTCCCAAAACATCTCAACAATAATTTTGACATCTAAATCATCCCAAATTTACATAGAAGAAGAAGAAAAATATCCACAGCACTCATGCATTTCTACCTTGTCATTCACTGGAAGCATCACCCCCTGGTTCTTTGCCAAAGCTTCCAGCCCCTAGGGAATAGCCTGCACAACTCTAGCTAGAACACAACTATGAAACTGCATGCTAATCAGGAGCTCCTCCAAATTGTCATGCTCTTTGTGTAGAATGAACTTCCCAGAAGAATTAGATAGAATATTGGCCACGCTCAAACCCTATGTTATATCAAACACATTCCTCCTTCTAATTGATTTATTCAGGTTAATCATTAGATTCTTCATACTTTCACAAATTTCCACCTTCTCATCCTTTTCAAAGCTTTCTTCCATAGATCACACATTTTATAATCAACCCCCCATGGTGACATTCCTGATTTTTCCATCCATCCAGGTAGAGAAGGACTCACCCGCCACTTTTTCAGTTAAAGATCACTTCCTTTTGCGGCTAAGACTAGCTTTTGAACCACTCACATTCCCGATACTAACTAGAGGTCCCATCGGAAGATTTAAGAACCCCTATCGCTAATAAAAGCTTGAAAATATCGTGCAAAAGTGACGAAATAACCCCCACTATGCCTATCTTAAATAATATCTTCACCAATCTCCTCACACGTATGAAGGAACATATGTGAGTCCTTCGAATCCTTGAGAAGATATCCCCTACTAAATAATCATCATTCCAATAATATATAAAAATTCTTGGGGAAATCACAATTACTCCCCCACATTATCAATTGCCAACGTTGCATCCTGTTACAAAATGGACATAACATCGTTGGGAAATATCATCTCCCATACTTGGAACTTTAAATCCACATTGTCCTGCTAATCGACCCCCTTGTCCACTAAGCAATCATGCACCATATTCCTGGATCTTTTAATATGGGAGAATATAATCTCGGAAAAGGAAGAGAGAATAGATTTAATCTTCATACATACTAGCATCAAGGTCCAGTATTTTGAAACATTACCTTGGGCCAAAACAATAATGGTTTTAGAACCACCTTCAATCCACAAACACCGCTAATTCCATTTTTTTGCCTCCTTTGTCAAAAATTTTTGCAATGGAAAAACAATGTATCTCGAGACTGCACAAATCCTAGAGATATGGTATTCCACCACTAAACATTAATCTTGACACAATTATCTCAATATTTGTTATCTATGAAGGTGAACATCATAAGATGGAGGAAGAGTTTTTTACATGAACATCTTCATAAACGAAAAGATCCACGACTATAGGGAAAATTTTATTGGTGAATTTTCATAAACTCTCGAAAATTTGGGTTTTTGAAAATTGGAAACGACAAATTTTCAGTGAGTGGCAGCCAACTTATTTGCCAAAAATTTCCGCCAACAGGTCCTTTATACAGTACATTTCACCTATTATTTACACACACACACACACACACACACACACACACACACACACATATATATACATACATACATACATAGAGATATGGTATATATATATATACATATATATATCTCTATGTATGTATGTATGTATATATATATAATCCTTAATCAGTTATGTGTAGTGGTGAATTTTCGTAATCTCACAAAAATCGAGGATTATGGAAATTCAAATTGGTGAATATTCTTGTGATTCGTAGCCAACTTATTCACCAAAAATTTGACTGACATGTCCCTTATACTATTCATTTCACTAGATTTTACACATATATAAGATCTTATGAATGTAATTCGCCACCATTTCAAATCATTTCATGTGCATATTCACCTGAAGTAAACATAAGCAACCCCTCAACCATCCAAATCTGAGCCCTCCAACCCCTAAGCCATCCAACCCCTCATTGTCCCCTTATCCAACCCTAAGTCCAACCCTTAGCCACCAACCCTAACCATCCAACCCCTAAGCCATCCAACCCCTCATCCAACCCTGTTAGCCATCCAACCCTGAGCCATCTAACCCTTAAACCCTTAGCCATTAACCCCTCATCTGTCCAACCCTGAGCCCCCTCAACTCATCCAACCCCTTAGCAATCCAACCCTTAGTAGTCCAACCTTGAGTCATCCAACCTTGAGCTATCCAACCCCTAACTTGTTCAATCCCTTAGTCCTCCAACCCTAAGTTGTCCAACCCCTTAGCCATCCAAACCTGAGACATCTAACCACTTAGCAGTTAGTCATTAAATCCTCATCCGTCCAAGCCATCAGTTTTCCAACCCCTCAACCATCCAACCCCTCAGTCATCCAACCTCTCAGCCGTGAGCCATCTAACCCCTCAGTCGTCCAAACCTTTTTCATCCAACCACAGAGCCATCCAAGCCTTTTCCATCCAACCCTTTACCATCCAACCACTACCATCTAACCCTAAACCATCCAATCTCAGAGCCTTCGAACATAAGATCCATCCCTAAGCAGTCATGGATACTAGAAATCAGGGTAAGAAGGTTACAAATTCAGCCAGTTCAAAAAAGGGTGCAAATACTTTGCTTGGCTATTTTGGAAAATCACAAAAAATGAAGGGGGTTTCTGCATTAGCTGAAAATATCGGTATGTGGCATGTGCTATTTACAGGTTATTTAATCTTACAGTATTTAATAATTATGTTTTTCATACTGTTCTTGGAACTGTTTGTACTGTGTAAAAATTTAACTATAGATAAAATTAATACTATATATGTAACAATTTTATAGAATTATATGTAGACATTTCAGAAATTCCTTCACAAAATAATCAATTTAAAGATATCGATGATCCATTATATGTTGAGGAAAACATTATGTCCCTTGATGACATAGAAGTACAAGAAAATTCATCGAATTCTCATGATACACCAGCAGAGGAAGCTTCTACTCCAAGGTCTATTTCCAGAAAAAGGAGACATGAGAATCAAGATATTCCTGCTGAGAGCCCAGATGCAGAAGTTGAACCCCAAGAAAAAAAAAAAAAAATGTCAGAAGAAAGAGGACAAACTAGACAATTGGAAGGAAATTCCAGTTCGAATGGGCTGCAAAATATCCATTTATTGAACCTGTGTACACTGAAAATGGTAATGATGTTCCAACACAATGTCGATGCAAAATATGTGGTTGGAAACAGGGGAAGGATCACACGATGCAACTCAAACTGGACACAATTGAAAATAATTGTGGGAAAATATACATTTCCCAAAAGCAAAAGGATGGCAGCATAGTCAGAACACATAAATGGAAAGATGCAAAAGAGTGTCTACATGTCAAATACACAGAAGAATATGAAAAGGAACAAAAACATATGAAATATGTGAATGAAAAAGGTGGGACCATAGTAGCAAGATTGAGCAAAGCTATGGAGGCAGAAATGCATGCAAAAAGTATTTAGTTTGCTACCATATTCCATATATTGAAAAGGGGAAGACCGATGTCAGATTTCAGAGAAAATAAAATTTTGTATCAGGTTATTGGTCTACAGAATGTTCCTCAATCTCATTGGTCAGATACCAGCGGCTGGGAAATTACAAAATGTCTATCTCTGGTAGTTAAGGAGGATCTGAAACTGTGTGTTCAAAAGGCAAAGTATATTTCCCTTTCAATAGATGAGGTTACTGCAGTGGATAATACTTCATGGATTTGTATTCATGTTTACACATTTGCTAATGAAATAAGAACTCCACACCTCTTAGCAATTCATAAAATGACTGAGAATTGCAATTCTAAAAATATTTATAAATTGGTGGTCTCAAATCTGAAGGATATCACTGGAATGGATGACTTTTCCATTGCAAAAAAATTAGTTTGTGTCAGAACCGATGGTGCAGCTGTAATGCAGGGAGCCAGAAATGGTCTCTACATTAGACTTCAGACAACTGTTGCTCCGTATATGGTTGTTGTCCATTGTATGGCTCACAAAATGAATATGGCTTACAAAATTGTGAGCACATTTGAAAATGTAGCTAGAGTGGAGGAATTGATACGTGATTTGCATGCTTATTATTCTAGCAGTCCAAAGAGATTTTTGGAATTTCAGAAATTTGCAATTATACTGACAGAGGGAAAAAATATTCTCAAAGATGTAGATACCAGATGGATATCTATGTATGAACCTTCCTGTAGAATATTTGATGAATATCCTTCATTGACAGGATTTATGTATAAATACCGCAAGGATGTAGATAAAGCTAAAGATCTATTGTGTCATCTAACAGACATAGAAACTTTACTCACACTCTGTGGTATTTTTCCCATGTTGAGGGAGCTTAATATCTTAACGAAGCATGCACAAGATCGTTCTTTCTACATAACAGACTTCATAAGACTCAGAAGACATGTGTGCTGGAGTCTCGAAAGTTTATATATTTTTGATGGGAGTTTTCAGGGTGCTGTTTTTGAAAACTGGAATGCATTGACAGATTTGAAAAATCCCAGGTGCTTCTTAAAATACAATATACATGATCATCTGTGTATAACAACACATGGAAAAGAGATTCCACTTCATACGTTCCAAAAAAGAGTTGATATGGTTGTCTCAGAAATAGAAGAAGTAAGAGTGACATGAAATTTATATGATGCAGTATTAATGGAAACTAGGAATAAGTTGAGAAAGATCTCTGAATCGTTAGCTAAAGAGATCCAGGAAAGATTCAAAAATGATAAAATACTTGAAGCAATGGGAGTTGTAAATCCACAATTTTGGAATTTTTCTGGTGGAAAACCTTATACATCTATCAATCCTTTATTTTTCAAAAACATGAGTGATCTAACTGACCATTTCTCTAAGACTGAAGAGATAAACAAAGTTTCTGTAGAAGGTATTTTACAAATAAAAATACTTAGTTCCTAGTCAATGGATTTTGCTAATACTATGATACGACAAGTTCAGCTTCTACAAAACCCACAGGATTATGGTGCCATCAAAAGGATTTGGAAGGATATTTGTTCCAGTAGTATTCTAAGTGAAGATTTGAGTGAGTATATTAAGTTGTATGAACTCTGTCAAACTATGATTCTGGGTTCTGTGGAAGATGAGAGGGTTTTCAGTGCACTATCCTTTTTAAAGTCAAAAGTTTGAAACAGATTGGATAGGAATCTAGAAAGATGTCTGAGGTTATATGTATCACGTTACTCAGTGGAATCTTTTCCTTATGATAGAGCACTCACATTATGGAATTCACTAGTAGAAAGAAGAGGAGTTAGTAATATTCTACCTGACCCAGGGGATGGAGACACATCCACAGATCATGCTACAGTTGATTTCCAAGACACGAATGAAAGTGTTGATCCAAGACTGTTCCAATTCACATAGATTTCATTACAATAATTTATGTCATAAATTACAACTATTGATGTATTTCATACAAAGATTACAACTTTCAATAAATGCAATATTATATTTGTCTTTATTTGATCCATTTCCATTGGAACAATGTCACTATCATTTTCAATTCTCCCATTTGTTTTTTATATTTGGTTTTTAAACTGAAATAAGGAAATATCTGTCTTTTATATCTGTTAATTGATTTATTTTACATCTGCAAGAAATCAGAAACGTAAATATTTTAAACAAACAAAATCAAGTAAATTTAAGCAACATTTACGTAAACAAAGAAATATAAACATCATTTGTATTATGTAGAAATCAAATAACAATATATAGTTACAATTCCAATTTCCAAAGTACTCTTGAAATCGTTCTCTCATGTGGCGGATTACTTTATGAAGAAAAATACAAATTCATAAAGCATTGTCGGCCAATACAATTCCAAAAGGGGGGTTGTCAATACATTTCAAAGCTTCTAGACAAGTTCTGTCATATAAGGACACATTACGAGGTCATCCTCTTTTCTGCCTATGATTACGTCATAGTTGTCCTTACATGGAACAAAAATAAAAACAAAAAAATGGATGGATACTATCTTTTAATTCCTACGCAAGTGTCAGAAATGTGACAACACACCTGTAACATGGTGAACTTCTCTAACATATTGAATTTTTTATGTAGCACGAGAAGCTTGATCTTTTTATTTCTTAAGAGGTGGAGGAATATTCTATGTTTGTAAAGAGCTATCTGCTATAACTCCTGATGCCTACAAATCTCATGTTGCGGTATTGATATTTTCAAGAATATTATACTCCTCCCTCGCTACATCTCCTGCTGACAAAAGTGTTGCATCTGCGTCTGTCTTTTCCTTCAGTAAGACTTTTGGATCCATCTTATGCTCCTTGATTATCCTTCTCAATGTATTATTTTGTTTATTTATTACTATGAGTTTTTCCTTCAACTGTACAAATGAATTCAGGATTTTGTGGGCATTCTTTAAATGTGCTTCAAATACAACTGCTTCTTTCTTTAAATTTTCATATTTTTCCTGCAAAACAGAAATATAAATTTTTTAGTCTATTAGATAAGTTAAAAATATATATTGCAGTGCTTATAATATTAGGATTTTGCATGTAAAACTTAAAGCCCACTCACCACATCTTTTTCTTTTTCTGCATTTTCTATTAAAACATTTGTCTTGTCTTTAGCCCATTTGTTGTAGTAAGCATGTGCTTCATCATTCAGATTCTCTAACCTGTTTAACATTATGTCTATAATTTCATCATTGTAATTATTAGTATATGAAATTGTCCCTGACTGAGCTTTGTTTAGAAAAACGTTTTGCCTTGTTGGTTGGCTCTCTACGGCAGTGAACAATGAATGCCTTTGAGCATGATTATGGTATCTTGTATTTATTTCTTTTATCAAAATTTTAGCTCTCCTCTCCCAAGACCACACCAAATCCACATCAGACATTACAACCTCTTGAATTGTTGCCCCCATACTATCTGATATCAGATTTTCTAATATAAAATGTGTCTTTTCATCATCTGTTTGTGGAGTGTTTCTTGGAGGGGGAGGAGAGTCATTGTCATGTACTTCATGCACATTTTGGTGTGGTTATGGTTGAGCCGGAGTAGATTGAATCATATCATGGGTGTAAAAATAGTTACCCTTATCAGCATCACCAATATCGAAGCCCAAATACTCCTCATCAAGGGTGATGTTGTTGAAAATTTGTGAGGTTATTACACTTAAAACACCACCTAGTGAGACTCTAGGAAATTCTATGGTTGCAGGATGAATTGTTCCAGCTGATTCTGTAGGAAACCTTATATTCTTTCCTGAAGATATTCTTTTTGTTTGGATTATACGTTTTGGTGGCATTGGTGACCTGCTTGCAAGTGGAATGTGCTCAGAAGCCATATTACATGCAAGATGCAAACAACAAATTGTTAGAAAATTATCATTATACGGTTAGGCCTTGTAAATTCTAAAAAATAGTAACGAAATAAAACATGCTAAGCATTAAATATTACAATTTACCTTGCACATTCGGAGATGCAAACATAACATTTCGATCTTGATCGTCAGAATGATTTTGATCATCATCACCAGTTTCAGTAGTTTCTAAATACAATAAATGTAGAAAAGAACAGTAGAAATATTAAAATACAATACTACCTACATAATCTATATTATTTTTCTAAATTAGTTAATTATATAAAAAGAAAACTTCATACTTGTAGTTAAATGTGATGGTAGATGTGATGCACATAGCAACCCCCTAGTTCAATTTTGACGAGGATATCTTATTGTCTTGCCATTCAAGTGGGAAGCTCCCCTGTCAAATCAATTATTTAGTATGACGTGGAAGATGAGCAATGGCAAAGAAGGTAGGAGAGTTATATTTCATGGGTACTTAGTACTCAGTGTCAACAAGAATAATATGGCTTCTCTTCTTCCCTTCACTTCCTTCTGCCCTTTTTTGGAGGAATTTCTTACCCCTTCTTAGTATTTTATATTTCTCCTTCATCTTTTCGATAGTCAATCGATCTCTTTCATCACGCCATCGATACTCGAGGGGGCATCTATCACTCTTATAATTTTTCTTCAACTTCGTCAAAAATTTTTACTTGTTGGTGCTTCTCTACTATCTTTGAAGTGGCATAGCTTATTCCACCCCAAAGAGGGGAAAATTTAGACACCTATAATTTTATCAAAGCAATCTTATTATTAACATTGCACTAACTATTATATTCCCTGTAAATTGACGACACTTCCTCAATTAGGTTCATTTTCCCTACAAATCCTCTTAGTTTACCATTATACATTGATTAAACCTCTTATCTTGCAATTAACTAATAAATCTTCTTATTAGAAAAACTCCCGCTTCCAACGCATCCAAAATCTATCATAAACTCCTCCAAATGCTCCTTGAAAGCTTCCTAAGCCTACTTGGGACCCCTAATTAATCCTACCTCTAAGCCTAGTCAAATATTTCTTTGACTTACTAAAAGTGCTTTTTGGACTTACCGTTTGTCCCACATACACCAAAATCATTCCACTCTTGGAATTGGAAACCTATAAATAGAACCCTCCTCCTTATCATTTCTAAGAACTCTTCTCCTCCTCTAGCATAAACTATAGGCAATTATGATCTTGAGCATTTCCCCCATTTGTTGAGCTAATATCCTGATAGTGCATCCATTATCCAAGCTTGAGTAATATGAAGAAATCCATATGGTCTTGAATCCATTGTTGATAAAAATTCATTCTCAAAGCTTGATAATCATACCAAACAACCACATTTGATTGCTAGGATCTTCATAGGTTCATGTTTTAGTAACATTCAAAGAGTAGAGAGTAATTTAGATATGTAAGTTTGATGTTATTCAAATTTATATTCATGTTAAAGAAATAACTCTCCCAAAGCTCTTATCTTGATGATTCTTTTTAGGTTAGTTAAGATTTGAAACTTCTTAGGTGTTCTAGTTTCATTTCTTAAGCTTTCTAATTTACACATGAATATAGTTTGTTTTTCAAATGGATTAAGAATCATTATTGAGAGTTAACTGATTACAGAAGTAAATAATGTCTAATGATGTTGCACGAATAAACCAAACGCATTATGGGCTTTCTTTGCCCCCCTTTTTCCAACCATATTTCCAACATTCAATTTGTCAAACATCATAAATCATTAATTTGAAGCTTGAAAATAATTATATACAAAACAAGGAACATTTGGAGAAAGAAAAGAATTACAAAAATACACAGTCACCTGTGAAAATGGATTCCCTCAACACGGCCAACGAGCACAAAACTGATGGTCTCTTATGATATCTACCAGATCTGAAATGAAATACAACAAACAATAAAACTACCCACAAAATGACATAATTTGTACTAACCCGTGTAATTAATAGATTTTAGGATGATTCGCTAGCCATATGCCAAGCCCCAACCAGTGACAACTCTTCTTGCCATTTGTAAAGACGTCGCTTCGAATCACGATTCCACTCTTACATGGCTTACTTGAAAGTACAACACCTCTATCCAAACATCCCTTCACCATCACTTTTCCTTCTTCCCCAAGCCATCTACATCAAATGCAAAGACATATTTTATAGCAAGGAAGCATTAATAAAACCCACTATTCATATAGGAAAAAATAGGTTTTATTTGTGATTCATATAGGTCTAGTGACCAACTGTGCAAATATGGCCATGAATTTATGGTTTTATCTCGTTTTAGGGTTTTTCTCATCTACAGCTGCAAATATTATAGTAAGAATACGATAAATTCTTGAATTATGTGCATTGAAATTTAAATGGTAAAGACAACATAAGTTCTGACACATCCTTCTTACTTTAGGGGAGTTCTCACATGTTGGAATTATGTTTTTGTATTTCAGAAATCAAGAAACATGGAAGGGTATTCTCTAACTTCTAGAAATAATATCAATATTCAATGTTTAATATCCAAAAACATCATTAATTAGTCCAGGTCTACTAACACTCCAAAACATAGAAGAAACCTAGGATAAGGAAACATTGGAAGCCCAATCAACATTAATGTGAATCCCTCTCTTATATGGTCAATGTTGATGGTTAAAAAATGTCTTGATGTAGGTTTTTGGAACTCTCTTATTTTTAATGGTGGGGTGAATCCCTCTCTGTTATGGCCAAAAAGAACTCTAGGAATGTTATCTCTTCATACCCTCCCATTGCCCCTAAAAAGTGCAATTTCACTACCCATAAGGTGTTGAGAATGGAGCTTAATTGCTTCAAAAGAAACTTGCTTTTACATGTTACTGGTTCTGACAGAAACCGGCACCGGTCAGGAAGTAACCGACGACTGTTACCTGTGCGATGCAGTTTTTTATTTTTTGACAAAAATTAGAATAAATCAATTATTTTAAAGATGATTTATTGATTGTTAAAGCAAAGTTAAGTTACCCAAAATAGATATACATGCATGCATGCATTATATGAGGGTAAGTAAGAGAATTAAGAGAAGGATTTAATTAGATCCTTGATTCTCCTAGATTGAGAGGATGAAGAAGAAGAAGAGAAAGAAATAACAAGTTACATGAAGACACAGTCTCCATTGAAAGGAGATGGACAAAAGGAAATAACAGGTCCATCTGAATGGTGAGAAGAGGTTAACATCTTCTATTGTATTTACTTTATATAGTTATTGTCTCATTGTAATGGCTTGCATGGTATGCAAAGCACATAGAGTTTCTTCTTATAGATCCACATGTTGGTGAGATCTTGTATTATAGATCTATGTAGACCTAGTCTTGTATTGTAGATCCATGAGATCATATTGTGTTGTTGATCCATGTAGATCTAGATATTGTAGAGGAGGTTGTCTTCATGTTTGCACCGGTTACGCATGCAATGATGGAGAGACGAACTTACTTCTTGGAGCACAGTTATAATTGCACATATGGTAGACCCATGTGAGATGTCTTATTTGCTTATCCATAAAGAACTTGGTAGCAATTCAGAGATGTAGTAGTTCCTGGTTATGTGAGATATGTTGGTGGTTTTTGGAGGCACGGTTGTAGTGCACTCATGGACATCCGTTTAGAGATCTAGAGGAGAGGAGATACTCTTGGAGAGATGCATTATACTCTTGTGAGAAGATTTGGTTTGTACTCTTGCTGTATTATATATATATGAGATCTCTATCTTTGATGGACGTAGCCCATAATGGGTGAACCAAGGTACATGTTGTGTTATGTGTGTGTGCTTTGTCTTGATTTGGATTATTCTAGTTTATACTTCGACTGATGTAGATTTTGGGAAATTTTTTAGATCATGTGTGCATGATTTTGTTTGTTATTAAATCATAGCATTATTTCACAGTCTTGAATTCCCAAAAACTGGTATCAAAGCTTCGTTAGCTTGGTTATTTTAGAGCAAAGGTTGGCTTCATGGTTTTGTTAGTGGTTTGACTGACATGTATGAGAGCAGGGTTTTTTTTCCTGATGAGAAGATCGCAGGAAGAGATTCAATCTCAAGTGGGAGTTGGAAGAGTAAGGTTTCTGAAAATTACAATGACCGACATCGGTTAATTGGCAACCGGCATTGGCAGGGTAACTGTGGTTGGTTAAAGGGTAACCATGGTCAGTTACAGGGTGACCATGGTCGATTACTGGGAAACCTAGTTTTAAACAGAAAATCACAGATCTAAATAAATGGAATGTATCTTGTTTGCTGAGGTGTCCCCAGTTCTTGGAGGCACAACAATGTTGGTCACATTGCAAATCTGGTTATTGAGGTATGGTTTTATCTTGGTATTGCAGTGCTTATATTATTTTGGTTGCACATGCATGTTTGGGATTGCAGATCTAGATATGAGAATGAGAGAAAATGAGTAGTTATGCATCCTTTGGTGCAGTTAAATGAATGGGATTCTCAGAGAGGAAAATTATAGTAGCATGGCATGAAGACGTGGTTTACATCAGAGAAGCATGTTCTTCAGTTGAAGATGCGGTTGAGCATCTTGGTGCTTGGTAAGGTGATGTATTTCATCTTGGTGTAATTTATTGCATGTATTATTGTTGTTAAGTTTTTGTGTAAGATTTGGGTGCTTCTTGAAATGATTGGCTCAACACAACTACCAGATTTGGTCGGATAGGCACCTGGTTTGGTGACCTATGCCAAATTTTTGGCATTGTGTTCATTTCCAGCAGTAACGATGTCGGTTAGGGAATGACATCGGTCATAGAGGGTAACCGGTACTAGTCAAGAAACCATATTCGGTCTCTGTGGTAACGAGTTTGCACAGGATTTTGTACTGTAGAAGAGGGCATGGATGGTTTTTAGTGTCCTATTTTGGAGGATCAATGTTTCTTGCACAGTGTGTACAAGCAGAAATGTGTTAATCACTTCAATGTTTTGATTCAGAAAGAGGACAAATTTGGCTTGGTTGGGTCCAGTGAGACTTTGGTCAAATCAGGTATCTCTATATGGTTCATGTTCTATTTATTTCATTTAGAGCAACTGATATTTTATTTGGATAGTGTGCACAAATTTACACCATGTTTTTGGTGTTGTTTGACTTTTATTTCCTGGTTGTGTGGAATCTTGAGGAAAAGGATATCTAGTCTAAGGATGAGTTCCTCAATGAAAAGTCATTGTTAGACACAATTACAGGTAACAGAAGACGTTGAGTACACAGGATGAAAAGAATTTGATTCACCTACATCACAAGAAGTCTAAACTTCTATGATGTAGGAGTATTCTTTGATAAGAAGGGAATCATTTTATATTTTCTTTCATCTGGTTTTATTCCTCACCGACATATTAGATTTTGAGCTTGGTGTTAGAGGAAGTGCAGGGGATTTCGTGTTCAGTGGGATCAAGCCATGGTTTTTTGTATTACAGGATTGGATACATGATGCACATGTAGAGTGAGAGGAGATTGCTACTATTCAAAGTGGCAGAGGCACTAGTTGGTTTTGGAGGGAAGTCATAGATTCGTAGGTATATTGAGTTTATTGCTTTGTGATGTCACTTCTGGTTTATTTTGTGGTGCCTTGATATCCCTATGGGATTACAGTTGATGGTTAGATTTAGCTGGGTGAAGATGATAGAGCAATTTTAAAGAGTTTTAAGGGTTAAAAGAGAAAATATGCTAGTTACAGAGACTGGTGCCAGTTAGGATGAACCGTGGTCAGTTAGGAAGTGACCAGTGTCGGCAGGGGAAACCGTGGTCGGTTTGGTTACAGGTTTGACAACAGTCTTTATTTACCATTTTTGAGATGGTGCCCTTGTTTTGATTTCATCTTGGTTTGGTTTGTGTAGTATGTTGATGACATGTTTGCCGGTATTTGCACTTGGTATTAGTTACATGGTTTAACATGGTTGTTTCTTATTGACATTGATGACACATGATTCATATATGGATTTGGAGTTAGTTTGGTGAGTAGACTTGGTGCTTCTGGAGAGTGTCGATGATATGGATGGATGTACATGGTGATTTTGTACATATGGATAGATTCAGTTTTTTGAGTCTATGATGATGCAGATGTTTGATTTGCACATGGATGCCTATGAGCATGGCTCAGTTTCCATGAGCATGAGTAGGGGATGTTTATATTTCCTCTTTCTTACTATGTTACTCCTTGATAGGTATGCTATCTACAGATGAATGTCTTGGACATGCTAGTTGTTTATGCAGCGTTGGATTTTTATATTGTAGTGTTCGGATTTCTTTGAGTTATATAGGTGTTTATGGATTGATCACCCATTGTTACATGTAGAAATCATTTAGGGTTGTTTTTACCTGGGATCTTGTTTTGCTTTTGTATATTCTAGTTTGACATGTCTTTGGACAGTTGCATTGGTGGTTGCATGAAGACATGGATACATGGATGGAGAACATGGTTGGGTTTATAGGTATGGCTATGGTTGCATGAGGGGCTTGGTGTTATGATTCAGTGGGAGCTTGTTGTATGGATAGCTCGATTATCACAGATCAGATGTAGCTTCGTTGCATGAAGTCATGTTGTTATGATTCTTGGTTTGAGAAGATGATTAGATCTTCCTAGTTTTTTATTTTTGTAAGAGAATTGTTGAAGGAAAGAATAGATGGTCTTCACGGTGTGTAGAGGACATTGATGTATAGGTACAGGTACAAAGATTCAGAAATTTATCTCCTAGTGGGATATTGTTGAGAATGCAGTGTAATTGCTTCATAAGAAACTTGCTTTTACATGTTAGTGGTTCTGACAATAACCGGCAACCTAGTTGAGGGATAACCGACACGGGTTACCTGTGTGACGCATTTATTGTTTTCTGACAAAATATATAGAATGGAAGCACCTCAATTATTGTGGGTAAACCTGATTGTATTGATTCCAGTATCAAGGTCGGTTTTATTGATTATCCTAAAATAATATATTGGGATGTATTAGATTTATAAGGGTAAGAAAGATGGTTTAACTAAAATTGAATTGGATCCTTGATACTCCTAGATTGAGAGGGATTTGAAGTACAGCAAAAGAAAATTGAGAAAGAATTGTAGATGCATGAAGACAATGCATTTTCAGCTTAATGGAAAGGCAAACACTTGGTGTTGAAAGGAATAACATCACAACTGAATGGTGAGAAGAGTGGAACATCTTCTACTATTAAGACTTTATAGATTAACTCATTGTAATGGCTTGCAGTGAGGTAAGATAATTAGCAATTAGGGAATAAACTTCTTGTAGATCCAATAAGAAGATGAGATCACTATTAAATATCTATGTAAAGGCAATAACTGGTCTTCATTGTAGGGAAAAACTGAGATCAACATTTTCTTTGATCCAACATCCAGAAAAGTTGTCCTCATGTTTGCACTTGTTATGCATGTAATGATTAGCAAAAATACTTCACTTCAACCCCTCATAATTATAGGTTGCACAGTATGGTACTCACCCATGCATGAGAGGTTTGTATTTATTAAGAATAAATAAACTTGGTAGCATCTCAGAATGCAATACATGCTTGATTACAATGAGATCTACTAGCCTTAGTTTGGAGGCACTTAGTAAAGCACTCATGTTGATCCGATTTAAGATCAAATAGGAATAATCTTGGGTGAATACATTTACTCTGGTGAGAAGATTTGCTTGATGTGCAAGTCTTGTTTTTGCATAGTGCAGATATTTTTCTATCTTCTGGTGTATGTAGCCCACATTGGGTTCCACATACATGTTGTGTTATGTGTGTATACTTCTGTCTCTGATCTGTCTTCTTTGCAAAAATACTATTGTGTAAGCAAAAATAATGCCTTTGATCCAACACTTAGTAAAATAATTTATAAAAATTCACCCACTGTGGGGACCACCTGTCCATGTGCACATGCTAAAATAATGTCCTCTTTTCCTTTGTACGATTTCCTTTAGCAAATTTGAAGGTAAATTTTCCCCTCTTTTGACTTGGGCATGTCATACACTTAGCTATGACATTTTGAAATCATGATGTTCCTTTTGACCATTGGTGAGTATAATAATTGACATTGTTAGTCCTTAATGAATTGGCACATATAATAATTAGGACCTTGGGGTAAGGAAATAATCATTGTTTAAATATAGTTCAGTCCCCTTTTGTAAAGTACATGACTCATACATTATTATAAGAACTTAGATAAGGTCAAGGTAATTATATAAATCGGGGTTGGTCCCCTCTTCATGATGAATAGACCCTTCCCTTTTGTCAGTGAAATTGTAACCATGGTGGTTTATATAGAAATTGGTGATTGGTTTTCAATCGTTGATCTCTATCCTTTTGCATCTTGGCCGTTGATTCACTTGTAACAACAATTTTGAATTTTGATCACTGGATATTGTTCCTTTCGATTTGTTATATCGATTCTTAACTCCCGATGAGTTGGGTAAAAGTTGTTGCGTTTAGGGTTGAGTAAAAGAACTTGAAACCCTATCCTTTATTCATTTTTCATTTTTTTCTTTGTGGATGAAGCCCTAAATTTTTTCCATGTGGCCTCCATTTTTGATATCTCAAGCTCATTCTGAAGGCTCTTGTGTAAATTTTATTCCATTTCTTTGTGCCATCTATTTGGAGCTCGAATCCATTGCCTTGATCACTTGTGGGGATTTATTTGCTTTTGTGTTTTGAGTCTCCTATGGTTGTCGTTATCATAGACTTTGAGCTCACTGTTTAAGCTTTCTGTGCAAGGATTTGTGTCTCTACAATTTTCCAACATGGTCACCAGTTAGAGACTTTTGAGATTTTTTTCTTCGTCTGATGGTTTTGTTATGAATAAAAGGTAAGAGCTCGTGAGATTCCAAATTATTTAAATTTTCCGTGGCCATTATTAATATTTTCCAGCTATTGGTGTTTCATTATTTTCTTATCCTATAGATCCATCATTGTTCTGTATTTTCAAGCTATGAACTCACCTGACTCATAGGTCTTTTGCATGGAAGGTCTGCTTTGATTTTGAAATCATTTACTATAGCTCGGGCTTTGTTGTTGATTTAACTTAGTCACATAGAGTGTGAGCTAGCCGTGATGCCTGTATTCTTTGAGCTAAGTATGTGTTTTTCATTAATTTATATTGTAGATTTTCAATTCAATAGCTTGTGCTTTGCTTTGTGGTTTTGTAAGCTTGTTATGCCCTAAATTTTTCTTCTACTCAAGGTAAGCCCTCTATTGCATTTTGATCTCGAAAATATGAATATCTAATTTATTACTTGCTATATATATCTATAACAGATGAATTGTTCTATTGCATGGGTTTTCATTTCTTCTTTGTTCAGAGTTGCTTTTCTAGGTCACATTTTCCGGCCTTAAAATTCCAGATCTACATATTTCAGGTTCTAGGTATTTGTATTTCTTAGATTATTTTCTCATTCTTTAATGGACCACCTAGAAGCTCATTTATTTTTCTCAAAAAATGAATCATTTTGATTTCCTGGCTCATGGGTAAAATAATCTTCCCTGATTTGAAGCTCTATTTTCCATTCCTATTGACTGTCATAGATTTTGAGTTGGGTACTTGTTGTTTATGAGCTTTTACCTTGTGAAAATCTTGGCGATGCACTTTATTTAGTTTTTAACATGGTAGCTCGACTCCTATTCGAAGTTCACCATTGTTATGTATCCAACAACTCTGTGAGCTCATTATTTGAATTGTTGAAAAATTTGCATTGTTCCATGCTCCAAACAACAAACATTACAAAGATTTCATTTGGTATCTTGCAATGGTTGTAATTTTCTGGTGTTGAATATTTCTTTAAAAATATGAACTCTTATGAAAAGATGCAGTCCTTTTCCAATTGAATATGCAATATTTTATGGACTTGAGGCTTTGATGATAATTCTGAAAGTTGATGATTGTGACTATTTCATTTTGTATATAGTAAATCTTCATTCTGTTGTGAGATTCTTTCAATAATATAGTGAAAATGCTCTACTATACCATGCCACAAAATTTTTATAATTGTTTTTTCATCTTGTTCCTCTGCCATGGCTGCAATATGTGTTATGAGAGTTGATGGCATTCTAAAATGTTGTAACCAAGGAAATCTCTTCCGGAAGCTATTTTTCTATTGGATGACTATTACATTTTGAAGTTGTAACTGCTTCTTATCCTTCATTTTTTGAAAACATGTACTTGTAGGTTAATGAGTTGTATCCATTCAACTTTGTAACATTATCACTTTTCATCTGTCTTGTAGCATATTTGTAACTCTATTTATTCAGTCACCTTCATCTCTTAATAATCCCCTACTTGGAGCTATTCTGATGGTGCTTAGAAAGGATGTATTCTGAAACCATTTTGTAGATTATAAAATTACAGTTGTACATTGCTTTTGTATCTCCATTTCCACTGTTGAAAGATAGAACCTTTGCATTACTTTAAACATTTGATAGCTGTAATGTGTTCAATTTGCTGATGTAACATAATTCTTTGAACCTTTGTAGTTGATCTTTGTTCTCTGTTGCAGTTGAAATGATATTTAACTTATAATACTAAAAGGACTTCATATAAAAACTAGCATTTTAAAAAAAATATTTAGAATAAATATTTTCATTCTTGTATTATGTTCTACCTATTGTGCATGATGAATCTGATTTAGCTAGTCCAGTTCTGTTTGATTTTCATTGATGAGTTTGAATTAATTTCTCTCAATTTGATCACTGTACTTGGAATCTAAATAATCACAAGTCTTTAACCTGAAACTGAAATCAGTTACTTCTATGCAACACTTTGTTCGTTGTAAGGAGATTTTCATTATTGTAGATGTAACCATATTAAAGAAAATTGTTAGAAAAATAAGGCTTGCAACCTCTCTTGTATTCCATAGTAACTTTTCTTTCTCTTTTCCTCTTCTGTCTGTCATAATTTCTATGAATGTTATGTGCTACTACAAGAGACTACTTTCTCAAATCTATATCTGTTACCTTGATGTACCTTATGCTTTTTAATCTCAAAATTGTTCATTTTCCTTAAACTAGATAGCACATGAGTATAGATTAAACCCTGAGCTCAAAAAATTGATCCCTTTTCTCTTTTATCTTTTAGGTACACTGTAGTTGTTGGAGGATACAAAAGACAATAATGGAGCTAGAACTAGAGCAATGAAAACCAAAGAAAACCCAATGCAATGATAGGTTTCTTCTATACTCTTTTCCTTTTATCTTTACACACATCTATCTTTTATTTCAATAATCATAAGTTACATCCCACAGCTTGTGTGGGAAACATTGAATTTCCTTGATGAATAAATGATATTATTTCTGTAATTTAGTTATGTACTTCCTTTTACTTTCAAATTTTATGATATGTAATGATGGTACAATGAATTAACAACTCAATAACATACTTACTAACACTTAACCATATGAAATGATCAAATTGAAAATACCTGTAACTTAATAATTAACATTTGCAATGCAAACAACGACTATGTTTGCTATGTTTTGGAGTCCAACTCCTTATGTCTGCATCTATTTCCACCTTCTTGAAGGTTGTAATTTAATTTTTCAGAGATTTTGTGCAACTTTGATGAAGGTGAACATGGAATAACAACATATGTGAGGTGTTGCATTCTGCAATAGCACACATAGCTGCATTTTCTTTGTTGATCCACTTACTGCAACTGAAAACACAATCAAAACTGCATGTACCCCCTAGTTAGGTTCATTCATCAATGCCTTCCATCGAAAACAAAGTTTCAAGTTGCCCATTTTTGCACAAGTGCAAAAATTGTCAACAGGATCCACAAGGATTAAAAAAATTGATTTTTTTTTTGCATCTCTCATAACTATTTTTCTAATCAATTAGAGGTGCAATATGAATTCAAAAGTTAATAAGATGGTTTTTAGTTTGAGTTTAAAGCTATAAAATAAGACAAATTGGAAAGAAACATGCATCTCTCTAAGAATACATTGATGCTAAGTCATTCAGTCAACTTGGAGGACTACCATGAGAAAGAGAAAACCCGACTTTATTTTATAAGCTCTCTTGAGTTGCAGAGGTAGGAAAACATCATGGAGAGATTCTTTCTTTCTATTGGAGATACCTATGATGATTCATATTTTCCTTTACCTGTTGAACTTAAGGAGGGATATATTAAATTGGTAAACTCTATTTTTCAAGAAAATAAGAAGAGGAAAGACATAAATGTGGAAGGATAAATGTTTTTTGAGAAGAACAAAGAGGAAGAGATGTTACGAGACCTCTCAAACATTATTTCTAAGGAAGAAATCAATTCAAACGTAGTGACTCCCATACAAAATAGAAAGATCAAATAAAGATTGAAAGTGCAAGACAATAAGTTTTTCTTGATCTTAAATATTTGGGAGATGAAGAAGAACCATATGAACTCACATACCTTTCATCTGAACCCAATAATAGTTTTCTTGTTGTGAAGACCTCATTTGATCCTAAAGAAAATTTAAAAGTGATTTATAACACTAATAATGTTTAGAAAAGACAAAAACATATTAAAAGGAGTCTGATAGCTTAATGGCCTCCATTGAGGGTAAGTGTAATAGTCAGATCTTATCCTTAGTTTTAGATCCGTCATGGGATGATATTATAGATGATCAATAGTTTGAAAAAAGTTTTAAATGAAATATTATATGCTTGTAAGCCTTATCCATGAAGATAAATGCAGAAGAAATTGCATATTAGACAATGTATTCCCTTGTTTCTAAAATGTGGGCGTCCTATCAAATACTTATCCATATTAGAGGAAATATAAAATTTTCCACCAATCATGTTCACTTAAGAACATGAGAAAGAGCATGTGATGTAGAGGAAACTAGAACACCCTTTGCAATCACTAGTTAGATTCATTAGACCTTCAAGTTTAGATGATTTATCTGTATTTCAACTTCATACTTTGTTCACTCATAGCTTGGACTTCTTTCTCCACTTACCCCTAATCTGAATTCTCCTTTACTTTCTTTATTCCTAAGAAACTCACATATTATAACTCACGAATAAGAGAAATCAAGTAAATAATGGCTACCTTGTAGTGGCTTAAATTGAATCGTGGTGATGAACCCTGTATGTCTTCCTTGATGAATAACTCTCATTATGATTCTCCCCTGCATTCTCAATACCAAACAACACATGGATATTCAAGGTAATCTCTTACACAAACCAATCTATGTTCACTTCTAAAATTGAATTCTTATAGCTTTTGTATAATCATTTGTATATCTTATTCAACCATCTCTACCTTTAAAATGACCCTTCTCATATATTCAAGAATCAATTGTAATTTTTCACTCCTCAAGGCTCTTGAAACTTTGTAGCAATCAAACCTTTACTTGTACCGTAACATGTTTGGATGCTCTTCTGTAGATCTTAGACTAATTCTTCATCTCATTATTCCATTTTTAGTTATCACCATTAATTATTTACATAATTTTCATAACCCATTATGAACATTCTTGTTAGCCTCTGCCCTTCACAATTTTCAATCAATCATGAGAAACGAAAAATATGAGTATTAATCTCACACTCTATCTTGTTTTTACTATGCATGTCCTACAACTTGATCATTGTCACCCTCATGATATAAGGGAATTAATAAATAATATTCTCATCCACATTCATATACTTTTCAATTCCATTTATCTTCAAACTTTCGGAAATACTCTGACAATGTTTCTATTTAATTTTGGAACAGGTTAAATGTTACTAAGTCTACTTTACACAGAGCTGATTTTTTGACTTAAAAGGCCTACTCCAAGGTGATAAGAATATAAATCAACTTTCAAATAGGATGGTTTCATGTCCACATACATATCTTTAGTTTGAATACACAAAGAAACTTCAAGAGAACTTAGTTTTACCTTTAAGATAGCTATCGTAGCTACTAGCCCTGTCTTGTCTAAAATTTTGAGCTAAAATCCATTATCCAAAGATTATTCATGAACTAATATACTTTTTAAATACCCGTTTATATTTTTCACATGTTGGTAAAAATATTCATAGGGTTTCTTAAGGGAATATACATAATTCCATCTTGACCATGCTCTAATTAGGTCTCTTTACAGACCTAAATAGGACTGTCATAAATAAATTTTCTCGTACAACAAAAAAGCACATGAAACAGAGAAAATATAATATATTATCATGCTCAGTCACTATCTAGATTTTTTCATCAATTTTCATTAGTTAAAACGTGATTTATAGCCAAATCTACATTTAATCCCTAAATTATGGTTTTCCTAGACCCGAGAGGAAGATAAATACATATCTTGCATAAAATTTCACTTCAAGATATAAATCTAACTTATATATCTCTTTATGATCCGTATCTACTTTTTCCCCTTTTGTCTTACAAGGTTATCATGCCCAATTCATTCCAAAAAATAATCTTTCTACAAATTTCCTATACAGAACTCAAGGTTTCATAGGGTTTTATAGATTTCCAATGTGCTTCTCTTACTATCTACTCTCCTAGTCTTAAATCACACCCTACTCTTCTATTCCCTTATTCTCCTATGTTCATTACCCTCGCAACATTGTTAAACGCATTGACCACATGATTAGTTACCCATCTAAGAAATAATTACAATAGAAAGACCCATAGTTTCATACCTTTGTTAGAACTTAGTTACACTAATTTTTCTTACCTTCAAGAATCTTGAACACTTATTTTTCTAGCTAGATATTTCCTATATAATCTTCCATATTTCTATCACACCAATATTTCTACCTTCATACAAATTGTTAAGCCAAGAAACATACACTCTAAACAAAAATAATGTTATCTCATTGATGTCAATACAAAGAACCCACAAAATTTGCTAACCTTATTTTATATGAATAGAATGAATACAAGTAAAGCACCAAAGAATAACATAAATTTGCACAACTCCATTTATCATTCATTTATATAAGAAATTCAAACCTTGTTACAATGGATCATATAAAATGAGTGCTTCGTGATATAGGCAGATGATCCCTGAGCCCTTGAATCTCTTCCATCACTATTTAAACCCTACAAACCTCCTCTAACCTAATCCTCTCTCCCTCATTTGAATATATCTTCTTATATATTCAAATAGAGATAGTTACA
Organism: Taxus chinensis; assembly: GCA_019776745.2. Lineage (NCBI taxonomy): Eukaryota > Viridiplantae > Streptophyta > Pinopsida > Cupressales > Taxaceae > Taxus > Taxus chinensis. The sequence goes on along the minus strand of CM034157.1, from coordinate 133,282,123 downwards.
ACCTCCTAACTACCTAGCTAGAATTAAGGGCTATATTTCCATATGAGTTTATTTAACAGGTTACATATACCATTCAGCGTTCACATTGCATTGTATACATGCGATTCCTAGTGGTAAATTCTTGTAGATATGCAATTATGGCTCGAGACAATGTAGAATAGTATCACAAAAATGAAAATGCATCTTATTATAATAGTATATTTAATTACTTTGTGGCGGTTCTCTCCTATCTTGGCAGGTCAAGCTCTAAAATGCTGGGACCATTTTTATGATTATTTATTTATTTATTTTTGAAGAAAGTGGAGCATGAATGAGTATAATATATTTTTCTGATTAGAAATTAAAATGTGGATATTTTATAATTTCACTTATCAGTTTATTGTTTTCTTGTGGTCATAAACTAGAATGTGAGCTTATCCTATTTAGTATTAGAATTCATCGATACAGATCATAATAAAAGTTACAATAAAAAGGTATGTATAACTCAAAGATAAAGAAATTCCTCATTTGTTGAAAATGTTCTCCTTCTCCCAATGTCTCTCTTCACTATGGTTTTCTACTACCATCCCCATGTCAAGGGTACTTGCAGGGGATCAACGACTGGGATGGAAAGGAAATGGACAAGGATATGCCGCCCAACTTTCTTGAATGTGTGGGAAGCTTCACACTGGTAGGTATTGGTTTTCGATGCAGATGGTATGTAAATGGCGTGTGAATGTATTTGTTTATATTCAGATTGCTCTCTCCTCTTATTTATTTTGTATGATATTTATAAATTGTGTGCCCGTCATTGAAGCCATCTCCATTTTCTTGTTCTACGGGAATGATTTTTCTTGTCTGTGTTAATTACTTTTGACACATTTCAACTGTCACAACTTACTAATATTATGTTCGTGAAGGGAGATATATTTTATGGACCCAAACTGATAATTGAAATCATGAGCTCAGGTTTCCTAATAAACTTTTAAAGAAGGAATCGAAGAAGTATAAAATATCTTATCCTATTTCATAACCCTTAGCTACTCTTGGCACATGATACTTACAACTTACAACACCTCTACTTTCTACATTGATCATCACGGAACGAAGAAAAATAAACAAAAGAGATGGAAGTACAAGGATTACGCTTACATAGTTTCATAACCTTAATACTGCAGCGTTTTCACTACACGACGGGGTAAAGAACACTTTAAGTTAGGATAGTTCCGGGCTATGTCCCATTTACACCTTCAATCCCAAGAACACTCTGAGTTGCCTCTGAGTCTCCTGTAAGTTGATATGAGGAGAGGAAGGCCACTAAAACCAGCCGCCTCATGAATGGCTATCAAGTGTAAGCCCACACAGACCCCTGGCTCATGCACTCAAGACTGGCTGTGCCTAACGAGTAAAATTCAAACTCCGGGACCTCTGCGACCCCAGGACGCATTGTTTTAACAATTTTTTTAGAAAAATAAATATTTAACCTCAGTTGCTAACATGCGTGACAGTTAGGCTGATTGCTTTAGACTTATGTGACATTTATACATGGATTTAAATTGTTTTTCTCATAGGGAAAGGCATACAACTTGAGATCAACATCAGACCCAACCTATGCTTCATCTTCATATCCTTCACATACTGTTAATGGCCTCCAAGTTATTATACAACACCTGGATTTCCTTTTGCAAAATTCATCTCTTCTTTTATGGGCAACTTAATCACTGTTGCACCTTTCTTGATCACCAATTGTTATGGAGTAAAATTCTCTCTTTGTAGAACTTGACTTTAAACTGCCCTTCCTATGAGTCTATCATGTACCAACTCTTCAATTGTGTTATACAATCTTTTCCATCATTATCTTTACAAGCAATATCTCAATTCAACCACCTCAATGATCAGGAGATTTGGTTGGGAACTTCCTCCAAATTTTAAAAACATCATGTTATGTGTGACTATTGCATGCATAACAGTGACTAACAGGTTAGTTTTTACACAACTGACCCCTGACAAGTGAGTATGCCACGCTTTTAAAATACTACTGGCTCACTTTGTTTTTAAATTAAATCCAAGTACATATAAACTGTATCTACATTATATTTTGCCTTGAAATTAATGTTAAGAAGTAGATAATAAATATTAAAAAGGAAAAAACTTCGGTTTGGTTTTTATTAAAGAATTCAAAAATCATAATGTTATTAAATTCATTTATTTATTTGTGTGCTTACTCCCACTTCTATAGTTTGAAATTTGATCTACATTGAACAAAATATATAGTTTTAAATAATCATTTGATTATATTGACCCTGCATTTTTCCTTTGTAGTTACGGGATTAATTGTATCATATTCGTTATCTAAAGCATTTTCTACATGTATAAATATCATGAGCTAACTATGTTGATATAATCTTCTAACATATGTACATTAGGTTTTGAGATTATGATAGAATGTTTCAATAACAAGGCTTACGACTTAGTCACTTAGGATTCCAAAAACACAAGTTGTTTTAATTTTACATAAACATGGATGTAAATTTACAAAATTAAAATGTGATCCTTACTATTTGCATTTTCCACATATTATTCCGAGATCACACATCTACATTTATCATAACTCCAGACTATTTCCATTATGTTATGGTTGTAGACACCAAAATTCCACTTTTGCAATCTTATTGTCAAAACGTACACAAATCACTATTATTCTTCCCAATTCCATTATAATTAGTAATCTTTACTAATTAACTAACGTTTCTTACCACTTTGGTCAGTTAAAAAGAACTTGGTTGATCACCAAACCTAGTTTGCATTCAGGATGCCACTTTATGGCAAATCGTAAGTCAAAATCCTCTTCAAAACAGAATAATTAGCGTTTATTAGCTAATTAAGCCTATTTTGCCCTTGATTTGGTCAATATACCCTAGTATTGACTCAAACCCCTCTTCCAACCACTCAAAATCACCCCATTCACCTCTACAATGTCTCAACAAGCTTCAAAAGCTTATCCTAGCCTCCTAGTTGACCCTAAGCGGTTGATTAAGGCTTCACACCTCTTAATCACTTGGTAATTCACTAATTGTGATTAGCAAGCCTAATCATGATTAGTAATTCTAATCTAATTTGGGGATTTTAGTCCCACATGCACCAAAATACAAGTTTCTCCCAAAAGGAAAACTATAAAAAGGGTGCACCTCATTCCTTTATACTTTACACCATGCTTTGATTTGCATCTCATATAATAAATATGATATATAGCCAAGTTCAATCCTTGCTTAAAGCCTTCAATGGGGTTAGTAGATGGATATCCAAAATGACCAAGTAGTCATTGGGAGAGGCCATTTCACCTTGTTTGGAGTAGCAACCATAACCATTTGATTTCCCTCTTAGGTCTATTTAGGCCCATGTTAGGTAATTCAAGCATATTAGTAGGCATGTTTAGTTAGATTTTGTATTGTTTTCATACTAGTTAAGCATTCTTTTAAGCTTCTATCTTAATGTTACATTCCTAGACTTAGAACCTTGGCTAGATGGATGGAAATGGTGTTAGCTTTCCTTGTTTAGTCATGTAATTTTCTTTGTAAAGTTTAGGGTGTCATCATTTGGCACGCCCGGTGGGACAATACCCCATTGCATTCAATTTTTAAAGCTTTTTAACCTAGTTTTAAAGTTTTTCATTTCAAATTTATAGTTTTTCATTTCAAGTTTTTAGATTAGTTTCAAGTTTCCTAGATTAATTTCAAGTTTTCTAGTTTACTTTCAAGCTTTCTAGAGTACTTTCAAGCTTTTTAGATTAGTTTCTCAAGCTTTTTAGATTAATTTCAAAGTTTTAGAGTAATTTTCAAAGTTTTATAGATTAATTTTCATTTTTGAAAGTTGTTTCAACTAGATTAGTGGTAGAAGTTGTGTTTTTCTTGATTTTTGTAGGATTCAAGGAGGTGAAGCCCTGTCAAAATTGCAAAAAAATACCAAAGATTTGACCTTTTTGAAGAAATTCTTGTCAAAACTCAAATTTTGACCACTTCCTAGTGAAGGGGCGCGCATTAAACCGGGAGCACAGGCATTGAACTGGGAGCATAGGCGTTGAAGCAGGAGAAACAGGTGTATTTTTTAACACATTTTTACAAAGGGGAGCGCACAGTGTTGAAACAGGCAAACACATGCTTCTCTGGAAGTGCACACACGTTAGCTCATTTTTTTCAACTATCAGTCATTTTTACAAAGGGGGAGTGCACACGTCGACAGGGGAGTGCAGGCGTTGAAATAGGTGCGCACCCACTTCTCTGGAAGCGCACACGTTAGCTCATATTTTTCAACTGTCAGTCATTTTTACAAAGGGGAAGCGCACACTTTGATAGAGGCGTGTAGGTGTTGAAACAGGCACGCACATGTTGACAGGGGCATGCAGGTGTGTCTATATAAATTTTTCCTGCAAACTCAAAATTTCCATTTTTGGTTTTTAGGATTTTTGTTACTTTTCAGAGGTTTTTAGATGCCATTTTTGTCAATTTCATAGATTTAGAGTAAGTTTTCTTATAAAATCACTTAGGGTTTGAAGGAATTAATCTTGTTTCCATGCTTTGTATGAGTTTGGGTTAAGGTGTGTATGCTCTTCTCTTGCACTTCGTGTGATCTAGAGAATCAAAAGCACTCTTAAACCTTCTTTTTCTATCATTAGAGTAAGTAGGAAACTTTGTTAATCATCTTTTAGTTTAAATGCTTTTTCACTTGCTAAATAACCAAGGCTAGAATTTGTGTATGCTCTTCCCTTGCACCTAGTGTGATCTTGGGAATCAAAAGAAATTTTAGTCTTTTCATTAAAAATCACTTGGATGAATTGGGAATAAACCTTGTTTTTGACAAAATTTGATGGTAGTTAGTTGATTTACAAGCATTTTTCATGGTTATTTTCTTATGATATTGTGAATCTATTTTGAAACTACTAACCATTTTGTGAAGGACCTAACGCTAGTCAAAGAAAGGAGGACCTAAACAATTTTTCTAACTACATGTGTGATTGTAGGTTACCAAAAGGAGTACAAAAAACCACATTAATTCTAAAAGATAAAAAATACACCACAATCATCACATTGTACTTGTAGGTTTCGGTTAAGAGCTACGGATCGTCCACTCAACTAGGACATAACCCCTTTGGCATAAGCCTTAAGCTACAACAATGGGGGTGGTCCTAGGAACCCTAAAGTAGTTCACACAAGAGGGAACCTTGTGAACAAAACAGGAAAGTGCTCCACACTACAACTTGTCTAGTACGCCTTGGTGAGATTAGCGTCAAAGATATCTGTATCGCGACCCCAGTGAAAGTATAACTGAACACACTTCGGTGCTCATTATAATGAAGGGGGTAAAGTAAATCTGAGATACTCCCAAATTAGTCAATGCAATTTTTTGGGTAAATCAAGCTCACTCTAGATATCTTGTGACACCTAGAGAGAGAACCACCTAGGAAGATTGCTGGCCTAGAGCCATTGTTTTTGTCTTAGATAGTATACTTGAGAGCTCTCACAAAGTGAAAACTTTGTTAGATTCAAAATCTTATTTTTCAAACAAGGGAAATAATCTCTTAAAGTTGAAACCATGTGACATTTCATCACGAAATCTACTTCATGTCATTTTGTCCTAGTTTTTCACTTGTCTTAAGACAAGGTGAAACTCTGCCAAAATAACACCAAGTTTATTTCAACACCACTTGGTCTACACCCTTGTTTTCTTGTTGCCCATTTTTTGGACAAAAGGAAACAACATATATGGATACCGCTAGATATCACGTGTCCACCACTTTTGTATTCTACTTGCGCGACTAGGTTGCAATGTCGGAGCGCAAGTGTTGAAAGTGTGCATGGTACGTACTCACGATCTAGTAGGCCCCCTTGTCTCAAAAACCCATATTTGAGACTTATTATCATCGTAGTTAGGTGATTTCATCCTTGTCTTATTTTTGAGTTTTTACATTGCCCACATTATAGCCATACAATTGGGATATTTACATCTTGTTTCCATTGTGAAATTAGGCCTAAATCTCTATATTGTAGAGTTACGTTGTTTGCATGCATAACAATTTCTTGTTATACTTAGACATAGTTTTTACATCCTAACTTTGTCTTGAGTTTTGTGAGTGTTGAGGATACATTGTTAGCATCGTGATAACATCATTTTGACACTAGAAATCTTGCTTTCCTGAAATCTTGGTTCACGTGTCCAAATAGTGTCATTACACTGCTCACATTGTTATCATCCATTTTACGAGACTTGGACTTTGTTAGTGTTTAGAAACTAGTTTTTAGTATATCTTGTTAGAAGATCACATCAACATTCTCTTATCATTTAGGCCTTGTTTGTTGCAAACTTGACCTAACTGGTGATGTTGTGTTGTCACTATTTGGTTATAAACCTATCTAGATGAAATCTTAGAGAATAAACTATTTGGTGTAAACCAAATTTTGAGCATTGTACGTCATTGTATTATTCTAAGGAAAACTTGTGTCATATATTACCTTGCTAGGGTAGCTTGTTCATTATTCTTTAGTTCATACGTTCATTTTGACCTATCACTTTTGTGGCTATTCTATAGTCACCTTGTTTTAACAACTTAGGGTCGTTACACTACACAAATTTGACTAGGGTCCCTTGTTAATAAACCTTAGTGGAAATATTTCACGTTGTACCTTCTATTCTAAGTAATGCCTACTACAAGAATGGGGTCACGAAAGTTAGAAGCCAATATATTTGGAGGTGAAAACCCTCTTTTGGAGGATAATCTCATGGTTGACCATAGTGGTGGAGAGGAGGAGTCTCCTCACGCAGATGCAGAGCTTCATTCCGCCCATTTTGATGACTACATTTTTCATAACAAACATGAAGTTCTTATGCAAGTTGTGGAACTAGGAGCCAAATTACCTTCCACAGTAGACCCTTCTCTTATCACCAACATGGTTCAAGGAGAAGAAGAAGTAGACCTCCCTCGTCGCACTCTTAACGAAATTTTAAATCCAGGTCATGCCTCTACTTCTACATGGCAGAATAATGAGGAGATACCATTTGAAAATGATGGAGACTATCATTTTCCTCCTATTAAAATTCATGGCAAAGACCATGAAGAACATGTTCATCATGCACAACCTCCTCCTAACAAATATCATCATGAAATACCTATTAAAGAGGTTACGTTAGAACAATAGGTCCAAGCCCTCACTCATCAATTGGCAAGTTTGGCTTCGCATATACAAAAGGAACAACCAAAATTTGTGAAACAAACTATACCAAAGGAAAAACCTAAAGCTTTGTTTTACGAATTCCCAATAAATACTCCTCGATGGGAGGCACAAAGAGATCCTTATGAAGAGATTATCACAAAAAATTGGGGTGGGCATACACCTAGGCTTAACCCTTTGTATAGACCTACACCACCACCCACGCAAGATCCACTTTTTAATCAAGAGTGGTCAACAATGAAGAATGCCCTTCAAGCATTACAAGAGGGCCAAACCAGTAGCAATAACAAGAAGTATCGGTTTGATGAGTTATGTCCTTACCCATTTGACAAAGCCATGTTGCAGGTACCTTTCCCAAGACATTTTGATTTTCCAAAATTTGATAAATATAAGGGAAAAGGTGACCCTCGTGATCATATAAAGGAATTCTATATGGCATGTCAAGAGGTGGCATTCAATGACAATTATCTTATGCGCTTGTTTCCACGAAAGTTTAGGAGAAACAATACTAGAATGGTTTGTGCATATCCCTAAGGGATCCATATCAACATGGCCAGAAATAGCAGAGAGTTTCGTACAACACTTCTCTTTCAGTATAGAAAATGACGTTACCATGTTAGATCTCTGCAATTCCAAGCAACGAAATAATGAATACTTTGCTTGCATTTTTACAAAGATGGAGAGGGTTAGCTAGTCACTTTCCTTTCTCCCTACCCAAAAAAGTAGCTGATAGGCATATTTGTTCCCAACCTCCATCCAGACATTACATTCCACTTGCAAATGCATTGTGGTAACATGTTCGAAGAGGTAATAGAAAAAGGGAGTCAAATTGAAAAGGCATTGTTAGCTAGGGGGACTCTAAAACCTTTCTCCCGTGAACACAACGATTCTAAATCTAATGATAAAACAAAGTTTTTTCCTAATAGAAACAAGAATGTCATTAGTGATGGGATAGTAGACTCTAAATAGGTGCAAGCCATGCAGAACCACACACCTTTGAAACTTGCAAAGGTTAATCCACCTACCGAGTATAAATGCCACACTTTTCTATTTGAATCCATATCATCTATACTAAAACAGTTAGAGGCCGTAAACATGGTAAAATACCATGAAACACAACCCTATGGGGATGATACACCTAAACCATCATGGTTTAGGTAGAATGAATTTTGTGAGTTCCACCGCGTAAAAGGTCACAAAACGGACAAGTGTTTAAGATAAAATTGCTATATTCAAGACCTAGTCGACAGTGGTGATATTGAAGTAGATTCTGTTGCAGTTGTAAAATATCCAAATGAAAAATTAGGTATCTTCAAAAAGCCTTTTCCCAATCACGATGAAAAGAAAAATTCAGATCAGGGACAATCGTCTCATAATAATAATGCTAACTATATGTCAAACAAAGACCATTTTGATGCCTTGATAGGTTGTGTTGACCCACTCATTGAGAAAATCAATACAATTAGAATTAAGACAAGAGAGTGTGTTGTGGCAACATGACGGGCTTTCCTCATTATAAATTCTGAACCTACTCCCCCTCCTCCTCAAGAGAGTCACTATGATGTGTTAGATCAACTAGAAAAAACTACGGCTAAGATTTCCATCTTAGACCTTCTAAATATCTCTAGCATCCATAAGGATATACTTTACAAAACCTTACAGGGATCAGGAGTATCCATTGATGTTGACCCAACACATTTGCAAGCCATGGTAGCACAACTTGTTCCTTTGGAACACATAACCTTCAACACTACAGAATCCTTAGTTGAAGATCCTTCACATAACCTACCATTTCATATTGAGGTTATCATCAAATGTAAGAAGGTTAAGAGAGTGCTTGTGGATGGTGATCAGGTCTTAACATATGTACTCTCAAACTAGTCTACCAACTAGGCTACACAGAAGTTGATCTGGAAACAAAGGTCATCACCATTAAGGCATATGACAATGAAGAATGAAAATCAACTGGAATGATCACTTTCTCATTAGAAGTGGGTCCCATAACACATGATACAAAGTTCCACATCTTGGACCTATGGAACTCCCTTACAATATCTTGCTCAGTCACCCATGGATTCATGCCATGCAGGTCATGCCATCAATGTATCATCAGTGTTTAAAGTTGCAATATGAGGGACAAACACTCACCATACAGGGGGACCCTCAACCTTTTTCTCATTGTAGAGCATTGTCAGGATTTTTCCCTACAATCTATGAGTGTCCATCTATGGAGATCATTATTCCTATCTAGTCAGAGGCCCTCACTTCATGAGTGGATCCAGATACCCTATCTATCAATGAAAATGGTGCTTCCACCTCAGAAACTCCTTTTTCTACATGGGAGATGAAGGTCAAACCAAGCGGTTGTGGAGAGTATGATCTACAACAAGCCCTAATGGTTCACAATGGTCCACTATCAGCCCAAGCACATGGTAGGCCATGTTTCAAAGTTCAGAGATCAAGAGAGGCTTTCCCTTTCAATAATTTTACTCCTGGTGGCTTGCTAGAAGATGAAAGGTTTCTTATGGACATTGTATTCCATCCAGATGATGATGACATGGCTACATGCTATAAATCACCTAAGTATCCCATTCCTAATTGGATAATGCTTGTCATGGGGTATAAAGGATGTGGTTGTGGCCACCAAGAACAAGGCCCATTAGAATCTCTTGCAATACCTCAGCGTATAGTAGGTAAATCAGGTATAGGAATCCATTTATATGAGTCTCAATCTTCAAATGATGAGTATGCTTCTTCTGAGAGTGAGGATAGTTTGTCTGTAAATGAAATCAAAATAAATTCTCGATGTAGTCTTTACAAAGACCTTGCCTCTATGAACCTATTCGCCAATATGGCTATCCTTACTATAACCCCTGTTATACCCACCATATCCCCTATAACTCAACCATTAACCCTCACCTACCCATCACTCATGAATTGGGATCAACAACAACACATACCTATTGACATGTTTCAGAATGATGAGGCCATTGGTGAGTTCCTAGGAATCAGAGACAACATTCCAAGAAATGATCACAAGAAGGGGTTCTCCATTCATCTTAATGCATGCACATACTTTGGAGAGGAAGTAGAGTTGTGTGGGAATTTAAGTAAAAAAGTGAGCAAGGGAAAAAGTTCCAAAGAAAAGCCTTGTGGAAATAAAAAGGGGAAGTCCTATAGTGAAAACCTCTTTGAGGCACTTATGGACAAATAGACAGAAAAACCTATGGAAAAGATAAGATACCCACTTCAAGATGAAGAACTCCTTGAGCCACCTGTGATAGAGGAGGATCTCAATCTCCCTCCTGATCCTACATGCATGGGGGATGAATCAAAGTTATTAGTGGAAGATACAATAGATGTTAATATCGGCACGAAGGAACTGTCGCAGATAGTTAAGTTGGGAGCTTCCCTCTCAGCCAAAGAACAAAAAACATTCACAGGAATCTTAAGAGAGTATGCAGACATCTTCACTTGGTCTTATGCTAACATGCCAGGACTTGATCCTACACTAGTGGTGCACAATCTTGTGGTACACCCAGATGCCAAGCCCATCAAACAAAAGCTCTGAAAGATGCATCCTCATGTCGCCTTACTGGTAAAGGAAGAGCTAGAAAGGTTACTAGAAGTAGGCTTTATCATGCCTATCAACTACTCAGAGTGGATCTCCAATGTGGTCCCAGTTCAAAAGAAGCTAGTTGGTATTAGAGTGTGTATGGATTTCAGGGATATAAACAAAGCTTGTCCTAAGGATGATTTTCCTCTTCCAAACATTGACATGATTGTCGATTCTACAACAGGCTATGAGATGCTTTCACTTATGGATGGATTCTCATGTTACAATCAAATAAATATTGTGGAAGAAGATCAGCACAAGATGACTTTCACAACCCCGTGGGGGACATTTTGTTACCATGTCATTCCTTTTGGTCTTAAAATTTAGGTGTTACATATCAAAGGACGATGATTGTAATTTTTCACAATATGATAAGTGACATCATGGAAGATTACGTAGATGATATACTGGCTAAATATAGAACCTACGAGGAACACCCAGAAATTTTACAATGTATCTTTCAGTGTCTAAGGGATTACAAAGTCTGACTTAACCCAAAGAAGTGTGTCTTCAGTGTGTTATCTAGGAAATTACTAGGATTCATTGTGTCACAGAGAGGAATAGAAGTGGACCCTGCAAAGGTCACAACTATCACAAAAATTCCTCCCCCTAAGAATATTAGACATTTGTGTAGCTTACAAGGGAAAATTCATGCCATCAGAAGGTTTATTTCACAGCTAGCAGACATGTGTCATACATTTACACATATTTTTAAGAATGATGTTAATTTCAAGTAGGGACCAAAACAACAACAAGCATTTTCTTTGATACAAGAATACTTGGCCAACCCCCCTATTCTCATGCCACCCATGGCAGGAGAACCCTTGTTACTTTATATCTCTCCTACACATTTTGTAATTGGAGCATTGTTGGCCCAGTATGACAAAGAACATAGAGAAAAGGATATATATTGTTTAAGCAGGACATTGGTAGCATATGAGCTAAATTATCCACAAATCGAGAAACCTTTCCTATTCATGGTGTTTGCTTTCCAAAAGCTACGTCATTATATGTTTAACAATAAAATAAAGATAATTTTAAAGGTCAACCCTTTGAAGTATTTATTGTCCAAACCAGCACTAACCAAAAAGATGGCTAATTGGATCATCTTATTAAGTGAGTTTGACATTGAATACGTTCATCAAAAGTCAATAAAAGGACATGTGTTAGCAGATCAACTGGTAGAAGCTCCATTACCAAGTACTGAACCCTTGATTCTGGAACTACCAAATGCATCCATCATGTACCTCAAAGAATCTATAGTTTTGAAAATGTACTTTGATGGCTCTTTTACCTTTCATGGTTTAGGTGTCAGAGTTGTGCTAATCACTCCCACAGGAGACTTGATTCCATAGGCATTTCAAATTGGATTCCCTTGCACAAACAATATAGTGGAATATGAATCTCTCATTGTAGGAAAGAAGATGGCCATAAAATGGGATATCAGACAAGTAAAATGCATTGGTGATTCAATGTTTATTATCAAACACGTCATAGATGAATATACAGTTAAAGATGAAAAGTTACGTCCATATAAAAGAATGGTCGATTCCTTGAAATAATTCTTTGAGCAGATAACATTTGATAAAATACCAAGAGCTCATAACAGAGAAGAAGATGCCATGGCTACAGTAGGATCTATGTTGTGCATTCTGCCAGAGAGAAATAGTATGCCATTCTTTGTTGAAAATCTAAGAGCATTAGCATACGACATACCAATCTCTTGTTTAGTGTGTGAAGTTTTTGGTCCCTTTTTACCATGGTACGCTGAAATATTTAATCATCTCCATGATGGAACCTTCCCTATGAACATTTTGTTAGGGTAAATATATTATTACCTTAATTATGCATTGTATATTAGTTAGTTTATTTATTAAATGCTATATGGTTATATTTAATTATAACCATCTTATTGTTTTTATTCAAACACTACGAGATATGTTATATTGTTTTAACAATATTATTGTTTGTATTATTTCACGGGTGTACCTCGGCAACATCCTTTATTTTCTGTATCCGGATGTGTAATACATATATATATTGTATCTTGCACCTATGTATTTGATTGATTATTAATAAAATCCTACATGCATCCATCCCTGTTTTACATTTGGTACCAGAGTTGGTTGAAGCTCCTAGAAAGGTTGGACAAAGGTTGTAAAGGAAGGAAATTTTTTGGGGATTAAAATTGCTTCAGCTGAGAGCCAGTCCTACCTCCTACAGCTTCCTAGAACTCCCTGCAGTCCTACAACCTCTTGTGTGATCTCCAGGTAAATGGAAAGCAATTTTTTTATTTTACCTTGGTGCCCTCTGCACTAGGAAAATTTTATTATAGAGAATTTTCTGGCTTATACAAATCAAATTAAAAAGAAAAATTTGTACAGGACCAAGTTTTGCATAGGAAACCAAGTTGATGTTAGGAATACTTGTTTAGTGCTCACACTATTTAGATGTGTTTATTATATTTACATATTGGTGAATATGGAATGTGTCTGTAAATGACAATAACAACTCATATAGTTATTTGAATGTGATTTGGTTGAAACCAAATTCACGTAATATCATGAAATTGTGAGGAGTGTTTCATTAGAACAACCTCCTAGAAAATAGGATCAATTTCACCTATTTATTTGTAATATCTTGTACGAAAGTGGGTAATATTAAGAAAGTATTCTCCCTCCCTGCAAATCTGATATCCCATTTCATATGGTTTCAGAGCCATGTAATCGTGAGGATTAGAAGGGGAATCATTCATGAGTGCACCCAACTGAGATTTATAAGAGATTCTTTCAGTGGGAAATCTTGCAAAATCATAGGAAGCTCACCATAAACTAACTGTGCCTAGCATCTAAGAAGCGCCTGATCGAGCTTGGGAGAAAATCCAGGACTGTGCGTATTCATAATTTATTGGATGTTGATTGTTTTTTGAAGGCCATTCTCCCACTCTATTTAGCCCACCTGCTCTACTACTGGTCAGATCCTATCGACCCTCAAACCCCTCGTTTCAAAATAAAGTGGTCAAGGAGGATTTGTGTCAGATATCCTTCATTACACGTGCAGCAAGAACTGTAGCCTTCCACATATTATTACAAGTTTTGTTTTGGTCTGATCATTTCATGGCGTCTCCCTACCACACCTCTTGGCATTCAAGCCTACACCAGTAATCAAGAATCTATAATTCAGCTACCAAGAATTCATTATTAGATCTATTCATAATCATGCATGCAGCTGTGTAAGTGGGATTCGGTGGTCAAAGATCTGCTAACATTCTATATTATTTTCAAAGAATATACCAAAGCCTCCATTTGGTGCAAGTCTGGTCGGGTGAAGAAGAAAAGTGTGGTTTATCTCACCAATGGTAAAATTTCACATTTCAAAACTGATCAGGAGCTTGCGGGAACTCTCTAAACATTTGGTTGTGATGGTCTTCTCTTAAAACGTGGTCTCCCCACACGCATATGCCTCTCACATGTTGCAGTCAATAGTAAGCATGTTGTTTCAAAAGGTGTATTGCTTGTCTTTATTTATTATATAGTCATTTTTCATTTAAAAAGTAATCTTGAGTTTATTACTTTTTAAATTTTTTAGTCTAGTTGTCATATTGTCTTCGATGCATTTTCGGTTGAAACCGACGTCCATTTTTTTTAACATGGCTAAGTTGAATCGAATGGAAAAATTCGAAGGCAAAGATTTTTACACATGGCAGGTGAAAAATCAGTTGTTGTTAATCAACAAATATTTGTGGGAGATTGTGGATGGCAAAGCAAAGAAACCAAGAGATGCAGAGGAAGCGGCAATATGGGACATCAAAGATTGAAAATCCATAGCAATCATTGGATTGGGATTATCTGATGCATATTTGCATCATATAGATTTGTCAAAATCCTCAAATACAATTTGGACTACACTAAACAAACTATTTGGATCGCAAGCAGGAAGCGCAACAGTATCACTAAAACAAAAGTTGTTCGGACTCAAAATGGAGGAAGGTGACAACATGGTGGAACACATAAGTAAGTTTCGTTCTATATTGAATCAATTAGCTGGAATCAAAGTAGATGTTCCCGACGATGATGCAAAAGCAGTTTTACTTAATAGCATGCCTCCTAGTTATTCTAATATGGTCTTCACTTTGAGAAAAATCAATCCAAGTCTGGAAGACTTGATTTCTTCTTTGATAGAGGATGAAAATAGAACAAATAAAATTGAAACAGAAGAAAAAGCATTATATGGAACACATGGTAAAAAGAGATACAATCATTCTTTCAAGCAAGGTTCAACCTCCCAGGATCCAAAGAAAAGGCTTATTTGTCACTATTGTAATGTGTCTGGACATGGAATAATGTTTTGTAAACAACGAGCTAGGGATCTGTTGGATGGTAAATTGAATAATAAATCTTTTATTTCTGAAAATAGAGAAGAAGAAAGTGATTGGGAAGCAGGATCCAACCATTCACATGATAGAGAAGTTCCTACTCAAGATACTAAAGAAGACTTTCTCTTCTAAAAAGAATGCATCAACTGGAGGATGGAGGCACAGGAGGTTGGAGGTCATTCAGCGACCTCTCGTCAGTCACCAATGACGGGGCCGCACGAAGCTGTGGTGATAGTGTGTGTGTGAGTTTGCTTTCTTTTCAAAGTTGCAGTTGATTCTTTGTGCAGCGTAATTTCAGTTTCTGCAGTGTTCAAAGTTATGGCTTGAATAATTAGAAATGTTCACATTGAGGGGGGAACATGGTCTTAATGTTCCATTTTCTCTTTTCATATTTGTAATCAATGAGTGATAATTTCCTACATAATTCTCTAATGGAAAATATAGTGGAAAAGATGAAAGCACAAAGGAAAAAACAACATCATGATATTTGAGGTTGTTGGTTGTCCTATAAAACCATTTGTATTGTTTTGGTTGAGTTGTTGGTTGTCCTGTAAAACCCTCCTTGCAGGTTGATGGTTGTCCTTGGAAAACCATCCATGTTGAGGTTGTTGGATTTCCTAAAAAACCATCCTCATCATGAGTAGTCAAGGGTGGTAAGTTGCGAAGGAAGTGTGATTTTTTTTCTCCCATGTTCGCACTAAGGGGGAATGTTAGGAATTCATTAATCTAGTGCTTACATTATATTAGGGATGTGGTTAAATTTAATTATTGGTGAGATGTAACTATGTGGTGTAAATGAGTTGTTAATAACCCACTAAATAGGATTTGAATGTGATTTGTTGCTAACCAAATCACAAATATAATTGTTTGTTTATGGAGTGTTTTGGAGATAGTTAATCTCCTAGAAAATAGGAAAATTTTCCTATATATTGAATATGTATATGAATAAAATAATGTTTTATTATTTGTTGCAAATTGCTCGATATCATTTTGAGGCTTGAAAAGAGAAAATGAAGAAGTGAAGAGTGATCCAAGGTGGAACACCGAGCTTAGGTTGAGAAAGAAGGAATTTTTTTCCAAAAGACCACTTCAGGGTGAGGTACTTGGAATAGGAAAGGTTAAATAGACTTTTTTCTTGAGAAGAAAAGTCAGACAGTTAACAGAAAAGGAAGAAAGCTGAAAGTTTTATTTCTACATGGCATTATAGCAAATTCAAAGAGAGTGAAAGGAATGCTAATACTGACTCATTGAGATTTAACATAGATAAAAGAGATCTGAAGAATATTCCAAAGTTGTTTGATTTAAATAAGAAGGAAAGTTAAGTTCATTGGTTGGATATGAAGAGAAGAGTGCAAATGCCCATTGAGTAACCTATTGAGAGATTCAAATAAAATATATTTCAAAAGAGAAGATAATCCAAATAAAGGTGTTGAAGATCATTTTCTATCCATGAGTGGGTGATGTTGGGGAAGAAAAAGAGAAAAATAGTGAAGAATAAGGACCAACAAAGAGAAGATTCAGAAGATCTTGTCAAATGAGCTTCTTATGAGTTCGCTATAACCTCTAGACCGATCAACCTAAATTCCTTCACACTTGTCAAAAGTGAATGCGGGTTGAATCCAATTCGAAGTAAAAACAAATAAAATTCCATTGAATGAAGACATACAAACAAAGAAACTAAAAATGAAAGAACCAAAAAAAATGGTGAGTTTATAGAATGCAGAGATGTTTGAAAATAAATCATGAATGAAAAGAATTCAAATTTGTTTAGAGATGAAAATTTTAAAGGAAATAAGACCTGAAAGAAAAATAATCCTTGCCCTGATGAAGAAGAAGTCAAAGAACATGAAGAACAAGTTAAATAAGATTCAAAAGAGACATGTCAAGACGATTTTGACAAAAAAAAAAAGTGCTTGATTTCTTATGCAAAGCAGTTTATATGCTTAGTTGGAAGAGAAAAGCAAAAAGGAGAATGGTTTGACAATTACCCCCAATAAGATGAAATTTTAAAAACAAACTAGAATTTAAGACGATAAATTTGGCAAAAGATAATCAAGAAGGAAGCTTTAAGAAGTAGAAAATTTAGGTCAGGAAAACAAATCCTGGAACACAAGAAAGTTAGAACTAAAGCCATCTCTAAAACTTTCCACTAGTGAGAAAAACCATCTATTTGTAGGGGAAAAATTTTGTATTTTTTTCTAGACCTCTTATTTTTTCATTCCAAGAAACTTTTACTAAAGGAGGTATACCTAAAAATTGCATTTTCCACTATTTGTTTGCAATTTTTGGAATAGAGGGTCATGTTGGGCTCTAAAGGCCACCAGGGCCTAAAAAAACAAAAAAAAATCATGCCATTAAATTTTTCTAATTTTTTGAATGTAATTATATGCTTCAGTATATAGTAGTATTTTGTAGGTTACCATAGTCAACTGCAAACATTGTAACTACTCAGAAACTAACAGAGAGTTGTAATAAAAAATAATGTATTTTGGTACTAAAAACACTCACAAGATCCTAGATCTCATTCGAGAGCGTTCGGTATAAATAGTGCCTCTGGGAAGCACTTACGGGTAAAGTCATTGCGACTACTACTGCACTTAACACCTAATATAGCTACAACAATGTCATCTGGGCATCAACCCTTTAAATCGACAGGGAGTAATAAGGACACAGTGCACACACTATGAGCCATCTCATCCATTTGTGAATGATTGCACGACATAAATCTAGACTGAGAAATTATCCAAGTATATAGCAAATTTACGCGTGCACGTATGAGGATATTTCTTTGAGCCGGTGTCAATAATCACACAGACCCCTTTCAGTATTGTCTTGGTACCACGTATCGAATTCTTTCACGTACGTTAACATCTCTTTCACATACCACTAGGGTATATAGAAAGGGTGAGAGCTTCTTCCATGTACCGATGGGTATATCAGAAGGCATATATATAGAGAGGTTCGGTATATCAGACTGACGGTATATAGATTGGGAGCCTTGTACCTGTAGTGATAAGAGCCTAACCCTGTCAGTGATTTTCTACAAAATGGGCACCAATGCCCCCAAATTTTTCTTCCAGATTCACAACTACTCAGAGGAAACAACTATGCTACATGGAAGACAAAAATCAAGACACAACTTGAGTTTGAAGAGATCTGGCCTGTTGTGAATGGTACTCTGACCAGATCAACTACTGATACAACACAACAATGACAGTTTGATAGATCAGATCAGAAGGCCAAGCTCATCATCTTGTTTGGAGTGTCCGATGATGTGCAACCCCACATTTGAGATGTCAAAACAGCCAAAGAAGCATGGGATAAGTTAAGCATAGTATATGAGGCCAAAAACAAGAATGTCATACTAAATTTGTAGAGTCAGTTACACACACTGAAGTTTAAGAAAAATGAGAAAATCAAAGCTTTCTTGAGAAGAGTTGCAGAGTTGAGGGCTTCACTTCTAGCCCTGGGAGAAGTGGTCACAGATGAAGCTCTCATTCCCATTGTTCTGAGAGCTCTCCCTTCTTCTTACCACATTTTTGTGACAACACTAAACTTGTCAGATACGACATTTAGTTTTGACAAGTTGGTAAACCTACTGCAACAAGAGGAAGCCATGCATAACAAGGATGATGAAGAGGATTAAGCACTTTCTTCTCATAAAAAATGGAAAGGAAAAGGGAAAGGAAAACCTAATTCCTATCAAAAGTCCCAACATCAAAATTAGTATCAATATCAAGGTGACAAACAACAGAAGAAGAAATGTCCAATCTACAAAAGAGGACATGAATTGAAATATTGTTGGTATAATACTTACAAGAAAGGTTCATCAAGAAATTCTGGACCTCAACACCAAAAATCTCACAAGGGACATACAAACTACAATCAAGGGAAGAAAAAGGGGAACTAGAAAAGAAGACCCCATCAGCAAGGAAATATTGTTGAGCAAGAAGAACATTCAGATAATGAAGACTACTTGTACACTGCTCAATCAAGTGAACCTTCCACATCATCTAGTGATGTCTGGTATGTTGATTCAGGAGCCACTCGACACATGACTGACCACAGAGACTGGTTTACTTCAATGAGGGACACGCCTTCAAAAAACCATGTTTCGTTGGGTGATGATTCTTCATATATAGTTCAGGGGATTGGGAACATTTCTCTACCCCTTGGTTCACACAATTGTAGACTATCAGATGTCTTATATGTCCCTGGGTTGACTAAAAATCTGTTGTCAGTCAGTCAACTCCTAGATCACAACTTAAAAATTGACTTTGATAGTCATTCTCAGGAAGAAAATGTGTGTTAATTCGAGACAAATCACGAGGCTCAAAAATAGTTGCAAAATCCTCCAATGTGGGACGCATGTTCCAGCTTGATTTTTTCCACAGAGATGATCAGGAACTTGTGGCTAAGAACTCTACCTCTGCACAATTGTGGCATCAGAGACTTGGTCATGTAAGTTTCAAGTATCTTGAGACACTTCACCAGTGTAATATGGTACATGGGTTACCATCTCTTCAGAAGGATACAAAAAAGTGTCCTCACTGCCTAGCAGGAAAACAACACAAAGCTTCATTCCAGAAGAGTACTTTTCGAGCTCATGGTAAGCTTGATCTGGTTCATACCAATCTTTGTGGTCCAATGCAACCAAGTCATTCTAGATTTCAGTACTTCATGCTTTGTGTTGATGATTATTCAAGAAAAATGTGGATTTTTTGTCTTCACAAGAAAAGTGAAGCTTTTGAAACCTTCAAGAAGTTCAAAGTAGCTATTGAGAATGAAACTGGTCATCACATCAGAACTCTCCACTCAGATCGAGGGGGGAATTCACCAGTAATGAGTTCAAATACTACCTACAAGCTCATGGGATTCATTGACAAATGCCTCCTCCACACACACTGCAACAGAATGGTGTTGTTGAGAGAAGAAATCATACTATCATGGAAATGGTGTGATGCATGATCGATGATTCTGGACTAGCAAAGACATTCTGGGAAGAAGCAGCAAAGACAACAGTGTATTTGTTGAACAGAGTGCCCATAGTTGCTCTTGATGGAGTAACACCACATGAAGCATGGTCAAAGTGGAAACCATCTGTTGCACACCTCAGAGTATTCAGGTGCAAAGCAAGTATGCACATACCCAAGCAGAATAGAAAGAAATTGGATATGAAATCACAAAAACTCATCTTCATTGGGTACAGTGAAGAGACTCTTGGGTACAGATTGATGGATCCAAAGACCAGGAAATTCTACACCAGCAGAGATGTTGAGTTCTTTGAGAAGAAGGAAGTAGAGACTCCTCCTCCAGACTCACCTGATGTAGATTCTTCACCAGTTGTAAAAACTGAAGTTGATGTTCCCACTGATGATGAAAGTGATGATGGGGATGATGGTGATGATCTGATAGAACCACAACCCATGGGAACAGTTCAACGTATGCCCAAGTGGTATACTAGCATGTTACGAGATGCAAGAATGGATGCTCCACCAGATACATCCACCCCTGGACCACAGACTCACAGTAAAGCAAGAGAAGAAGTGAACTTTTCTTTGATGAGTAGAGTTATTGAATCTATGATGAGCCCTCTACAGTCTAGGAATCCCTACAGTCAAAATCTTGGAAAGATGCCATGGATGTGAATATCAGTCAGTAATGAAAAATAACACTTGGTAACTTGTCAATCTTCCACCAGGGAAGAAACCCATTGGATGCAGATGGATATTCAAAACAAAGTACAAAGTAGATGGGACCATGGACAAGTATAAAGTGAGACTAGTAGCAAAGGGGTATGCACAAAAAGAAGGCATTGACTATGAGGAGACATTTTCTCCCACAACTAAGATCAAAATGATCAGGATGATCTTTTCTCTAGCTACACAGTTTGGTTGGAAAGTCCATCAGATGGATGTAAAAAGTGCCTTCCTGAATGGAGATTTACAAGAAGAAGTCTACATGACTCAACCTGAGGGATATGTTGTACCTGGTCAAGAAGAAAAGGTATGTAGACTCAGGAAATCTTTGTATGGCCTCAAACAGGCACCCCAAGCATGGTACATCAAAATTGATGAGCATCTCATACAACATGGATTTGTTAGAAATCCATACAATCCCAATCTCTACCTCAAAATTAAGGGGGGGAGATTGTGATTGTTGTTGTCTATGTCGAATGATCTAGTCATCACTGAAGTTCAGTGAGGATGATCGATGCAACAAAGAAAGATCTTAAATGATCATTCGACATGACAGATCTCGGGCTAATGCACTATTGTCTTGGATTGGAAGTATGGCAGAAAGAGAATCACATATTTTTCTCAGATGAAATATACCAAGAAAACACTTGAGAAATTCAGGATGATGGATTGCACACCAATTGCTACACCTATGGAGAACAGATTGTAGTTATCTCATTCAGATCCATCTCCTGAGGTAAATGCCACTCTCTATCGGCAGTTGATTGGGAGTCTCATTTACCTGACCTACACTAGACCAGATATCAGCTTTGCAGTGAGCTATCTATCTAGGTTCATGCAGGAACCCAAAGTTTGTCATTGGAAAGCAGCAAGGCACATCTTGAGATATCTCAAAGGATCAGTGGATCTTGGTCTAGAATACAAGAAGAATGACAACTTCTTCTTGTCAGATTTTTCAAAGATATTCTTCTTGTCAGGATATTCAGATTCAGATCATGCAGGAAATATTGATGATAGAAAATCCACTTCAGGGTTTGTGTTCTTTATGGGATCTAGACCAATATCATGGGGAAGCAAGAAACAACACTTTGTTTCTCGCTCTTCCATAGAATCCGAGTATCATTCTGCAGGAGAAGTTGTCTGTGAAGTGATATGGCTATGTCACATACTTGAAGGACTTGGAATACCACAGGACAAACCAACCACCATGTATGTTGACAATGAAGGTGTTCTCAAACTTGTTCACAATCTAGTTTTTCATGAAAGAACAAAACACATTGAGGTACATGTACATTTCATACGTGAGCATGTCTTGAAGCACAATATACAACTTCAGTTTTTTCCAACAACTGAACAATGAGCAAATATCTTCACAAAGTCACTTGCACGTGACAAGTTTGAGTTGTTCATAGAGTTCCTCTCCTCATCCCTTGAGGCAATGCAAAATTAGCACAAAGGAAGAGGAATGTGAAAGACTGAGAAAAAACCCTTGTGATGTATGTGTGCTAAGGGGGGAATGTTAGGGTAAATATATTATTACCTTAATTAATTATGATTTTGCATATTAGTTAGTTTATTTATTAAATGTTATATGGTTATATTTAATCATAACCATCTTTTTGTTTTTATTCAAACACTACGGGAGTTGTTATATTGTTTTAACAATATTATCTATTGTATTAAGTTCATGGTTGTACCTTGTGCAACATCCTTTATTGTTTGTATGGCTGTTCATAACAAGAAGGTTGCTTCTATCCTATGTCCTATTACACATACATTGCCTTTCATAGGTATGTAAATTTCAGGCTTTAATGTTAAATTGCAATCACATTTATTTTGCAGATGGATGCACTATAGTATAATAGTTCCATATTACCCTTGTGAGCAATGGATAAAGATGCCAAAATCTAGTGGGCCTCTTGAAGAGGTGGGGGATATTTTTTTCTTGGTTCAAGCATTTCAAAATTTAGAAGTATTTTTTGAGGATGGATTTGCAAAAGATTAGAACATTTGATCCATTGTAATGGATCGGTCTTTACCACATGAAAATCAAGAATTCATGCCTATTTAAACAATGAATTAAGCTATCAATGAGGCTTGAACTTCTTAAAAATAACTAGTGCCACTAGAGGAATGAGAAATTTCAGTACAAAATTTGATGATAGTATGGGTTTGATAAACTTATGTAAGGTGACAATTTTGTTTCAAGAAACATGGAAAAGGGTGACTCTCCTTTCAAAATATGGAGAAATTGAGGATTTTTTGGTAAGGTGGATCATATTAGAGCTATGCAACTATGAAATTGAGATCACCTCTCTTAATCCTTAAGATTTTCTAACAATGTAAATAGACTAGTGTAATAAGTGTCAGTTTTTTGACACAGTTGAAGGGGAGTTTAAGAGATAAGAAAGATGAAGAGTGTGTTTAATTATGTTTTGAGTCTATCCAAGTTGAAAATATGAACATTCAAATATTTTGAATTCTAAATCCTTAAAAGCATGGATGACTTAGTAGAAAAGTTATGACATTTTCATTCAAAATGCCTAAGCTTAGAAATATTTTGTGAAAGAGATTACTAGGGAAGAATCCAAATTGTATCACCTAATCTGAGTTAAATTCCACCTCTAAAAGGAATTAGTTGCATCTATAAGATCCTAAGGGCAAGGATGTCACCAAAACCAAAAAGTATGAGGAAACCAAATGGACCCTTATCACTTCAAATACTTGTAAACCCCCCAAAATTGAAGAAGTTATAGAAATGGAGTCTTCTAAATCCAAGAATAAGTGTAGCCTTTCATGATCTTTTTGTGGGGTTAATTCATGAAGAACATAGGTGTTATAAGTGAATGCATCCATTAGAGGATGAGTCTATAGAAACAAAAAATTTCATATCTCCACTCCACCTCCTTCTAAGTCTATTCATGAAAAAACACTTAATGTTTTGTTGGGAGATCTCATCACCACTTGCAACAGTTGGGTTATAGATTCTAGTGCTTCTCATCACATGAATACTTTCAGGGAGTCTTTTGTTTATCTAGGTTTGAGTTCTACTTTACAAAATTGAATTTATGAGGTTGGAGATTCTTCAGGTAAATTCTTTCACTTGTTCATGGGAAAAGGTGATATACAACTTGATGGTGGAAATATCCAAGATAGCATTGAAATGTTCCTAACATCACTACAAATTTAGTTTCTGTATATCAAATTTATCATTTTCAAGGAAAAATAGTCTTTTAATCACATGGAGTATAAGTATTTTAACTTTTTTGAAGATTCCTTTTTCAAGTTTCTCAAGAAATGTTGATCATAGTTCAAGACTATATCACTCTGAGGGTTTTGATGAAACTTCCTCTATAGGGACAGGATTGGTTTCTCATTCCAGATGAGAAAGTAATGCTTTGGCATGAAAGATTTGGACATATCAATTACATATATTTGAAGGAGTTGAGAACTCATGGTAAGGTAGATGGTCTTCCTAGAGTTTATTATCTTGAATTTGGAGTTTATCATGGTTGTGCATTAGGGAAACAAAAACCAAGATCCTTTTCCTAAGAATTTGTCTAAGAGAGCTTCTTCACCACTTGAGCTTGTGCATAGTGACTTGATGGTCATTTTCCTACCCCCTCTTTCAATGGAGCTAAGTATGCAATTACATTTATGTGATAATTTTCAGGCGTACATAGTTATTTTCTCAAGTAAACAAATGATGTTTTTTCACACTTTAAATTCTTCAAGGTTTTGGTGGAGAAAGAATCTTCAACTTGCATAAAAACCTTCACACTGATAATAGGGGGGAGTACTTTAGCAATGAGTTTTCTAAAAGTTTCAATGGAAACTCAAGGCATTATACCAGCATTTTGTTCCTCATACTCCAAACATAATGTTTCTTCTTGCAGAATGGAAGAATAAAAATTTAATAGGAAATGAATAACTGTATGATGCATTCTAAGATGACACCTTATCTACTGGGTAGATATGTTAATTGTGCTAACTACATTTAGAATCAAACAAGCACATAGAGCACTTGATCATTTGACTCATTGTGGAAGCTTGGTTAACACTAAGCATGGTTATGTCTCATTTTTTCTAGTCTTTGGGAGCCATGCTTGGGTATTTGTGCCAAAGAAGAAAAGTTCAAAGACTTGTATTAGAAGAGTAAACCCTTGATATTTGAAGGGTATAAATGAGGAATGAGAGCTTAAAATATAGCAATTCTAGATACTGATACATCATGACTGTTATTTTTTGAACACATGTGACAGTTTGAAGAGATTTCACTCCTCAAATTCTTTATCATTATTGTTACATTCAAAAATGAGGAAATAAAGTTAGTTTGTGTCCTCTTGAGGAAAATGAAAATTATTTGAGGAATTGAACCAGTGAGGTTATAGATATTATTTGATGGATCCTATTCCCATGAATTTGTCACTATGCCTAAGTTTGATACAATCTGTAGGTTTTCCTTGAAACAAAAAAAACCAAAAAATGACTCCTGTAGTCAAAGCTTATAGGATCTTAGGGACAATTGAACCTTTCAAAGTCCAATGGAATGCTCCTAATTTGCATATGTGACCATGCATCAATTATGAATGCAATGTCGAATGTATGAATATATGCAAAAGGCTTATTTGTAAATAAAATTCAGACGAATGTTTATAAGCAATCTCAATTTTGAGAATACCATGAAAGGAACGATAACCAGATCATACCAAGCCAAGAACACAGATGCTAATCAAACACCACGATCAATAAGATGAAAGCAATTCACCAGAATAACTTTACATAAAACCTTTGCAAACAAATGAGCAACAATATCATATATTATTATGGAACTCAATGAAATACAATGAGAATGGGCCTTGCTTATATAGGCAAGGAATAACAATCTAAGAACCAGTCAAGGTCATAGATCAAGCCATAAATCAAGGAAATAACTAGTCATCAAAGAACTAGTCAAGACCATAGATTTAGGAGAGAACTAGACATCAAGGATCTAGTCAATACCATAGATCAAGGAAAGAACTAGTCAATACCATAGATCAAGGAAAGAACTATACCTAACAACTAGATAATATCTCCTAATATCTAAATAAGATAAAAGAAATATCCACACACATAAGTGGGTGAGGATAAATATCTATAAACACTTTCAAATTTACCTTAAGTTTTTCAACCCCTTATTACCCTCAAGGTAATGGGTAGGCCGAAGCTTCCGACAAAAACTTAATTCACATTATGGAGAAAATGGTGAATACCACAAGCCGTAACTAGCATCTGTAAATTAACCCTTGCCTATGGGAATTCAAAACTTTTATCCACACCCCTACAGGTGCACCTCCATATTATTTAGTATTCAGTTCCGAAGTGGATCTTTCCTTTAGAGATCACGATTCCCTTCTTACCATATGAGCTTATCTTATGGAATTCCAGTAGGAGGTACTAACACATGGAAAGATTCATTACCGATCTCAAATAAAAGTGTTTATTAAATATATTCAACAAACAGTTATCCTCGTAAGATCCAACCAATTTGCTATTTCCACCAAGTCACAGATTTTATCCGATAAAAGCCTATTCTCAATACATACCCAAATCCGTTTGGGGACTTACCTTTTCAGCACCTCAATTTTGAACATGGGGTTGCCAATAATATTTGCCGTTTATCACATGAGACCGATATAAATAGACTTTGCATATCAAGCTTAAGGGATTAATTAATGCCTAGAGTGAAAAATCATACATTGCATTAACCTAACTTCCTTTAGGACCAAAAAAACTATTCCAGCTTAGAAATGCCAATAACCTTAATCATTGGGACTAAATAGTTAATAATGATACCCATGAAGTATTTGATTCGGTGGGAAACATTGTCACAACAATAAGATACCTATCTCATAACACATGAGATATGTTACCATATCTGAAGCCATCTTTAGGCTTTAAAGATTGATTCCCTTCTTTACATATTGAGCTTTAGAGGATTACCTGAATAGAGGAGGACTATTTGAGTAGCCCAACAGATCTAGATTAGATATTGGATAAGAAACACCTTCACTGACCCTCAATCAATCTAAAAGTTATCCTGACCAAAAATATGAAACATAAGATACAACAAGAAGGTCATACCTCATGCATACAATTTGAGGTAGGGTGTATGGGGTTGAAAGAGAATCAGAAGAATACCAAAAAGATCGAGAAAAGAAAGTGGAAATTTGAGCCCAATTGGCTAGGACCATACATAGCCTTTGGTTTCCAAGTATGGTTCAGGTGCATATAAGTTGTCCTATTCAGATGGCTAAAGCTTATCTAGAACCCATGAACTCAATGCATCTTAAGCACTTGAACTATTCTTAAGTATGGGTTAGTCTACTAAAATACCAAGAAAAGTAAAATAAAAAAGTATAAAAATAAAAAACAATAAAATCATAAATAATGCAGAGTATGTCCAATAGTGAAAACCACGCAATGGTGGCACTTTGGACAAGTCCTTTGGTGAAAACCATCTTCTGACCAAGGGAGGGTCTGTTGTTCACAAGCAGTCTAGGTTTAAGGAGTACGACAACTTTTCCCTAAGTTAATCTTTACCTTCGTCTGAGCCCCTTGTGAGCCTATCCTTCTTTGCCCTGATCTGACTAATCTAACCTTCTAAGTGCGGAGAAGTTAACATTGAATGAACCCATCTCACACTGAGGGAAACTTTGCAAAGTCACTTCTGGAATATACCACGTGGCATTTACCCTTTTACATCCCATCTAACACTAGGGACATCCACGTTTCTTTATTTTCTTGCACGTTTGATTTGGAAAATTGTTAAGAAAACGTCAAAAAAATTCGTATAACTTTTGAAAATCCTAAAAACATACATATATGTCCTTTGGAAAAATCAAAACATTCAAATACATTTCTTAGAAAACTCCAAAACAATAGAAAATTATCTTAGAAATAAAATTAAAAAACAACGAAAAACGTCCCAAAACTGTCCCACAAAAACAAAGTAGTGGTTCACTTACTTTTAGTTGTTGGTTTATATGGTTTTGGTTGCATTACTTTTTCATACTGTATGCTTTAAATTGGATTCACTTTCTTACTTAGATTGAATATCACTTTAGTTTGTAGTGTATTGCATTGAGTCCATTTTGTATTGCATACTTGTAAATAAATGTGTTGCTTTGATTAGATTTGTTTAAACTTGTGCTTGTTAATTTTTACTTGTACATTGTGTTATAATTTCATCATCATATCGCACATATCCATCACATCTATACATCATATATCAAAAAATATGATAAGTCTACATCACGTACGTATACAAAAAGCTAATCATCAAGTATTGTATCACCAATGGGGCAATAGGGGTTGCGCATGATCACAAATCTATCCCCCCACACACAATATCAAAAATATAAACATGTTTCTCAAAGGTATCTCATCAAACATACAAGTATGATATTAGTTAAAGCTATCTCATAATCTAAAAAGGTGATACAAATCATATAATAGTCAAAATTGTTAAAATAATTATAAAATCATTAAAAATCCAAAAAAAATTGTAAAAATTTAAAATTTTACAAAAATTGGTAAACAACATATATGCAACTAAAGCCTGTGTCAATTACATCATCCTCGAACATTGAAATATGTCTTACAAAAGCATTTTTCTACAGTTCTTTCTTGTTCTAGTCTCAAACGACTTGCAGATCATTGTGATCTACCTCCATTAACAAAATTTAGGTTGCATGTTATGTCAGTACTCTCATGTAACAATGAGTTATCAGAGACTGTGTCATAGTGCACGAAAGATTTTCTATGGGAATACTTGTCTCCTCCGTTTTTCCCTTGCATGTTATATTGCTTGGGGAATCATTTTTAACGCTTATCATTACAACACAAACATTTGGGAACTGCAGCTTGATAACAAAAACATTGGTACAACTACCTTAAACGTTGTTTGTTTGAGTACGTGTGATTGTAATAGTTTCTTTGTTAGGTTATTTGGTTTACTTTCTTGTATTGCATTGCATAATGTATGTTGCATGGAGCTAAATATCATTTTACTTTCTCATATTGCATTGCATAATGTATGTTGCATGGAGTTACATATTTTTAGCAGTAAACAATTGTTAATAATTTATCTTTTCATGTTATCTTACACTTTTGTTTATTTTAAATAAAGGCTCGATGATGTAGACCTAGGGGAAAAATGATATAAACATGTTGCTTATTGAAAGGTTGGATGCAAAGATTGGGTTTGTCCTATATTCTCCATTAATCATTTCTTCTCCATTATCATTTATTACCATTACTAATTTTTCTTCTAAAAATCACCCAGGGTAATAAACAACCACGTTTATCCCTATCACTTATTCCTTCTCAATACCTAAGGGTTTCGCGTATGCCGTTCTACCTATTTTCTTTATCCATTTCGATCATATTTTCGATCATCGATTGACTTCTTTAATCACCCCATCGACACTCGAGGGGGCATCCTTCATCCGGTTAATTTTTCTTCAAAAATTTACCTGTTTATGATTGTCTACTATATTTGAAGTGAAGTCACTAACTTCACCTCAAACAGGGGAAAATGTAGACACCTAAATTCCACTTTTTGCAATCTTATTGCCAAAACACACACAAATCACTCTCATTCTTACCAATTCCATTATAATTAGTGATTTTTGCTAATTAACTAATGTTTCTTACCACTTTGGTCAATTAACAAGCACTTTGTTGATCACCAAACCTCTTTCACATTCAGGATGCCACTTTACGACGAATCATAAGTCAAAATCCTCTTCAAAATAGACAATTAGCATTTATTAGCTAATTAAGCCTATTTTGCCCTTGTTTTGGTCAATATACCCTAGTATTGACTCAAAACCCCTCTTCCAACCACTCAAAATCACCCCATTCACCTCCACAACATCTCAACAAGCTTCAAAATCTTATCCTAGCCTCCTAGTTGACCCTAAGCGGTTGATTAAGGCTTCACACCTCTTAATCACTTGGTAATTCACTAATTGTGATTAGCAAGGCCTAATCATGATTAAAAATTCTAATCTAATTTGGGGCTTTTAGTCCCACATGCACCAAAATACAAGTTTCTCCCAAAAGGAAAACTATAAAAAGAGTGCACCTCATTCCTTTATACTTTACACCATGCTTTGATTTGCATCTCATATAATAAATATGATTTATAGCTAAGTTCAATCCTTGCTTAAAGCCTTCAAGGTTAGTAGATGGATATCCAAAATGACCAAGTAGTCATTTGGAGAGGCCATTTCACCTTGTTTGGAGTAGCAACCATAACCATTTGATTGCCCTCTTAGGTCTATTTAGGTCCATGTTAGGTAATTCAAGCATATTAGTAGGCATGTTTAGTTAGATTTTGTATTGTTTACATACTAGTTAAGCATTCCCATTAAGCTTTTATCTTAATGTTACATTCCTAGACTTAGAACCTTGACTATTAGGTGGAAATGGTGTTAGCCTTCCTTATTAGTCATTGCAATTTACTTTGTAAAGTTTAGGGTCTTCACATTGGCACATGAAATAATTGTAAATTCACAATGTTTAAACTCTTGAGTTTAAATTTCTTAGCTTTTTATATGATGAAATTTTGATTAGTTTCAATTATTATGGATTCAAAATCTCAAAATTATATCAGTATTATTACCATTAAAAATTTCCCATTAAGAGAATTACTTTAATGATTGGAACTTTGACTAATAAAGATTGAGCCTCCTCAATTTTGTTACCAATTAAATTCATAATGAATATGCATTTTACAATAATAAATTCTTATAAATATTGAAATTTTGATATGATTGTTCTCATAAAAAACTGAAAATAATTATTAGTTTGGACATAAACAATTATGTAAAAATATTTCAAATATTAATCCCTCCACCTCATCCAAAGGTCTTAAACAATCTTATTTTATGTTTTATTTGAGGTGAAAGTGATGCATTTAAAGATAAAATTATGTTAACTATTACATTGTTAACACGCCTTTTAATAATCTTCCAAAATGTTGGGTGATTTCATACTCTTTAAATTATTAATTTCCTCATAAGATTGACCACTTTGATGTATGTTGCACCCTGACAAGGTACCTAATTACCCTAAGTACCTTTCATATGAATATGGAAGCAACTAAGTCCCATACAAGTTGAAATTCATTGATGGGAAGATACATTCAAAATAAATAAGATGCATCATTGAAAACTTATATGGCATTCTTTAACAATGATATGTATGGGCATTCATTTAGGAAAAATTTTTCCTGTATTACATACAATTTTATCAAACACTAATTGTCCTAGCTTCCTTGACATTTTGTCATTGTACTAGGCTCAATATGATTTATTTTTTTAATTGAAATTCAATTCTTATTCCTAGACAAGCTCTGTTAGAAACATTCTTAATCCCTCACAGTGTACATATTGGTAATTAATGAATAACTCTAATTATTTTTTTAATGAGGCTTGATTGATGACAAAATTGATAAATCTTAAGGTTCACTCACATGGGTTTACAATTTTATTCTTACCAATGACAACTTGTTAAAGTTTTATGAAATCATCTTGTGATATTTTACTTTAATAAGATTTCTATTAAAGTAAACAAAATATTAAAGTTTATTCTTATTAGACCGTCAAGTTTTTATCATCTGATAAATAAATTGTGAGACCATGTAATTACACAATCCAAGTTCTAAGACAAATGGCATTAAAAAGGACCTCATTTACACAAAACATTTACTTTTGTATTCTTGACAATAAATGGCTAACTATATGCTCTACTGCACCAATCTATCACCTATTGTTTTGTTCAAAATAGAATTTTATGCACTATGCTGGACAACATACACACTTCAATGGAAATTTTCCAAAAAATAGGGACATGAACATCTTGCTCTAATGACATACATGAATAAACATTTCCATTAGAGTACAGACTAATCTATTTTAATTTGTTTACATTTTTCAAGATCATAGCTTAACTATATTCTTGGAGTCCAAATTTTTGTGACATTAAACATGGGAAACATTTTCATTGAAGAAAATTATACAAACATGCATTAATTTCTTTGGAAATTAAATATCATGGGATGTACCATTGAGGATTTTTTAGTCAAAATATGTATCTAGGAAATGTTAAATGTTTTTCACTTTACAATTGTTAACTACAATTGACAAGCCCTTATTTCAAAATTTTAAAACACCATAAAAATTTCCAATCTTTTCCATTATTTTATCAAAAGATTTTCATATACTATTTGAGAAATGTTCACTTGCATTTGGTCACTTCGCATATGAAAATGGTATGTGCTTGACATAACCATTTTTTATTGAAAAACATTTATTCTACTATGTTAATTGCGATTTAAATCTATTCATTTGGAATGAGTATGTTGTATCCAATTCAGTTTATATCTAGTTTACATTTCAAGACATTACTCTATATGTAAGTGGACATGAATATTTTATGTTGTGCAATTTAAAAACCTTGTATCTTTAATTCCCAATGTGCACTCCATGTATGTACAAATTCCATCATTTCTTAACCAATAAGTCATTCTCAAACAAATTTCTAAATTATAACAACAATCACAAAATTGAGTGAAATTCCATAAGCGAAACAAAACTGCCCTGTAATTGAATAGTTAAATTGTTACAAATTCATATTGCAACCATAGATGTTTCTCATGTTGTATCGTAATCACATGATAAGATTGAATTCATTTCATGGGAATGCTTGTATGGCTTGTAGAAATGGAAAAATTGGTAATTGACATGGATCAAATCATAGTTATCTATAAATCTTTGTTCAAGCCTTAAATAATAAAATCTATCCAGTCATGTAAATATTATGGGTTTGAGTTACATATTATTATAGTCAATTTTGGCATGTGAATTCATGTCCTGGATTTAAGTTACAATCTAAATGTTCTTTTCAGTTACAATTCTTGTGAAGAATTTGGAAAAAATTTTTTGTTAAGGTCACTATTTTCATTATAAAAGATGCTCATAGAGCCAGATCGAACCCTATATTGTTTTCTTTTTGATCACTTATTTCTTCAAAATGACAAGTCTCTCCCCAAGGTGATCTTGTAATCATTCCCATTAGATATTTTTATCAAGCTTGGTATCAAGGTTTGATATTTGCTAAAAAATTCATCTTATTCCCCCAGATAACCCAAAATTGGCTACTCCTCTTGGTTTCAGCAGTAAGATTCCTATCAAAAACCCTGAATATTCAGAAATCCTTCATATCATGCACATTTGAAGCTTCATGTGCTTAGCTTATCCTAAAACAACCATAATGTAACATGATCCTTCCAAAGTTTGAATACTTGCATCAACATCAGTCACTACCTTGAGAATTCTTGCCAAATCCATTTTAATTGATCCTTTTTCTAATTTTCGGAATGTTTCCTACATCTGATTCAATTTCAAATAATATAATAGTTGATTTTGTTTCTCTCATCAAAGAAGTACTTTATATTCATCCCATAGCCAAATAATCCCTAAATTTGAGAGACAAGTATTTCCTAAGCATAAAAAGTGTCATTTGTGCATATCTAACCTGGTTGATTATGCCCATATGGTCATACCTGATTTCCTCTAGTAATGAGGCAAAAATCAACTGTCATTTTTGGAAGACATACTTTCCTAGAACGATGTTACGACCTTCAAAATATTTCAAACCTAGTGTAAGCACATGAATTACACAACCTACAAAACTTATACATTCTTTTCCCTACTGGACCTAAATAATGAATTAAAGCTCTTCTTGGACTAATCTGACATACATGAAGTTTGTATGACAATGGTTGCTAAACCCATCAAATCCATCCCCATTACATAATCCTATATACATCTTACACACTTCTTTAGATCTAATGTATTTGAATGGAAGAAATTGGTCAAATAAACAATATATAAAGATTCCTTAATATCTTCTTAAGAGCTTCAATGGAGATTAATGTGGACTTAACATGTATAATGCATTTCAATAATGTTTTTTGTTTGAGATCACAATGGTTCAAACCACATATCAATTTTAGGCTATTGAATGGTATGCTTCAAGAATCGTAAAGTTAGCCATTATCTTCATTCATCTACTTGTTAAAATTGTGGAAGTTTTTCCTTACAGCTTCAATAGTGAATAAAAAGTTTTCATGTAATGGCATTTAAGAGCCTAATGTACTTCTTTTCATTTATCCTTAGGTTGTGGAGCCTTTGGGGCCAATTCATGTGGCAAAAAAATGACCTATGTTGAAGGGGTCTAAGAGTACTGGCTACACCAATGAAATTCATGTATAAAGCTCG